>CM076676.1:22284968-23484968 GCA_038501925.1 Xenopus petersii
TTCAACCCATACGTGATCGCATTAGTCAGCATAAGTCCACAATTCGAAAGGAAGTACTTAAATTACCAGTTCCAGCTCACTTTCACTCAGCGCGACATTCTGTAGCAACCCTCAGATTCCTTGTGTTGGAGTCTATTGCCCCCCCACGTCGGGGGGGCAACAACTCCAGAAACGAGAGAAATTTTGGATACATACTCTGCAAACATTATACCCTAAAGGGTTAAACAGAGAGTATGACTTGCATGGCTTTATATAGTGAGGTTATGGGATAACCTATACATATCGAGTAGGGGTTGGGACATAAATGCATCCTTGAATCATTGTGATATTTTCAGAATATACTTGGTAACACATATTGTTTATGTATCTGTTATGACATATTCGAATAACCCTATGATTGTTTCTATGTATAATGCTTAAATGGGTTAAATACTAATATGTGTTTGAATTTGTACCACCCCCCAGGGGGCGTGTTTACAGCTGTAACCTTTTTAAGGATGTGTGAACATTGTATACTAGATTGCTTGACAAAGAAGCGGGAGCTTCGAAACGTTGCATATTCTTGCATTTTTTGCTTGATAAAGAATTTTCGTTTTCTTCACAAGATAAGTTGTCTGGACTTTATTTTGGTTTTTTATACATTGTGTCCTTAAGTGGACTAAGTCACAGAACGGTGCATACTCCACTCCATTTTGTTTCGGGGCAGCATGCTGCCCAACCACACCCACATTGGTTCAGAAACACTGAGTATGTGCAGGAGATAAAATAGTTTTTTAAATTTTCCGTGCACCAATCCCCATTGCTCAGGTCCCAATGATGAAAATTTGTGCAAATAAAATGAAGGGGACGGGGCTGATGAATGTCAGCGGGCCTAGGGGTGCCTGTTATGTAAATCCGGCCCTGGAAGCATGGACTGTTTTATTATGATGCTAATTACAGCAATGCCTCACAGTGACCAGGCGGTGGAGCTCCTCTACCACAGTTATAATCTGACTGTTTTAGAAGTGGCTGTTTGATGTAGAGAGGGATATTCTGAGACCATTTGCAATGGGTTTTCATTTGTTATTATTTGTGGTTTTTGAGTTATTTAGACTTTTATTCAACAACTCTCTAGTTTGCAGTCTTAGCAAAGGGGTCCAAATTACCCTAGCAACAATGAATTCATTTGAATAAGAGACTGGAATATGAATAGGAGTTGGTCTGAATAGAAAAACCACAGAGCATTTGATTTATAGATGGGGTCAGTAAACCATTTGAAAGCTGGAAAGAGTCAGAAGAAGAAGGCAAATAATTAAAAACTATGAAAAAGTAAAAAAAAAAAAAAAACATTCTATCATACCACCCAACATTTTGTAAATAAAAAGAGAGACAATAAAATTTGCCGGCAAAATTTTTTTGACCACGCTCATTTTTGTGGCCATTACCCTAATAAACATGTTCATTTCGCAAAATTTGGTAGGTTATGAAAGTTTGAACATATTTCTGTGTTTTTTTTCAGGTATTACAGTTTTGCTAATGAATGTGAATTGCCCTTTAAGCTGTGAGTCTAACTTTTCCCAAGTGAACTGTTATCTTATATTGTTACAATGACTTATTTGCTTATCTGAAATTGTTACAAAAGTTTCTAAGTGCACCTGGTGGCCGTTCTGGACAAATAAGTTAGAAAATGTGTTTCTTTTTCTGGCTGTTCAGTGCAGAGAAAATCGGGACTTTTCGGTACAAACGCAGGACTGCCGGTTTAGCTGGCAAAAAAGGGACTGTTGGGAGGTATGATTCTATAACATACTAAAATAAACTTAAAAGTGAACCGACCATTTAAGCCAATTGCCTGTCCTGAAGTAGAGCAGAGATTGGACCTGAAAAAATAAAGGCACAGTTACTAGGGCATCCTAGTGTGACAATATAAGGAATTATATATAAAATCTCCTGCCACAAGTGCTAAAGCACTAAAGGGTACAAAATTACTGACATACAGTATTACTTCTGTCAGGGGATTTAAGTGCAATAGATAACAGTGCTGATAATTCTATAGTTTTTTTTCCATTTTCTGTTTTTGGCATTGGCTGCTTTAACTCTTTTTAGTAAATTCTATACTCCCAATGGAAAAGGAATTCCTTTCTAGAGGTGCTTAAAGAAGAACTAAACCCTAAAAATAAATATGGCTAGAAATGCCATATTTGATAGACCGAACTTATGGATCCAACCAAAAAAGTTTAGCATCTCTATAGCAGTAACGATCCAATGATTCAAACTTGCCACAGGAGTTTCCCATCTTGGATTTTGTTAGGATTGTCTGTGACACTCACATTTTCAGTTAGATTTGAGCAGCTGTTTAGAAGTTAAGCTTAGGGGTTCGTCACAACAAGTCATCAAGAGACAATGAGATTCCCATATCATTAAACAGAGCCTACGGGGCTGATTATGAAAAATTTCCGATGCTAATTGTACTTGTTTTGAACAACACAAAATCCAGGTCAATCAGGATCTTTTTCTTCTTTATTATATAAAAAGATAGTATAGACTGCCTGTACTGCCTTTTGATATAATAAAGAAGAAAAAGATCCACTTCGGAAAGTGGTGATTTTCCTCCAGTGAGGACTGAATGAATATGATTTGCTGAGTGCTGTGCAATACCCTATTTGGGATTGAAAATCCATTCTGAACTGATGTGCCAATAATAATCAATTATTTACCAATTCAGCCTATATATTGTGTCAATTATATGATATATAGTCAGTACCCTAAGCTCAGTAAGTGACAGCATCACAGAGCATGTGCAGTGAATCAGCAGAAAAGAAGATCAGGAGCTACAACTTTGGAAGCACAGAGATTTACTGCTAAAGGGTCTTGGTTGTCTTTAGCTGGTACCGAAGCCCAAAACACAATTTCAAAATTTCTGCCCTACTTCTCTAGTTAAGCTTTAATTCTCCTTTAAAGCAGCAGATGAACGACCCTCACCCAACCTAAAGGGCAACTTGGATCAGATTTTGGAACAAACAAATCTGATCCAAGTTGACTATGCTGGATGAAGCTTGACCAAATGTTGAACCATCGAGGAAGAGCTGAACTTGTGGTCTGATGAAACCTGTGGCAGAAGAGCTTATGCAACCCCCCTCCTCCATCCCTCCTATAGTTACCAACCAATGGGCAAACAAGGGCAAGGGGGTATAACCACTATTGTAGAGAGTGGACTAAAAGAGTCACATTCTGATTAAAAGGTGTTACAGGAGGCACCTTTTTGCCTTGACTCATGGCAAAAATGGCACTGCCAAAGCCAAGAAGTCTCAAAAAATCAGCTCTAGAACTTGTTTGGAAAGGTCTTTCTAGTTACTGTTAATATACTGTAAGTTCATTTCCATTCTATTTGTGGTTTATTGCCCCATAGTCACACACACTGCAAAATGTTGCATTGCACACTGCTCCCTCATGCACAAATGTTGTAATGCTGACAAATACAACAAGATGTGGAGTGCACAGAAAGATTACATATAACTGATATATCTGCACAGACCCTTGACAGCTTTTTGCACACAGCTGCCCCATTACATTCCCCATTTGCTAGTCCCTTAATTAAAGTAACATGGAGAAAGGGGGCACTCGTGAGCAGCCAACCAAGATGGCCGCATCTTGAAAAAGCATGCGCTGTAATCACCTAGCAGAAGCACCTGGATTTCGGAAAAACTGACGATAACAGACAGTTCGGTTCGGTTAACCATATGGACTACAGGAGAGCAAAAAACACCCGATAACCGAGCCACGCTACGCAGAGTGTGGCAACATACCTTACTAGGCCCCAAGCCTCTTCTCCGCCCAAGATGGCTTCCCAAGAGGACTCATGGCTGGGCCCAGACACACAACCAGCGATTTCCGCCTCTTTGGATAGTACCCTGATAGCCGAACCAGCGCTTCTAGACAAATTTAAAACTATGCTTCAAACGGAACTTGCCTCCATGGTGGCTGCGATAATGTCAGAAATATCCAAGAAAATCCAGGAACTAGGCCAGAGGACGGACATCCTTGAGCGCAAACTAGATGACATCACTACAGTAATAGACGCTCACAAGCAAGATATTATAAACCTGGAAAAGCAAATACTCAAAGCCCTGGACAAGATAGAGGATGCAGATAATTGCTCCCGCCACAACAACCTGCACATCCGGGGCCTACCTGAATCCATAACGGACTTGCAGGAGACGGTCCAACCAATATTTTCTAAGTTAGCCCCTAACCTGGCGTCAGACCGGCTGGAATGTGACCCCCCCCGCGGGGGATCATCGTGCGCCTCCACTACCACCGATCTCAGGTATGCATTCTGAGAGCAGCGCGAAAGGCAGAACAACTGGAATACCCCTGAATGTCCCTGTAGGCTTACAAACCACTAAGACAGGTGGCATAAAGGGTATTGGCTGTAAATAATTTGTTTAAAAACAATAATGCAAAATCAAGCCTTCAAGCAGTAACAAACACACCAAGAAGTGGTTACTTTCCTGTGGTCTCCAGTTTCTCTAAACACAAAAGATAAGATTTGTGCGCAGACTCTTTAAGAAAAATTAAAGCACATTTTACACTGGGCACCCCCAACAATCCTTCCAGTTGCTATATATACTATACTGTCCTATACTAAATATATATACTATACTGCCCTAGAATGACCAGCCCATTTATTAACATTCTTTCTCTCCCTAACTTCTCTTTCGGCTCATGTGCCAAGCCAGTGGGGTTAGAGAAGCTGGAGACCACAGTAACCACTTCCTCTTGGTGTGTTTGTTAAAGTGTGGGTTACAGATTCCTATACTCAAAATACCCATTTTTATTTCTTATTAAGTATGATGACAGATCAGGCAGCAAATAAATGATGGGGGAGGTTAATAACAAAAAAATAATAAAGACTCTTGTTATTTTTATAGACTCTTGAATGCCCATTAAATGAGTAGAGTGGGCATCTCCTATATACAGTACCTTTTCCCATAACAGCTCTTAACAGAAATATGGTACTGTACACACATCCCTCAAGTGCGTTCTAAGAAGTCGAAACATGACTATGAAGATTTTCATTCATCCAGGTCATAGTATATCTAGTATAGGTCAATCTAAAAACAACTGGACTTGCTGAGTAATCAATGAAGACGTTTCACTACTCATCCGAGCAGCTTCTTCAGTTCAACTACCCCCCTCTTGGATACATATCAAACAGTCCAAAAAAGCAAGTTTGTTCTCATGGACATCTTCCCTTGTGAACTTGATGTTATTGTCCACTGAGTTAATGTGTTCTGTGAAGGCCGCCACTTCATTGGATCTGATTTTAACCCAAGTATCATCCATTGGTTCAGGTATGTGGATGATACTTGGGTTAAAATCAGATCCAATGAAGTGGCGGCCTTCACAGAACACATTAACTCAGTGGACAATAACATCAAGTTCACAAGGGAAGATGTCCATGAGAACAAACTTGCTTTTTTGGACTGTTTGATATGTATCCAAGAGGGGGGTAGCTTGAAGACGGAAGTATACAGGAAACCCACTCATACGGATCAATATCTGTTGTTTGATTCCCACCATCCACTGGAACACAAACTGGGTGTCATTCGAACCCTGCACCACCGGGCAGAATGTGTGGCAACTGATACAGAGTCCAAAGACAAAGAGCAAAAACTTCTCAGAGGAGCTTTGAAAGCGTGTGGCTACCCAGACTGGGCCTTTGTCAAAACAGCAGCAACCAAGCCCAACAGGAACACCAATAGAAATAACCGCCCGGAGACACATAGTAGGCGAAATATAGTCATCCCATATGTAGCTGGAGTGTCAGAGAAACTCAGGAGGATTTTCAACAAACACCATGTCCCTGTATTTTTCAAACCTAGCAACACACTGAGACAAAAACTGGTACACCCAAAGGATCAAACACCAAAGGAAAACAAAGCAATGTGGTATACGGAGTCCAGTGTAGCGAGGAGTGCACAGATCTATACATCGGGGAGACAAAACAACTGCTCTCCAAGCGAATGGCTCAGCACAAGAGGGAGAACTCTACAAGGAAAAACTCAGCTGTCTTTCTACACTTAAAAGACAAGGGACACTCCTTTGAAGACAGCAAGGTCCAAATCTTGGATAAAGAAGACCGCTGGTTTGAACGAGGCGTGAAAGAGGCGATTCATGTCAAGGTGGAGAGACCATCTCTGAACAGAGGTGGGGGCCTTCGACACCACCTGTCTGCTACATACAATGCTGTTCTAACATCTGTACCCCGGCGGATTCAGAACACTTCACTCATCCATTCATGCAACTCTCACAAGTAACACCTGTATCTAGGAGTTGCATGACACATTGGATAATCCTATCACAACTACACAGAATCAACACCTCTGTGAGTTTCTTCAGATGTCACCTCTTTGAAGAGTTACAATGTGCCATTGTAAATGGATTAGTGGAAGAGTTTATATGCCGAGAACTTCCCACACCAGTCAGTTGAACTGAAGAAGCTGCTCGGATGAGTAGTGAAACGTCTTCATTGATTACTCAGCAAGTCCAGTTGTTTTTAGATTGACCTAAGAAGTCGAAACCATTTTAAGCCCTGTAAACACAGAAAAAAATTGAATTGAGATGATGCGTTTCCCAATTATTTGTCCAGTTTGCTATGGAAATTTCTATTTTGGCCCTTGACTGCCAACAATATACAATCTACAGTATGTCACTGACTCTATTTTTGAGAGGCTGAGACATTGTAATGAACTTACCTGGTGGTCTAGGGGGGGTCGACAGGGACGCCTGTCGCCCCCTCGGCGGGGACGCCCGCCTCGACGAGCGACTTCCGGTAGGCCGCAGGTGCCGGCATCTTAGGGCGCGCATGACGCGCTCCGGGTGTTCTTAAAGGCGCAGGCGCGCTGACGTTGTGACGTCAGCGCGCAAGGGTGCGCAATTCAAAAACAATTTAAAGCCCATTAGGGCTGTGGGACTTTGCCCGTGATAGGATTAGTTCCTGGTGCTTTTGAGCTTGTTTAATTCTGAAACCTGTCTGATTCCTGTTTTGACCCCTGCCTGGCTATTTGACTACTCTGATTTCTGTATTCTGACCTTTGCCTAATTACTGACTACCGCTTTTGATTTACCCTCTGATTGACTTCCTGGTTTGACCCTTGCCTGCCTGATAACGTTTACTCTCTGCCTGCCTCGACCCGGCCTGTTCTGACTACTCCTTTGCCTAACGCCTTGTACTGCGATCTTCTGTCCAAAGACTTTGTTTACTACAGTCATGCCCCTTTTCTTGCCAGAACTCCTCACCTTGCTCCTCTCGAAAAGTCCAGGTGGCATCTGAGTACGCTGAGGGCTCCTCCCGAAGCCAAAGGCGGTCACACTACTGGTGAAGCCGAGCCGAGACCAGGGAGCTTGGCATTAGTTCTGGTTTGGGGTGCCGACCGTGACAGACATTCTGTGTTGTACAAGGTACTTAAGTTTAGAACCAGTTTCTTTGCAATCGAAGGTCTCATTTTGCTGACTATAATATTTCTTCGATGTATTTGGATAAAAGATATGAGAAGCTTGTGGTCATTTTATTAAGTTCCCGATTTCTCTTCCTCATTTAGAGTACAAAAATATAATATGAATGCTAGAGCAAACCTCAGTTGTAGTGGTTAGAAGCACACAACAAAATCCAACATACTGGTGGTTATGGGCAATCTATTTGTAGAGGAACCGGACATCTGGGGGATTTGAGGCAAAAGAGAATGTCATAAAAAATGCCATATGCCTTTCATTTTCAATGCTTTAAGATGATTTTGATGAGACCATAAAAGTCACACACACTTCCAATAGATATGCATACTGCAAATTAAATGCAGGAACTAATAATGAGCAGTTCTGTTGGGGTTAGGTCAGTGGTTCCGCAAACTGTGGGGCTGGTTCCCATTATGGTGCCTGGAGCAGAGTTAGGAGGACCCAGTCTGAGCGATAAGTTCACTGAACATTTAGGGAGAATGCTTATTTGATCCCCTAGATACACAGGGGGGCAGTTGGGGCTCCCCTATATATTTTTGGAACCATGGCTGAAGGGTCGGAGTAGCCATATTTTTCTATATCTGTAACCTTGTCGTGAACTCAGGGGACCCTAAACAAAGGCCGACCCTCTATTCTGATCAATATCAAATCTATGAAAAATGAAGTGGAATAACAGAAGCTGAAGCAAGTAAACAACAAGTCAGTGGTATACTTTAATAATAGACCTTCAGTGACAGTTTTGTCATGGTCCTTTTGCTCCCATTGGATTCCCTAGCTCTCCAAAGTAGGTGACCTTTATTTAATAGGCCTAATAGACTTGGAGAAATAATACTGCATTAAGATATTCTATCCTTCAGAAAAGATGGCAACTCTGAATTTGGAATTGCTATTGCTTTTATGTAGATCATAATTGGACAACATCACTAAAAGTAGATTTTGTATTAATAACATATGGGCACTCCTGGTTTAAGCCAATTGCCTGTCTTGGAGCAGAGCAGATGTTGGACCTGAAAAACTAAAGGCACAGTCACTAGGGTATCCAAGTGTGACAATAAGGGGGTTATTTACTCCGAATGCAAAAATCACAAAAAAATTTGTGATTTTTTTAAAATATAAATCGGACTTTTAAAAAATCACGGATTTTTTTGGAATTTATTAAACCCAGAGGATGGAAAAGTCAGAATCAGAAAATCTGGCATCTCAG
The DNA here is from genome assembly GCA_038501925.1 of Xenopus petersii. Classification (NCBI taxonomy): domain Eukaryota; kingdom Metazoa; phylum Chordata; class Amphibia; order Anura; family Pipidae; genus Xenopus; species Xenopus petersii. The sequence goes on from CM076676.1 coordinate 22,293,664, forward strand.
ACCTGTCGAGGTTGCATATAAGTCAATGGGAGAAGTCCCAATGATTTTTTGATGTGCGCTGGGTTTGGAGTTTTTCCAGCAAAATTTTGAGTTTTCCGGTGACAAATCCAAAAAAATCTCATTTTTTGCTATTTTTTCCCGCAAAAGGAAAAGTGTATTAATAAATAAGGCCAAAAAACCCGTGCAGATTTGGGCGGAGAGAATATTGAGATGAATTCGGACTTTGATAAATAAACCCCTAAAAGTGATTATATACAAAATCTTCTTCCACGAGTGCTAAGGAAATAAAGGGTACACAATTACTGACATATTTCTTATGGCAGGGGATCTAAGTGTGGATTTAAGTTTAATAAAAATAAATAAATAATGAAGACCAATTCAAGCGTTTCTTAGAACTGACTATTCCATTACATACTAAGATTTAACTTAAAGGTGAACAACCCCTTTAACATTGCACAGATAATTCCCCTTGCATGATTGCTTATCAGTAAACCTCAACAGTCACAATAAATAAGGGGATGAAAGGGGGATGTTTATACAGAGCTCTGTGAAATGAGATAGTAAATGTGAAAGCAAAACAATGATATGTAACGATTTTAAAAAAACCCTGAGACAAAAGGTTTTTTAAATAAAAATATGCGTACGTGTACCCGCGCATGCACCACAACATAGGGAAGGGCAGCAAGCTGGAATCGTAACAGGGCAGGGGAGGAAGGAACAGGAGGAGAAAGGAGGGGAGGGAGGGCCGGAGGGGTGAGTGACAGAAGGGGTAGGCAAGAGCTGCAGAGGTGGGTGAATCCGGACTAGGGGTAGGCAGAAGAATCTTGAACAGGCACCTGGCAGCGCCTCCACATTGCAAGGTAGATAATTACAGTACCAGTATACAATCCTTTCACCCTTTGTTGTGACTGTTTGGTTAGCAGGAGTTCATTATGCAGGAGGATTGTCTGTGCACTGGGAATATATCTTCCTCACAAGGACCAAATATGGAGGAGCTTCAGTTACCCCTTTTGCGCTGTTTAGCAAACAGGGTAAGAAATGAACACCATACATTTTTCAAAAAATGTTCTGGCAAGCCCCATTCATAGCACTTATGTTAATCAAAGAGGCCAGTGCCCCTTTAACTTATAGCGGGAATTTTACAAAGTCTGCGCTGAGCTGCAAGTTCACTCTGTCTTGATATACATTAAGTAATTTTAAAATCATTTCTGCTCTGAGTTATTTAAAGAATTTCAGTACAGACCGATTTGGTGTATTTGGTTACACGAATCTGTAAGGAGCAAATTGTGGATAAAATAACATGTCGATTTGAGAGCTCGGAGAGAGAGTGCACTCGAATTCCATTAACAGCTGCATTCCTGCTGTACTTAAACATGTATTCAAGAAACATAATGACGGTAAATTGTTTTGCTCGTTCCCACTCTAAATAAAATAACTCCTTTTCTATATAGAAAATAGAAGCACGCTTTTCATGTGTGGACATTATGCAATGGATGTCAGATGTAATTGACATACTATATGAATTACAGGCATGGGATCTGTTATCCTGAATGCTCGGGACCTGGGGTTTTCTTTTTTTTTTTTTACAAAGAACTAGCGGACATCTCTGTGGTTAAGTATAGTGTCCGTATAAACTGTGGGAATCATTTACTATTTGCAGAAAGAACTGGGTTTTACTGAGCTATATGGCTTTAAGAATATAACCCTGATGTTGCTGGACTACAGTTCTCAGCATGCTTTAACTCTTGAAACTATGTTCAAGTATACTAAGATTTGTTGTCCAGCTGAGCAATATGTGGTTGATCTGTGCAGTAGTGTTTAGTGTCCCTTTAAATGGGTTGTTCACCATTATTAGAGAGAGTGATATTCTGAAACAATTTGCAATTGGTTTTCATTTATTATTATTTTTTTTAGTTATTTAGCTTTATATTCAGCAGCTCTCCAGTTTGCAATTTCCATAGTCTGGTAGCTAGGGTCCAAATTACCCTAGCAACCATGCATTGATTTAAATGAGACTGCAATGTGAATAGGAGAGGGCCTATAAAATATGAGTAATAAAATGTAGCAATGACAATACATTACAGAGCATTTATTTTTAGATGGGGTCAGTGACCCACATTTGAAAGCTGGAAAGAGTCAGAAGAAGAAGGCAAATAATCAAACAACTATAAAAGAAAAAGAAAAAATGAGGCCAGTTGAAAAATTACTTTGAAGTAGCCATTCTATCTGTGTCCAATCTCGGAATATTGATATATACATAATACAAAACAGTGAAAATGTAATGTTATGCTAGCTCTGTTTTATGTTTCTGTTTATTTTCTCTTTCTTTAAATGTATCATATCCTATATGGCATGCATACTTCCATAACTATGTTGACTGATACTTGGACTCTTATGGTCCATTGCTGTATGACATGCTTACGAAAATCTTCAATAAAAACAACTTATAAAAAAAAAAAAAAGAAGAATTAGCCATTCTATAACATGCTATGGGGTAGATTTATCAAGGGTCGAAATTTGAGGGTTAAAAAACCCTCAAATTCGACCCTCGAAGTAAGATCCTTTGATCGAATAAAAATCGTTCGATCGGACGATAAAATCCTTGGAATCGAATGATTCAAACAATTTTAAGCGATCGATCGAATGATTTTTATTCGATCAAAAATAACTTAGAGAAGTGCTCTAGAAGGTCCCCATAGGCTAACATTGTACTTCGGTAGCTTTAATGTGGCGAAGTATGAAGTCAAAGTTTTTTCTAAAGAGACAGTACTTCGATTATCGAATGGTCGAATAGTCGAACGATTTTTACTTCGAAGCGTTCAAATCATCAGAGTTAACTTAAAGATGAACCACCCTTTTAAATCTACAACCCACCTTGTAATCCATCATTCGTCTCTCTCAAGCAGCAGTAGTGAAATGACATCATGTTTTCTCTGTATTGAAATATTAGACTTAACCCAATGGTTTGAGACATCAATTCCCCTTTTAAATTCCTTATACATGTTTGGTTCTTATCGTTATCGGCCGAGGGACGCTTATCAGATGGCTGTAACTGATTTGCACTTATAGATGGGACTGGAGATAGCAATGTCTGCACGACCAGATTTCAGCTATCTGAGACCAAAAGGTAAACATTTCATTTCATGTTTAAAGGGAAAATATACCCGTTTTAAGTGCAGACTATATTTCTCGTCGTTTTTTAAGTTAGCTTGTCGTCAAAACTCTTTATGGGAGATGGAAATTGTGTTGTTCAAATGCTCAGTGATGTGTTACCCTGTGCAGACTGTCTCCCACCCCAGGAATACTCCCACATATTATCATAAATAAAAGTAAGCTGGGCGTTGATAAACAAGAGTATCCCCCAATGAGCAAACAGCTGCAGCTGTACAATGTGACAGGCATCATGAGAAGATGATAATGCTGATTAAATCAGAGTTGGCCTGTTAGGACTCAGTTCCGGTGGGATTCCTGGCAGATGCAACTTTGAAGTTTTACACTTCCAAAAAGGGTGGAACTTGTAAGGGTGCGGACAGATAGGAAGTGTTGTGATTTAATCGGGAGTAGTGGGGTGGATTTTGGGCAGGACATATTATACAAGTAACGAGTCCCCATTCTAATAAGTTGGTACTACCCCTCAAGGGGCACTGGGTGGACTAATAAGCTGCCCCTCACTATAATTAAAAGTCTTGTATGTATTGTGCAGATGATATAACAGACATGCTGAATGGTTGAACTGCATTTTGTTCTCACCTGGGAATAGACCTTTGTGTACACTTCCAGACACTCCAAAACAGAGGCACAGACAGTTCAGTTGAGCATAACACTGGTCATTGTATTGGAAGCTTTGATAGATAACAACAACTAGTCTAATGTAGCACAGGTAGTGATGAGCAAAACACAATCTAATTTTGTGTGTTTGTTTTGTGCAAAATTGATTGGAGTAAATGGGAAAGTTTCCTGGCAAAACAAAAAGAATGTAGTAATGACAGGTTTTTTTTCTGCATTTATTTGTGTTTTTTTGCTGCTCAATTTTTTTTTTCTTTTTTACTGCAAAACAAAACGCAAGGCCCTCTTTCGCACCCACAGGGTTAGAAAGGAGGAACTGAAATCCATTTGATAGAAGACAATATATGATAATATGAGAATTATGCCAAGAATTCAGAGCTTACAGTCAGACTGTAGAACATTGCCTGAAGTGTTTTCTTGGCTCACCCTGATTCATGATAACAGCTGATCATTAAAGTAGTGGGCAGTTCTGGGATTTGTGGTTTCATTGTAGTAGTGCTTGATACACTTGTTACAATTACATTTTATTCCATTATGCAAACATTTTGAATGGAATTTCCCATTAACGTCTAATCTCTCTTTCAACAGAAGGGTTGTTATTTCTTCGTGGCTGCTAATAGTGGCTGCTTTTTCAAGGAGAACCTTTAAAGTGGAGCAATGTTACCCCACCCAAATCTGGATATAATAGGAGGGGGAGAGATTAAATGAAATCCCTGTCTTGCCACAACTACTGAGGTGGAGGTGTGCGGACAAAAAGTTTTGCTGAAAGGGGCACCAGTAGTTCTTAACCACTTACAGTAAATTAAAGGTACACCCCTGGAACTCACACAACCAACCAAATTGGAGACAGAATTGACCTGTGTTTTAGGGTCAGCTGTGGCCTGGGAAATACTTACTTTACTACTTCACCTTGGTGGAGCACAGGACTGCTCTTACACACTAGCCCTAACTATCTTACAACCTTAAGGTGTACTATGACAGGATGGTAGTCTGTCACTTGCTAACCTTATTCACAGGGTCCCTGAACCCCTACATCTCTAAGGAATGGTTATCTTAGGATCCAACCTCTTCTCCTCAGAACCTAAAGCCTACCTCCACCTCAGGACCTCTGGCAGGTCCACCCTTTGCTATGGTGGAGTCCAGAACAAGGCTAAGCGTATGAGCCATTGGTTACTTACTAGGGCCTCCTCAGTAGTAGACAAGGGTCAACCTTTTTGGTCTCCTACTTGAAATAGTTTAGATGAAGGCACTTACATGTCTGATGGTTAGATTACCCATGTGGTTGTCTCCCGCTTACTGGATTCCACCTCAGCCAAATTCAATACAGATCAGTAGAGCAAGAAGTAGATGGGGGATTTCCCAAACCATAGATGACAAAACTTACCAAGCTAGCATTTAAAACATATACAAGTATGAGGTATGAGGTAATGAGAGTTATTTCCTAGACTCTGATGAAGTGCCGGAATGAGGCATGAAAAGTAGTGATGGGCGAATTTATTCGGCAGGCGCAAATTCACTGCGAATTTGCACGATTCGCCGGCAGCGAATAAATTCACGAAACGCCCGCGAAAATTCACCGGCAAAAATTTACCAGCATCAAAAATGGGCACCAGCGTCAAAAACGAGACGCTGGCGCTGCTTCGCTAATTTTTCGCCGTTTTGCGAAATTCTCACATTTTCCAGCGAAGCTAAAGTGCGCAAATTCGCCCATCACTAATGAAAAGCGTAAGGTGACTAGACTTGTCATAGTCTAGGAAATAAGTCTCATTAATAGATACCTGTATGTTTTTAATGCTAGCTTAGTAATAAGGTTTTTTTTTTTGAGTTTCACCCATTATTTGGAAAATCCCCCGTCTACCTCTTGTTCTACTCCTACTTGAAATAGCCAATATTGTTGAAGCTTATATTGAACAAACCAGTTTGAAGATTATAACATGACTGAAGGAGATGTAAACTCTGCCTTACCATGGCTACCCAGACATTACTGGACTACAACTAAGAGCCTACTGTACAATCCTACCCTCCACCACCTGTGCCACCAGACAACCAGGACAGAGGGTATTTGACATGCATGTTGGACGGGATCAATTTACTACCCTGGAAGGTACAAACCCTTGCTGTCCTAGTAGACTTCTCTGAAATGATTCCGCAGCACGTTGCATCTAACTCTATGGCCAGTATTAAATCAGAGCTAATTTTTATACATGGCTCCAATAGCAGTAAAAATCACAATTCCAGACTGGGAAATTAACTAATATCTACTCCCCTTTCCCTGAGGATTTATAGGATTCCCTCCCCAGTCCCTTTGCCTTTTACTGATTTTGGGCAGCACATATCTGAACTGGTTTCCATACACTAGCCCTCCAATACAGATGAAGCCACTTGGATTTGTGAGTTAAATGCGTCATGACTCAGGGGTAATTGAAGAAACTGTGTTATCTTAAGTCATCTTAACTCATTTAATGCATTTAACCTTTTCATTAGCATACCAAAGCTCCATTGTTCACAATGGTGAATGCTTTAATTAGATGGGATGTTGTGACGCAGTTTTCTGTGTTAAATGAGATAAATGGGATATCTGTGTTTAGTTATTCTGTGTCAAACAGACAAACCAAAGTGGCTGCATCTGTACTTTACTTGGGTTATGATATATAACTATACAGCACAATGTAACAAACTGAGACCCTTACAAGCCTGCTGTTCATAACAGTGATATGGTCGTCATCTAACAATTGTGTCATCACTCTTTCCAACAGTGAGATCACTCTTTCCAGCCTTTTGCAACATTATAACTTGATACTGATATATAGAGCCTGACATATAAAAATGATGTCAGATAGAAAAGAATCTAAAGGCAGGGTCGAATGTATTCTCTCGTATGAATATTGCATCATCGATATCATCAGGTCTGCCACATGTGTTTTCAGTTAAACAGACCTCCATAAAGTAAATATTTATTTGAATTCCCATAGCCTCTTTTTGTACATTTGTGCAATTGCTGAGAAACCTACTTTAAAGGGACACTAAACCCTGCTGTACTGCACTGCTCAACCACATTTTATTCAGTTGTTGCTGGACTACAAATCTCTACATACTTCAACATGCTATTTATGGTTAAGACGTAACGGAGGTCATTTATCAACACTGGGCAAATTTGCTCATGGGTAATAACCCATGGCAACCAATCAAATTGTTGTAATTATTGTTCTACTTGCAGTTGGCTTTAAAAAGCTAATCACCAATTGGTTCATGGGCAAATTTGCCCAGTGTTGATAAATGAGGCCCACTGTGAGCTCTGCTCCAAAAACTTCAGGATTGTATTCTTGAAGCAGTATTGCACAATAAAACTATTTCCCTTTTATGTTACATTTTAGTATGTTATATAATTTCTAAGCAACTTTTCAATTGGTCTTAATTTTTTATTTTTTATAGTTTTTGGTCTATTTGTCTTCTTCTTCTGACTCTTCCATGCTTTCAAATGTGACCCCCATCTAAAAAACAAATGCTATATAAGGCTAAACATGTATTATTATTGCTACTTTTTATTACTTGTCTTTCTATTCAGGCCTCTCCTATACATGTTCCAGTCTCTTATTCAAATCAATGCAGGGTTGCTAGGTTAATTTGGCCCCAGCAACCAGATTGCTAAAATTACCAACTGGAGAGCTGCTGAATAAAAACCTAAATAACTCAAAAACCACAAATAATAAAAAATGAAAACCAATTGCAAATTGTCTCAGAATATCACTCTTTACATCATAATAAAAGTTAATTCAAAAGTGAACAAACCCTTTAGGTTTTAGAGAATTAGGGGTGCATTGGAACAGCTTTATGGTTAGGTTTTGTGTCCCTTTAAGAAGTCATATTACAGGGCCGCCATCAGGGGGGGACAAGTGTCCCAGGCCCGGGCATGAAAGTGGCCCGGCAGTGCTGCAGTTATGAAAAGAGCCGGGCCCCCCTTGAGAGCGCTGAAATGCTGAAGTGCTGAGAACAGCCAAAGGACCCAAAGCCACAAAAACAGACGAAGCCGAAGTCCCGAAGCAGAGAAAAGACCCAAAGTCACGAAAACAGCCAAAATTGAAGTCCTGAAGCGGCAAAAAGACCCAAACTCACAAAAGGAGGCGAAGTTGAAGTTCTGAAGCCACAAGTTTAATTCTACACCAATGTGGGTTTTTTTTAATTTTTTTTAATCCCCTGGCCACCAATGTATTATTTTAATATTCTATAGGCCCCTGCCACATGTTTTTTTTTTAAAAAAAAATTGTGGGGCCCCAAATTTTTTTTAACTTGTAAGGGGAGCCATGCCACCAATGTTTTTATTTTTTTTTTAAAAAAAAATTGGGGGCCCCAATTTTTTTTAACTTGTAAGGGAGGCCCTGGCACCAATGTTCTTTTTTTTTTCAACTTATAAGGGGGCCCTGACCATCAATAGCTTTTTATAACTTGTGTGTGGGGGGGTTATTTTTTCAGCGCTGATGTCTGTGTGGTCTATGGGCGGAATGGAGTCGGCTTGGGTGGAGTGGGCAGGATCTGGGTTGGGGCTTGGGTGCCAGTGTGGGCGGGGCCCAGGGGGCCCCTAAAATTTTGTTGTATGGGGCCCCGTGATGATTTCTAATGGCGGCCCTGTCATAATATAATCTATTATGGAAACCACAGATAGCAGCAGGGATTGTAGGAGGGGCAACATGACCCAGGCTTGATTCCCACGTAGCGGCCATTTGGCTAGTTTGATTGTTGGGAGGTGGAGGCGAGGGATAATTATTTAGCTTAGGTAAAATGGGGTTGTTCATCTTTTTACTTTTAGTATAACAAAGAGAGTGATATTCTAAGACAATTTGCAATTGAATTACATTTTTTGTGAATTTTGCATTGTTTAAAGTTAATTCAAGGGAGAAGCACCCCTTTAAATGGTGTTACGAGATATTGTATAGATATGTACTTTCTTATTGTATGTGCAATTCACAGTGATCTGTACTGTTGTTGTAACTAATAGATGCATCATTACAGAAATAATATGTCAGGCATTTTAATTGGTAGTTAGGAAAGAGGGTGCATGAGTGGGTGATCAGCTTGCTGGAAGTTTTACTTTCAAATTACTATGGCAGGTTTATGTCCCTTTTCACAAGTCAGCAGCAGTAATTTTCCACTTCCATGAAAATCATGTGGCAAAAAACCACAAAATGCAAGAATGAAAGGTGCTGAATATGCAGTGTTTGTCTGTCAGCTGACTTGTCTTCTCTTTCTTGGCTTGTGATTTGGGAAATAGAACCAATCCTTTCCACTTCATATGGGTTTTTTTTTTTTAAGAAATAAAAAGAAGAAATTCCATAACCCTAACCCTAATGAAGGCAACGAATAGCAATATGTTTTTGCAGCACGAATTTTCATGCAAGATATAAAAATAGTGATTAGCACCAATTCTGACACTTATGAATTATTGTCCCAACCATTCTGAATCACATCACTTATTATCCCATAACAGGCATGGGATCCATTGTCCAGAAACCCATAATCCAGAAAGCTCAGAATTACGAGAAGGTTGCCTTGGACTCCATTTTATCAAATAAGTCAAAAAGATTTCCTTTACTCTGTATTAATGAAACTGAAATGGTATCGTTGTACTTTATCCCTCCTAAGATATAATTAATCCTTAGTGGAGGCAAAACAGTTATATTGGTTTTATTCATATTAGTAGACTTAAGGTATAGAGTAAATTATGGAAAAAACCCTTATCCAGAAATCCCCAGGTCCCAAGAATTCTGAATAAGGTACTTGTATTTGTACCTGTAAGTTAAAGATAGACTGTGAGATCGATGGGGCAAGGACTTTCAGTTGTTTCCCTTAAAGTGGATTTAAACCCTCTTAAAACTGTGCCCTCTAGTTCTCTACAGAACTTGACCAAAATGTATTGAATATGGGAATCCACCAATGAGAATGCTGCTTACCAACACTACAGTATGTGAGCCATCTTGCCCTTACCTTTAGTATTAACACAAGTTTAAAAAACACCAACATATTTTACAGAGCTGTACAATAAATGGAATATATTGAATATACAGATTCCATGCAAAAATACCTTCAACTGATACAAGAGTTAAAGAGGGCCCTGCCCAAAGGAGCTTACTATCTAAAAGAAGATGGAGTATAAGATACAAGATGGAGGGATGGGCAAGAGCAGCATATCATGTACACTGAACCTATATTAGATCTCAAAGTTTTCAACATATAACAGGTGTTGGACACATTAACCAGAATGCTTGGGACCTGGGTTTTTTCAAATAAGGGGCCTTTCCATGATTTGGATCACCATACATTAATCTGGTAAAAATCATTTAAATATTAACCTGATAGAATTGTTTTGCCTCTGATAACAATTAATTCAATTATAGTTTTTCCTCCAATAAGAAATCCTTTTATTTTAGCTGGGACTAAACACAAGGTTTTATTATTACAAGGTTTTATTATTACAGAGAAAAAAGCTAATATTTTTTTAAAAATAGAATTATTTTATTAAAATGGTCTATGGATGATGGACGATGGCCTTCCCATACTTTAATACAAAAAATTGCGTCACAGCATCCCATCTAATTAAAGTGTTTGAACAATGGTGCTTTGAGTTAAAATGACTTTATATAACACAGTTTCTTCAGTTAATCCCGAGTCATGACGCATTTAACACACAAATCCAAGAGGCTTCATATACATATACATATAAATGAAGAGCAACAGTAAAAAGCCCTACAATGTTTTTAAGGTCACACTCGATCAGTCAGTAGAGATCAGCATTGGTAGGGGTGGGGGGGGGAGTGGATCAGTAAAAGGAGCTGAATATTAGATCACCTATATAAGGCTGAAGGAGCAACCAAAACGTCAGTATGTGCCAAATAAAAATAATTTTAAATTAGACTTGAGAAGTGCGTTTTTTTCCAACTACATGTTATTTGATCCCTCTGAAACCTGCACCCAGGCATTTGAATAACTTATTTTTTATTATGGAATGGCCGACTCCATTTTACTCAAATAATCCAAGTTTTTAAAAATGATTTCCTTTTTTTCTCTGTAATAATAAAACAGTACCTTGCATGTGATCCAAACTAAGATATAATTAATCCTTATTGGAAGCAAAACCAGCCAATTAGGTTTATTTACGTAATTTTCAAGTAGACTCTATATATATATATATATATATATATCGCTCTCTCTCTCTATATCTGTAAGATAAGAATAACCACTTACAAAACATTTAGGTGTTAGATAACGGGTGCATAGAAAATTCATCTGTTTCTGGGTGCTGTTAGCTTACTAGGAAGCACCCACTTTTTTGATCTATAGCTGTGCTCATACACTCCTGATCTTACATTGCTACCGCACATCACTGAGATCTGCACATCAGCGAATGTCCTCTTCGTCCCTGAGTACACACTCGTCACTCTCTGACTTGTCTAGACATCTCAAAGTGCAATATATCGTCTGAATGACCCGTCAGTCCTTCTTTCCCATTCCAACTAACGAGAGCCTTAAAAGTAAGGCTCCTGGTAAGCAGAGGTGAGTGCATCTGTTCCAGTGTTTTTTTTTGCCGTTTGTCAAAATCCACAGGTGGGTTTTTTACGACTAGTGTCGGACGCCCCTGGTAACTTGCAGAAGTCTGTTTCTCAACTAGTCACATGGCAGCAGCACCCCTGGACCCAGCTTTTTTCACCATCACTCCCTGCTGCCTGTTTTGACCTCTGAACCTTGGCTCCATTTTAACTTTTTGAAGTTTTGTTTCCTCCTTTATTAGCACATTCCAGTTAGCCTCACTCGCTACTCTCCCCTGCACCTCTCCTTGTCCACAACCTTGGGTGAGTTGAGCTAGTGTGAGTCCTATTCTACAAACATTACATCAATAGGCCCCCACTGACCACGATACTATGAGCCGAGACAGTGATAACAGCATGAACAAAAAAGTCTGGGATCCCAGCATGCATTGTATAGGCAGGATTCTCACTCAGCGATTAGGCTTCTGGCCCTGGAGAGCCAGTGGAAAATAAATTGTTGATTTAAAGGGATTATTCACCTTTAAATTAACTTTTAGTATTATGTGGAAAGTGATATTCTGAGACAATTTGCATTTGGTTTTCAATTTTCATTATTTGTGTTTTTTGAGTTTTTTTAATCAGCAGCTCTCCAGTTTGCAATTTCAGTATTCGAGTTGCTAGGGTACAAATTACCCTAGCAACCATGTATTGATTTGAATATGAGACTACAATAGGCAGGGCCAGATTTATATTTCCAGCTCCTTTAGGCCAGTGTAAGTATATGAGAAATTTGTCGTGCACCCAAGAAGAATATGCGGCTGGGCAGCATGCAGAAATCTCATTTTTGTAGAGCAGGCCAGGGCCGGAACTAGAGGTAGACACAGTAGGCCCATGCCTAGGGCGCAAAGGGGGAGTACTTACTCCTACCCCTAGTCCGGTCCCTTCTCTGCCGACCGCCCACTGGTTCTCATCTGTTCGGATCTTTTTGCGCATGCGCACAATCGCCTATTCACACACACGCGAGCATCTAACTTGCACGAATGTGTGCACCCAGATGGCGCAGCAACCGGCCTAGGGCACCTGCCCGGCTTGGCCCGGCTCTGGAGCAGGCACTCTAATAAAGGCAATCTTCCACCAGACAGTATTATTTATTATGTCAATTGCAGCCTTACGCGTTTCGTGTTAACAACACTTAGTCATAGGCTAAGCAAGTATGCAGAAATCAGCAGAAATTGTGCCACCCTAGGCCCAGGCTTTGGTAGCCTTGCCCCAAATCCGGGCCTGACAATAGGAATAGGAGAGGGACTGAATAAAAAGATGAGTAAATAATAAAATATATTAATAATAATACATTTGTAGCCTTACAGTCTATTTGTTTTTAAATGAGGTCAGTGAAAGTCCAATTGAAATGTTGTTTAGAATTGGCCATTCTATAACATACAAAAAGTTAACTTAAAGTTAAACCACCCCTTTAAAGTGGAACTCCATCCAAAGACTTTCATGAAAGAAAAAATGTCATACAAAGCAACTTTGCAATACACACAAACTAAACTCTTGAAACAGTGTATCAAAGTAGTCAGCTGCCCGATTTATGCAGGAGTCAGAACCAGCAGTGCAGAGGTAAATACTGCTTTAAACAGGATTGACAAAAAAAAAAGAATTACTTAGAATTACATTTTTGGATTGTGCCTTTAAGTAGTAACCTCACTGTGCTAATAAAGTGTGCATGTTTGGCATTGTGCATGTCCTCTGAGTGAGTGTGGGAGTGACCAACTAAGTCATGCTTATAGAAACAATGAGTCTCTCCTGGCTGTTGCACACTCTCTGCATCTCTCTCCGGCACAATGTTGCACAGCGCAGTCACCCAGCAACTCATCTCGGCGTTCCTGCTGCTCTGCTCAGGTGAGATTCCCCCTTTTGTGATCTCTCTTGCTTCTGTTTCTGCATCCACCTCTGTTGCAGAAAGTTTCATTTGGTCACTGGATTCTCTAACCAGAAAGATTCCATTCAGCAGCCACGGTGTCCGAATGAACCCCCGTTCTTGTACGTTTTCTTGCTTTTAACTATACATGTATGGGATCCGTTATCCGGAATCCCATTATCCAGAAAGTTCTGAATTACAGGATGGCCGTCTCCCATAGACTCAATTATAATATAAATAATTAATTTTTTAAAAAAATTTCCTTTTACTCTGAAATAATAAAAAAGTACCTTGTACTTGATCCCAACTAAGATATAATTAATATTTACTGCAGGCAATGAACCAGCCTATTGGGTTTATTTGGGATTTTTTAGTAGCCTATTGGGTTTATATTTATTTATATGGTTTTTTAGTAGATTTAAGGTGTAGATTATGGAAAGATCCCTTATCTGGGAAAACCCCAAGTCCCGAGCATTCTGTATAATTGGTCCCATACCTGTATTTGTTTTATTTTCAATGAAATTCAAAAGTCTCGTTTTTAGTTTATTCATTAAAAGAAAAGAATTATTTTTGCTTTGTCCAATACTTTGCTTTTAAATGTTGATATTTGCTTTAAATATTGCGTGTATTGTGCATTTTTTTAATCTCTAGGAATGTTAGATGCGTATTGAAGGGTATATATCTTAAAAGAAGCAGATTGTATAGACAACTGTAAGACAAGGACAGAATATTTATTATAGGGTAGATTTATTACTGGAATGATTATAGACAAATGCCCATGTGTCAGTAATTGGAGTTGTGTTTCTGTTAGCAGCTCAGGAAATAGCCGGAGACTAGACTTTCGGATACTTAGGATAGTCTTGCTATAAGGAGGCTTTAACCTAGTCTCTGCCAGATGTGCTTAATCTCACATGCAGGGGGGCAAGGGAAAGAATTTCATTTTTGACATCTTATCCCAAGAGTGGAGGGGGGCCCCCGGAAAGGGATTTTAATAACCACTTTTTTTTTCCTGCACTGTAGAAAAAGAAAGTTTAGTCTCTGTAATAACAAACAGGGTTTAGGGGAAAATCTCATAAATTCCCTTTGTGAATGCCTTCAACAGCATGCAGCTTCATTCAACATACGCAACACTAATATGGGGGTCGTGGATTGGCTGGACATTCCCAGTAGGCAATTTCACCCTAGATAGACTTTTCATTATCTAACCATCTAGTTCATCTGTTTTTCTCCCTGTCTCTGTTTGCAACTTTTTACAGGTATGGGATCCGTTAACCAGAAACCCGTTATCCAGAAAGCTCAGAACAATTTCCTTTTTCTCTGTAATTATAAAACGGTAGCTTGTACTTAATCCTTATTGGAAGCAAAACCGGCCTATTGGGTTTATTTAATGTTTACATGTATGAAGATTCAATTTATGAAAAAATCCAGAAACCCCTAGGTCCAGAGGATTCTGCATAACAGGTCCCATACCTGAACTAAAAATAGATTCGCTTCCAATGGGAATTATTTGAGTTACCATTAGTATACCATTTGGCTTGTCCAATAGAAAACAATGGAATCTTATATAGCAGACCATTAGTTGTTGATACTTTTGAGTTACCCTAATACAGAGTATGGCTCTGTGTCGCTAATTCTATTGTCTAGTATTGCAACAAGCATTGTGGATAGTCTTACCAGGCAGTCTTTCAGAAGTACAGGTATGGGACCTGTTATGAGGAAACCCATTATCCAGAAAGCTGTGAATTACAGAAAGACCATCTCCCATAGACTCCAATTAATCCAAATAATCCAATTTTTTTTAAAAATATATATTCTTTTTCTCTGTAATAGTAAAACAGTAGCTTGTACTTGATCCCAACTAAGATATAATTAATTCTTATTGGCAGCAAAACCAGTCTACTGGGTTTATGTAATGTTTGCATGATTTTCTAGTAGACTTAGAGGGTTATGCAATAAAAGGCACTAGTTTGCCCAGGAGCATTAACCCATAGCAACCAATCAGCAGGAAACATTTACTGATCACCTGTTTAAAAGCAAACATCTTATTGGTTGCTATGGATTACTGCTCCTGGGCAAACAGTGCATTTTATTAAATATGGGGGTCAAGGTAGGGAGATTCACATTAAGGAAAGATCCCTTGTCTGGAAAACACCAATTCCTTAGGATTGTTGATAACAGGTCCCATATCTGTGTCTTAAGCAAATCACATAAATGCAATCACGTTCTAAACCTTCTGCCCGCTAAATTTTTTAAGCTGCCGGCTGCAACTTGTTGAGGATTTTGGGACATTTTGGATGAATAAATCCTTCCTAAGCTAATTTTCTGCTATGTCCCACAACATATCATGTAACCCCATGCTATGATTTATCTTATCCAGATGCAGACTGTTGTTGCCTGTCCTTCTTGTTTAGCTGCTCTATAACATATTGCTCTTGTTTAACTCAGCCACGGAGCTGACACTGCAGCTGCCTATGGGAGTTTCCTGGCTCTATACTATAAAGTCATGTTAGGGGGCTTTCTGGGGAAATGTAATTACAACATTCATATAACATGCACACGACAATGCATGGGAATAAGCCAGCTCTAATTATGGAGAAGGGTTTAAACCAAACAATTCCTTATTTAACTGTGTAAGCAAGCGAAAACATCCACCCTGGGACCCCAGCTCTTGCACAGTATCGAAACAATGCTTAGAGCTCAGGGGGAATAGCTGTCCCCAATGGTGGTTTATCCCTAGGCCAAAAATAAGTCAGCTATGTATAATCAAACATGCCACTGTTGACCTGTTGGTTAACTACAACTCCCCACACCAGGCCATTGTAATTGTAAAATTAGCAGGTCCTGATTCCATGCTTTCTAAAGACAATATGGAAAGTTGGGCAGTCTTGGCAGCCCAATGTACTTGCTGTTGTGTTCTGTAGATTCAAGGTGAAGAAATCCTGGTTTTAAAGCAGTTGGCAACATGAAATCAGAAAGATTATGAAGCTACAGTAAGAGGTACAACATTAGGACTGGGTACTGACGCCCCAATGTGTTTCATTGATTAAACCCATATTGTAGCCATCAGAAGCATGTTGTTTTTATCTTGTTTTCAGTCTTTTACAAGCCCAGACAATATTTCCATACTATTTGGAGCAAAGCCATGAAGGTGGGTGAATATCCCCAGAAGGTTATAGAACTATAGGGGCTGGATCTTTAGTGTTACCTCCAGGCAAAAAGTGTTCTTTATTTTTCCCTGCAGCCAGTTCTCTACCCATGATGCACACTGGTAATCAAAATCGTTATTAACACCCTAAAAACAAACTTGTCTGCATTTTTTGGGTGCTAATCGCTACCATGTGCCATACAGTCATATGAAAAAGTTTGGGAAACCCTCTTAATTCTTTGGAGTTTTGTTTATCATTGGCTGAGCTTTCAAAGTAGCAACTTCCTTCTAATATATAATAGAAAATATGCATCATAACAAAATTAGTCAGGTGCATAAATTTGGCGCCCCAACAGAGATATTACATAAAACTTAGTTGAGACTCCTTTTGCAAATGTAACAGTCTCTAGACGCCTCCTATAGCCTTTGATGTGTGTCTGGATTCTGGATGGCGGTATTTTTGACCATTCGTCCATACAAAATCTCTCCAGTTCAGTTAAATTTGTTGACTGCCGAGCATAGACAGCCTGCTTCAATTCATTCCATAGATTTTCCATGATATTCAAGTCGGGGGACTGTGACGGCCATTCCAGAATATTGTACTTCTCCCTCTGCATAAATGCCTTTGTAGATTTTAAAGTGTGTTTAGGGTCAGTGTCTTGTTGGAAATTCCAACCCCTGCGTAACTTCAACTTTGTGACTAATGCTTGAACATTATCCTGAAGAATTTGTTGATTTTGGGTTTGATTCATCCGACCCTCGACTTTGACAACCGGTCCCTGAACTAGCGACACAGCCCCACAGCATGATGGAGCCTCTACCAAATTTGATAGTAGGTAGCAGGTGTTTTTTCTTGGAATGCTGTGTTCTTCTTATGCCATGCAAAGTGCTTTTTGTTATGACCAAATAACTACATTTTTGTCTCATCAGTCCAAAGCACTTTGTTCCAAAATGACTGTGGTTTGTCTAAATGAGCATTTGCATATAACAAGTGACTCTGTTTGTGACGTAAGTGCAGAAAGGGCTTCTTTCTCATCACCCTGCCATACAGATGTTCTTTGTGTGAATTGCACTGAATTGTAGAATGATTTACAGATACACTATCTGCAGCAAGATGTTCTTACAGGTCTTTGGGGGTGATCTTTGGGTTGTCTGTAACCTCACAATCCTCTGCATATGCCACTCCTGTATTTTTCTTGGCCTTTCAGACCTGGATTTTACAGCAACTGTGCCTGTGGCCTTCCATTTCACTAAAATTAAAAATCTTTGTTCAGAAAACACCCCAGTTCCTGGGAAATTGTTTTTGTTGAAAGTGGAGTAAATTATTATGCAGGCTGAGAGGAGTTCCCAAACTTTTTTTTATATGACTGTTAGTATTCTGCTTTTAACCATCTCACTCATCCTTGCAATAGTAGACCCAATCATGACTCAGTTTCTCTTCTATTGCCTTACATGCACTTGCCCTTCCCTGTAACTGCCACGTTTTTCCATTTTATTTTGAATTTTCATTATATAAAAGGAAATAGCAGCATAAAGAGCCTAACTGAAGAGAATATAACTGTACAATGGCAAATTAAGCTTGTACTCATCACTGAAAAGATCAATTACAGTGCAGAAAGTTTAGTTTTATCAGTAAATATTATGATATTCATGGAAAATGAATATAATACTGTATACATTAATACACTTTCATTAAGAGGATTCATTATATGAAAACACTTTTATTGGAAAGTCCCATTTGGTACTAAAAAAAATGTGACTGTTCTGTTACAATTTTTTCTTAATAAATTGTGTAAATCTGATGTTTATGGAAATAAGTATTTTCTTTTTAAATTGTGCTTTGTGTGGTTTTGGAAATACCACAATTGTATGGTACTTGTTACTCCAAACCTGGTTGGTCCAAAGTGTTGGTCCCTGGTCTTTGTCAAAAATGATGGGAGGATGGTGTTCAAGGGATACTTTCATGGGAAAACATGTTTTTTTGAAAACGCATCAGTTAATAGTGCTGTTCCAGTAGAATTCTGCACTGAAATCCATTTTTCAAAAGAGCAAACAGATTTTGTTATATTCAACTTTGAAATCTGACATGGGGCTAGACATATTGTTAATTTCCCAGCTGCCTCCAGTCATGTGACTTGTGCTCTGGTAAACTTCAATCACTCTTTACTGCTGTACTGCAAGTTGGAGTGATATCGCCCCCTCCCCCCCAGCAGCCTAATGTAATAAAATTACCTGGTGGTCTAGTGGTGCGGCGGCGTGGACGTCCGCCGCGCTCCTGTTCCAGCCTCCAGCGCCGGCGCCATCTTGGTTCTCTAGGGCGCGCCTGTGCGCCTCTTAAAGGTACGCCAGCGCGCATTGGCGCACATTTTGGCACGAAATTCGAAAGTATATAAGGCCCATTCTTACTCCCAGCCAGTGCCCATGATAGAATCTTGATTCTGGTGGTTCCTGAAGCCTTGTGCTGTCTGTTCCTGTGAAACTTGTATCTGTTATTCCGGTTTTGATACCTGCCTGTTCCTGACTATTCTGATATCCGAATCCTGACCTTTGCCTGCATCTCGACTACTCTTTCTGCCTGACCCCATCTGTAAGATTACCCGGTTTGACCCTTGCCTGCCTGCCGATTCTTGATATCTGCCTGCCTCGACTCTGCCTGTCTGATGATTCTCTTGCCTGCTCCATTTGTACCGTGACCTTCGGCCCAAAAGACTATCTACCTGCCGTGCCCCTCTGCTAGCCAGAACATCTCGCCTTGTACCCCTCGTTAAGTCCAGGTGGCACCCAAGTAAGCTGAGGGCTCCTCCCGAAGCCCAACGGTGGTCACACTACTGGTGAAGCCGAGACCAGGGTACTTGGCACCTGTTCTGGTATTGGGTGCCGGCCGTGACACCTAACAACAGAACAATGGGAAGCTAACGAGATAGCAGCTCTGTAATACAAGATAACAGCTCCCTGGAAGAACAGCACTAAATAGTCAAAGCCAAGTCCCACTGAGACACATTCAGTTACATTAAGTAGGAGAAATAACAGCCTGCCAGAAATTAATTCCATCCTAAAGTGCAGACACAAGTCACATGACAGGGGCAGCTGGGAAACTGACAAAATGTCTAGCCCCATGTCAGATTTCAAAATTGAATATAAAAAAAATCTGTTTGCTCTTTTGAGAAATGGATTTCAGTGCAGAATTCTGCTGGAGCAGCACTATTAACCGACGTGTTTTTGAAATAAACATGTTTTTCCATGAGAGTATCCCTTTAATGACTTTTTATTTCAAGGATGAATTTGCAAGTTACTAAATGTTTTGTGCCAGGTATCGATCACGGAAGCCCAACTGAGGGCCCTGTATACTGGCCAATAAGCTGTCAGCAACTTTTGTCTATCAGCAGGTTTTCTTTGCTAGAGACAAGTTAGGGAGCGTCTGCTTTTGGTGATATGAAATGCATGAATCTGGAATGCAACTGCATTCTATTGACCCCAGAAACCTGTATCAAATAGCATCTAGCGAACTAGGGGTATATTTATCAAAGAGTGAAGTTAGAGATCGCCGCAGTCCTCTAGAGTGAAATTCTGCCACTCTCCATTGATAAATACGCATTTCAAAATCCCGTACAAAGGAATGGAAAGTTGTGGAATTTCACTCTAGCAGACTGTGGCGATTTTTAACTTCACTCTTTGATAAATATACTCCTGTGGCTTGCAAGTCTCTGGTTGCTTTGGAAGTAATGCTTCTGCCCATTATTTTATTGAAACCATAATTTGTTTTCTCTCAGAAGCTTGTGGAGGCTCCCACTGTCTCAGACATAAGGACATGATACCTTTAATTGTGACCTGACCATCAAGGTGTTTGCAAGCAATCCTCTGTTGACCTTTTATTCCCCCCCCTCCCAATTTCATCCCCTGATTCCATCTGTAAATAAGAAGATCTTGTATTGGGGAATTGCCCTATGGAACCCAACAATCTTTGTGTAGATTGGTAATGACCAAAAGATAGGTCATGATCTACTAAAAGATCTTCTGCTGGTGGCCAGTTGTTGTAATCTGCCCAAAAAATGCTGAGTTACTGGTTACTTCTATTATACTATTTTTAATACATAAATACTCAGTAATTTAGGTTTCTGTTAGCTATAGCAATGTAAATTGCTACATTATGCACTTCCAGACCCCACATCAGTAAAGTCTGGGCACTCCTTATTTAGAAATCTTTACTAAAACCATGGCATGTGGGTCTCTGGGATGTTTGGCATGCTTGTGTGTGTGTTTCTTTGTGTATTTAAGTATGTCTTAATGTGATATTGTGAATGTACAGCTATGGGTAGTGTGGACTGAATTTATTTGCTGTAGGTAAAGGTGAACTACCCCTTTAAGGTGAGTCTCTAGTTTGATTCTGTTTAATTGTATATTATCTAAAGCCAAAACACAACAAGTATACAGAAAAAAATGTGATGACCTGCCTAATTTCAAGTAGCAAGTCAAGGGAAGTAGAAGTGAAATAAAAAAAAGTAAAAGGCACCAGTTTTCTGCAATCATTGTAAGTTTCTATTTTCATTTCCTGTTTATTGCTAAATGGTATTGAGTCACAAAGGTCACGGACACTGAAATAACTACAGTATCTCTTATTGCTGCTGTGCCAGTAGGGTTATTGTCTCCCATATTCATTACATTAGAATACTGCTGCACAAGCTGGAGAGGCGAGAGATGCTCATGCAGGGAGAG
Organism: Xenopus petersii; assembly: GCA_038501925.1. Lineage (NCBI taxonomy): Eukaryota > Metazoa > Chordata > Amphibia > Anura > Pipidae > Xenopus > Xenopus petersii. Next base: position 22,314,746 of record CM076676.1, read on the forward strand.
TGTCAGTAGCAATCCTAGAGGGGGGACGGGCCCTGGTGCGTGACGTGCAGCCGGGCCCCGCCCCCCTCCATACGGCCGCATTTGGCCGCAGTTGTTAGTGGCGCACGGACTGCTGGGGGGCCCTGAGGGGGAGCGGGCCCTGGCCCGTTCGCACCCCCTGCTCCCCCGGTAGTTCTGCCACTGGAGAGTGTATAGACCAATCTGCTCTCTGCTTTGCACGCAGTTGTAGAAAAGACACAATATCCTGTATGCTTGGAGAATTCACGCAACCCTGTTGTGACCTACAGATGAAGCCAATTGGATTTGTGGGTTAAATGCGTCATGACTCGGGATTAATTGAAGAAACTGTGTTATCTAAAGTCATCTTAACTCATTTAATGCATTTAACCTTTTCATTAGCATTCCAAAGAACCATTGTTCACAATGGGGAATGCTTTAAGTAGATGGGATGCTGAGACAAAATTTTCTGTGTAAGGGTAAGTCCACACAGGGCGTTTTGGGGATATTTGGTCACCGGCGCTAATCACACCCGGTGATTTGTTTTCCGAAGGTGCCAGAAGTTTCCTCGTGAAGCAACTTTGGAAAACGAACCGCTGCGTGTGATTAGCGTCAGCGTTTATTTTCATTTTAGCCGACGCAGATTCAGGGAAGGCATTTGGGGAGATTGGTCAACGCAAAAACAAGCCGATTAGTCGCCAGGCGACCAAATCTCCCCAAAACGCCCTGTGTGGCCTGACCCTAAAAGGAGAAGGAAAAGTTTGAAATGATAATGTCTTTAAAATGTTTCCCCCCACATGCGCCTCTTGAACCGCTATATTTTCGCTTATGAATTCCTATCCATTATGTAGTAATCCGCCTCACCAGCTCTATCTTCAGGCGTTTGCCAGCGCCATTTTAAAAGCACCGACGTCAGGTTCCCCTCGCAGCTCCTCCACATTGTGCATGCGCAAATTTTTTCCCCCTTCACTTGATGCAACGTGTCATCAAGGCACGTAATTCGCAGCAAAATAAACAGTAACAGGTTGGACGTAGAGACCGAAGGTACCTGCTGACCACCAATGTTTTCATACCTGTGTCTCCTTAGCTCCCAGACGCTTCGAATCCACAGAGAACTCTTTGAAGACTATTTCTGTTTTGCCTTTCCTTTTCCTTTAAGTGGGATAAATGGGATATCTGTTGTTTAGTTATTCTGTGTCAAACACACAAACTAAAGTGGCTGTAGGGTCTGTTACCTACCCATAGTTCCAGACCAACATCCAGGCAATTATATTAAAGGGGTGGTTCACCTTTAAGTTAACTTTTAGTATGTTATAGAATGACAATTCTAAGCAACTTTTCCATTGGTCTTCATTGTTTATTTTGTATATTTGTTGAATTATTGCATTCTTCGGACTCTTTCCAGCTTATATGGGGGTCACTGACCCCATATAAAAATATATAGAAATGCTCTGTAAGGCTACGAATGTATTGTTATTGCTACTTTTTATTAGATATCTTTCTCTTCAGGCCCTCTCCTATTCATATCCCAGTCTCTTATTTAAATGCAGGCATGGTTGTTAGAGTAATTTGGACCTAGATTGCTGAAATTGCAAGAGAGAGAGAGAGAGAGAGGGAGAGAACCAAGGGGTCTGTGGAGCCTGAGATTCAGAGAGAGAACCAACGGGCTTGAGATGGAGAGAGAGAGGGAGAGAACCAAGGGACCTGTGGAGCCTGAGGTTGAAAGTCAGAGAGAACGAGGGGGCCTGTGGAGCCTGACATTGAGAGACAGAACCGAGGGACATGTGGAGATAGAGATGGAGAGAGAGGGAGAAAACCAAGAGACCTGTGGATCCTGAGATTGAGAGACAGAGAGAACCAGGGGGCCTGTGGAGCCTGACATTGAGAGACAGAACCGAGGGACATGTGGAGCTTGAGAGGGAGAGAAACAAGGAACCTGTGGAGCCTGAGATTTAGACACAAAATCAAGAGACTTGTGAAGCCTGAGATCACTTAAAAAAATTACATTTAAAAATGTATTTTAAATCAATTTTATTTTACATTACAGTACATGTAAAAAACATAACATTTACTTTGATTAATATTTTATTATTTTTTCAATATCGATATATTTTATTCTGCTGCACTCAGGCTTGGGGTTTTAACTGCTATCTTATTGCCAGAATTGAAGATGAATAGGAGAAAATAACAATGGACTCCTCGAATTCCATGTGTTTTTGGTTGTCAGGCTGGGTGACACCAGAAACCAGATAACTTTTTCAGTTGTAGCCTGTAAATAGTCAGGGCAGGGATGCAAATCATTCAAAAACATACAAAATAAGCAACGAAAACCAACTGTAACATTGCTTATATAACGGTTCATGTAAAGGTGAGCTTCCCTTTTTACATTTTTGTTGATGCTGTTAATATTCGCAGTTCAGCCCATCTATTACCCTTAAGATGTTTGTAATGTGCTACTTATAGTTCCACATTCAGTGCTAAACACTGGCTTTTTATTCCATACTGAAGTCAATAGTTCTGTTACTGTAGTGGGAATAATTCATCCCTTTCTTTGATGATAGTGAGAGTCAATAGTACTTATACGGAGCTCCCTATTTCCTGCCTTATCAGGTTTAAGTCTAATTATCAGTATTTACCATCTTCATGCAATCAGTCTTATCAATTTTCCTCCCTTGCCCCTATAATGCATTGCAACATGGGATGCTCTTTGATCAAAGAATCTGTTGACGTTTTACTAATGGTTTTATTTAATAGCAACATCATTCAGAAAATGATTAATGATATTATAACATTAATATCATTCATATCTATCTATCTATATATGTACAGTATATTTATTAAAAGTCTTTGCATATTAACTCATCAATTCCATACAACTGCAGCCTATGATTAGTAGACCTCATTTTAGTTTATTTTAATTATAAAGGCAAGCTTTGATTAGCTGCTGGGTCATTGCTGAAAAATAGTTTGCTACATTTAGTAGTTATACTCCTGGTTGGTAATTACCACGAGAGAGCAAAAACCCAGAAGTCAAGTGGTCGGTCATGGTGGTTGCTTGGGTGGATTTCCTTTCTGTTGTTGGGGAGATGTAAGGGGGACCAATGTATTTTATTCTCCCTTAACAATAAAGGTGGGGAGATTAGTTTCCAAGCAACAAATCTTTGATACTGTGGGCGGCTAATCTCCGCAAAATGCCTTCCTGCCAACAAGTATGCGAATCGCCGGTGGTATGGCATATGTGTCGCAACTTGGGGCGACTTCGGAAAGCCGAATCAATACGTTTTGGCGACTAATCTCCCTGCGTGCCACCGCCCTAAGCCCCCCATATATCTCAGCTCTGTCAATATACATTTATTCCCACTCCCAATGATCTCCCTCTGGCCTTCACCTGCCTTCTCCTTTCATCAACTCACCCTGTCGGAGAATCCACTGTCTCCTACTGAGTATAATGTGCCATGACCCACTGTCTCCCACTAAGTATAATGTGCCAGGACCCATTGTCTCACACTAAGTATAATGTGCCAGGATCCACTGTCTCCCACTGAGTATAATGTGCCATGACCCACTGTCTCCCACTGTATAATGTGCCAGGACCCACTGTCTCCCACTGTATAATGTACCAGGACCCACTGTCTCCCACTGAGTATAATGTGCCAGGATCCACTGTCTCCTACTGAGTATAATGTGCCAGGATCCACTGTCTCCCACTGAGTATAATGTGCCAGGACCCACTGTCTCCCACTGAGTATAATGTGCCAAGATCCACTGTCTCCCACTAAATATAATGTGCCAGGACCCATTGTCTCTCACTGAGTATAATGTGCCATGATCCACTGTCTCCCACTAAGTATAATGTGCCAGGACCCACTGTCTCCCACTGAGTATAATGTGCCAGGATCCACTGTCTCCTACTGAGTATAATGTGCCAGGACCCACTTTCTCCCACTGAGTATAATGTGCCAGGATCCACTGTCTCCCACTAAGTATAATGTGCCAGGATCCACTGTCTCCTACTGAGTATAATGTGCCAGGATCCACTGTCTCCTACTGAGTATAATGTGCCAGGACCCACTGTCTCCCACTGAGTATAATGTGCCATGATCCACTGTCTCCCACTAAGTATAATGTGCCAGGACCCACTGTCTCCCACTGAGTATAATGTGCCAGGACCCACTGTCTCACACTGAGTATAATGTGCCAGGATCCACTGTCTCCCACTGAGTATACTGTGCCATGACCCACTGTCTCCCACTGTATAATGTGCCAGGACCCACTGTCTCCCACTGTATAATGTACCAGGACCCACTGTCTCCCACTGAGTACAATGTGCCAGGATCCATTGTCTCCTACTGAGTATAATGTGCCAGGACCCACTGTCTCCCACTGAGTATAATGTGCCAGGATCCACTGTCTCCCACTAAGTATAATGTGCCAGGACCCACTGTCTCCCACTGAGTATAATGTGCCAGGATCCACTGTCTCCCACTGAGTATAATGTGCCAGGACCCACTGTCTCCCACTAAATATAATGTGCCAGGACCCATTGTCTCTCACTGAGTATAATGTGCCAGGATCCACTGTCTCCTACTGAGTATAATGTGCCAGGACCCACTTTCTCCCACTGAGTATAATGTGCCAGGATCCACTGTCTCCCACTAAGTATAATGTGCCAGGACCCACTGTCTCCTACTGAGTATAATGTGCCAGGATCCACTGTCTCCTACTGAGTATAATGTGCCAGGACCCACTGTCTCCCACTGAGTATAATGTGCCATGATCCACTGTCTCCCACTAAGTATAATGTGCCAGGACCCACTGTCTCCCACTGAGTATAATGTGCCAGGACCCACTGTCTCACACTGAGTATAATGTGCCAGGATCCACTGTCTCCCACTGAGTATACTGTGCCATGACCCACTGTCTCCCACTGTATAATGTGCCAGGACCCACTGTCTCCCACTGTATAATGTACCAGGACCCACTGTCTCCCACTGAGTACAATGTGCCAGGATCCATTGTCTCCCACTGAGTATAATGTGCCAGGACCCACTGTCTCCCACTGAGTATAATGTGCCAGGATCCACTGTCTCCCACTAAGTATAATGTGCCAGGACCCACTGTCTCCCACTGAGTATAATGTGCCAGGATCCACTGTCTCCCACTAAGTATAATGTGCCAGGACCCATTGTCTCTCACTGAGTATAATGTACCAGGACCCACTGTCTCCCACTGAGTATAATGTGCCAGGATCCACTGTCTCCTACTGAGTATAATGTGCCAGGATCCACTGTCTCCCACTGAGTATAATGTGTCAGGATCCACTGTCTCCCACTGAGTATAATGTGCCAGGATCCACTGTCTCCCACTAAGTATAATGTGCCAGGACCCATTGTCTCTCACTGAGTATAATGTGCCAGGATCCACTGTCTCCTACTGAGTATAATGTGCCAGGATCCACTGTCTCCTACTGAGTATAATGTGCCAGGACCCACTGTCTCCCACTGAGTATAATGTGCCAGGATCCACTGTCTCCCACTAAGTATAATGTGCCAGGACCCATTGTCTCTTACTGAGTATAATGTGCCAGGATCCACTGTCTCCTACTGAGTATAATGTGCCAGGATCCACTGTCTCCTACTGAGTATAATGTGCCAGAACCCACTGTCTTCCACTGAGTATAATGTGCCATGATCCACTGTCTCCCACTAAGTATAATGTGCCAGGACCCACTCTCTCCCACTGAGTATAATGTGCCATGATCCACTGTGTCCCACTAAGTATAATGTGCCAGGACCCATTGTCTCTCAATGAGTATAATGTGCCAGGATCCACTGTCTACCACTGTGTATAATGTGCCATGACCCACTGTCTCCCACTGAGTATAATGTGCCATGACCCACTGTCTCCCACTGAGTATAATGTGCCAGGACCCACTGTCTTCCACTGTATAATGTGCCAGGACCCACTGTCTCCCACTAAGTATAATGTGCCAGGACCCACTGTCTCCCACTGAGTATAATGTGCCAGGATCCACTGTCTCCTACTGAGTATAATGTGCAAGGATCCACTGTCTCCCACTGAGTATAATGTAGCAGGACCCACTATCTCCCACTGTGTATAATGTGCCATGACCCACTGTCTCCCACTGTATAATGTGCCAGGACCCACTGTCTCCCACTGTATAATGTGCCAGGACCCACTGTCTCCCACTGAGTATAATGTGCCAGGACCCACTGTCTCCCACTGTGTATAATGTGCCATGACCCACTGTCTCCCACTGTATAATGTGCCAGGACCCACTGTCTCCCACTGTATAATGTGCCAGGACCCACTGTCTCCCACTGAGTATAATATGCCAGGATCCACTGTCTCATACTGAGTATAATGTGCCAGGATCCACTGTCTCCTACTGAGTATAATGTGCCAGGACCCACTGTCTTCAATACACTTAATATATTTTGAAAAAAAAAAAAAAAACTACTTTTTAACCCAACCGGCGTGCAAACTCTATTAGCTCTATTAATGGGGTAAAAGAGATTAGGACCCACTGTCTCCCACTGAGTATAATGTGCCAGGACCCACTGTCTCCCACTGAGTATAATGTGCCAGGATCCACTGTCTCCCACTGAGTATAATGTGCCAGGATCCACTGTCTCCTACAGAGTATAATATGCCAGGATCCACTGTCTCCTACTGAGTATAATGTGCCAGGATCCACTGTCTCCTACTGAGTATAATGTGCCAGGACCCACTGTCTTCAATACACTTAATATATTTTGAAAAAAAACAAAAAAACTACTTTTTAACCCAACCGGCGTGCAAACTCTATTAGCTCTATTAATGGGGTAAAAGAAATTAGGAATGACTTGTTCCCTTTAATTTAGCATGGTCAACTTTAGCCTCTCCAAACAAAAAAATCACCCTCCGCCTATGCCCTGTCCTAATCCCAAGCTTCAGCCTTTCTCTGGAATTACCTACCAGAATGTTTGGCTCTTCTCCTCATTCAAACACTCCCTAAAAAAACACCTATTTCTTGCTTAATTGTTAGAAGTCAACGTATCATTAAAAAAAAAGTATCACTGATTCTATCCAACAACCTTTTGTGAAATGTTCCCCATCCCTTCGAAAAATCGAAGAAAGAACAGGGCTTGCCGGCACTCAAACGGATCCACAGGACCAGAAAGGTTTTAAGTTAAAAAATATATCTTTATTTTACAAAGTTAAAAATGTCATCTCCATCTGCCCTACGTATTTTGTACCCACCAGATAGCCCATGATTAAGTGCCCTGGTGGGTACGAAAAGCGTAGGGCGGATGGAGATGCAAGTATATGTGGATCCATTTGAGTGCCGGGCAGCATTGATTTTTCTGGCCTGCCGCTCCCTAAAGCTGGGGGTCTGGGGCTGGTGCACCTGGTGCACCTGGACCACATCTATTTCTCGGTGAGATATTTACAATATATTCTGGGGCACCTTGTCTCTCTAAACATTGGAATCCCCATCCCTTTAGACCAGGGTTCCCCAACCTTTTTTACCCGTGAACAACCTAAAAGGAGTCAGGGAGCAACACAAGCATGAAAAAGTTCCTGTAAGACGTGCTGGGAGATCTAATCCTTCACTTACCTCCCGGTGCGCTTCTCTTCCTGCTCGACTGCGCAGGCGTGCACTTCTGCTTTAGCATTTTTTGCCGCTGGCATTTGACGCTATACGGCACCAGTTTTTAATCTTTTAGCGCCAAATCCTGTTTAAAAGCCAGTTTCACCATTTCATCAGTGCCCAAGCTAGGCTTCAGTTTACTGTTCCTGCTAAAGCGTATTTTTGTCTATGATTCCTGCCTTGAACCCTTCGCCTGTTTCTTGACCACTTCTTCTCTAACTCCTTGCCGGTACCTCGTTTACGGACTTGTTTCTAGCTACTCACATTCTTGTTGGTTTCAGCAACAGAAAGCCCGGGGCCCCAAAAGGGCATTAGTGAACATCTGAATACAGGGTCCACCTGTGCATTCGAGTGTACTGTGCAAGGTTCCTGATAACGTGAGTGTTACAGTTCCTGGGGGTTCCAAATAAAGCATATAATTAACTATTTGCCCCTGTGTGGATTGTCAGCCTATAGGAGACTCTGTTTAGTAGTACACCTGGCTTTTATGTAACCAAAACCTTCCTCCAAACCAGAAATTTAAAAGAACAGCACCTGCTTTGAGGCCACTGGGAGAAACATGCAAGGGATTGGTGAGCAACATATTGCTTGTGAGCTACTGATTGGGTATCACTGATTTAGACTGTTTTCCTTACAATCTGCTTCATTCTGTAACCCTTATTTTGTAATTTATTATAAGCCACTGACTTGCTATAATTTTATTGTAAAGTGCACATAAATAAGCAACGATGAATCTTAAGTCTGGAATGACTGACTATAACCAAGGGCATCACATGACTTTGGCTGAGGTCCCAACACATGGACCAATCATCAGTATGGTTGCTCCTGATTAGATTGTGGTATAAATGCCAAACTACAAGACAAGAGGAAGAACTGGCAGGTAAGCTAGGTAAAAGTAGACATACTCATATATCAGATAAAGACCAGTTGTAAAGTCAGTGGATATAACTACATACTTCTTTCTCTTCTGCTGTTCTCCTATAAAGTGGTCTTCAATTTTTAATTAATTCAAACAAACATCCATTGATAGAAAAATGTTTACATCTGTATCACAGATACACAAGAGGCATTGTATAAACCCTTTTCAAAGTAACAAAGAAAGACTTAACTTAGATCCCAAAAATATTTGGCTTGGGCAATGGCAATCATTATTACTGGCCAGCCATCCACTGTATTTATCAAAAAAATGTCCTGCTTTTATATTTAGTTGCCAATAAAAACAAATACAAGTAGCTATTACAGATACTGAAAGTATGTGACATTTATTTAGCCTGAACATCCCCTTTCTTAAATATCTCAAGGTCAATTTTCTCTGTAAGGCTAGACATTTATTGTTGCTACTTTTTATTACTCATCTTTTTATTCAGGCCTTCTGCAAATTATATATTAATCTCTCATTCAAATCAATGCATGTTTGTAATTCAGACCCTAGCAACCAGATGCTGAAATTGCAAACTGGAGAGCTGCTGAACAAAAAGCTAAATGACTCAAAAACCACTAATAATAAAACATTAAAACCAATTGCAAATTGTCTCAGAAAATCACTCTTTGTATCTAAAAGTTCAATTAAAAGTAGACAACTTTTAATTTCAAGAATATGGCTGTAGAGATTATGTCTTATTTTCTACTACACAAATTCATGTACACATGCTAATACATATATCATTTTAGTGAGGATATATTCAGAGATCAGAGAAAACAATGTGTGGCATTCATAGACCTGACACAAGATGGAGCTGTGGAATAGAAAATGAATCTTTTTTTTTTTTTACAAAGAAAATCTATTTCAAGCAGAAATTGTGGGTCCCTTTTCAACCTGACAAAACTAATCAATTTCCAACATACGCTAATATCATATATCATATCACTATCTATTTTAGTTCTTTATTTTTTAAGGTTTTTCTAAAAAAAAAAAAAGTGTTTTATAATGTAACTTTTTTTTTAAATGTTTAAATCAAGATACCCAGTAGCAAATAAGGAAGCAGAATTGTGGACTTTCTAAACGTTTATAATTTCATTGATTCATTTATACATTGTTCAGCAGCTTCATGATAGTCACTAAAGTCTGTAACAGAGAAACTGTTATAACTGATGCATTGGTTGCTGGGATATCAAGATGTTGCTGATAAATATATCAGATTGTAATGGTTTAGAAGGTAGAACAAATCTCTTAAATGGGGTTATGTAATAAAAGACATGCAGTTTGCCCAGGTGCAATAACCCATAGCAACCAATCAGCAGGTAGAATTTACTGGTCACCTGTTTAAACAAACATCGTATTGGTTTCTATGTGTTGCTGCTCCTGGGCAAACTTAGTGCCTTTTATTACATATGGAGGAAAGAGTTTAAATGAAGGAAAATCAAACTAATTCATTTTTTAAACCTAAATTATAGAAAATGGTAAAAAAAAGAGCAAATAGAAGCCAAATAAAAAAAACTTGGATTTTTCAAGTGCTCCAATTTCTTCAGCTAAGGAAAAGGGCAAACCTTTTATGCTCATCGCTAATTCTAAAGCAATCTTTCAATTGTAGTTGTTCTCTCCTTATGTTAATATGGAATTTCTGTATGTGTATAATAGAAATATGGGGATTTGCTAACAAATCCTCTTTCCCAGTTCAGTTTAGTGTGGGGGTGTCTCATAGTTCTGTACTTGGCCCTCCGCTGTTCTCCTTGTACACTCTCTCTTTACGATACCATATATCTTCATTTGAACTTATATTACCTGTATGCCAATGACATCCCCATATATTTAGACACCCGTTCACTTACCACTGATGTCCAGACCCAGACTGCAAACTGCTTCCTAGCTATCTCCTCCTGGATCAACCAACACCATCTCAACTTAAACTTTCTCTCCTAACCTTACCCTTCTCTTCCTTTCACCATTACTATTGATGGCATGACCACTAACTCTGTTAATTCAGCACACTGCCTGGGGGTCTTCTTTGGCCAATCTCTCTTCTTCTTTAAAGGAGAAGGAAAGCTCCAAGACAGTTTATTGCCAACAGATTAGCCACAATAGTGCAAGCTAGAACGCTATATTTATTCTGCAGAATGCTTTACCATACCTGAGTAAACAGCTCTAGACACTGTCTCTGTTTGTTTAGGATAGACATTGCCATATAAGCTTGGTGTAACATCACTTCCTGCCTGAGTCTCTCCCTTACACTTACAGCTCTGAGCTCAGATTACAGCAGGGAGGGAGGACGGAGGGGGAGAGGAGCAAACTGAGCATGCTCAAGCCCTAGCCCTGTAGGTTTATTCTGAAAACAGGAAGTCTGATACAGAAGCCCATGTGTACACAATAGAAGGAAAGAAATGAGGTGTTTCTTTTGACAGAGGACTCAGAGCAGCATTAATTTGAGGGTTTACTGGTGTATCTCTGATAAAGGAAGATCTTCTTCCATCTTCCTCCTTCTTCGCTCGGCTGCACATGCACAGTAGAATGAACAGCCGATCTTTAACTAAAAAGTCAGGCTATTTGGTTCAACTGCGCATGTATTTGCCCCGGGAAATTTGAAGACGGAAGATGACGGAAGTGGATCACTCCGTGTTGCTCACTGGAATAACCTGGGCCGGTGCAGTTTTCTGCTGATAGGAGCACCAGCCCGGGGTTTCAGGTAAGTAACTACAATCCTTTGGGATGCCTAACATTTGGCACCCCTAAGTGCAACTGCAAGCCTTTCCTTCTCCTTTAAATGTTGAAACATTGTTGGTGGATTTGGCAGTGATGCTAAGTGATTAGTTCTGGATTACATCATAGTTCCTATTCATAGTTCCAATTCATCCCACAGGTGTCCATTTGGGTTGAAGTCAGTCAAGTTGAGGTCAGTCAGGTTTCAGTTGTCCCCGAAACGTTGCATGCCGCACTAAATAAATTTAAAGCAAGGGTCTCACCCTGCTAGCATTACCTGTGTGCCAGTGAACATCTTTCCTTGTCAGTCAGGTTGAGGTCAGGGCTCTGAGCAGGCCAGTCAAGTTCTTCCACTCCCACAAACCCATTCTGAATGGATCTTTCCTTGTATAGGTGGGATTATGGTGGTTAAAGAGCAAAACGCCTTTTCTAAACTGTCGCCACCAAGATGGATGCCCTAAAAATATAATTGTCAGGGCTGTGAAAGGGATGAGTGTATTTCTGCATTTCACAGACTAAAATAAATAGCAAAGGTGTTCATGTACAACACAAATGCTCAGGTATAAACATGTAAAAAATCTGCTCCAATAGAATAACTTACAATTGACTGTCAAATAACCTTTTGTTTTGTCTTTACAGTCACTCTAACATGTGGATTTGACATTGTCGGAATGGAAGGTCAATCAGTTACATTGCCATGTACCTACAAAGTAAGCAGCACAAGTGATCTTACTACCATGTGCTGGGGCAAGGATGCCTGCCCTAGCTCAAAGTGCAATCAACCTCTCATTTGGACCGATGGATATAAAGTGACTTTTAAATCATCTAATCACTATGAGCTAAATGGTCGAATCACACAAGGAATAGTGTCTCTTACCATTAAGAGCTTAACCCTGCAAGATCAAGGGACTTACTGCTGTCGCGTGGAGCATCATGGCTGGTTTAACGACATGAAACTCAACATCAGACTAGTGGTGAAAAAAGGTGAAAACAATATAAAGGATCAATTTTCCCAGTTTAACCATTAGTTTAATAATCTCATCCATAAGCCTGAGACACTCTAGCATATTAAGGATCAATTTTCCCAGTTTAACCATTAGTTTAATAATCTCATCCATAAGTCTGAGACACTCTAGCATATAAAGGATCAATTTTCCCAGTTTAACCTTAGTTTAATAATCTCATCCATAAGCCTGAGACACTCTAGCACTGTAGGCAAGGGATGGCCTCAATATCTCTCCTTAAACCATTTTGGGAAACGGGTGTTTAGATGTTGAGGGTATTGTATGTATTAGATTTTGAGAAATTGCCTTTGAAAACTGAGAATAGGTTTGCTCTTAAAGTCAACCCATAATTTTTGAATGCAAGATCATTGATCATTCTCTTACCTGCCTCTACAGCCCTCACAGGACTTTCCCACATTCATTCTACCATTCCTTATCCCCCTGGCCAGATTATCTGTGAAAGAAAAATAAGATGTCAATATCACTGCATAATATATAGTTATAAAAAGCAATTTATTAGACTAAAATGTTCATTAGATATTTTGGTGTACTGTTTCTAGTTTCCATATCCAGAATGCCACCCTTTTAAGTAAAGCTAGTGTTTTATCATTACCTGAATGCACCATAACTTCTTCTAGAATTTGCCATCTGATATTGGAAACTGTATGACTTTTTTCAAAGAAATGTTTGGCTAATATTGTCTCTTTTTACACCTTCTCCTTCTTATTTATTTCTTAAATATCCACCGTTTTTGTTTCCTGTTTGTAATTCCTTATGACACTTTTGTGTTCATTAAGTCTAATTTGAATGCCCTTGAAGTTTGGCCAACGTAACGAAATCCACAGGGGCACTTTAACATGTAAACTACCCCTTCAGTAAAACAGGTTGCAAAGCAGCGGAGTTTTATCATGTGACCTTTGCTTGGATGGGTGCAGACGGCCACATTTACAATGACTACAGTTCTAAGATGGGAATGTTCCCACCCTTTCTGTCAGCTTTTTCTTTGTATTTTCTTTCCTCACATCAGCTTAAGTTAGGTGGTCCCCACCTTCCGGACTCTTTTAATATTTGAATGTGGCTCACAGGTAAAAAATATTGGGGACCCTAGACCTAGATGAATGAAAGTGGGTGATGCCAAGGCCATGAAAGGGCTTTAGCTCTTGGTGAGGGTGAGATGAATGGAAACCTTCATAGACACATAAAAATTGTTATGTTGTGTTTAATTGTGTTTATTGTGTTTAACAACAAAAAGGCTCATGCATGTTGCAGTTACTGAGACTGATGACTTTCCCTTTCAACCTTAGCCCCTGTAACTACTAAAGCAACAACAACTACATTAAGAACTACTACTAGAACCATAATCACAACAGCTAAACCAACTACCATACCAACTACCATGCTTGTTCTGACCACTGGTAATTTCATAACGGATCATGAAGACCATCACACCACAGGTAAAATTTATTCACCTGTCTTAAATAGAGACTACATATAAAACTGACTTTTTTGGTATCAGATGCAGAATGTTTTTGACTTATTTTAATCTGAAGTCGAAATGTCCATCCAACATTTATAGCTGCCAAATGTTTGAGTTTCAAGTTGTTTCTTTGTCTATAGGGCCTGGATAGCCAGTGAGTATGAGGGGTGTGTTGAAGAGAACCACAAGTTGGGAATAGACACCTAAGTGTGGCTATACTGTGGCTTTGTTGTTTTTAGATTATAGATGTTTCCTATCAAGACCCAGCCGAGGCTCATTTCTAAATATACCAATGCTTGCTCTTTCTTGCTTTACTCTTTGAAGGCTACACCAGCAAATCAAACACAATAACATTTGATTAACCAAATTTTAATAATAAACAGACTCTTTGCTTATGTTCTTTTTCTGTGTTGTGTTAAATCGACTACATTATCACAAGGTGTTGAGCAGAGAACAGATACCAGCCCTTACACATCCCCTGGCATTGCTGCACTTACCACCTTATCCGCTCTTGCTAACCCGTCCACTCGAACAGATGTTGTGAGTACAGAGCTTAAGTCAACTACCTCATTGAGTTCAGGTAATACATTGGGTTCAGGTAATACTGTATATTTAGTTTATTGGGTTTAAAAGACTTTTGTTTTATTGTACTTAGTTTGAGGGCTCACAGTTGCTCAGCCAATTGATTAGTGCATTAGTTACAAAGCTAAAAACAAATGATTAACACATTGGAAGGTTTATCTCTTCTTTAATTTTCATCGTATACCTCTTTTGAACCAATGATTTCCTTTCACGCATAATACTTTGTCCAAGAACTGCCAATATAAAATATTATGAAATTACATGTTACCCGTATATTTCGATTTTCCCCAAAATACCGCCCAAAATATTAGGCTGCAAAATAGTATGGTACTAATAAATACTCCTATCAAATGATGCAACATACTGTATAGTTACAGGGAAAAGAAGAAAGAATAAGTCTGACAGCTGTCATTTATTAGAAGACATATTGTTGACTGGTGCCCTATATTAGAGTAGTAATAAGGAGAGCCGTCACTGTTCTAAGCCTTCATACAGATAGGAGCGGCTATGAAGAACTTACTGGCAGCACAGAAGTGTTCCCTAGGGATGATCATAATCTAGTTAGCACTGGTCTCCTTCAGTGACACTGGATTTATCTTCCCTGCAAAGATGGATTTAATTCCACGGCAGAATTTCCCCAACAAAGCTTTAATTTTAACTCCAGCTGAATGACTGTTTAGTAGAAGCCATTAAAAGTATTCTAATTAAAAACAGAACTATAATAACAAGTGTTTTTAAAATATTATATCAAATTACATTTTAGTAGTAAATAAAGGATAAATGGATAAAGCAGGTTTAAAAGAAATGTAAACCCTCAAAACAAAATTATGAAAAAGTGCTCATCCGAGCACGTTGGCAATTTACATAAACGTTTTACCTGTTTTTCAATATATTAGCAGTTTTTATACCTTGCTAATATAACAAAACGGCACCACCACCTGCTGTTTCTTTTGGCTGACTGGACACCATTGGTAGAAAATTGGTGAAAAGCTGGTGAAAAGATTCTTGTCATGTGAGCAGGGAAGAGTCTTCTGATGTTTCTCTGGTCAGAAGTGTGAAACCCGCTAATATCTTGAAAGCTAGAAAAAAAATAATGAATGTAATATGCAAAAGACGTTGGAAGAGCTCTCTGGATAATGTTACATTAATTATGGTTTTAAATATTCTTTAACTACTTTGTCTAGTATGGTGTTACACTGATGTCCCCATGGCCATAAAAGTGCCCATAATGGAGTCATTCAGAAACCAGACGAAAATAATTACAGATTGTAGTGCAATGTTATAGTGCAAACATTACAGCGTGTATCAAGTACTTGGATTAAAGAACAAGCATTGCAACACTGGAACGAGGAGTTATATTAAACATCGACCCATTGTAACAACAGCTAAAAGGGTCCAAGTAGATCTAGTGCAAACATTGCAACAGATAGCAAACAGTTAAATGAATAATTTAGAACAAGTGTCAACAAAACTCCCAATGTTTGAGGCTTGTTGGCCCATAGGGGACTAGAAGGCTCTTTGTCATCAAGGGTCCTTAATTAAGGAAGACATTGATACTTAACAGCATTTATTCAAAGAAATAATGTAATGGCTTTACACAATCTAATTCATATGTGAATCAAGTGAGGGCTGAAATACACAACTATGGAAGTCTCATTTATCAACACTGGGCAAATTTGCCCATGGGTAGTTACCTATATCAACCAATCAACGAGTAGCTTTTTAAAGCCAGCTAAAAGTAGAACAATGAATGCAGCAATTTGATTGGTTGCCATGGGTTGCTGCCCATGGGCAAATTTGCCCAGTGTTGATAATGATCCCTGGTATGCTCCTAGCTGCTTAGTATGAAAGACAGGTGCCTAGTCCCTTACCCTTCACCCAAGGGAGCCCCTCTTCTCCAGCCCACATTCAATAAGGGCAAACAATCAAGATCACTCACCACACCACTTGAATGGTCCAGGTGCAGAGCCCCAGACCTGTAACTAGGGGAGACTCTGCACGTCTACAGCATAGCAGCAACAATTGAACATACTCTCCAGGATTCCATAGATGTGGTTAAAAAGAAAAAGCTTTATTTCACACTAATCCTGACGCGTTTCGTGTCTTTCAACACGTAATCATAGCTGAACCAAACAGTTCTTCCTTGCCCACTGCCCACAGAGAAGGGTTGGGGAAGGGGAACTACAATGCAGCACACCCCGTTGTCTGCCCGCCCTGATGCTACTACGTGGGCACTGAAAATGACGCCTGAATTCTAGTAAAAACACTCCATTGTGGGTAAAAAAGATGGCAGCATGCATCAGAAATAATCAGGATTCAGCCAAATCTAGAGTGCCAGATCAACACAAACTCTTAAGGAGTCATGTATTACATGCAGAATTAGGATGCAAAGTACAAACAACAGCTACCATGTTTTTTCTGTTTGAATGCTCCCTTGCAGGTAGAAACATTTTTTGCAGGCAACTGAACTCCAAATGCAGTGCTTTTTAAATGGACACTAAGGGTCATACTTGTGATCCCCTTTTTGCGCTTGCATTTGCATTCAGAGATTCAGAAACAACTCCCCCTAATGTCATTTGATTTTATAGCACTGGACGACTAATGGCGCCACATTTTTTTTAGCAATGAAATATTTGGGGAAATTTGCTCTAACTATGATGTAATTAGGGATTGGATACAGTTTTGCTATTCTTAACATTTGGTACTAGATCAAAAATGGCATATATGGTGCATCCCTAGTGGAAATTCTAGGCATGGCCCGGATTTGTGGAGAGGCCACCAAGTCCTGGGCCTAGGGCGGCAGGATTTTAGGGGGCGGCATGCTGGCCAACCACACACACACATTGGTTCAGAAACACCGGGGAGGCAAAGGAGATACAATAGTTTTTAAAAATTCCTGTTTGCCAATCCCCATTTCTCTGGTTCAGATGAAATTTGATTAAATAAAAAGAAGGGGACGGCGTGACGAATGACAGCTGTCCTAGGGGTGCCTGCTATGTAAAGCTGGCCCTGGGCACACAGTATCTCGTTTTCAAATCGTAAGCTGATTGTAGCCAGAGAAAAATGTTTAGGATTTTTATAGCTATGACAGATCCTCTTAAGGGGTAGGCCAATGTGATCTTTTTTTCTTATTTGGTATAGTTTATCTTTCACATTTATTTATTTTTTTAAGAATCTCCTACCTTACCCCCCACTTGGGTTCCACACTGCAATGAGACCAGTCAACCTGCACACTCCACAGAGCCGAACACTGCCTATGAGATAAACACCAAGACTTATGGAGAGTCTAGCAGAGAGGCTGCGACTTACATGCCAGAGGAGAGTGACTTACCAACCACAGGTACAAATGTAACCAGGGTTAATGTTCTGATTTCTTATTTTCCTTCCCATTCTGTCTCTTTCCACAATGAAATGACCGACTGCAAATTTTCTTAGAATATATAATATGAAAACTGACCCTTTTAAAGGATAGGTAAACTTTAAAAAACAGTTAGGGGCTGCTTCACTAAGGGTCGAATATCAAGGGTTAATTAACCCTCGATATTCGACTGGGAATTGAAATCCTTCGACTTCGAAATATCGAAGTCAAAGGATTTAGCGCTTATAGTACGATCAAACAATCGAAGGATAATTCATTCGATCGAACGATTAAATCCTTCGAATCGTTCGATTCGAAGGATTTAAATCCAACGATTGAAGGAATATCCTTCGATCAAAAAAAGTTAGGCAAGCCTATGGGGACCTTCCCCATAGGCTAACATTGACTTCGGTAGCTTTTAGATGGCGAACTAGGGGGTGACGGGTCGAAGTTTTTTTTAAAGAGACAGTACTTCGACTATCGAATGGTCGAATAGTCAAACGATTTTTACTTCGAATCCTTCGATTCAAAGTCGTAGTCGAAGGTCGAAGTAGCCCATTCGATGGTCGAAGTAGCCCAAAAAAACTTCGAAATTCTAAGATTTTTTACTTCGAATCCTTCACTCGAAGTTAGTGAATCGGCCCCTTAATGTACGATTGCTCAGTGTACTTTTCTAAGCACATTTGAAATTTACAAAGTTTCAGAGCTAATTAAGTTCTTATTAGTTGCCAGTATGACGAATTTTATAACAATATCACCACCTGCTGGTCAGTTCTTTTCACTGTACAGTCAGAAGGCTATATGTTTAGATAGAAAACAGAGTATGTTCTTATGTTGCTCTGCTCAGAAAAGAGATCAGAAGCTTCAAATGCCTTCCTGAGCAGAGCAACATCAGAATAGTTCTTTGCTTTTCTGTTGAAGTTATATCTTTCTGACTGTACAGTCAAAAGAACTGACCAGCAGGTGATGTTGCTATTATAAAGCAACAGTGCCACTGTACAGTTAAAGGTCCTGACCAGCAAGGTCAAGTATCTGCTCATGTAAATCCTGCCTAAGAAGTAGAGGAAAAAATCTGTAGCAGCAGCCTCCCCAACCGATATCCAGCCAAAAATTGGGCAGGTTTAATTTTTCCCTGGTTTCATTTTCGGCTAGTTTATGTGGCCCTCGTCCCGTCGGTGCCCATTGCCATTGGTCTAATCCTATCATTTGGCCCTAGGGACGAGGAAGGCCCTGATGTAAATGATGCAAAGGGGATGAAGAATGTATTTAAACTATTAAACACCATGTAATGCCACACATACACAATCTTCCAGCTGTCCACCACTGCTGAAGACCTGTAAACTTGTAAATCTCTACAGCAGCAGATCTATAACAGAACTCTCCTGCTGGTCACTGTTTACAACCAGAACATCCTCAAGAAGGCAGTATGTATTCACATAAGGGACTGGTACACAATGTGAAAACCAACAGCTTTTTTGTTATCCTTCATTTATATAGTGCTGATGTATTCTCTAGGGATTTACAGAGATTTTGCATTATTCACTCACTCAGAAGAGTTTACACTCTAAGATCCCTATAAGGTTTTAGCTAATTAACCTGCAGGGCAGTTTTTCGAGTGTGGGAGGAAACCCATGCAAGTGAAGGGAGAACTTGTACACTACTTGCTCTGGAATTCAATTAAAGACCCCAACACTGCAATGCAGAAATGCTAACCTCTTTGTAGTCATGCTGCCTGAATGTTGAAAACTAAATGTATAGTCCCATGGAGTCATATAGATGATATCTTCAATAAATACTTCCAAAATATCTAGAAAACCAATCAGAGTGCTGCAGCGTGGCTCTTAAATTCAATATTCGAATAGAGATATTGAAGGATTGCAGTGAACAGAGTTTCTATTTGTAAAGTAAGACAATAAAACTCAAGCTGTGAAATCCATTGTGATTTGCATATTGTTTTTACTTCATTTAGAATTTACCACCTCGGCTGTAAATGAGAATAGAAGTCCAAGAGAAACTACAAAAGTCAATACCATCTATACACTAGAATCTTCATCTTCTCCCTCTACAACACAAGTAGACAAGATACACCCAGAGCAGGGGCCCCAGCACAACTCACAACCAGGTACTATCTATCTATCAACTATCTCTCTCTCTTGCTCTCTCTCTCCCTCTCTCTCTCTCTCTCTCTCTCACTCTCTCTCTCTCTCTCTCTCTCTCGCTCTCTCTCTCTCTATCATCATCATCATCTTTGTATCTATCAATCTCCTATATCTATCCTTCATTGGGCTTATAGTACACCTGTATGTGAATAGAGAGTACATATATGCATTACGGGTGTGGTGCACTCATCATTATAACACAGAGAGTAAGGCGCCACAATGAATGATATTCTTAGTCAAGTTAAGTGCCACTGTGAGTCTTGAAGAGCCACTTGCCATACAATCACTATTCATTATTGCTTACTTAACTAACGCTTGGTAGAGACTCAGTACAGTAGCAATGTCTCCCTCCCTTGGCCAAGCAATTATTTTATAGAAAGTTCCTCCACTCAATGAGGACGTGTTTCTGCAGAGTGCAAGCCCTACAGAGTACTATATCATTATCTCCTAATGACACTATCAGCACTTATTATCCTTAAATGCTTTTGCTGTTTACCCTTTCTAACTCCAAGTGTAGCTTTCAAAATGGATGCCATGTGGTGAAACACATTTCAGACACAAAAGTTTGCCTCCAGTCTAGTAATCCACGGCATCCATTCAGAGGTTTGCTTTTATACAGTTAAGATGTCATTGGTGGCGAAGAGTTACAAGAAAATCCACCAAATGTTGTACTTGTTAATACTTTACAGGGGCACAAACCTTCCTGGACTACAAGCATTCATATTGAAAATACATATTTATTAAAGCAACCACCAGATTTTCCAGAGCTTCACTTTCATTATCAAATAAGAACATTGTATTTCAGCAATAATTCCACAGTTTTCTAGGACAGTAAGCACCCCCCCCCCCCCCAATCTCACCATACCTGCCCCTCAGGCTAAGCCGGACTTCTAAGAGTATCTATGAAAGTCATTATTCTCACTGGAACAAACCCTGAGGCTAAACTGGGCTACTAGGAGAACAAAGGGTGCCAAGAAGCAATCCCCAAAACGGATGCCTCGCCTCACAGACAGTTATTCTAGTTCTCCTAGAGGGGTAGTCCTACAGTTTGGAATTGGAAACCTCTGCAATAATCTGACATCTGTGTAAGTCAAAGCAGGCAAAAAACTGTCTTCAACTACCATGTTTTGCACAGTTGCACACTACCCTGATCCACAGGTGCTCCAGCACCAATAGGTTTACATAACCTTGTGCCCACGAGCACTGTGCTCACAGCAAGGCCACGGGTCTACTTTCTCAGTGTCCTACTTTCTACTTTGTTATATACTCAGCTCCAGTCACAATATTTAGTCTCAAACCCTTTAACATGTTTCAGCCTGATATATCACAAATGCCTTAATAATGTTATATTAACAGACATTAGCAGTGTATATAATAACAGCTATAAAGGAAATTGGGATATAATGATGCGTTTACTACATGTGACAAATCCCATTAATATGTCATCTGAAATGGATTAATCTAACTTAGATCTGAGAGATGAGACGGAGCCCCGAGTCTCACCATAATGGCACAGGGCTGGATGAATTATCTGCCTGATACTTCAATTAGATGCTGCGATACATGTTAAAGGGCTCGTATTTCATAAATATGGAAAAGGATTGTTGAGAACCTTTCCCTGAGCCACAATTATTGACAGTATATTGTTTTCTTTTCTATTTGATAATGGCTCATGCCATGAAGTGGTGTATTCTCTTTAACATCAGATAATCAGATAACATAAAACTAACACTTACATACATACATGCATACATTAACATGCATACGCTTATTAATAGCGATGGGCGAATTTATTTATTAATTCGCTGTGAATTCCTGCGATTCGCCACCGGCGAATAAATTCATGAAACCCCTGCGAAAATTTGCCGGCGTCAAAAACGGACGACAGTGTCAAAAACGAGACGAGCGTTTTGCAAATTTTTCGACGTTTCACGAATTTTGCTTGAAATTTGCAAATTTTTCAGCGAAGCTAAACGCCCCAAATTCGCCGATCACTACTTATTAAATACAAAACAAAATGGTTTATTTAATTATAGTATATACTGTATTCAAATCTTAATTTATAGGTAGATTTTCCAGTCAAGCTGTGTAAATTAGCAGCTCTGCAATGTAAAAATGAGACTTCTACAGGAATGTTTCATCTTTAAAAATAATTACCGAGATTCGCTTCTGCTACTTCAATAATACCCACAAGGGGGTGTCACAGGTGACTTGTAACTTCTGGTCACCTGTGGGGGCTCAGAAAAAAAATTTGTGCTGCCGGCGAATAAATTCACGAAAACCCTGCGAAAATTCTCCAGCGTCAAAAACAACACACCGGAGCCATTTCGCTAATTTTTCGCCGTTTCACGAATTTCGCTGGAAATTCAGAGTTTTTTAGCAAAATGCCCCAAATTCGTCCATCGCTACTTATTAAATCATAAAAACACTAGTGCCAGTGGCGTAACTATCTGGTCCTGGGTCCCCCACACATTTGGTTTATGAGCCCCCGCAGGTGACCAGAAGTTACAGGTCACCTGTGACACCCCTTGCGGGTCTTATTGACGTAGCAGAAGTCTTATTGACAGGACCCCACTGAGACTGCAGGGGTAAGCTTCCTCAATAGTTATGCCACTGTCTAGTGCTTGTTTCAGGAGCTGCTACAACTGCTCATATTCCTGCAGAAATGACACAGGTGAATATCTATAGATCTATATCTATAGATTTCCAATCTAGAGTGTTGCACTTACCATTTAGTGTGCCAATTAAAGGCATTTAAAGACATATTGATCTAACCACACACCCTTATGGCTTCTTGTAATTGGATTATAACAGAAAAGGATGTTTAGGGGAGGTGATATGGAAGTATGTTTGACACAATGGTTAGTTAAGGAAGACTAAAGTCATAAATGCTTCGTTAAAGGAGAAGGAAAGGTTAAAACAAAGTAAGCCTTATCAGAAAGGTCCATCTAAGTATACCAGTAACCCCCAAAGTAATGTTGCTCTGAGTCCCCTGTCAAAAGAAACACAGCATTTCTTTCTTTCCTTCTATTGTGTACACATGGACTTCTGTATCAGACTTCCTGCCTTCAGCTTAAACCTCATTGCCCTGGGCAAGAGCATGCTCAGTTTGCTCCTCTTCCCCCCCCCCCCTTCTCTACTGTAATCTGAGCCCAGAGCAGGGAGAGACTCAGGCAGGAAGTGATGTCACACCACATTAATACTGCAGCTCCTATTCTAAACAGACAGAGAGTTTCTAGAGCTTTTTACACAGGTATAGTAAAACATTCTACAGAATAAATATAGCATTCTAGCTTGCACTATTGCAGCTAATCTCTTGGCAATAAAATGCCTTCCTAGCTTTCCTTCTCCTTTAAGAAAAACACTTTTATGTTTCCATATTTATTTTCTTACATTCAATTAATCTCATTTATGGACAAAAGTGCTAGGCAGTGATATTAGCACAAGTCCGCATGATTATGCACTTGTGATTACATCTGCAAATAAGCATTTAATAATAGGTAAAATTGCAGATTATTGTGATGCAACGTATATACAGTAGAAAACCATTTTAAGTTTTTCAGGGGACCAGAAAAAATTGTGTAAAATCCAGGAAAATGTAAAATCAGGGAAAGATATTATGCATAATATATAGGTGGGACCACAAAACAACAATGTAAAATGAAGTTCCACTGTATGTCTGAAAAAATTCCCATTGACGCCAATGTGTATTGTGCAAAAAAAAGTCCCATTGAGTGCAATGCATTTTGCTATTTGTTTGGGCAGATTCACTCTTCACTATTATTATTATATAATAAAGGGTATTCATAACTCACGTAGAGCGGGCAGATTCACTCTTCACTATTATTATTATTATATAATAAAGGGTATTCATAACTCACGTAGAGCAATCCTCAAAATATGGCTAGGCTTGATCCCACAAACTCAAGCCAGTGATTTATCTTTACGTATCGTGAAGTGGAAAAAGACTCCATTCACAAATCTACAAATTTTACCCAAAAATGTACACTGAATTTGTCATATAAAGAACTTTTTCATTGAAGTATGGTCCCTCAAGCTACAACAATCTGGCTCAGTAGTCCTTCTCTAATTTCTACAGGAATATAAAAGTCCTGCTTTTTGTGGGTTTTTATTCATATTTTTTTTCCTTTGATACAAAACAAAATGGTTTATTTAATTATAGTATATGCTGTATTCAAATCAGAGGCTTTTGTCTTGCATCAGATCTTAATTTATAGGTAGATGTTCTAGTCAAGCTGTGTAAATTAGCAGCTCTGCGATGTAAAAATGAGATTTCTACAGGAATGTTCCATCTTTAAAAATAATGTTAGCTGCAGTACTTACTGTCCATTTATTGTTTTGATTTGTTTGATTTGAAGGATCCTCGCCCCTGTCTGGAAACATCACCATAGTTGAAACACAGGTAAGTTGTCCTGCAGTCTAAATTCAATCACTAACTATCAAAGGCTACTTTGCTTTCTCATCACCAATCTATATAAACATGGTTATACACATAGAGGACAGTTTTTGGTTACCTAGTTAACTGTACCGCACTGACGATCACCCTTTAAAAAATCCAACTGACTCTGTGGCCCAAAATCTATGCTAATGTGGAATGAGATAACCAACTTGATCTGCTCAACTTCAAGTCATGTGAGCATGTATTCCATAATTTTCCTTCTCTCTCTCTTCCAGAAAGCCGGCATTCCTCTGTATGTCCTTATCACCGTCATTAGTGTATCAGTTATACTCGTAACAATGGTCACACTCCTGGTGCTGAAATTAAGAGGTGAGAGACTGAAGTCAATATAGAAACTTCTTAGAAGAAGATGTTTATATTATTATATTATATTAATACGGTAAACATTAATGAGGGAATGTAAATATTGGTTGTCAGCGCAAAAATTGTTAAAAAGTTAACAAAGTCAGGATCCATCCCAGCGGAGTGGTCAGGGAGAAGTAGTCTAAGCCCGACGGACAACTGTGGTCCCTTCACTCAAGGCAATCTGGGAGCCTTGGAAAGCTACTTCCTACTACAAATCCTTGATGGAGCATAAAGCTGCTCTTGCTATCTGTACTCTCTATGTTACTCTCCTAGAGAGTCTATGACAGATATAACCCTGTTTTAGCTAACTTTGTTCACAGGGTTCCCTGCTCACCAACCCAGACACTAAAGGTACTGGTCCCTTTAGGGCAAATGGCTTTACTGGCCCTTGGTGTACCCAGGCTCAATGGACAAATCCAGCTGATCAGGACACCAGAAGCCAAAGAGGAAGATCCACCCTTTCCATACACTATATTAAAGTGTGTCAGGAAGTGGTCATTACACCTCTTGGTCAATAACTGGGATAGGTGAAAGTAAACTAAATACATGGGCTTTTGCCCAGCAACTAGGGAGAACGGTAGGTGTGTATTAACCCTGTGGGTCCCTATATGTGTTTCACTGAGCCATGTGAAGATATTAATGTCCTATGTAGACATGTGACAAACTCCATGCCGTCTAACCAACATGGAATAAATATGAACAACCTCTTTTAAAACTTTAATCTAAACTCACTTATTTTAAAATCCATTTTTCTTTACTTTTATTACTCCCAGGATAAATTAACTGAGCCATGTTTATACAGAAAGAATTGTTCTGTGTACCTTCCTAAAAAAGCAATACGTTTTCCGAATGAAAGAGGTGTGATTACCAAAATAATGTATTATAGAAATGAAAAGAAGTAAAACCCCTCTCTATTCAATTGACCACCAATTAAAGAAAATTCAAGTATCAGTGCAGCAGTGTCGGAGTTTATTAACAGTTTCAATAGATTGGTTAAAGGTTACTAACCCAGTGTTGCCATGTTGTGAAATTCTAGTTAAAGTCTGTTAAAGTGAAGGCAAGAGGATTAATGTTTGTCATAAATGAAAAACAACTGAATCAAAATCAACAGTGGCGTAACTAGATGTTGCTGGGCCCCACAGCAAATTAATTTTAGGGCCCCCAACATATCCAGTGTTTGTCCTGTTTTACCAATATATGTTCAAATTGCTCATCAATGAGAGCCTCATGGGGCCCCCTGTACCTCCTGGGCCCCCCTGCAGCCGCAGGGTCTGCTTCCTCTGTAGTTACGCCCCTGAAAATCAACTTCCCATATAATAAAACCCACTACCCCCTACCCTACATAGTCCCCCCTCCCTGCTCCCACCCACACAGGTGATAACTTCATTAATCGCCCCATATCCTATAATTGCCCCTCATAGCAGAGTAAGTGCAGCAGAGTATTGCCGCGTGCACAATTAAAGCAATCTTCCGGTTCCTGAAAACTGAGCATGAACCGAAAGTGACGGAAATAGCCGAAGTGAAGGAAGAAGACCCAACAATTACCGAAGAGAAGTAGATGGCTATTACTGTAGTTGCGGGCTGAAGCAGGGAGAGGGGACTATGTAGGGTAGGGAGAAGTGGGTTTTTATTATAATGGGGTTGAATTCTCCCTTAAAAGCTAATGGAGCATTGATAGGGCTTTTGCACAGTTAGCATAGTTCAGTGTCAGACTGGGCCTCCAAGGGCCCAACCAGAAGACCCAATATTGAAGGTCCACTTTCACAACAATTTGATGTAGAAAGTGTTAAATGTAAAAGGTCCAATGTAGGCCTATGGTGGAAATAAAAAAAAGACTGATGGAAATTGTACATGGTTGGGGTTCACTACTAGATCCTCTCTGGCAGGCCAGTCCAACCCTGGTCTAGTAAGGGCACATTTGCTCGGTGTTACTCACAAATAAAAATGGGCAAAATAAAATGGGTTGGGGTTCTCTCCATTAGCAACAATGTGAAATACTGTAGTTAAATCCATGATAATTGGCTGAAATTATATACATATATTATTATGAATGATATATAATACTAGATTTTTTATAATTGCATGGTACATAGAGTCCCAGAGGCTCTGATGTTGCAAATGAATGGTGTTGATATTGACTTTCACTGTCATTGTACTCAATAACTCCATTTGGTACCAAACTAAAGACTAATAGCAATTAAAATGTGTAATTAATTTTAATTTGAAATAAACAGGAGGCAAATGAATCCCCACAAAGGTCAGGCATTGTGCTGTTCGTTTACCTACAGCTAAGACGCAGCTGTAAATATTTGGCCCAACACCGACCAGATTGGAAGGGTTTTATCATGAAGACTATAATTAGAACAGTGCAGTAATGAAGCTTTATGAGATACACGTAAGGGACTATTTAACAGCTCCACATATCTAACCATTTATTTGGATACATAATGCCCCAAGAGTTTATGATATTGAGGCAGCCATTTTTTTTTAGTTTAGTGTTGAACTATTAACCCTTTAAGTGCCAGCAGAATTTCACATTTTGGTTACGCGAAATGCCAGCCGTTTTTGAAACATTTTGTGCTCTCTCACTTTAGGGGCATTTTCTGAGGGGAAACCTATAGTTTACCTAGGAAAACTATACATTGTTTTTTTCGGTAGAAACTGAGCTTTCTAAGTCTGTCTGAGTTTTCATGTATTTCCACCTGTGCAAAAAAATTTATAGTGCTAAATACCAAAAAAAAATGAAAAATTACCATTTTTCATCGTATATCAATTTATACCAGAAAAATATTTCATTTTACGGAGGAAAATCCAACTGATTTGGAAAGCCTTATGTCTCTCAAACGTGCCAATACCAGATATGTATAGTTTTAGGGAGATTTAGGACTTCTGTACCTCAAAAACTCCCGGCAGTATATTACCGAATTTTGAAAGCACTAAGGCAGAAAACGGCATGCTTTAGATTCCAAGGCAAAAAATCCTGAAACCGTAGGTTTACCCCAGAAAACCATACATTTTTGAATAGTACACATTCTGCCGATTACAAAATGGGTAACTATGTCTCTCTACTCCCAACTACCAAACATAAAAGCTTGTCTGAACATAGCGGTTTTTCAAAAAAAAATCAAAATTCTGAAAAATCATTTCAAAGGTTTTATTTTGCTGCTCCGCATATCTCAAACTATATTAGGTACCAAGAAAAAGCACCTGAAATATGATTGCCAGGGGTCCACTGAACAGTTTGATACCCATTATGCATAGGTTTACAAAAGTATCTGGCATTTAGAGACACCAATATGAAGTTAGCACATCCAAATTGTTCAGGACTTTACTTCAGCTACTGAGAAATCAACACATTGACTGCATTTTTTGTGGGGTAAAAACACAGAAATATATGTTTACCCCCCAAAACCCATATATTTTTGGAAAGTACACATTCTACTGAAGCTAAAATGGGTACCCATGCCTTTCTGCTCCAAACTACTGAGTCGCAAGGCTTTCCTAAAATTGTCAGTTTTGGTGAAATATCTGAAAATTGCCTCAAACCTTCAGCTTCCCAGCACCATATCGCCCATGTATCATTACGTACTAAGAAAAAGCACCCTAAATATGATTGCCAGGGTTCCTCTGAACATTTTGGTAGTCATTGTTCATAAGTTTACCAAAGTATCTGGCATTTAGAGGCCCCAAAATGAAGTTAGCGCATACAAACAGTCCCGTGGGTAACTTCAGCAAATGAAAGATCAACACATTGACTGCATTTTTGTGGGGTAAAAACACAGAAATATATGTTTACCCCCAAAACCCATATATTTTTGGAAAGTACACAATCTACCGAATCTAAAATGGGTACCCATACCTTTCTGCTCCAAACTACTGAGTTGCAAGGCTTTCCCACAATTGTCGGTTTTGGTGAAATATCTGAAAATTGCCTCAAAGCTTCAACTTCCCAGCACCATATCACCCATGTGTCATTACGTACTAAGAAAAAGCACCCTAAATATGATTGCCAGGGTTCCTCCAAACAGTTTGGTGGCCATTGTTCATAGGTTTACCAAAGTATCTGGCATTTAGAGGCCCCAAAATGAAGTTAGCACATACAAATAGTCTTGTGGGTAACTTCATCTAATGAAAAATCAACACATTGACTGCATTTTTGTGGGGTAAAAACACAGAAATATATGTTTACCCCCCAAACCCATATATTTTTGGAAAGTACACATTCTACTGAATCTAAAATGGGTACCCATGCCTTTCTGCTCCAAACTACTGAGTCGCAAGGCTTTCCCAAAGTTGTCGGTTTTGGTGAAATATCTGAAAATTGCCTCAAAGCTTCAACTTCCCAGCACCATATCACCCATGTGTCATTACGTACTAAGAAAAAGCACCCTAAATATGATTGCCAGGGTTCCTCTGAACATTTTGGTGGCCATTGTTCATAAGTTTACCAAAGTATCTGGCATTTAGAGGCCCCAAAATGAAATTAGCGCATACAAACAGTCCCGTGGGTAACTTCAGCTAATGAAAGATCGACACACAGGAGAAAGCTCTCTGTTTAGTGCTGAATTAAGCATTGAAATTCCTGTTTGAGACAGGATTTTTTGTTATCACTTGGTGTGTGAATGTGTTGTCCACTTGGTGGGTGAAATTTGGGAAGTTTTGAGTTGATTTTCTTTACTAAAAATCGATTTTTCTTTTGACCCTGAAGGTGAGTGATTCCTAGCCCAGTTCCTTTCACTTGCTCTGGGCTACAAACTCACTGTTAGATCCCCTACCCCTCCCCCGCACCTGGGTGTCAGTTTCATTTTTCTCTTGTTTCAGCACAAATTGTTTAATTTTTGTACAGATTGAGTGGATATTTTGATTTTGCACTCAGTTCTGTGAGGAGAGAAAGCTAAAGGGAGAAGGATTTAATATAAGTATAAATATAAAATCTTTTCCAGCAGCAGCAGTGCAGCTCCCAGGCACCTGCTCACATTAACCCTCTCCCTGCCACAGCTTCTCAACTTAAAACTTATTTTTTTGTTAATCAATAGTATAAAGCTTTCTTTTTGTGTGGTGTTGTGTAAAATAATGGGAGGGAATAAAAAGGAAAGTTATAAAAAAAACATCTCTTGGTTCTAAAGCAAAAGGACCTGAAAAACCCAGCTGTAGCTCTGCAAGGAAACACCAGTCAGAGCCCATGTCAAAAATACCCATTGCCTCTACTTCTGCTGCTGCAGCCAATGTGACCCCTGCTAAAACATTTGCACACGCGGTAGCTACTGGCAGCAACCCAAGCCAAGTCACTGCTGGGGTAGAGAAGCTTACAAGGAAGCATGGGGTCAGATGCCTAATGTCAAGCACTCATGGCATAGAGGCTTATATAAAGGCTGCAGCTGAAGTGGTGGGCCACTCTGCAGTAGTGGCAGCAAGTAAAATGTATGGGAAAGCCATAATCTTTGCCCGTACTCTAACTGCAGTGCATGCTCTGGTACAGAGGGGTATCACAGTGGGAGGGAGTTATGTCCCTGTAGAACCCCTAGAAGGATTGGGCACAAGGGTGGTTTTATCTAATGTGCCCCCCTTCCTGCAAGACCACTTATTGTACCCCCACCTGCAAGCCCTTGGGGAGTTAAAATCAAATATGTCTAGAATTCCCCTGGGATGTAAGGAGAGCAGACTGAGGCATGTCCTTTCCTTTAAAAGGCAGGTGCAACTACTTTTACCTCGGGGGCAAGACACTATTGAGGGGTCTTTTGGGGTTCCATTTGAAGGGGTGCTGTATAAAATTTTTTACAGCACAGAGGAAGTGAGGTGCTTCCTTTGCAAGAACCTGGGGCACACTCGCCAGAGTTGCCCCAAAGGGCAAATTAAGACCACAGCCCCTGTTCCTGCTCCCAGTGCCTCAAATAAAACATCTTATCCTGCTGGGACTATTTCAGCAGGGTCCTCAAAGGGGATATCTCCTTCACTAAAGAACCTCAAGGTGGCTGTTACACAACCCACCTCTACAACATCCAAAGCTCCTCCTTCTTCACTGAAGACATCTAAGGCTGCAGCATGTCTTACAATTGCGGCAAAAGAGAAGGGGGGAAAACATGTCAAAGCTTCCCCCAGGGTCACAGTTGTTCCTACCACAAAAGGGTGTACCCCTGTTATGGGCACCCCTGAAGGTGTGGGGGTACCCATGATTGCAACACCTGTTGGGGTTGGGGCAGATAGTGGCCTTTCCTCTTCAGATGCCAAGAAAAAGAGGAAATTTAAATCAAACTGGCTGGTACCTGAGGAATGGGCATCAGTGGTTAATGATGGGGCACCCCCATCCAAGGGTAAAAAGGGCAGCAAAACTTCTGCTCCTCATGTGGTGACATTGTCTGGCCCAACTGTTGGTCACGATCAACCGGTGTCAGCCCATGCACTCTTGCCTCCAGACCAGGTGGGGAATAATGAGGTTAATGGTCTGCATGGCCTTGAACATGGCAGTGTTGGTTTCCCCACAGAGTCAGGGGTGCAGTATCTGCCTCAAAATCATTTGGAAGATCTTCCCTTGGAGTGTAAAGAGACACCTAATGAGACTCCTGCAGAGTGGGCAGTCAGTGTTCCTGAAGTGCTGAGAATTGGCAACTGCAACCAGCCTCAGTTTTTAGTGCCTCAGGGTATTTCACTCCAGGAGGGGGACAATATTGGGCTAACCCCCATACAGGACCCTGCAGATAAAACTGCTGGGAAGGATGGTGAGGGTGGAGTTGTAAATACGGAGGAGGGTAGCCAGACAACCTCTACTGTTCAAGCTAAAATCTCTCCTCCCTTGTCTTCAACTGACCCAAATGTTATTGCCATCCAGAAAGCACAGGAGGTAGTAGAGAGGGCAGAGGCTAACCATCGAGCCTCCAAATCTCTACCTGTTGCTGGGGAGCTAATTAGTTCTGTTGCTCCTGTGTCAAACACTTCCAAATGTGTTTCAAGTGAAGTTGAGGGAACACCTGAGCCATTGCAGGGTCTCCAGAAAAGTGATTCTGATACTTTTCCTGTAACAACTTGTGGAGAGATTCTCAAAGCTCTAGTGGAGAGGGGAGATTATCAATCCCTTAGCCAGGAAGAGCTCATGGATGAGGGGAACATCGAAGAGGAGGTTGACATAGGAGTGGCAAATCCTTCTACCCCAATCATCCCTGCTGAGGAACTCAAAAAGTTTCTTGAGAGCACCCTTGGTGTTAAATTAGAGAAGAAGATGCACATGGCTCTGGAGAAGTGGCATGATTTGCCTTTAGTTATCAATTCTGTGAGACAGTACATTAAGGTCATAAAAGAGGCCAAGAACTATGGAACAGCAGAATATCTCTGTATAATGAAGTTTCACAAAAAATGTTTGTCTCATCAGACCTTGATGAAGGTTAAAGCACTTCCTAAGACTCAGTAATGGCCTTGAGTATAAGCACACTTAATACTAATGGCTGTCGGAATCCTTTCCGAATGTTTCAGGTACTCTCCTTTCTTCGTCAAGGAGGGTACTCTGTGAGTTTCCTCCAAGAGACCCACACCACTCCAGAGCTTGAAGCAAGCTGGAATCTGGAGTGGAAGGGAAGGGTCTTTTTTAATCACCTCACTTGGACATCATGCGGGGTGGTGACCCTTTTCTCAGATTCCTTCCAGCCAGAGGTCCTGAGTGCTACCTCTGTCATCCCTGGCCGTCTATTGCATCTTCGGGTCCGGGAGTCAGGTAGAACATATAATCTAATGAATGTGTATGCTCCTACTACCGGACCAGAGAGGGCACGGTTCTTTGAAAGTTTGTCAGCCTACATGGAGACAATTGACTCTGATGAAGCCTTGATTATAGGGGGTGATTTTAATTACACCCTTGATGCTCGAGATCGCAATGTACCCAAGAAAAGAGACTCGTCTGAGTCCGTTTTGCGAGAACTAATTGCTCATTTCTCCTTGGTTGATGTCTGGAGAGAACAGAACCCAGAGACGGTTGCCTTTACCTATGTCAGGGTGAGAGATGGTCATGTTTCTCAATCCCGGATTGATAGGATATATATATCGAGCCATCTCATGTCACGAACCCAGTCGAGCACCATTAGATTGGCACCATTCTCAGACCACAATTGTGTATCCCTGAGAATGTCAATCGCACCATCTCTGCCAAAAGCTGCTTACTGGCACTTTAACAACAGTTTATTAGAAGATGAGGGTTTTGCAAAGTCAGTCCGGGATACATGGAGAGGCTGGAGGGCCTTTCAGGATGAATTTGCCACATTGAACCAGTGGTGGGATGTAGGCAAGGTTCACCTAAGCTCTTGTGTCAAGAGTATACCAAAAGTGTGAGCGGGCAGCGCAATGCAGAGATTGAGGCACTGAATGGGGAGGTGCTTGATCTTGAGCAAAGGCTATCAGGCTCTGAAGACCAAGCCCTTCAGTGTGAATATCTAGAAAGGAAAGAAGCGCTGCATAACATGGAACAACGACAGGCTCGTGGTGCCTTTGTGCGAAGCCGGATGCAGTTACTTTGTGATATGGATCGTGGTTCCCAATTCTTCTATGCTCTGGAGAAGAAGAGGGGGAACCGAAAACAAATCACATGCCTTTTTGCGGAGGATGGAACCCCCCTTGAGGATCCGGAGGCTATCCGGGACAGAGCCCGGTCCTTCTATCAAAACCTTTTTTCTCCAGATCCCATCTCTCCAGATGCCTGTGAGGAGCTATGGGATGGGCTTCCAGTGGTCAGTGAGAGGAGAAAAGAGAGGTTGGAAACACCAATCACTCTAGATGAACTCTCTCAAGCACTCCGTTTAATGCCCCACAATAAATCTCCTGGGCTTGACGGACTTACCATAGAGTTCTTCCAGTTCTTTTGGGATACTCTGGGCCCTGATTTCCATAGGGTCCTAACTGAGGCCTTCAAGAAAGGTGAGTTGCCACTTTCGTGTCGTCGAGCAGTTTTATCACTACTTCCTAAGAAGGGGGATCTCCGTCTTATTAAGAACTGGAGACCAGTCTCACTGCTTAGCACAGACTATAAGATCGTGGCCAAAGCTATCTCACTTAGGCTCAAATCAGTGCTGGCAGAGGTGATTCATCCTGACCAGTCCTATACAGTCCCCGGTCGGACAATTTTTGATAATGTCTTTTTAATCCGAGACTTACTACATTTTGCGAGAAGGACTGGTCTATCTCTTGCTTTTCTCTCTCTGGATCAAGAGAAGGCATTTGACAGGGTGGATCACCAATATCTTATAGGCACTCTGCAAGCCTATAGCTTTGGCCCACAGTTTGTGGGCTACCTGAAAACAATGTATGCCTCTGCAGAGTGTTTAGTTAAAATCAACTGGTCTCTGACTGCACCTCTGGCCTTTGGACGAGGAGTTCGGCAAGGATGCCCCTTGTCGGGACAACTGTACTCGCTGGCCATTGAGCCCTTCCTGTGTCTCTTAAGGAAAAGGCTCACGGGACTGGTGCTCAAAGAACCTGACATGAGGGTGGTTCTCTCAGCCTACGCTGATGATGTAATTCTTGTGGCCCAGGACCTAGTTGATCTTGAGCGGGCACAAGAGTGTCAAGAAGTCTACGCTGCTGCCTCATCTGCCCGTATAAACTGGTCCAAGAGCTCAGGCCTTCTGGAGGGTTCTCTAAAGGTAGATTTCCTGCCTCCTGCTTTCCGTGACATCTCGTGGGAGAGTAAAATCATTAAATATTTAGGCGTCTACCTATCAGCTGAGGAGTATCCTGTCTCACAGAATTTCATTGAACTTGAGGAGTGTGTTCTAACGCGCCTTGGAAAGTGGAAGGGTTTTGCTAAAGTACTTTCTATGAGGGGGAGAGCTTTGGTGATTAATCAGCTGGTGGCCTCTCAGATCTGGTACCGGCTGATATGTCTTAGCCCAACCCAAGAATTCATTGCTAAGATCCAGAGAAGGTTACAGGACTTTCTCTGGATAGGAAAGCATTGGGTTTCTGCAGGTGTCTCAAGCCTCCCGTTGAAAGAGGGAGGGCAGGGAGTCGTGTGTATACGTTCTCAAGTGCACACCTTCCGTCTCCAGCAAATACAGAGATACTTGTATGCAGATCCTTCTCCACAGTGGTGTACTCTAGCATCGAGTTTTTATCGCCAGGTACGAAATATGGGATATGACCGGCAATTGTTTATAATTGAACCTGAGGGTTTCCTAAGAAACCTTTCAACCCTGCCGGCTTACTACCAAGACACGCTAAAAACCTGAAGCATGGTATCCGTGTTAAGGCAAGGAGCCATTGAAGGGGAAGACATTCTAAATGAGCCCCTACTTTACAATCCATCTTTTAAGACTAGGATGTTAGAATCCATCAGCATCCGACGTCGCCTTTGCCAGGCTCGGTTAACCAGAGTTGGAGATCTCCTGGATTTTGAGAAATCAGATTGGGTGGACTCTCAAGCAGTTATGCAACGCATGGGATTCCTCACCACTAGGGTTCCACACCGTCTTCTCAAGGAAATCAAGGACACAATCTCTCCTGATTCTCACACCTTCATTGATGGGGTTTTACATGCTGGAGAGCCACGTCCACCTTGGAACTCCTCACCTCCAGACATAATAATAGCACCTAAAACCCGTCAATCCCCCCAAGCACCTCCTTCCCCCAACTTGAGCCAGTTGGAGAATTTTCCATTGACACGCTTTCATATAACAAGAAAGCTGTTGTACTCTCTAATGCTTCACACTGTACACTTCCTTGCCCTCATCTCCCGATATGATACCATCTGGAGACCTGTGCTTAATGAGGGTGAAAGACCTCAGTGGCGAGCTCTTTATTCCAGTTTGGTGCCTAGACCAACTGGAGACTTGAGTTGGAAAGTGCTGCATGGTGCATTGAGCACGGGAGAGTATTTAGCTCGTTTTACAGACTCCCCAGCTGCTTGTCCATTCTGTGGCAAAGGAGAGTCTGTGTTTCATGCTTATTTTACGTGTGCCAGACTGCAACCTCTATTGGCTCTTTTGAGAAAGCTTTACCTGCAGTTCTGGTTAAATTTTTTCCCTCATGTTTATATTTTTGGACGCCCAGTATCCCGGGACAATAAAGAGAAAGACCTTCTCTCCAACTTGCTCCTGGCTTTAGCTAAATTAGTCATCCATAAATCTAGAAAGCAATGTTTGGAAGGTGGGAATCCTCTGCCAGCAGAGGTCTTGTTCCGAGTGCTGGTGCGTTCCCGCATCCGAGCAGAGTACACCCAAGCAGTGTTTACTGGTCAGTTGAAAGAATTTGCTGACCAGTGGGCAATAGATGGGGTACTTTGCTCAGTATCCCCAGACCTGGTTTCTGTTCAGACAATTCTCACACTCCATATTTAAGTGCACTTTAATTTAAGTGACAGTTGTATTTTAATCAGTTAATTATATCCTTTGAGATGTGATTAACTTTGGTGAGCAATCACTCACCTGCAATTTGAATAATATATCAGCTAATGAAAAATCAACACATTGACTGCATTTTTGTGGGGTAAAAACACAGAAATATATGTTTACCCCCCAAAACCCATATATTTTTGGAAAGTACACATTCTACCGAATCTAAAATGGGTACCCATGCCTTTCTGCTCCAAACTACTGAGTCGCAAGGCTTTCCCACAATTGTCGATTTTGGTGAAATATCTGAAAATTGCCTCAAAGCTTCAACTTCTCAGCACCATATCACCCATGTATCGTTATGCACCAAGAAAAAGCACCCTAAATATGATTTCCAGGGTTCCTACGAACAGTTTGGTGGCCATTGTTCATAGGTTTACCAAAGTAACTGGCATTTAGGGGCCCCAAAATGAAGTTAGTGCATACAAATAGTCCTGTGGGTAACTTCAGCTAATGAAAGAGCAACACATTGACTGCATTTTTGTGGGGTAAAAACACAGAAATATATGTTTACCCCCCAAAACCCATACATTTTTGGAAAGTACACATTCTACAGAATCTAAAATGGGTACCCATGCCTTATTGCTCGAAACTACTGAGTCGCAAGGCTTTCCCAAAGTTGTCGGTTTTGGCGAAATATCTGAAAATTGCCTCAAAGCTTCAGCTTCCCAGCACCATATCACCCATGTATCATTACGTACTAAGAAAAAGCACCCTAAATATGATTGCCAGGGTTCCTCTGAACATTTTGGTGGCCATTGTTCATAAGTTTACCAAAGTATCTGGCATTTAGAGGCCCCAAAATGAAGTTAGCGCATACAAACAGTCCCGTGGGTTTCAGCTAATGAAAAATCAACACATTGACTGCATTTTTGTGAGGTAAAAACACAGAAATATATGTTTACCCCCCAAACCCATACATTTTTGGAAAGTACACATTCTACAGAATCTAAAATGCGTACCCATGCCTTATTACTCCAAACTACTGAGTCGCAAGGCTTTCCCAAAGTTGTCGGTTTTGGTGAAATATCTGAAAATTGCCTCAAAGTTTCAGCTTCCCAGCACCATATCACCCATGTGTCATTACGTACTAAGAAAAAGCACCCTAAATATGATTGTCAGGGTTCCTCTGAACATTTTGGTGGCCATTGTTCATAAGTTTACCAAAGTATCTGGCATTTAGAGGCCCCAAAATGAAGTTAGCGCATACAAACAGTCCCGTGGGTAACTTCAGCTAAAGAAAAATCAACACATTGACTGCATTTTTGTGGGGTAAAAACACAGAAATATATGTTTACCCCCCAAAACCCATATATTTTTGGAAAGTACACATTCTACCGAATCTAAAATGGGTACCCATGCCTTTCTGCTCCAAACTACTGAGTCGCAAGGCTTTCCCACAATTGTCGTTTTTGGTGAAATATCTGAAAATTGCCTCAAAGCTTCAACTTCCCAGCACCATATCACCCATGTGTCATTACGTACTAAGACAAAGCCTCCTAAATATGATTGCCAGGGTTCCTCTGAACATTTTGGTGGCCATTGTTCATAAGTTTACCAAAGTATCTGGCATTTAGAGGCCCCAAAATGAAGTTAGCGCATACAAACAGTCCCGTGGGTTTCAGCTAATGAAAAATCAGCACATTGACTGCATTTTTGTGGGGTAAAAACACAGAAATATATGTTTACCCCCCAACCCCATATATTTTTGGAAAGTACACATTCTACAGAATCTAAAATGGGTACCCATGCCTTTCTGCTCCAAACTACTGAGTCGCAAGGCTTTGCCAAATTTGGCGGTTTGGGTGAAATATCTGGAAATTGCCTCAAAGCTTCAACTTTCCAGCATCGTATTGTCCATGTATCATTACCAGCATAAAGCATCCTAAAAATAAACATAGGGGTCTACTAAACAGTTTGATGCCCAATGTGCATAGATATACCAAACTATGTGGCGCACAGAGACCCCCAAATGACAACATGTATAGACATTTTCACCACTGACGCACTGGCTGCTGCAATATAACCACCCGGTGTGTGTATTATGCGACATTAGACCACCTAACAGTACAGAGACCCCAGAAAACCATATATTTTCAGAAAGTACACATTCTGATGAATCCAATATGGGTAAATAAGTGTTTCTACTGCAAACTGCCAAACTGCAAAGCAATGCTGAACATAACGGTTTTTATCAAATTTCTGAAAATTGTCACAAAGCTTGAATTTTACCCCATTATATGCCCCACATTTCGTAACTTATCAGCATAAAACATCCTAAATATGAGCGCCAGGGGTCTACTGAACACTTTGATGCCCAATATGCATAGATATACCAAACTATGTGGCACACAGAGACCCCCAAATGACAATATGTATAGACATTTTCACAGCTGACGCGCTGGCTGCTGCAATATAAGCACCTGGTGTGTGTATTATGCGACATTAGACCCCCCTAACAGTACAGAGACCCCAGAAAACAATATATTTTCAAAAAGTACACATTCTGACGAATCCAAAATGGGTAAATAAGTGTTTCTACTGCAAACTGCCAAACTGCAAAGCAATGCTGAACATAACGGTTTTTATCAAATTTCTGAAAATCGTCACAAAGCTTGAATTTTACCCCATTATGTGCCCCACATTTCGTAACGTATCAGCATAAAACATCCTAAATATGAACGACAGGGGTCTACTAAACACTTTGATGCCCAATATGCATAGATATACCAAACTATGTGGCGCACAGAGACCCACAAATGGATATATTGTAGATAAAATTTACATAGGCAAAACAAAATAACACAAAACAGTGTGAAATGCAAATAAATCACCAAAAACTAATAAAACCACAAAAATCAATGCTTTTTTTTTCACACTAGTGTAATCGGCCACCAGAATTACCGTTTGAATATTTTAGCTAGGCCAAATCGATTATACGGACAGAAACAAGTGAACAACACAAATGCAGAGCTGAAAATGCAATAAAATGGCTAAAAAATTCAATAAAATGGCTAAAAATGCACCAAAATACCCAAAATTGCAATATAACCACCAAAATAACATACAAAAGCTATTGCACAGTACGGTTAGCGAATACGCTATTCGGAATGGCGTGTGCAAGTGTACATGGGTGCTGTGAGTGTGTGTGACCCCCCCAATCCCCAAAAATCTATGTGTGAGTGTGTGTAAGTGTGAATGTAAGTGTATATTACTGTAATAAGTGTGTGTTGGTGTGTTTGTGTGTTTTTGTGTGTGTAAATGTTACACTTACTTGGGGTAGATGCTTCAGATCGCTGATAATGGGTCCCACGCAGCAGATCTCCAGCTCCAACGGTCAGCAGGCATGGGGGGGCGGAGCTGGGCGGAAGTGCAGCGCAGGCAGCAGCAGGACGCATAGGAAACGCGTCCCTGCTGCTGCTTTGGGGCCCCTGGGCGATCGCGCCCCAGGGGCCACCCGATCCCCTGCTCTGCTCGTTGTCTAGGGGCAGGGGATCGTGAAGGAACGGAGCGAGCGGCTCTAACAGCCGCTCCTCCGCTCGCAAACCCGGAAGTGCTGCAGAACGTAGAATCTACGATCTGTGGCACTTTGGTCCTTTGATCCACAGAACGTAGATTCTACATTCTGTGGCACTTAAAGGGTTAAACCATGAAGTGAGGGAATAGTATACTGTTTAAAACTCAGGGAAGTGCGTTTTATGCTGTAGGGTTTTTTTCTGTACAATCATATTTCCCTAAAGAATTATATTTTTAGAGAGGAATTCTTATGTTGGTGTAGGGAGCTATGTACACTTGTCTTTCCTCTGTGTTGTTCTGTGTAAGGAGGGAATGGGAAGTGCTGCACAGGAAGTGCTGCTGTGAGGGAGAAGCAGCAGAGTGAAAGCAAGGTGCTGCAAGCTCCCACATATTACTGTGTGTGTGTGAAAAGTCAGTAGGGAAACCCAGTGGCAGAAAAGTGCACTCTATTTAGGGTGCAGAAGGACAGGTGGTCCTTTTCAGGGCTCTGAAGAGCAAAGCATGCTCTTCTCAGGGCACGGAAAGCCAAAGGAAGTCCTTCTCAGGACTACCACGTAAGTGGGACTACCCCATCAGCTCAGAGATAAAACGATCTGAAATATTGTGTGAAGTTTCTCCTGGCGAGACTGTATGCATCATCATTATTCAAAGTTACAGTGTCCTGCAAATAAACCAACCAAACTGCAAATTAGCCTTTCCTCTGTGTATGTGATATCGGATCAGGGAAGTTCCCAGGGAGGGTATTACAGTCCAGTCTGTCCTGACCCTGGGTGGAGACATGTCAAATCATAATGTACCTGCTCTCCTGAAGTCCTGTAGCGGAGACACAGGACTTCTGTAGCACCACAAAGAAGAAAACCAGTGCTAGATTTGCTGCAGTAGCAGAACAGGGCTACATTGGCATACATTTATGACAGTGGCCCAGGGCCGGGCCATGCTGGGCAGGCGCCCTAGGAAACCTGGCCTGTCCGGCACCTGGTAGCCATGTACATGTGTAAACTGATGCTTCCGTGCGGTGCGCATGCGCAAACTCCAACTTTGGTGCGCATGCACGAACCGACAGTCTAGACAGACGGAACTAGGGGTAGGCAGAGTAGGCACGTGCGCAAAGCTGGGGGGGCGCCAGGCACATGCCTTCTCTGACACCTACCCCTTGTCCGGTCGCCTCTCTCCAAAATTGTCTTCTATTTGGCCTGAATATATATCTGTAACCTTGTAGTTAGATAAGGCGGCCCTGTCCCTCAAACATGGGTCCTTGAACTGATTGATGACATCTCTCTTACACTGAATATTACCTGCATCTACACCTGCTTGGGAGATGACCCAGTTCACTTCACCATCCCTTAATGACATTGTGACATGATATAGATTGATATCTAATCTGAGTTCTTGCAATGGAATTATAAAACAATAAGAAGTAGCTTGTGAACAGTCTGCCTGAGAGACAGTGACTCCGTTGGCAGGGCTAAAGCACAAACCAAATCAAATCCTTTATTGGGGTAGTTCACCTTTAAGTTAACTTTTAGTATGTTGTAGAATGGCCAGTTCTAAGTAACTTTTCACTTGGTCTTCATTCAAATATTATTATTATTTTCTAAAATTTTTGAGTTATCTGCCTTCTTCTTCTGACCCATTAAAGGTTTCAACTGGGGGTCACTGACCCCATAGAAAAAAACAAATGCTCTGCAAGGCTACAAATTTATAGTCATCGCTACTTTTTATTACTTTATTTTTATTACTGGAAAGCTGCTGAATAAAAAGCTAAATAACTCAAAAAAACACAAATAAAAAATGAAAACTAATTGAAAATTGTCTCAGAATATCACAATTTACATTATACTAAAAGTTAATTTAAAGGTGAACGACCCCCTAAAAGCTTAAAGATGGAGCTTCATCTTCATTATAATTCTCTCACAGAAGGAGACATTTTATTACAAGTATGGAATCCATCATCCGGAAACCCGTTATACAGAAGGTTCTGAATTATGGACAATTCAACTCCCATAGACTCCATTTGATCCAAAAAAAAATTTCTGTAATAATAAAACAGTAGCTTGTACTTTATCCCAGCTAAACCAGCCTATTGGGTTTATTTAATGTTAACATGATTTTCTAGTAGACGTAGGGTATGAAGATCCAAATTACGGAAAGATCCATTGCCTGGAAAACCCCAGGTCCAGAGCATTCTGGATAACAGCTCCCATACCTATACTAACATTGGACAGTAAAGAATCCTTGTTTATGACTAATACTGACC
The DNA here is from genome assembly GCA_038501925.1 of Xenopus petersii. Taxonomy (NCBI): domain Eukaryota; kingdom Metazoa; phylum Chordata; class Amphibia; order Anura; family Pipidae; genus Xenopus; species Xenopus petersii. The sequence continues at coordinate 22,356,575 of CM076676.1, forward strand.
AATGATTGTGCAACAATAAAGAGTAGATAAAGAACATGTCAAGTAAATGGGACAAGTAAGAAAATGACAGTGAGGTGCTATAGACTTGGATAATATAATATCCAGTATTTTTAATTAAAACCAAAAAACCTTGATGCAGTGAAGTGAAATATGAATGCAGGAATAGGTACTTGTTATCCAGAATGCTTGGAACCTGTGGTTGGAATAGGGGCAGTTCTATAATTTGGATCTCCATACCTTAAGTTTATTCATTAAATAAGAAAGGACTATTTTTATCTTGGTTGGAATAATGTACAATAAACTGTTTTATTATCACAGAGAAAAACAAAATATTTTTTTTTATATAATTTCATTAACATGGAGTCTATGGAACTTTCTGAAAATTTGATTTCCAGATAACTGTCCCATATTGTATAATGATCAGTAATAATCTTTACCAATTTGACTGTCTGTCCTACAGCTGAGGGAAGTTGTTTAATCCCTTCAAAGATGTAGAACAGTGCTAATGGTAAATTCTAAATGCTTACATTCTCATCAAACTTACTTGTATTATTTTCTCCTGCTAGGCAAGGGAAGCGGAGCTTATTTTTTCCATCAGAATCCCAGGTAAGCCATGTTGGCCATCACTTCAAGGTAAAGCCATCAGCCATGTTGGCCATCACTTCTAGGTAAAGCTGCTCAATATTAAAATTTAATTTTTGCTTAGATCTTAACCCTGCGCGTTATCCCAGTTTAGAGCTTGTTACGCACGCTGATGACCTGGCTGAGGACGCACAAGAAGGAGTACCAGAAGTGAGCAAAGCAGACTGGGAAGTCACAGTTGAAACAAATACAGATAATGTGAATAATGAGCCATAACCCATTGCAGTTGATCTACGATATAATTTTCTTTTTTTTGTTTTAAAATGGCTTCTGAAAGTCGGGTGCCATTTTGCTGTAAATAATATGTTTTTGACTACTATTTCCATATAAAAATCATGTATTACAGTGTATGCACTTTTTTTAATTCTCTGTAAACCTGCAGCAGTGGGATAGTAGTGGTTAAGGATGGGTGAATGTTTTGCCGAGTTTCGCAGTGGAAATGACGCCCATAGACTCAAATGGGAGAAAAAAATTGTCGCAAATAGACTTTAATACATTTCTCCCAATATTCACTGACAGATTCGCTCATTCATGGTTCCCCATGGAACATCCTCTTTTTTTGTAAATCGAGGTTACATTTGCTTTGTAACTTTTAGGGCAATAAGTTCTGAACTCATGTCATTGTTTAGATATCCTGGGCCAAATTAAGCAATGTTTTTGTACATTTATCTAGCAATTGGCATAATAATTTCCCTTTGGAAGCCTCTTGGACTTAACCCTGAAGCCTTCAGTGACTGCTGGTGGGTCATCAAGTTGTCTGTTGGAAAATCTAAAATATGTTATGATTTTAAGGCCGAGGCCAAAGGAATCTGAGCCTATTGAGTTAGGTGTAGGAATCTGAAGAGTAATTTAAAGAATAAGGCAATGGCAAATGGGGAAAGTGCCTGCTGTTTATTTTAAAAGTGCAAATATGCTGGACTTAAACACACACACAAAAACACACCTCAGTTTGTCACTTTGCCTGAAACACAAGCACCATCAACTATCGGGAAAGAGTAAGTGCTTAAATTTTTAGTCAATTTGTGCATTGATTCAGAGGAGGGTGGTTTTAGGTATTTGAACCTGGTGTGCCATTCATCTACTAAAAAAACATATTCCTGGTACAATTGTCTTATTATGTCTTATTATTAATTGTGTAAAAACGCACTAAACAAATAAAAAGTCATGTCCAAAGTCAAACACAACTTAGTAGATTTGACTATCGCCAGTTGTAGAAGTCATTGAATGCTACATTGTTCCATAGGTACTATAAGGAATATAGTTGTACTGTATCTCTGGGATCCAATTTAATCAAGCCCTATATATGTGAAGCCACTGATTCTGAATGAATAAAGCTTTGAAAACATGTTTATTGATGCATTTGTGTGATGATGAACAAAGGCACACTTTTATTAGCTGATCAGGGCACTGGTTGCTGACTGAAGGATATCCGTTACAAAATGAACTCTTCTCTTACGGTTGTCCACAATCCTCACTCCACTCAACATTCCTCTCCTGAAGCCTCCAGTGTCATTGTCATGCAGAGATGAACAAGCAAGAGTGCCATTAGCCATTATAGGGATCTTTCTCCTTCTCACACTCTCTCTGGGTGTCCCTACTCTGTTGTGTCCCCATACAGCATACAAGCTTCCCCTGGCTTTCTTACGACAGCCCGTAGGTTCCCAGTAACCTACTCCTGAATGCTCCTAAGTTTCTTACTGGCGCACATTCACTTCAGGGGCACTACCCCAATATTCTCATTCCTCGTTGGGACAACAGACTGTTCTTGATAACTAGCCTCTCTCACTCTTAGAGTGAACTCACACCCCACTGCTGTCCACCTGGACAGGCCACCAAGGTTTTGGATCCTGCCTCTGAATGTTCCAAGGCTAAAGAGGAAGTGCCTCAGCAAGGCACTGCCTTATATAGACTACTGAAGGGCAATTCCCCTACAGGCTAACCTTAGGGGTTTTCACCACCTGCATGCTGAACTAACACATTGCCTAATTATTTACATATTTCACATACTTACATCCTTGTCCAACCAGTATCAGTTTGTTTTACAAAATATCTTGCAGGTATAAAGGACCCAAAGGTCTGATGTTGGTGGTCCTGTATGAAGTTAACTGGCTCTACCCCACATGGCCATGCATAAATGAGAAGTCTTACAGAAAGGTTGATTAAACAGTTCCGGGTCTAAGAGAATGACTGTGAGATCACAGCAAGTTCTACGAATGGGATTGAGGAGGGACTAACAGAGAAAACAGACAAACAGAGAAACCTTGAAGTGAATCAATTAATATAAGCGAAACTGATTTTTTTATACAAAAATAGGAGATTTCAGTATATGTAGAAATAAGTCACATCAACTGGACTTGCCGTGTTTTTTCCTTGAAGACCAGTCATCCAACTGGCTTTCTCAGAATAACTTGTAAACAGGATATCCTCTGGAATGTTGCTCCAATCAGCATAATCCTGTTTATCATAATCCTCAGGGATGTCATGAATTTAGGTGTTGATTGTATTAGTAAAATTGGAGCTTTGAGGTGTTATTAAACCTTCTAGGGAGAGGTGCCAAAACAGCATTGTATGCTGCAGACAATATATACCCAGAGCAAGTTTGTTCCTTACTGGACCTATGCCTATTTCAAATACAGTATAAATTCTACAGGCAGAAGCATGGCCCATTGTGACAAACCTGTACATGGAAGACGTGGAAAGAAAGATCCTAGATAGCTTTAAATGAATCACTCCCAGTCATTGGTTCCGATATGTGGATGACACATGGTTTAAAATACACACACAGGAGGTATAGACTTTCACTGAACACATCAACACAGTGGACCACAACACGAGAAGATGTGCAAGATAACACATTGGCTTTTTTGCACTGTTTGGTAAAAGTCAGAGAGGGTGAAAGCTGGAAATAGAGGTCTACAGGAAACCTACCCACACAGACCAGTATCTGCTGTTTGATTCCCACCATACACTAGTTCACAAACTGTGGGTTATCAAAACTCTAAATAACAGAGAAGACAAGATGAAAACCGGTAACTACCAAGACTACCTGTGAAGGTTGAAAACAGGACAGGAGAAAGAACTTGGTCCTCCCATATGTAGCTGGGGTGTCGGAAAAACTTTTTTAAGAAACACCATATCCCTATCTTCTTTAAAGCAACACACTGAGGCAGCAACTAGTTCACCCAAAAGACCCAACCCCAAAGCACAAGAAGAGTAACATTGTGTATGCAGTGCAGTGAGGAGTGGTCTGATTTGTATATGGGGGAAAACAAGCAACAGTAACACCAGTGTATGGCGCAGCACAGAAGAGCCAGCTCCTCTGGTTAAGACTCAGCTGTGTAGCTACATCTAAAAGAAAAAGGACACACTTTGAAGACTGCCATGTCCAGATTCTATACCGGGAAAGTGATTGGTTCAAAAGAGGTGTTAAAGATGCGTTATATGCAAAAACTGAAAAAACTATTTTGAATAGAGGTGGGGAGTTGCAATATCTATTGTATGCCACATACAATGCTGTTTTGGAACCTATCCTTGGAAGGTTTAATAACACTTCCAAATCTCCAATTTTGCTAATAAAATCAACACCTAACGTTATGACATCCCATCAGATTATGATAAACAGATTATGCTGATTGGAGCAACATTCCAGAGAATATATTCCCGAAGAAAGATCCTATTTACAAGTTATTCTGAATTGAGAAAGCCAGTTGGAAATGTGGTGAAATGTCTTCAAGGAAAACACTGCAGTTCCAGTTGATTTGACTTATTTCTACAGATATACCATAACCTGAATGAATGAGAATCTTTACAAACATAGGAAATTTCAATAAAACAGCAAATTTGAAGCTGGAAAATGAGCAAAAAAAGTGTAGAAAAAAACTTTACTATGAAATTATAGTTTTAGAAGAAGTATCATCTCAATATAAACCAAGGCACTGGCTCACAATAAAATCTATTTTGTCTTTTTGAGCTGTAATTCCAGCTCTATGGAAAATGGGTTGACCTGGGCTCAAAACAACCTAACATATGTAAGAGGCTTAGGACAGGCAACAGACCCAGTAGTAAGCTCAATTGTTGCTCATCGTCTGTACAGAGAGATATCATAAATATATGGCAGCCTAGATATTCCTCCTGTAATAATCAGTATTCATCTGGAACATTTAAGAGGTGAACACGTTATTTTTGGACATGTTTGCTGTAAAACTACACCAGTATTGTAGGATGTGGTTTGTGCAGGGTCACCGTTGGGAGTCCTTTCAGATGCCTGGAAAAACACGGTGTTCGAGATTAGTAGCTCAGGGTTTGGGAGAAAATGTGCAGATTGCTGCAGAGGTAGAAGAGACATCTTGTCGCCAATTTGCTATGTTTTGGTAGCCGAGGATGAGTAGAGTATAACAGTGCTTAATTAGTAGGCTCATGCAGCCATTACACAACAGTAAGCAACTCTAACACCACAAGCTGTAAGAAATTATGCACAGTCTTGAGCACAGTGACATCTACAGGCCATTTGTATAAACACCACACAAGGTAGCAATGTTTCTGGAGAGTAGGTGGGGTTAGGGACAGCTCAAGGGCTGTGTTTTGACATAACGAGGAATAGCTATGGCGGAATATAATGGTAATTTATTTAGACAAGTATTTTGGGGGGCTGTACTATTAGTAGCTGGTAGGTGCCAACAGGGAACACATGGTTCATGATCAAGGCCCTGGATTGGCAGTCAAAGAAAATCTCATAAATCATAATAGTATTTATAGATTCACTCTCCTAAAGACATTGCAACCCTACCGTACATACAGAGAAAGAGTAATCTGCCCCATTATTTTGTATTTTTTATTTTTCATATGTTTTTGCTATCTCTAGGAAAGGGAAAACATGATTTGGGGGTCTGTATACACTTCACTGGCACTAACCGCAAAATGCTTCTCTTGTTGATTTGTTGACATTTTTATCAATAATCCCCTCAATAATCAAATGATTTTTCTCCCTCTAGTGTGTCATTTTATTACTATAATAAATATCAGGCCTAGAAATATCGATTTTGGGATTAAGAAATAATTCACTTGCTTTTATCGGACTGGTCATTGTTTGGTTATTTACTCATGAGATGATGGTCAGAAGACTCCTATGTTCAGAAACCATTTCCTTCTAGAATTATAGCCTGTATGTACAGTATGTCTAAGATCGATATATTTTCACAATTTCTATTTAATTAAGGTACTGTTTAATTATTGCACACACTTCCCTTTTTTTTTAACAGAGACAGCCTTAAATGGGAATATGCTCCCCTGGCACACTAATTATAGATGCAAGAGTATTCTTCATAAACAACCCTGTCAGGGTGCTGTTCATTTTGCTTTTATACAGGTATGGAATCTGTTATCCAGAATGCTCGGGACCTGGGGTTTTCCGGATAACGTATCTTTCTGTAATTTTGACCTTCATACCCCTACTAGAAAATCATGTAAACATTAAATAAACCCAATAGACCAATATGCTTCCAATAAGGATTAATTTTATCTTAGTTGGGATCAAGTACAAGCTACCATTTTATTATTACAGAAAAACATTTTTAAAAAACTTGGATTATTTGGATAAAATAAAGTCTATGGGAGATGGCCTTTCTGTAATTAGGAGCTTTCTCGATAATGGGTTTCCGGATAAAGGATCCCATACCCGTATAACATATACTGATATTAGCCTGTAGTCAAAAACCGGAGGGGAAAAACATAGTTCTTTGTGCTCTGATTGCATCAACATTTTCATATTAACATATGAAAATATTTTATACATAAGGCACAAGGGAGTCCTGTACCTAACGCCTAACCTAATACCATTTGCTGTTGTGCCTCAAACACAATTAAAGGAACATGAAGCCTAACTGTAAAAGCTGTCCCACTGGGTCCTCTAGTTCTCTAAAGAAGGTGATGAACTGAATAACATATTTTAATTGCTGCATTAGAATAAATACTAATCCACCAACAAGAATCCTAAATGAACTTTCAGTTCTTTGTTCCCGTGTTTGGAGTTGCAAGCAATAAGCTCAGTTGTCTGACCACTGAATGAATCAGTCCTTCTTCCTCATGTCTAATAATAAAACGGGGTGTGTGAGATAAGTGCAAGACATTTTGCAACTTTAGGGTTGAGTTTAATATATGCTGGAATTTGTGGTCCAGGAACAACAGAGCAAAGTATGGTTGGCAATTGCAGTTTTTAGGATAATTCACCTTTAAGTTATCTTTTAGCATGTTATAGAATGGCCAATTCTCAGCAACTTTTCCATTGGTCTTCATTATTTGTTTTTTTTTTAATTATTTACCCTTCTTATTCTTTCTAACTTTAAAATAGGGGTCACTGATCCCATCTAAAAAACAAATGCTCTGCAAGGCTGCAAATGTATTGTTATTGCTGCTTTTTATTATTCATCTTTCTATTCAGGCCTCTCCTATTCATATTCAAGTCTTTATTCAAATCAATGCATGGTTGCTATGTCAATTTGGACCCTAGCAACCAAATTAGTGAAATTGCAAAGTGGACAGCTGATGAATAAAAAGCTAAATAACAGAAACAATACTCTGCATCATACTAAGGGGTTATTTAGCAAAGGTTGAATTTTAGAGCTATGTGAGCATTTTTTTAGACCTCGAATGAACTTCGAATGGTTTGTAATTTAAGAATAAGCTTGAATGTAAAAAAACAAAATAGTGAAGACGGGGTTAATAACCCAAAAACTCTAAATAGATTGAGTTTTCAAGCGAAACCCACCAAAAAATCATTGGTCAACAATCAACATTATGAAGGAAAAAACATCTTTAATGGTTCAAGGGAACTCTGCCATTGACTTCTACATAACCTCAACAGGTTTTAAATGGTGTATTGTCAGACTTGAGCTATTTATGTGGATGGGGGTATAATAAATTTAATCAATAAAAATTTGATTAAAAAAACATGTCCTGTACCTCTACCTGAAATGTATAGATTGTAGGTTCTAGAGTCTAGCTATTTTTCAATTGGCCCACAATGGTCAACAGAGATCCTATCAACACTGCAGGATTCCTAAGTACCTAGAATGACTGAGATTAAAAAAAATATATTAGAAGTTTCAAAGTGGCTAATTTTATAAAAAAAAATGGATATATTTAGGATTATAAATGTGTCCTGCACATTCACGCTGGAATTAAATAAAAGTATTTTAATACATGACAGCAAGAGAACTTACTTTGCCTTTAGAAAGCACACTGTAGTGAGCCATGGTTCCTGTTTGTGCTGATTAATGAGCATAGTGCTGTGGGTTTGCCCATGGCTATGTTTCAATCAGCAATTCTACTGCAGCAGGTACAGTACATAACTTTTGATTTTAGGTTTTTCTTTCAGCTTGAACTCTTCACCCAGTCAAGTAGAAGTTGTGGAATTATCATCATTCTGCTAAAACAAATGGTGGTCTTATTATAGAACTTGTTCTGCTGCTTTAGAATCCCCTCCGGCATGTCTAACAACTCCTCATTAGACTCCTTTCTGTCTCTGGGGCAAGGGATTCTGTATGGGTAAGGATGGAGGCTGTGATGTTAGATTCTGAAAGTAAAATGATAACTATAATTATGAAACATAATAAGTTAGGGTGAAAAAAGACACACGTTCACTGCTAGTTGATCCAGAGGAAGGAAAAAAAAAACATTCAGAAGCAGTGGCGTAACTACCGGGGGAGCAGGGGGTGCAATTTGGCCACGGCCCGAACCCCCGCAGGGCCCCCGGCAGTCACGCAACCACTGGAGTCGGCTGCAGCCACACGGACAAATGTGGGGGGCGGGGCCCGGCTGCACGGCCCACACCAGGGTTCATCCCCACCTAGTTCCGTCACTGTTCAGAAGCCTCTCCAATTTGCCTCAGAGGAGGAAACATTCCTTCCAGAATTCCAAGGTGATAATGGGACCAGTCCCTGGATCAACTTGTACTATGAGCTATCTTCCATAACCCTGTATTCCCTTACTTGCTAAAAAGCCATCCAACCCCTTCTTAAAGCTATCTTATGTATCAGCCTGTACCACTGATTCAGGGAGAGAATTCTACATCTTCACAGCTCTCACTGTAAAAAAACCCTTCCGAAGATTTAGACTAAACTTCCGTTCATCCAATCGGAATGGGTGCCCACATGTCAGATGGAAGAAATTACTGGTAAATAAAGTTTTAGAGAGGTTAGTGTACGATCCCCTTATATATGTATACATAGTTATCAGCCCCCCCAAACAAGAAATACCTTGACCCCTCCACTAAGCCTGCATTATTTTTCTCTTTAAAAGACATTGATGTGGTATGCTTGCTAACTGAGTGACCTCCTAACTCATTAATCCTGAATAACCAGAACATAATGAAAACACACAGAGACACAAGCTTCCTTTTTGTGGGGGAGGGTCGGCCACAGCTTTTATTTGAGCATGTTGTTATTTTTGCCATAACAACCAAAAAACTTGCCATTTACATTAACAACCATCAATTACCAAATGCCAGCCACCGCAGCCGCGGTGGACATGTAGGTTATGCCAAATACAGCATGTATACAAAAAAGGCAAGGACAACTGCAAGCTGTGACAGAACAACTGTATTGATTTCCACAATTTACAATGAAATTTACAAAACATACATAACTCGCATATTACAACCAACTAATGAAATTGATGAGAGGGTGGGTTGGCAGCTCCACCAGCACTCCAGGATCCGGAGGGAAGAGGAAGCAGGTAAGGGATTACTTGTATATATATCAGCCCTTCCCTTCTGCGCCCACCAATCCTTACTAGCCTCCCATCACTGATATCCTATCCCCCAGCCGTCCAACCCTCCTCCCAGTCATTGGCACCCTCGCTATACCCTTTGGTGCCCTCAAGTCTCCCATCTGCTGACTGTCAGGCTCTGCTGGGTTTTTGGCTTGATACCTTAACCATTTGGCCAGGTGAGCAGCCTGCAGGGTGGCTCACGATATGTTACCTGGCATCTGCAGCCCCAGCCCAGCAGCAGCCTGATTGGTTGCAGTATCTAAGACCAGCCTTCCAAACACTCCTTGCCTGAGCATTGGTTCCCATCCTAGCAGTGTGCTTAACCTTGCCTTGACCTTGCTCTGCTCAGCTTTCCTTGCTATTCTGAATCTTGCTCTGGTCCTCACTCCAAACCTGATCTTGCCTTAACCTTATTCTGCCTTGATCTTGACCTGACATTGCCTTTCTGGTTTCTGCTTCCTGTTCTGTTCTGACCTGTACCCTGTCTATATCCTCCCTCGTCTCGCTCTGCATCTTGCCCTGCCTTTTTCTCCCTCTCCTGCTATTCGATCCAGTCCTCTGCTGCCATCTGCTCCACTCCTCTCCTGCTTTCCACTCCAGTCCTCTCGCTATCCAGTCCTCTTGTTATTTTGCTGTAGTCTCTATTCTGCTCCAGTCTCCTACCGCTACCCAATCCTCCTGTTCCCGATCTCTAGTTTGCTCCTGTCTCCTGATCTAAGCCCGCACTGTCCTGTCCTATACTTCTAGTCTGCTCTTGCCTCTTGATCTGATCTATGCCCGCACCGTCCAGTCCAGTCGCTCCTCTTCATCCTGTCTAGTCCAGTCCTTTATGGGGGCATCTTCTGTCTGTGATATTTAGTAGATTTCAGAATTTAAAAGAGATTTATCTTATAATAAAAAATATCTTTACTAAAATTTAGCCCATTACCTTTTGTTATGGTGTGCTGACATTTCCTGCTGTAATGTGTTGTTTTCTATCCCTCCAACCCCTTTTTCTATTGTTATATAATTGTTCCATTTAGACATGAAAGCTGCCTTCATTATTATTCAAAGATTCCACCAACCAGGAGCCTGTATTATTTTCCTGCTCTGAAGTCTACCCAAGAAGTGTCAATTTATATTAGTGTGAAGGGATTAAGATTTGCTTTTCTGAGAGAAAACATTTCACAGGCCTTGCACAAAAGCCCAGTGTTATTCTCCCATTAACAGTATTTCTCTCCCTGTGTTGTTACAGTTCAGAACTAAATGCTCAGACAAGAGGATTTAAACAGCATGCTTGATGGTTTCCAGAGAAATAAGTGTTATTATATGTTTATATGGTAATGTACTGTAACAGCTGTATAGAGTTTGCTCCATCTGTACATATTTAAGAATTCAATGCAATAATCTTATCCTGTCCGGAAACTATGATGCAACAGAAGCCAGTGAGAAATTGCATTGCTGGATATTTTTCGCTTGTGTTAGATTCTATTCATTCTAATAGCTCTTTATTATAGTGAAGCGCTATGAAAGCAACATTCTTGGAGTAGTAGTTGGGCTATGTAAGTAAAACAAATACAAACCCAAATATACATTTTAATGAAAGAAAATGTAACTCTAAGCAACTTTCTAATATACATGCATTATATATTTACTGTTTTAAAGGGGAACTATCGCAAAATCCATAATGCTTAGAAAGCATCCTTGGGTAAAGTTAAGAATTCCTCTAAATACTTTTCATTAAAAATGTAATACCATTTTTGAAATATTTTCATTCTTTCTTCCTCACACTGCTCTGAGCTTCCCCTCTCCAGAAGCCTGGCTTCAGAGTCATATACAAATGAGTGACAGGTACAGCACTGTCTTATTGGCTAGTCTGCTTGTCACTCAGAAGCAATGTTGGTTGGACTCTATTATTAGGGAACAAGTTACATTGGCTCCTGCTAGTGGGCCCTGAAGACAAGTAGAATGGGACCCAAAATTAAAAAAGTCATCATGGGGTAGGGTTGCCACCCGGCCGGTATTTTACTGGCCTAGCCGGTAAAACACCTGCCAAGGCCGGGGCCGGTATTACAAATTTACCGGCAATGTAGCTGCCGGTAAATTTGTAATACCCTTAAAAAGACCCCTCGGCCCGCCCCCAATCCCCTATAAACTTAGCTTTTTCCTCCGTTTTTGTCCTGGCCTCACTGTGGCCCCGCCCCTTTACATCACAACCCCGCCCATTTGACATCACAACCCTCCCTTTTTGTACCCGCCCCCCACCAGCCGGTAAAAAAGTTAGCAAAAGGTGGCAACCCTATCATGGGGGGACAGGCAGGACATCTGAGAATGGAATAAAATAGTGGTGAGCAAAACTTTCTCTTTATTGCTACAATTTTTTTCCTGAAATACACACCATTACATTGAGCTGCAGACAGGGTCAGACTGGTCCAGCGGGAAATTGGGAAAAAACCCGGTGGCCCCTGCCAACCCAAACCCACTCCCCACTGCCTCCTGGCATGAGACTGCTGCTCCTAACCTACCCCCACCCTGGTTGAGGAAGAAAACAAGGTATTTGTGCACTCAGGGAGTGGGGGTCAGGGGTACTGGCATAGGGGGAGTAGCTGGCATCAGGGCTAGACTGGCCAAGGGCATAATGGGATATCAGGGTACATCACAGTGGGCTGCCATTCCAGGCCCACTGAAGTAGCTCACATTGTGCTGTGTATTCTGCTACACAGAATGAAAGATGGGATCTCCCAGTGTTTTATATTGCAGCTGCTGTCTGGTGTTTTACACCTTATGGGATAACAGCAATGTCGGTGGGAGTATGGCATAAGTTGTGCCTGCTTATGGAGCTGGGCATTGGTGTGGGGAGTGTATGTGTGTGGGATCTTGGCATCAGCATTTGGGGAGAAGTGGATCAGGTCCTCCAGTAAACTCCAGTCAGGCACTGATTTATGCATTAGAGGCTATACTAAAACCACGAATACTACTGTTAACATTGCCCCCTTAAGCCATGTGCCCTTATAGCTTCATTTTACAACAGCAGTCCTGAGGGTTGGCATAAGAAGCCAATGGCTAGTCTGTTGTGAAACAAATGTTGTTTTATGTATGGCTAAGGGACAAGGAAAGCTACAACTAAAGCAAATGGAATTATTTTTTAATGTCTTAAAGGAATTCTATCATGAGAAAACATGTTTTTTTTTAACAAAATGCATTAGTTAATAGGGCTCCTCCAGCAGAATCCTACATTGAAATCTGTTTTTCAAAAAAGCAAAAAGATTTTTTATATATAATTTAGAAATCTGTATGAAATTGACATGTTATTAATTTCACAGGTGTCCTCAGTCATGTGACTTGTGCTCTGATAAAATTAAGCCACTCTTTACTGCTGCATTGCATGTAGGAGCGATCAGCAGAACAATGGGAAGGTAATCAGATAACAGCTGCCCCGACACCTGTATTGCTAAAAATGCTCCCATGCTCTACCTACAGGTAAATATAAGAGCAGCACTGAATAGTAAAGATCCAAGTCCAGCATTAGTTGTGACTCCTTCAGTTACACTGAGTAGGAGAAACAATAGCTTATCTGAAAGCAGTTCCATCATGAATTGTTGGCTCTTTCTGAAAGCTTATGACTAGCAAAAATGACCTGAGATAGCTACCTTCATACCAATATTACAGCTAAAAAATGGTTCAAGAATAATATTTTAAATGGTACAATTAATTACGTGTAATGCACACAATGCAATTTAGTAATAAAATCAATACCATATAAATCATGAAAGAATCCCTTTAAGGTCTCTGAACGGCCAATCCACTGGGAAAATGAATAATAATGTATAGTGACCCTTTAACTATAGGTTGCCTTCTTTGGTAAGGATTTGAGTGGAGGTTTTTATCCTCTTTAAAGAATTCCTGTTGACAACAGAAATAATGAGTCAATCTTACCGTTCAAACAAAAGGTTCCCCACACCCAGACATTTCTGGAAACCATAAAAGCGCTTGCTATCTCTGTTCCGTTTAATGAAGATTCCCCTAAAGAAAGTCAATATTTTCATCTTACGTATGCTAATGGACCCTGAAATAATGGGAGATATGCAACCTGCTCGGGAAGCCCAGCGATGGGACATTAATTACTCAGAGTCTAATAACTATAAGTTTGTCCTAAGCCCTGATTCAAAAGAGAAATATTTCAATAACACAAATCAGTCCCCGCATGAAAGAACATTTTGTGTCATTTAAAAATCAACATGTAACATCTTATTCCCTCAACAGAACTCATGAGATATTAGATGCTAATGTGTCTGATTAATAGGCGTTTGCAGTCAGGGAATGGGCTCCATTCATTTTTCTCCCCCCCAGACTATGTTTCATCCTGTTTCTCCCTGGGTTAGCAGCTTCACATTGTGGATTGAATTAACCTAGAAAAATAAATGGACTCTGTTTATAGATTACTGCTTTAATCAGTACAGGTATGGAATCAGTTATCTATAAAGCTCCAAATCATGGGATGGCCATCTTCCATTTTATCCAAATAATCCAAATGTTTAAAAATAATTTCCTTTTTCTCTGTAACAATAAAATAGAACAATGTACTTGATCCAAACCAAAATACTATTAATCCTTATTGGAAGCAAACCCCGCCTAATGGATTTATTGAATGATTTTCTAGTAGAATTAAGTTATGAAGTTCCAAAATATTACAAGATCCGTAAGGTCCAGAGCATTCCGGATGACAGGTCCCAAACCCAGGGGCGTTGCTACAGAGGAAGATGACCCTGCGACTGCAGGGGGGCCCAGGAAGTATAGGGGGCCCCATGAGGCCCTAATAAATGATAATTTCAACATATAATGGTAAAACAGTACAACCGACGGAAATGTTAAAGTGTCCAATTATATGTATTATGTACAAACCACACTCACAGGACTTTTGTGAAAAAAGCAGCAATTGCTGTGGTTTATTTCTTGAACGTTTCGGCTACCAAACTTTCGTCTAGCCGTCTTCCTGAAGAGTTTGGTAGCCGAAACGTTGAAGTAATAAACCACAGGTATTGCTGCTTTTTTCACAAAAGTCCTGTGAGTGCGGTTTGTACATAATAATAATAAATATATATATATATATATGGGAGTCTGTGGACAAACAATCCCTGTTTTGTCTAGTGTTACTTCTGCCAGTGCCAGCTGCTTTTACATTCCTTTAGGGCAATGTAGCAAGTTGACATCTGATTGTCATTGGTTACTAGTTAGCCATGTTTTATTGCATTGGGCTTGTTTCGTATTCCATTGCCCCATATTCTTTGTTTTAGTTCAGTTCAGCCCGGTACAGGTATGGAATCCGTTATCTGGAAACCCGTTCCAGTTTACAGAAAGGCTGTCTCCCATAGACTCTATTTTATCTAAATAATCCAAATGTTTAAAAATTGTTTAAATTTTCTCTGTAATAATAAAACTAATGATCCAAACTAAGATATCATATACATGATTTTCTAGTAGACTTAAGAAAGGTCCCTTATCTGGAAAATCCCAGGTCCTGAGCATTCTGGATAACAGGTCCCATACCTGTATTTCAAAATATTTCTGTTTCTACTCTTCTGCCTCCAGCACAATATACTGTAATAAGCAACATAAAATAATTTAATTATTCTGTCTGTCAGAAGACGGCTTTAAAAACGTTGTGCATTACAATTCTTAGGATCACTTTTGCAATAAAGATCCACAATTAACTCCCTAAAGACTTTCTTTGTGAGATGAAAGCCATCTGTAAGTGACTTTAGACACAGGAGACTCAGTGGGGCCTCCCATGTAACCACACGATTCTCCAAAGTAACGTATGGATATTTGCATTTGTATCACATGAATGGGAGCAGCCATGGTTGCTCTGATGAGAAAAACGTATCCATAGACTTCAGAGGCAGAGCCCACTGGTGGGCATTATCAAAAACAAAATGGTAAAATGCCTATGTTCATTATCCTTATTGGAAGCAAACCCCGCCTAATGGATTTATTGAATGATTTTCTAGTAGAATTAAGTTATGAAGTTCCAAAATATTACAAGATCCATAAGGTCCAGAGCATTCCGGATAACAGGTCCCAAACCCAGGGGCGTTGCTACAGAGGAAGATGACCCTGCGACTGCAGGGGGGCCCAGGAAGTATAGGGGGCCCCATGAGGCCCTAATAAATGATAATTTCAACATATAATGGTAAAACAGTACAACCGACGGAAATGTTAAAGTGTCCAATTATATGTATTATGTACAAACCACACTCACAGGACTTTTGTGAAAAAAGCAGCAATTGCTGTGGTTTATTTCTTGAACGTTTCGGCTACCAAACTTTCGTCTAGCCATCTTCCTGAAGAGTTTGGTAGCTGAAACGTTGAAGTAATAAACCACAGGTATTGCTGCTTTTTTCACAAAAGTCCTGTGAGTGCGGTTTGTACATAATAATAATAAATATATATATATATATGGGAGTCCAGAGAAAGCACTCACAGCATTGACCATCAAAAATATTTATATATATATATACATATATATATAGTCAAATACAAGAGTCCTCTGCACTCAACCCATTATCAATATATTTAAGACATTTAAGACATTTTGTGCATACAGCTACTAAAAAATGCCTTACCCTTTAAACAAAACAGGGATTGTTTGTCCATATATTGCAATATATTTAAGCTGGCCAACTACGTAAAAGTCATCCCATATCTGGCCAGTCATATGCTCAATTTTCATCTGATTCATTAAGAATTCAATTGCTTCATTATACATTTTACAAAGGGACTAAGTTTTACCTGCAACTTACTTGCTGCTTTCAAAGTAAAACTCCCAAACTAGGCTGCCCTTTTATTCGACACCAGTGGGATCACCTGACTATAGCTGGGAAGGGTGGGAGCTACAACATGGAGCTGGTCACTGCTCCTGTATAACTATAACAAACAAGGGAAAGTTGTGCTCACCACTAATTTTTAAAAACCTTAGGCAGGGTGCAATGAGGCTGTGACCACAAAAAGCATATAGACAAATACAAGAGTCCTCTGCACAAAAAGTTATTTTGACCAAAGTAGGGATCGTCTCTTATATCTAATCAGTTCTACAGTGAGCAATAGAAGTCTCTTGAAAAACTCGCCTGAGCTGAGGGGGAGATCAGGTTACAGTTCATGATATTAGCAGCGTAACAACTGCTACTATTGTGAAATCTAAAATATATATCTATTTATATATATAAATATATATATATATATATATATTGTAAATTATATCCTTATAAACTGCGCATTCTGACGGCCAGAATGCGCCGTTTATAACAGGGTACCCCAGGGCACCGAATTTTGACGCAGCACATCGGAATTCAATGCAGCGTGTCGGAATTTGACGCCGGCGCGCCCAAAACGGCGACCACAATTTTGACGCCGACCCCTCCGACCCCCCCATAAAATGTAGATTATAATGCATAATGCACCCCCTACTAGAAACTCCTCGGTGACTTATAATATCTTTATAAATCACTGTAGGGGTTACATTATCCACTATATATACATAACATTAAGAGCAATTTACATTGTTTTTAATTATAAGCTATACCGTATGTCCCCTTTGAATTTTCCTAGAGTATTATTCGCACACAGCAGATACTATTGGAAAAAAAAGTAAAGAAAACAATGTGGCCCTTCACTGTGACAGCTTAAATTATATGATATACAATATAAAGAATTAATAGCTTTTAGTGCCACATGTGTCTCCTTTCCTCTTGTGATCTCTCCATCCCTCTCTGTTCTGTAATTAACTGATACTTAACTCAAACCCAACAGTCTGTCACAAGAGAAAACAATATATTTGCACCTTATGCTTTGTCAGCATGTTTCCTTTCTAGTGTTACTTCTGCCAGTGCCAGCTGCTTTTACATTCCTTTAGGGCAATGTAGCAAATTGACATCTGATTGTCATTGGTTACTAGTTAGCCATGTTTTATTGCATTGGGCTTGTTTCGTATTCCATTGCCCCATATTCTTTGTTTTAGTTCAGTTCAGCCCGGTACAGGTATGGAATCCGTTATCTGGAAACCCGTTCCAGTTTACAGAAAGGCTGTCTCCCATAGACTCTATTTTATCTAAATAATCCAAATGTTTAAAAATTGTTTAAATTTTCTCTGTAATAATAAAACTAATGATCCAAACTAAGATATCATATACATGATTTTCTAGTAGACTTAAGAAAGGTCCCTTATCTGGAAAATCCCAGGTCCTGAGCATTCTGGATAACAGGTCCCATACCTGTATTTCAAAATATTTCTGTTTCTACTCTTCTGCCTCCAGCACAATATACTGTAATAAGCAACATAAAATAATTTAATTATTCTGTCTGTCAGAAGACGGCTTTAGAAACGTTGTGCATTACAATTCTTAGGATCACTTTTGCAATACAGATCCATAATTAACTCCCTAAAGACTTTCTTTGTGAGATGAAAGCCATCTGTAAGTGACTTTAGACACAGGAGACTCAGTGGGGCCTCCCATGTAACCACACGATTCTCCAAAGTAACGTATGGATATTTGCATTTGTATCACATGAATGGGAGCAGCCATGGTTGCTCTGATGAGAAAAACGTATCCATAGACTCCAGAGGCAGAGCCCACTGGTGGGCATTATCAAAAACAAAATGGTAAAATGCCTATGTTCATTATTTATTTATTACTATTTATTTAGGCATCTAGCTTTGATTAAATCAATAGCAATAGCTGTGCACAATGTATATTAATTTCTATATTCAAAACAAAATATAATGTTCCCTTTGTAAGTGGGCAACTCTCTGTATTCTGAATTATACTTATTTTGTATGTGCATGCAGATATAGTATTTTCACAACATTCTTTTTCATTGATCTTGGTTGTATTGGTTTGGGATTTGAGGCTATGATCCTAATATTTTTGCATCAACAATTCTGCCCCCCCTTCCCGCTTGCATGCTGTTTTTTTCATCCATGTGCATAGCCGGTGCAAGAGGGAACCCTGAGGAGCAAAGGACTTATGGATCCAACACCTGCACAAACAGCTGCTGAAGATGTTTTGCTCCTATCATTACCAGAGGGGTTGGATGGAAATGCTACATCCCTGGAATCCATTTTCAGCTGGCTGAGCAGCAGAAGTTTAGATTGTATCCCGAAGGAGGTAATTACATGTCACACAGCAAAGACTTACATGCCGAGCGTTGAATGATGGCAAAGTATCTGGCAGCATCAGGGAGGCCTGAACATTCTGTGTTGTTGTGTAGCTGAAAATAAACCTGCCTGCTCAAATACAGCAGCAAAGAAAGAAACTGTATCACCAACAATCAAAATGATGAAAAATTTGCTTATTTGTGAACTGGGTACACAAGGTGCAATGTGCAAAAAATAGATACAAAGCTCTTTTCTGTTGTGGTTTGCACTTTGTGACCTTCTAGCCTCTGTGGGGCAAATTTTCTTACGTGTGAATTCTCCCTAAGGTGGGTTAAGCTTTACTTCGTGCAACTACGCCAGACGTTATTTTATAGAGAATACGCATATTTATCACAATTACTTTTGTCAGCAGAAATTCGTCACTGTGAACGTTTCTTAGCAAATTTTCTCTAGTGTTACTTTCTTCCTAGCAAAACTTCATTAACATACTTACTCTTACGTCAATTTAAATATGGCAGGTGCATACAGTACAGGTCATATATACGTCTTCATTAGTGATTGTTGGGGAAATTGCTTTTTTTTTAATTATTAAAAATATCCAAGGAAGCAAAATAAAGACATACAATATCCTCTATTGTTCTAGACATGAGCCCACCCTAAATCAAATGTGGCATGAGCTTCAAATCGTTAAAATTTGAAATAACATATATTTAACAGTTACAACTTTTAAACATAATACCACATTAAAAAAACACCAGCATTTTGTCATTTTTGATGACTTTTTTGGCATAAGGATAGGATGTCAATGACATAATAAGGTTGAGGATGTAGCTTATCAATTCGCCAGGTAGAAATAGACATTAGACATTGGGTAAAACGGTAATGTATTGTACATTTTCTTTATGCATGGGGTGCTATCTTCACTCACTACTAGCAGTGCACTAAAGGAAAGGTATAAAATGGGCATCCGCTGGGCACACCCATAGCTTGTGCATCATTCAGAATTTGCAAGCTCGGAACCAGTAGACACAAGGCTTTAGGAAGCCCTGTACTTAGTTTAGACACAAGGCACAGGCCACAATGTTCAAGACTTAGGCACAGGTACATTGTAAATAGGTTTTTAAAGCAGTGGTTTTAAAAAATGTGATGATAGCCCCAGGAGGCTCAGTCTTAATGACAGTTTGGGTAAGAAATTGGCAATAATGACCATGTGGTCTCCTAAATACACCTGAAAGCTTGAAGTTCAGTTCTCTTGAGTATTCTTGCAACTATGATGGAATGCCCAATACTCTGATGTTCTCCTGGATTTGTACTCATTTCATAAAGGGGGCCCTGACCAAAGGTTTAACCATCAAGTGCAGGGTCGTATTTATATATAGGCACCCAAGGAAGGACCTGCTCCTAGGACGACAGCTTTAAAAGGGCTGCCCTTGGATGCCTATATAACAAATTAACATTTTTAAAAAAATAAAAAAGCTCCCCAGCCGCCAGATACTTGTGGGTAAACCTGGCAGCTAAGCTGTGGGAAGGGAACGAGGGGGTAGGAGTGCATTTCATAGCACTGGACCTAAATACTGTTGTGGTTCTGTCCATTGGGTGGATATTGAAGATGGGCTTGATCAGAAAAAGTTTGATAACCATTGTTCTAAGCAATTTGGGCACATATGATGTAAGTCAAGGGGTGCTTTAACTGCCTGTAAATAGTTCATTCTTGGTCAATTATTAGGCAGTGTTTTTCTAATACTGGACAGAGGTCAACCCTAATACTGTATGTGTAGTGCTACATGCCACACGTCTGGACATGCATATTATTTCATTGCCACCCCCCCGCCATATATTTGTATTCGTTCTATATTTTTCTACGCGTTTCCCTTTCATCCGTGTGGGTTGTGCTGTATAGTTAGGTTTTATTTCTGGAATACGCTGCTAAATAAAATGATACAGACAAGAAGTTCATATCAATGATTATTTTATTAAGAGTTCTTACAAGATTGCAGTTGAAATCATTTAAATACAAATCACTTTTTTTTTATTCTTGTACAGAAAGTGTAATAAAGTTAAAAGATCTCCTTATTATATTGAGCATTATTGCAAATGCTTACAAAATTTTTGCATAGAGTGAGCACTGACTCACGTAGTACCCCAATACAAAACAACCCCAAAAGCTGTATATATCTTCACAGTCATACCTAATCACACACACACACACACACACACACACACTTGCAAAGATACTCATGTGTGAAATCAGTGGTATCAGTTATGAGACCCAGAGCTGTCTTTTGTGCGGTGCAAACAGGAGTTACTGCCCTGGGCCCCATGCATAGTGGGGCAGCACAGAGCAGCAGTTGTAGGTAGGAAGAGAAGGACGTGGCAGGTATAGCAGAGCAAGATGGCTACAGTAGGACACAATGGATACAGTAGAACAAGATGGCAAAAGCTTATATTAGTCCTACTTTTGGCCCTTCCGTTGTTAAAGTACAAAGCCTGTTTTTAGGATGTAGAGATTTGAGATCAATAACAGCTAAATAACCATAGGTTGGATGATCCTACTTTACATAAATAATATTGCCCTGCAAAGCCTGCTTGCCTTGGCCCTGCCAAACCACTAAAGACAGCCCTAATGAATTCAGAAACTTTCATTAAATTTAGTCTTCCATTTTGTAGACTGGACCGCATTAAAGCGAAGCCCTCTTTCCTGCTTTATTATTATTATTATTATTACTTTAATCCACAGATAAAAAAACCTACTGCTGATCTACAACTCCCAGCAGGCATCAGAGCTGCCAGCACATTCAGGGAGTTGTTGTTCCACATTTAGGAAGATGTAGCTAAAGCAGTAATGTTATATACAATCAATAGCAGGTGGCCATAAATGGTTTAATAAGAGAGATTCCAAATAACAACATAGAAGCTCGTATTTACTGTATGACATTGGCTCAAATCTCTTACTATTGCCAATAGGAAAATTAGGTTTGATCTACATGTCATCTAACCAGAACCCTCCCTACTTTTGGTTACGTTCAACCCCTTTTGTTTTTATATTCCCAATTAAACCAGGATAATTGGCAGTTATGTGTTTGTTGCTAAGGATGCACTGTGGTTTAAATTATCAATACATAAAAATATTGACAGAGTGAAAATTAAAGTTGCCCTGACCTCCAGCAACCGGATCTCTATGCCAATGGGTATAGTGCCAGTTACTTATTGCGGTACCTTGTGTTAGAATGCACATCTCAACCTAAACCCCACATACTACTGGTACTAATGTCTACCCAGATTTTAGTTAAACTCAAGGCCTGAAAGTGGTTCACTTAAATCTTTATTGACTGGATTGATTTAGTCTATTCAGCTGGCATGGTGCCAACAGGGAGGAAGCATGTTGGACTTGTCTTGGCAGAGCTGTGGTGTCGGAGTAATGGAGTTAAAGTCAAAAGCAATTTTGGGTATCTGGAGTCGGAGTTGTGAAAAATGTACTGACTCCGACTCCTAATAAGCACTGAAAATAATCCAATCAGATTTAAGAGCTTTATATGAAGGAGGATATGGCAGAAGCAATTCTGTTTCTAAAAACAATACTTAATTTTGGATTGTATTTAACAGCTATTCTAAAGCTATTTGCCAGGTTCAATTAATATACAAGTGGTTTTAGGTTTTCCGATTGTTTTTGTTTTATGTAGTTTAACTGTGAGTAACCAAAGGATGTGGTTTAAATTTTTGAGCTTTGCCAATGATAACATGTCTTGTATGAACATGGAAAATACATTAGTATATTAAAGGCACAGTAAAAATATGAAAGCATTTAAAGAAATTACCTTATAATACAATGTTAGCATGCACTGGTAAAAATGATGCGTGTTTCCACCGGTTACATAACAAATAACAGATAAAGCATCATTGCATTGGACAGGGCTTATATGCTATATAACCTGTCATTTTCTCCTTTTTCTTCCAGCTTTCTGAGGCAAACAGTGCAGAGCAACGGTACATTATATTTTAATTACTTTGATACACTTTCAGTTTTTGGTGCTACTGTTCCTTTAGAGTCATTAAAACGTCAAAAGATTAATGTACCGACTCCACAGCCCTGTTTCTTGGTCCCCCTGGAAGTTTCACTTCTGGACAGTGGACACAAGTAAATGGAGGAATCTTAACAGGAATCACACTCTGATGGAACCAACCTTTAACTCCCTCAGTTTCTCTGCACCAGAAGTTTAGGCATAAATGGTATACATACTGTACTGAATGGTCCAATCAGGCTTTAGAAACAAAAGAACATGTTATCTGCACAGCATCTAATACTTTGCTTGTTTGCTCAGTGTTGAAAGGATGAAATGTCTTCCTGCAACCTCAGGACAGCAAAGCAAAGAATTTTATCATTTCATTAAGACTGATAACTATGGCTCACACATTAAAAAGCAAAAAGCATACAAATGCCATCAAAGTCCTATTTTCAGGTACAGGAAAAAAAAAACATTATTTAAGGCGGTAATTAAAGGTAAAACAATATAATGTTTACAGCTTAATTTTCCCAGAAAGCTAAATGGATGCAAAATAAAATTGAAAAATGAAGTTGGTTGTTAAATGATGACTGGGAGGCCAATCTGTTAGCAATAAGCATTAAATCGCACATCAGATAAAATAGTGATTGCATACCTCAGCCAGATACATAAACATTATCAATCATTTATAGAGCCGGCAACATTCAGCCCCTAATTCTTTCATGTATTTCAGTCCGGTGTTCTTGAACACGTTGGCCCTTATAAATAAATTGTAATATCATAATAAATATTATATGACCACAACAAGGACGCAGTGCCAAAGAAGGAAAGTACATGCAGTACTCTGTTACTCTGATGGTTATAAAGGGAGTTAGTAGTTTGGAAAGGGATCGTTTGGCCCTTCATCTATAAAGCTGCATCGTTCTTGTGAAGTTTTTAAAATGACTGGACAGCCCACAGTTATATGGCCGAGAGGAAGTGGTGGAGTTCAATGGGCGCTGTACCTTTATTTTTTATTTTGACTCTATTTTGAGTTTTTCCCAATGGAAGCTGTAAGTCTGAAAGTTCTGTCGGATGGTTTGCAAATCTAAGACTTGTCTAAAAGTATATTATTCTGCTCAGACTGTCTATCACCTTTTCCATAGCTCACCTTGTAGAGTTATACCCAACTTAGAAGAAGCCAGGAGTTTTGTTCTAGTCAAATGTAAGTTACTCTCATAGAAAGTTCTGTTGGATGGCTTGTAAATCTAAGACTTGTCTAAAAGCATATTATTCTGCTCAGACTGTCCACCGCCTTTTCCATAACTCGCCTTGTATAGTTATACCCAACTTAGAAGAAGCCAGTTTTGTTCTAATCATCAATGGCATATGGCAAGACAAAAGATATCAAAGCAGAAGTCAGCAGAAATCATTTGGGCTATAGTAGCCCCTTAACTGCTTATCTACTGTAAAATTTACAGATTAGGGGGACCTGGGTTTTTCTGGATAAGGGGTCTTTTCGTAATTTGGTTCCACATACCTTAAATCTACTAAAACATTTAATAAACCCAACGGGATTGTTTTGCCTTCAATAAGTATTCTTTATTTCTTAGTTGGGATCAAGTACAAGGTAATGTCTTATTATTACGGGGAAAAAGGAACACGGTTTTTAAAATTTAAATGATTTGATTAAAATGGAGTCGCATACTTTAGAGCTTTCTGGACAACAGGTTTCCGGATAATAGACCCCATAACTGTACATTTGGTATATAGCTAGTAGTCTCTGGGGACAGGTTTATGACGAATGACCATTGTCTGCCAACACCATGATAATGGCTATCTATTGTAATGGAGAAGTGCCCCAGCTGGTCATGCACCCAATGATGTTGTAACACGAACCCCTTGTGGAGCTTGGGGCAAGCCTGGGAGTGAGACGATGGATATTTAGGCAAGGCTAAAACTGTGATTGAAGCCAGTAACACTTTCAAAGAAGCTGTGGATGAGTAAAGCAAAAAAAAAAAAAAACCCATATATTCAGCTCTTAGTATGTCCACTAGGCAAAGCAGCTTGGAAAATTAAAATTAATACTCGGCCTTTAAAGGTTATATATTGAGTAAAGTTTCTGACATATGGATTACTTTCTTAAAAGCTGCATCCTTGGCAATCTTTGGTTCGAGAAAGAACATAAAGAACATTAAACACAAAAACCAAAACAATCACGCAGGACAAAAAAAAAAGCCAAACACAAGTGATGGTCATGGACAGCTTGTAGCAAACTCTGCTGTGTACGTTGCATGCACACTGGTTTTCGGCAATATGTTGGCAGTTCTCAATTAATATAAATCAGCTCATTGTGGAAGGATGTGGCTTAAAAGAATATATCTGAAACTACTGTAATTAAGCTATAGAGCAGTGATCCCCAACCAGTAGCTCGTGAGCAACATGTTGCACTCCAATCCCTTGGATGTTGCTCCAAGTGGCCTCAAAGCAGGTGCTTATTTTTGAATTCCAGGCTTGGAGGCAAGTTTTGGTTGTATAAAAACCAGGTGCACTGCCAAACAGAGCCTCAATGTAGGTTGACAATCCACATGGGGCTACTAAATGGCCAATCACAGCCCTTATTTGGCACCCCGGGAACATTTTTCATGCTAGTGTTGCTCCCCAACTCCTTTTACTTCTGAATGTTGCTCACGGGTTCAAAAGGTTGGGGATCCCTGCTATAGAGTAAGAGAACTGTAGACTGGAGTAAGGGCAAGTAAGAAAAGAGTGTATTATTTCATTCTTGCTCTCAATCCTACAAAAGATGCCTTCACCACTGTGGGTATCTAATGGTCTACATACTGTATTTTGCCTGGGGGCAATTCAAGAAACTTCCTTTCTTTAATATTTTTATAACCCAATTCATCATCATGGTTTGCCACATTACACTTTGAAATGAAGAGTACCTAGTGCATAAGATAAATGTTAGTAAGCACAACTTGGCCATGGTGTCATCAATATGCAGATGAGATGAAGTTTAGGCAACATGAAAAACATTAATTGGGCCATGGATTATATGTTTCATTGACATGGTCAGTGAAAACCCCCTGAATGGGCTAACTAAATATTCTGTCAATTTATATGAAGGATAATTATTATTTAAGTCTTAATTGAACCCAACACCATTCTGTGCTCTACACACATCTTGGTGAGGTTTAACACATGAAGAAAAAACAGTTATACAGCACATTTACGGCTTAATTTTCCTTAGAGGTGATAAATATCCCCAGACACAATAAAATTGCTCTTTTGAGCACTTTCACAATTTACATTAATTATTTATATCCCAGTCAAACACTGCTGGTATCAAATGAACAAAGTGTCGCCTGCTCTATCCAGATATGGGCCAGACAGAACTGAAGAAACTTAATCTACTGATGCAAGAAGCCTCTCCGGACATTTCTCTGCTCACTTCTATCATTCAGCATGACAGTAGCTTCTGGTAAAAAAGCCCTTCTTTTACACATGGACTACTGCCCCTTACAGTGCCAGCCACAATGAAATCTACAGGCTGCATAACTGGTTTGAAATTAGGACAATGCCACCTGAAGGATGCAGTGGTTTCTAATCAGCCAAACAATATATATCTAAACTGACTTTACTCTTTACATGTAGAATGTAGATTTCTAACACGACCAGGCATAAAGGATAAGATTACAACCTTAAGCTGGTCATAGATGTTAAGATTTTTAAAAGATCAGATCCTCATCGCGAGACCACGATTTTCTCGGAACGATCGTACGATCGTACAAATTAACCATCAACTAAAAAGACCAATTTGCCAGGAAAACAAAGGGGAGCTGCCTGCTTGGCCCTGTAAACATAGATAGATTGCACTGGGGCCGACAAAGTTTTTTTGACGTGGCCGATCAATTTCCTGTCAGATGACCAAAAAATCGTAAGATGTACGATCGTTCGAATCCCACTAACCGCACAATAATTTCGAAGGATTGGTTGGACTTCCCTAAAATCGGTCGTTCGGCAAGAAGAATCGTCGCATCTATGGGGAGCTTTACTCTAGTGTCCCTAACAAATATAGAATCCATGGCAACTTGAATAACATGAATAACAGACTTAACTCAGAGGTAATTAATGGCTACTCATCCCATAGTCTGTAGTCTGGGTTGTATTTGCAGTTATTTATACCGTAACACCGCTCCTAAATACCCTGTCCCCAGGGTAGAGATATTTTAGCAGCTTATTCAACTAATATCCTTTAAAACGTGATAGTTTAAATGAAAAATTTTTACCACTTGTAAATAGAAATTGTATTGGGTCCACTCACACATCGTTCAATACCACACACATCTTCCCTCATGCACTCCACCCTCTAAAATCAACCAAGAAAAAAAATAATGTCCAACCAAAACAAAATAAACAGCAAACAGTAAAATCAAACACTTCCCCGCTGTGCTTTTCCTTGGAGAGTGCATTGTCTTAAGGCATAGGCACATGTCTCCTTTATCAACAGAGATGTTTCAGCCCAGAATCCCAACAGACATCTGCTAAGGGTGACCATATGCATTATGGACTTGGATGAGGAAGCAGAAGAGTAGAATCTATAGAATTAATAGGAGGTGAAAAAATAATGATAATTTATTATCAAACTGCTTCTTAACTGAAGAAGCGGCACTGGCAGATACACTAGACGGAGTTAAGAAAGGGATGGGTGCCTTTCTTAGCAAGTGAAGAAATACAAGGCTAGTGATATTAATCCTATAGTATAAAGTACTTCAGGGACAATGCAAAATGGGATTTAGTTATGTGGCAGTCGGCAAATTTTCTACACACACCAACTGTAACGTGCTCTCAAGCAATCCAGGCATGAATCTTCCCTTACCCAACCCAAGCGTGAGATGCCACAATGATTTATACACTTGAACACAATCCACCACTCTAATATCAATGGAGAGGGCAGGACACATTCACCCATTCACCTTAAAGGAGAAAGAAAGTCGTTTCACACTTGGGGGTGCCTAACATTTAGCACCCCCAAGTGTGAAATGACTTTCCTTCTTTCCATTCCATCCTTCATAACAGGGGGTCCACCACCCTCCCACAACCTGCTGGAGAAGCAATTATTTGGCCAAAACACGCCCGACCCATGGATATCCACAAGGGTTCCACAGGTTTGCGTCTGACCCATGCATCACTAAAGTGAATCCCTCATACAGAACTTAGTTGTAAAGCATATGTGCTTATACTGTGACTTGGTGAACATTTGCGTCCAACCCCACACCAACCAATAAGACACTTGCTCTATTCTAACTGCAATAAACAGATCCAAGCTAGCTCCTTATTGGTTGCTATGGGTTACTAGATTGGTGCAAAATTTGCTATAATATAAGTTTTCTACAAAAATATTTTGTTGAATTCAACAACTTTTCATTTTCATTATGTAAATGTTAAGAATTAGGGTTAAGGATTTTATGTATTTCCCACCTAGCATATGCAAGGAACAATTTTTGAAGTCAGGTATAAGAGCCATGAGCACCTTACATAATATAAAGTTTAATTATAACCATGAATGAAAAAATCAGATATTTTATCCACTCCCCCAAATCACACCCAGATCTACTTAAGCGTTGCCGTTGCTGTTCATATTCCCTCACAGTTTCTGATAAGTCCGGCCCTTCTCCATCTTGACATTGTGGACAGTTCCAGGAGAACAGGACAATTGTCCTGTGTTGCCTACTTGTTTTTATGATGCTGGTAATGTAACGAGTGAATCAAAGACAGTAATAGATTGCAAAAGGTCACCCTTTGGAATTTAAAGACATTTAAAACATGAGTAATTTGTAACTTTTTGAGTATTAAGGTTTCATTGGTGGTGCAATGTTTTTGGAGTATGAGGGCAACTTGTTATCAGTTCAGTAGATTGTGGGAAGACACATGATGGTCACCCTGAGCTTCTGGCCATGAAACATCTCTTGTTCAGGAGATGAATAGATTTACAGATATATATATAAGTGTATATATATTCACACACGCACACACACATATAGTTTCTGAGGCTTCCCGTGTCTGGTAATGGTGGTGCTCCTGTCTCTGTTGGAGCAATGTCTCCAGTCTCTTATAGACACACACTGGTGTTTATCTGGCAGGTAGATCCACTCCCTGCTTGTGAAAGGAACAGTCTCCCATTAGGACACACACAGAGCTCATACACCTTTTGACGAGAACCAGAGGAGGAGTAGGAGCCACGTGGTAGCTGTGGAAGCTTAACGTTCGGAGCTTGCAGAAGGATCTAGAAAAAGAAAAAAGATGGTTGTCATATGGCCCTCTGATACACTTACTGTTGAATGAAGTGCATGCAGTGTCATGTCAAGCTATGAAATCCTGGGCCACCTTTCATAAACATTCAGATACATTTCTGAAAACAAATCTAGCTGTAATTTTAAGGATGAGTATTCCAGGGATGAATAAATTATTATTAGGTCTAAGCCCCCAAACTATTGAAACGGGCATTGAAAAATGTTCGACCCGCGCTGACCCTTACCCGTCCTCACCCAACCTGGCCCACTGTGGTTATATTTATGTACCTGTGCTTGACCTGCTCATCTCTGATATCAACAGAAGGGGCTATGCGTCTTTAAAAATATAAGTTTGACCTGTCAGAAAGCTTCAACGGGATGAAGAAGAATGAAGGGGCTGGGCTGGCAGAAGGTCAACCATGACAGCTGAAGGAGCAACTGGTTGGCTAAACCCACCCATGGTTTCAGGTCGACCCACTCATCATTACTCCATACCTCCATGGATACCCATGGTTACAAACACATTTAATAATACATATTCTTCTTTCTCACATGTTAATTTGCTAGTTATCTGTAAAGCATTATTACCAATGCATTAAAGAATACAGCATCAATAACAACATTTCTGCCACTCAGCAAAAAGTTTCCCAGTTTTGATGGTTTTGCTTAATTAGCTCCTGATAGAGCAAAATGATTTGCTAATCGTGTAACGACACCCTAACATGGTGCGAATGATATTGAAATGAGGGTAATTTATTTTTATATGGGATTTTATAGCTGTATTAATAATTATGTTACAGTCATAAAATGCTTCAATTAAAAAAAGGCTGCGAATTAAGACTTAAATTATTATGGGGCTCTGAATATCTTAAAGGGATAGTATACCCTAATGATAAAAAGTGATAATCTACACTTTATTTTTTGTTTAATTAGTGAAATGTTAATGCCTATTACGGGAAAATAAAGATATACACTCCTTTTAATTAGGAGCACTGAGGATTGAATTTTATTGTAGACAGGGCATTCCTTCTTTGCATATCTGCATTAATAAATATGGACGTGAACATATTACTTGTGTGGGGATTGGCATTTTCCATCAATTTCAGTAGCCCCAATTATTTATGATCAATAAGGGTACAGGTCTAAAATTATCTTAAAAAAAATACTTCAGCCAAACCAAACCATATGCTAGCCCCCTTGTGTGTAAAAGGCAACTGTAGAAAAGCAAAGGTTTTTTTTAAAAAAAAACACAAGCTTTTGCTTGTGTTTTTTTTTTTATTAAACCACAAGCTTTTGCTAATATCTAGGGAAAAGTAAATTAATATATTGATAATTATAAGAATAGTCCTTGTAAATGGAATATATACACAACTGTTTAAGCACAGATTATCCAAACATTGCTAAATTCTCCAACATATTTATAATGAATGTATTTATTTGATCTTTATTATACAAGAAAAGAAAGTTGCATTCCCTACCTCCCCGTCTTTTGACTCAAGGCGTAAATCTGTTCTACACGAAGCTTCCAAACTCCCAGCCTCAGCATTGATCTCTACCCCTTTGGGTGCCTCCATAATCAAGGTCCTTGTTGGAGATTCCAGTCTATAAAAAATAAGAGGTATAGGATATGCACAGGTGTTAATAGTAACATGGTGTTGATTTTCTTGTCTTCAGATTGCACAGTTTTCTGACTTTTTTGTTCAGAAACCCCTTTGTGGTCCAACATAGCATCATACAAGGGTAGCGATATAAGAAAATATTGCTGGATCAACCACTGAGACTTAGTGCCGAAAATATCAAGAATATCTAGGGTAGCAAATAACCTAACCTAGCTGGCCAAGCCACACACACTGTATTCTCTGAGGCCCTCTACCACAACCCCACTGCTGGGAACCAACTATATCATCAAATTTGGGGGTATAAGGCACTGGGAGAAAAGCACAATGTCTTAATATGGCCCCATACAGTCTGCTTAACTAACTCTATTACGAAGTAAATGGAGTTAAGAGAATGATGGTGACAAAATAATCTACAACAGCAAGAACATTCTCCCCAAATCTGATTCTAAAGATGTCCATAAATGGGCCAATAAAAGCTGCCTGCAGAACAAGTGGACAGCTTATTGGCAAGTGTATGGGGGCCCTCTGACTGTTCCCTGACTGATATCTGTATGAAAATTGACCAGATATTGAAAATACATTGGATCAAGGATTGCATTGGTTCATTAATGTGTTGAACCGCCTGCATTGCTGCAGTTGTGATCCCATTGTTGGGCCCTAGAAAAGAAAGTTGCATTCCCTACCTCCCTGTCTTATGACTCAAGGCGTACAGATGCAGCCACTTTGGTTTGTCTGTTTGACACAGAATATCTAAACACAGATATCCCATTTATCTCATTTAACACAGAAAACTGCGTCACAACATCCCATCTAATTACAGCATTCACCATTGTGAACAATGGAGCTTTGGTATGCTAATGAAAAGGTTAAATGCATTAAATGAGTTAAGATGACTTAAGATAACACAGTTTCTTCAATTACCCCTGAGTCATGACGCATTTAACTCACAAATCCAAGTGGCTTCATCTGTAAATCTGTTCTACACGAAGCTTCCAAACTCCCAGCCCACTCAAGATGGGCATATCAAGCCAAGATCTGCTTTTTCAGCAACCTCTCCAAATGAGCAGATTTTCCAATGAATGGTCACCGCTGCTTTAGTCCCCCAAAAGGGTTCAAATCCGTACAAGTACAAAAACTAGCAAACCACCCTATTTTGTGCCCTGATCTGACCATTTCTGGCTTACTACTGATCTCTGTGCTTCAAAAGGGCAGCTCGGTATTAATGAGGGGTGGGGGAGGCATGTAGGAAATCCCCCCTCAAACACCGTACCGTCCTCTAACACAAAAGTTAGGGAACACCAGCAGGCTGCACTGGGAAACAAATGATTTTTGAATGAGTACTGTAGTATTCTAACACTTTGTGGTCACAGTAAATGGCCTATTTACATGCACATACAAAACAAGCTTGCACATCGACACCACCATCGATTATAAAGTTGACAAGTGGAAACAAGGAAGTATAGTAACAGGCCGCAACTGTGCCCCAATTTAAAGGACATGGAAAGTCTGAAATAGAAAAAGGCTGTATTTTGTATACTAAACATAAACATGAACTTACTGCACCACAAGCCTAGTCAAACAAATGATTTATGCTTTCAAAGTTGGCCACATGGTGCTGTCATCTTGTAACTTTGTGAAACATTGTTGCAAGACCAAGACTGTGCACATGCTCAGTGTGGCCAGGGCTGCTGCTTAAGGATCGTCATAAATTATCAAAACACTGCTTTACAGGGAAACAAAGCTGCTGGAGTTCTGAAATTCTGGAAAGTAAGGCGAGGGCTGTTCATAAGTATGATTGTTTCCCTGCCCAGCAGTTAGGGACTGTCTGACAATTCCTATTCACAGCAGTACACAAAGGGAGATTTTCACTGCATACACATTTTTAATTAAAGTATATTGGAGATAGGTTTCTTTTTCATTAAAGTAAAAATGGGATTTTTATTTTTTTGCCTTTACATGCCCTTTAACAACCCACAGTAACCAGTGGCGGAACTACCGGGGGGAGCAGGGGTGTGCGAGCGGACCAGGACTCGCACCCCCTGCTCTAGTTACGCTACTGACAGTAACCAATAAGAGGGTTGCTTTCATTATTCAATCTGCAGTATTAAATCTGATTGGTGATTGGTTGCCTATATATTGAATGTTTTTGTATAATGCCATTTCTGCTTAGTATTGCAGTAAACACTGAGAATTTGCAGCTCGCTGCAAGCAAAAACAAACAAACAAAACAAATACTGGTTGTAAAAAGTCTTGTATAAACAAGACATTAAAGACTAGACCCTTAATACTTCACATTACTTTATGAAACAGCAAAACTGTTATATAGTAGGAGTAATAATCTGAATATGAGCGATGGGCTGATAATGTGTCCTAGCCCATGAGTTGCTCGTTCCACTCTGCTGCTCCGTTGTACAAGCAACAACTGCATTTGCATCTCAGTCAATTTCCCTAGGATGAGGCCAGACAGTGGCACTATAATCATTAGAGTTATTTATGAGGTGCAAGGTATCATTGGCTTCTATTAGGAAATACAACCTTCCAATGAGTCTTCATCAAGTCAGCTTAATGAACCCTTCTGCTCACATCAGCCCACTTTTTCATTTTCCTATCAAGGTTTTCCTGTTATCTGTGCATCTTAGTTGAGCATGACCCATGCAAATGGACTCTCACAAACTTCCAAACAGAGAAGAAATACTTTTAATTCAACCAAATAAAAGACGTGATGTACAGAAAATATAATGTATACATGCTGGGTTATGTACTAAAAGGCACTAAGTTTGCCCAGGAGCAGTAACCCATTGCAATCAGCAGGTAGCATTTACTGGGCATATGTTTAAAAGCAAATATCTTATTGGTTGCTATGAGTTACTGCTCCTGGGCAAACTTCATGCCATTTATTACATATGGAGTATGGCCTCTTCTTCATGTTCTTGAAATAAACCACATAGGCGAATGAAGTACTGATTTAGGTACTTTTAATTAATAAGGCAGCACATGGAAAATATCTACTTTTCAAGATATTAGCCATTTTAAAGCTGCTTGTATAATGGATAGAACAACCTGCTGGTCAGCAGAGCAACATCCGAAGACTTTCCATTTCTCTGGAAATTCATTCAGCTGACTATAGAAACGGAACATTTTGTGATGGTGCTCTACTTAGCGAGCAGAGACAAATCATCTAATGGTTGTACAGGTATGGGATCCGTTATCCAGAAAGCCCGGATTGTGGAAAGGCCATCTCTCCAGACTCCATTTTATCAAAATAATCCAAATTTTTAAAAATGATTCCCCTTTTCTCTGTAATAATAAAACAGTAGCTTGTACTTGATCCAAACTAAGATCTAATTAATCCTAATTGGTGGAAAAACATTCCTATTGGGTTGATTTAATGTTCACATGATTCTGTAGTAGACTTAACATATGAAAATCCAAATTATGGAAAGATCTGTTATCTAGAGAAACCCAGGTCCATTTTGGATAACAGGTCCCATACCTGTATTGATAAAGAAAACATAAATCCCTGCTCAGGATGCTCTTCTAAGCACGTTCACAATTTAGAATTAATCTGTTTTTTTCCCTAGTTTTCAAGCTATTGGGTATTTTTAAACAAATCCAATATATTTTAAACAACAGTGTCACCTGCTGGTCATTTTGGTTGTCTGGCTACAGTTGGCCAAAAATGAGTTTCCGGAGAAAAGTAAAGTCTTGTGATGTTGCTCTGCTTAGAAAATGCACATAAGTTGGTAGAAAAGAGTCATCTGATATTTCTCTAGTCAGTTCTAAGCAGAGTAATGTTACAAGGCTTTCCTTTTCTTTGGAAATTCATTTTCAGCCAACTATAGACAGACAACTGAAATGGCCAGCAGGTGGCAAGTGTTGTTGTTTTAAAGGGATCCTGTCATCGGAAAACATGTTTTTTTCAAAATGAATCAAAATAATAGTGCTACTCCAGCAGAATTCTGCACTGAAATCCATTTCTCAAAAGAGCAAACAGATTTTTTTTATATTCAATTTTGAAATCTGACATGGGGCTAGACATTGTGTCAATTTCCCAGCTGCCCCTGGTCATGTTACTTGAGCCTGCACTTTAGGAGAGAAATGCTTTCTGACAGGCTGCTGTTTTTCCTTCTCAATGTAACTGAATGTGTCTCAGTGAGACATTGCGTTTTTACTATTGAGTGTTGTTCTTAGATCTACCAGGCAGCTGTTATCTTGTGTTAGGGAGCTGCTATCTGGTTACCTTCCCATTGTTCTTTTGTTTGGCTGCTGGGGGGAAAAAGGGAGGGGGTGATATCACTCCAACTTGCAGTACAGCAGTAAAGAGTGATTCAAGTTTATCAGAGCACAAGTCACATGACTTGGGGCAGCTGGGAAATTGACAATATGTCTAACTCCATGTCAGATTTCAAAATTGAATATAAAAAAATCTGTTTGCACTTTTGAGAAATGGATTTCAGTGCAGAATTCTGCTGGAGCAGCACTATTAACTTATTCATTTTGAAAACATTTTTTTCCCATGACAGTATCCCTTTAATTACATTATATTAGCAGTTTTAAAACTACTAATATCTTGGAAAATTAACTGTAATAACAGTATATGGCAAAAGTTTATATTCATTTTTTTGAAAGTTTACATTTCCTTTAACAAACAGGCAGATAAACATCATAACTTGCACACAAAATCACTCATTTTTAAAAATAAAATGATTATTACGTATCATTAAACATTGTTAAATTACTTAAAAAATCTTTTTAAAAAATGTTTATTGCATGCCATAAAATGTGCTGTTGAGGTGGGGGAAAAAGAATAATCTTGCATATTTAAATGGTAACAAGGAGCAAAGTCGTCAGCGCTGAGCAGAACAAGAGGGCAGCTTGTTTCTCCCAGCTTTTAGGCTGCTAATTCAAGTGCAATGAATCTTCTGCTATTTTACAATACTTAATTATAGAGCCCGCAGCCTGCTTTTGGAAACTCCGGCTACTTGTGTAGGAAGTATAATTAAATGGTGAAAGTTCTTAATTAAAAACATAAATCACAGGCAAACATTTCAATCGAAAAAGAAGATGCAAAGCCAGAGGAGAAATAATAACCGGGAAGATTGGGAGTATGAATGAGCACCTCCTGGCTGTAACTACAGGACATTGTGCAAAATGCAGGTCTAAATTCCCGAAAGCTGGCATCAAGGTGACTCAATTTATCACTCTCCATTGAACACCGTTGTTTCTGTCAGGTTATGGCAGCTCAGGTTAAACCAACCGATTTGGAGAATAATTAGAGAAGCTGACTGGGAGATCGACAATCTCCGTCAATCTCGCCATTTGCAGTTGTCGAAAACCGGAAAATTGCTTCAACTGCACATGCGCCAACATACAGAACTCCTAGTCAGCTTACCAAGGACCCGGAAGGTGGATGCCGTGAAGTCTGCTGCCAGAATCTGCAGTATAAAGTATAGAGCATTTCCGCGGGGGGGGGGGTTAGCCTGGGGGGGGGAGGGAGGGACGGACTATGTGGGGTGGGGGGGTAAAGGTTTTTTTTTCTACAGGGTTTCCTTCTCCTTAAATACTACACTATATACATTATACACTATACATTGAACTGTTTTGGGCAGTTTGGTGCTCTAAATTATTGACTCATGCTAGGATTTGTTTATTAGAACAGAGATGCTCCTTCAAGGGCGTTATTTATGAAGGTTTGAGTTGTGTTTCCAAGAAAATTCGAGTTTTCAAATAGATTTCTTTTGGTCAAACTCAAATTTTTGGATAAAAAAGTTTGAGTTTTTTTTAAAAAAAACGTACATTTTTTTGAGATTTATCATACCCCGACCCTGGCATCAGCTCGAATCCAAAAATATACCATCTAAAACCTGGTCCTTTGAACCATTTGAAGAGGTTAATAGCCTGCATGATCTTTGAGTTTTTCCAGAGGGTTTTGCCCAAAAACTCGATCGGTTCAAGTTTTTTCCAGCGGAAAACTAATTAACTAATTAAATTGAGTTTTCAGGTTTCGCATCTCAAACTTGCAGAATCTAATTTTTCCATTCGCGTTTTTACTTTAATAAGTAAAATATTAGGGTCAGGCCACACAAGCAGATTCGGGGAAATCTCCTCTTCTTCGGGGCGACAATCTCCCCGAACTGCCTTCCCCCTGCCTTCCTCCGGCTAAAATGAAAATCATCTGCGGCAATGCACGCGCAGCACTTCATTTTTCAAATTGCCTGAAGTTTCCTCGTGAGGCAACTTCAGGCGACTTCTGAAAATGAAGCGCCGCAGGCGATTTTAATTTTAGCTGGTGGAGGGTAAGGGGAAGGCAGTTCTGGGAGATTGTCGTCCCGAAGAAGAGGAGATTTGTCGCAGGGGTGACTAATCTCCCCGAATCTGCTGGTGTGGCCAGACCCTAAGGGGCAAATTTACTTACCTCTGAAGTTGCGCCAGCATTGACTTCACCACACTTCGCTGCATTTCTCCAGGCGAAGTTTCGCCAGGATGCTGCTAATTCACTAAAATCCAAAGTTGTGCTCAGGGAGGCAAAAAAATTAGCTAGCATTAATTTGTCAAGCAAAGCAAAGTTACGCTAGCGATGCCTAATTTGCATACGGCACCAAAAAATTTTAACTTTTTTTGAAGCAAGCCCTATCTTGCACTTCGCCTGGTCTGAGGTGGCGAAGGCAAGTTTGGAGCAAGAGTTAATATCCAGTAAAATGCGCAAGTTAGTGAATTGGCGTAGTTATGTCCCTTCGCCAAAGTGCAACTTCGCCTTGCGTAAGGGTGCGAAGTAGTGCTATAGTAGGTCCACTTCGCTAGCAAATTTACGCCAGCACCCGTTAGTAAATCGGCGAAGTAACGAAATGACGTCACGCTGACTAATTTGCGCTAGCGTTAGCAGTTTCGTGCTTTAGTGAATTTGCCCCTAAGAGTTGTGAGATCATTTGAGGTATAAAAAACTCTAACATTTTACCTTTGATAAATAACCCCCTATGTATTGACATATGGTACAACCAACAACTCACATATAAAATATATATAGGGTTCATAGGGTCTTTAAAGTTTGAAAAGTTTATAACATATTTTTTATAATTCACTAGTTGGATTGGGGGTTTCCTTTAATTCCTCCCTGTATTTTTATTTTTTCCTTTTGGATCAACCTATTACGCTACAATGACCTCCAGAGAAGAATCACATTTGCTAAAAGATCACTAGGTGGAGCTACTGCATTACAGCAGAATGGTGAACAAACTCAGCAAAGATGTTACAGTGGATAGTTTTGTTTTCATTCATCATACTCATATTTCTTACCCTGATCACATATTTCTCCATGGGATGTTCCAAAACTTCCCCTTGTAGGAGAAATATTGATTGAAAAAATAAATTACATTAAATTTCACCAATGATTATGCTTCTGCTTAAAAAAAAGGAGTTGAATCGATACAAGGAAGGACAGAAGCCAAAGCAAAGAAAAAAATATTATAGGCTATTTGAGATGGGGTGGGGGGATCTCAGGTATTGGGGTATTAAACAAGAAAAAGCTGTAAAGAAGAAAAAACTTAATGGACTTAGCTGAATAGGACACATTGAAATGAATGGCCGCTAAGAAATGTGACTTGATGTCACGATCGGTACCCAAAACCCAGAACCTATGCTAGGCTCCCTGGTCTCGGCTCTTGCTTCCGTCTTTAACAGCCGCCTTTCACCTCGGGAGGAGCCCTCAGCTAATTAGATGCCGCCAGGTCTTAATAAGAGAGGAGCCAAGCTAAGGGTTGTGGAGGGACACGATTGTTAGCAAAGTGTTTTTGGGTAAAAGGTCACAGTTCAAGGAACAGACAAAAGCGTAGTCAAATCCGGCCGGGTCGGTGCGGGCAGAAGTCAGACAGACAAGGGTCAAAACCAGAAGATCAGATCAGAAGAATCAAGCCAGGCATGGGTCGGATAACAGATTTCAGGATAGTCAGATAACAGGCAGAGATTCGGAATCACAGAAGTCAGCAAAGTCAGGCAGGCAGGCAGGGTCAAAATACAAATAGAATGTACCCAGGAACTCAGAAATGGAACAATGGGCAATGATTTTACCTGAAAGGCCCCTTTAAATAGTTGAAATTTTGCACCACTTGGCGCCGTGGAGAGGAGATGCGCGCCGTGGGCACCATTGGAATTTCGCCAGCAAAGCAAGAGGATCAACATGGAGGGCGTCCCCACTAGACCACCAGGGTGAGTGTTTCTCACACTTGAGTGATGAGAGCAAGATGACTTGATTTGCTTTTCCCCCAATTTTTTCCCAATATCTACATATATATATATATATATATATATATATATATATATATATATATATAGCAGAAGAACGGCTCTCACAGGACTTGCTGAATCAATCTTTCAAAGGTTTATTTTGCTCAACGTTTCGGAATCAAACAGTGCAACCTGACAAAGGATTCCTGATGAAGGTCCCTGTGGGGGACCAAAACGTTGAGCAAAATAAACCTTTGAAAGATTGATTCAGCAAGTCCTGTGAGTGCCATTCTTCTGCAGTGCTTGTGTTATATCTTAGCTCAGGCACCCAGGTGAAACAACTGTCTATGGTGTGCACATTATGTTTCCATAAGTCCAATGTGTCTATCCTCATAATGAGGACCGAAACATTCTTGAGAATATTAAAGATTTTCAGGCTTGTACTGTCCTCTAGAAAAAGTTGTATTCCCAAAAATAAGGATACAGAACAATTGTGGCTTTTCGGCTGCATCGGCAGAAGACTCTAGTACAGGTATGGGACCTGTTATCCAGAATGCTTGGGACCTGGGGTTTTCTGGATAATGGATCTTTCCGTAATTTGGATCTACATACCTTAAATCTAATAGAAAATCATGTAAACATTAAATAAACCCAACAAGCTGGTTTTGCTTCCAATAAGGATTAATTATATCTTAGTTTGGATTTTTTTTTTTTTAAAACATTTGGATTATTTTGATAAAATGGAGTCTATTATGGGAGATGTCCTTTCCATAAGTCTGAGCTTTTCAGATAACAGGTTTCCAGATAACGGATCCCATACCTATACAGTTATTTTTATGAGAGCCACCTGCTTTTAATGCTTACCTCAAAGGATGGAAGGGTTCGGCCTTGACATATGGCGTTTCAATGGACTTAGGAAATACAGCACCTTCGGCACCTAAAATAAAAGATGTAAGAAGTTGTTACTTGTGTCAGTCATTATATGGGGACTTGTTATTATTCCCTTCACCATTAGGGATGTAGCGAACTGTTCGCCGGCGAACGTCGCGCGACGTTCGCCAATTTGAGTTTGCGTTCGATTCGAATAAAAATCGTTCGACCATTCGACCATTCGATTCCTTCGACCGCTAAAATCGAACGATTTCCATTCGTTCGAACGATTGTAAGCATTCGATCGAATGAAAAGCATTCGATCGAATGGCTTCGATCGTTCGATTCGAACGAAAATCCTTCGATCGAACGATTAAAATCCTTCGATCGTTCGAATCGAACGATTTTGCGGGTGTTCGAAGTTCGCGAACTGTTCGCATTTTTGCCGGTGTTCGCGAACGGCGTTCGCGAACACCAAAACGGCAGTTCGCTACATCCCTATTCACCATTCCTGATAATGTTATTCCAAGGAATTTCATGAGAAGTCTAAACCGTAAGTTACATTTAAGTCGTCTTTTAAGTTAAATAAAGGCAATGATTTTGATATCAATACAGAGGCACCTCATGCCAAACATGTTATCCAATATGAGATGCACAATGCACCCAGTCTCCTGGGGACCCCAGATGTTCTTTTATTCCCCATAGCGCCTTTGCACCCCTATATTCTCCGGACAAAGTGAGCAGCACCCGCACTTTAAACCCTTTGTACATGAATGTGAGCAATATAATGGCTTATACAGATATGGGACCAGTTATCCTGGATTCTCGGGTTCTGGGGGTTTTCCGGATAATGGATTTTTCCATAATTTGGATCTTCGTGCCTTAAATCATTTACATTGAATAAACCCAATAGGCTGGTTTTGCTCCCAATAAGGATTGATTTTATCTTAGTTTGGATCAAGTACAAGCTACTGTTTTATTATTACAGAGAAAAAGGAAAGAATTCTTTAAAATTTGAATAAAATGGCGTCTATGTGGGGGACAGCAATCCCATAATTCGGAGCTTTCAGGATAACAAATCTCCTGTATCGATGTATATATAAATTCATACAGTATCAGACTAGGCCTCCAGGGACCACCAGCAGTGGCAGAACTACCGGGGGAGCAGGGGGTGCAAGCGGGCCAGGTCCTGCACCCCCTCAGAGCCCCCAGGCTGCTTAAAATGCGGACAAATGCGGCCGTACGGAGGGGGCGGGGGCCCGGCTGCGTGTCACGCACCAGCGCCCGCCCCCCTCTCGGATCCCTACTGACCACCAGAGAACCTAAAATCTAACAAAGAGAGTGCTACATATTATTGGTGCCTTTAAGACGTTGAATAACAACAGAGAGATCCATATAAAACAATCCATTGAAAGAACAAAATAGTGTAAAACAAACTGGAAGCCCAAGCCAAATTCTTCTAGTAATAGGCATATTTTTCAGTCTCCCTGCTGTAGAACTTTGGCAAAAAAAAGTCTGATAATATATAATTGTTAATAGCGGTTTCATAGCATGGGCTCTTATAAAAATAAGGCTTTATTTATCAATCCTCTTATCATTAAATCTGTGCCTTTTCAGCCCCATTTCGCCTGTGCATTTCCCTGTGTGGCTCATTTAGCCCAAATGAGCGAGAAAATTCACAGCCAGTGGTGCTTGCACAAAGATAGTTTTTCCCCCATCTTAAGGATGTGAATAATTTAGTAGCCAGTCGAGTACCAGTTGATTCATTAAACGCAGGCTGCTCCTCTTAACTGTGTCTACTCTCTACCTGCCTGTTGTTAGGGTTCCTACATTAGGGACATTATAAGCTCACCAAAGCTAGTCCTCTCCATGTTTAACAAGGCTGTTCTTCTATGTCCAGCCTTTAACAAAATACTAGGGTTTGTGTTCTGCCTTTTGTCTTATTTTGTTTTATACAGGTATGGGACCTGTTATTTAGAATGCTCAGGACCTGTGGTTTTCCAGATTTTGGATATTTCCATAATTTGGATCTTCATTCTACTAGAAAAACATGTAAATATTAAATAAACCCAATAGGATTAATTATATCTTATTTTGAATCAAATACAAGGTACTGTTTTATTATTGAAAATTCTTTGAAGCAGGCACTAAGTAAGGCAAACTTCCCCCAGCAAAGTTTTTCAAAATGAAAAGTAGTTTATTGTATCCACTGCCTTATGCGTTTCGTGTTAGCAAACACTTAATCATAGGCTCATCATGGAAACCTCTATCTCTTATATGCTCTATACTGTTTTATTATTACATAGAAAAAGGAAATCATTAAAAAAATTGGATTTTTTTGGATAAAATGGAGTCTATGGGAGTCTATTTGGAGCTTTCTGGATAATGGATTTTCGGATAACGCATCCTATAACTGAATATATTACAGAACAATGGCATTGGACCACTATTTTATTATACACTTGACCCCATCTCCTAGGGTATTTCAAAACAATTCTTGGAGAAGGAGAGTGTAGATATATAATCAGATTCTTCCTACCAGTTAAGCCTGTCTATAATACCTGTCTCCGTGTGTATAATCATGAGGCACTGGCAGCAATAAAAGACATTATCGATCTTTATAGGAGAAGGAAAGGTTAAAATTAAGTAAGCATTATCAGAAAAGTCTATATAAATACACCAGTAACCCTCAAAGTAATGCTGCTCTGAGTTCTGCATTTCTTTCCTTCTATTGTGTACACATGGGCTTCTGTATCAGACTTCCTGTTTTCAGAATAAACCTCCAGGGCTAGGGCTTGAGCATGCTCAGTTTGCTCCAACTCCCCCTCCCTCCTCCCTCCCTGCTGTAATCTGAGCTCAGAGCTGTAAGTGAGCAGGGAGAGACTCAGACAGGAAGTGATGTCACAGCAGCTTATATGGCAGCCGTCTATCCTAAACAAACAGAGACAGTGTCTAGAGCTGTTTACTCAGGTAAAGCATTCTGCAGAATAAATATAGCGTTCTAGCTTACACTATTGTGGCTAATCTGTTGGCAATAAACTGTCTTGGAGCTTTCCTTCTCCTTTAAACAGCCACTGCTGGGGACAGAGGAGAAGGTATTAAAGTTAAAAATAAATGTAATCCCTCCAAACATAAAGTAATATTAAAAGTAATGTAAAGTCATCTTCTAAGCAATGTGCAATATTTTTTTGCCACTTTTCAATTTTAGCAGTTTTTAACCTATATAATAAGTTTGAAACAACATCACCACCTGCTACAATCGGCTGAAAACAAATGTTGTCAGAAAAGGAACGTGATGCTTTAAAAATTAACACACAGAGAAGTGTGATCTGATGTTTCTCTGAACAGTTCTAAGCACAGCAGCATCGCACAATGTACCTTTTCTCAGGAAATTAATTTTTAGTAGCCAGTTAGTGTATTCGTTTAAAAACGACTAATATCTCAAAACAAAGATTAAAAAATCAATTGATAAGAGTCCTCAATCGCTTCAAGGCGATTTTACATTATGAAGACATAGCCTTTGAAAACAGCAATCAATTGAAATACATTTTTAAAATCTATTCATTTCTTTTAATAGAAAAAGGACAAACAAGAATCATTTTCATTACCAGCCCTTTATTTGTTTTGTACTGAATGTAGTTGTATAGTCACAAAAGTAAAGGCTTCATAAAAGTGATTCTGTTGAAGTACATATGGGGGCCTAAGACTTATGCTTAGGAATAGGGCCTTAATCAGGGGGATACAGGTAGGTCTGGAGTTGCCATAGACACTGGACTTCTGCTTGTCCCTCCTCCCATTTTTGGTGTTTTTGGTGCCAGGTGCTGGGAAAGCATTTAACCCCATAACCCACTCAGGTCTGCCACCAGCAAGTGTCTCCAGCAGCAGGCTGGGGTTTTTTTGGTGTTTTGATTCTAATTATCATGTAGGCACCCATGGGCCACCCCCTAAAGCTGCCACCCTAGGCATGGGCCCAAGGGTTCCGATATATTAAATATAGGCCCATAGGGGGTCCCCAAGAGATGTAATGCCATGATTGATGAGTTGCGATGGGGGAGGCTTGCTCAAATAATGGGTGGGGTTTTGAAATAATAGGGCATTGTCAGGTGTGATCATAAATAAAAGGGTTATTTTTCATTGTGGTCCAAAACTGCTTGTTCTTATTTCTAATTAGACATATATATTGCAGGCATGCTTCTTTTAAAGAATACAAGGAATGAGGAAATGCACTACAACTAAATCCAGATCCTACATCTGATGCATAATTAATATGTAGGAAAATACTCAATGCTAGTGTTCCAGAATCTAGAGCCCCGGCTAGATAGATGGAATTTGTTGCCTGGTGAAACCAAAACTTTCCACTTTCAGTGACAGAATAGTCGGGTCAATGGGCAGATAGTGAAAGGGTTACGTTGTTGTTTGTCCTGATACATTTGTATTATCCATTTATAGATCTGCTCCTGTGGCGTGGAACTTCCTAATTTCTTATCAATAACTGCAATCAATGGCAATGTTCTTAGGATCATCAGAGGTCTGCTTAATGACGCGATACCTGTTACCGCTCAAGCTCAGCCCAATTGTGTCGAGCTGTAACCTTTTCTGGTTAAGAGGTTGAGCGAGTAAACACGAGTACTGCAAAAATCAAGTCAATGACCAGATAAGCTGCTCCGTCTTATGGTTAAAAGGAATGATCCAAATTCTGAGTTTTTAGACAACAATTATGAACAGATGGATTTTGCAGCTTCATGCATAATGCAGCATTTGTCTTTGGGTTTAGTGGAAGTCAATCAGCTTGGATACAGTAGATAGAATCTGAAAAAACTCTCAGTAGAATGCTGGTAAATGTTGATATTTACGTAAATACACAAGAGGCATGAATACGCTGTAAATTATATTCTTATAAATGGTGCTTAGTGGTCTTGTACATTTAGGAGGTTCTATATCAAAGGTCGAGTGTTTGAGTTTGTTTTACTTTGAATGTACTTGAATGCACTCGAGACTCGAATAGTACCTTATTTAAGAAAAATATGCGAGTTTGAGTCCCGCAAACCCGAAAACTCCGATTTATCAAGTTTTCTTTAAAAAAAAAATGGAATCTCTAATCAATCGAGTAAAAAAAAAAATGGAACTCTAATCAATCGAGTTTTCTGGCAAAATCCTCCGAAAAAAAACCTCAAACAGGCTGTTAACCTCTTCAAATGGTTCAAGGGACCTCTGCCATTGACTTCTACATGACCCCAACAGGTTTTAAGTGGTGTATTTTCGGATTCGAGCTAGGGTTGGGGTATAATAAATCTCGGATATATTCAAGGTTTTTTTTAAAAAAGAACTTGATCAATTTGAGTATTTTTTTTTAACCCAAAAATAAGCTTGCCTATACAATATAATGCACCACATTGTTATATCATATGGCAGTTTCTTGCCTATCTCCAATA
The DNA here is from genome assembly GCA_038501925.1 of Xenopus petersii. NCBI lineage: Eukaryota > Metazoa > Chordata > Amphibia > Anura > Pipidae > Xenopus > Xenopus petersii. The sequence continues at coordinate 22,401,527 of CM076676.1, forward strand.
CAGCAAGGCCTGTATTTTTGGGAAGGTCACAATGACCTGGGTCTAGTGGAAGAATATATTAGGGACTGCATGCCACCCCCATATTTTTGGGTTCTGCATGAAATAAACATAAGTAATAGCTCTTTTCTTTTTAATGCTAGGGCTAAGAGGATTGCCAAATGGCAGCAGGGAGGCTTCCAATTGTGATGACATTATTGGAAGGGGTGGAACTTTAATCCAACTTTAATCCACATCTCTTCCTGGCACTTTAAAATTTGTGTTTGATAATGTGCCTTTGGGTCTGAAAAGTTGCTCTTTTTTCGTAGGTTTAAGGGCTAAGTAAGATCTTTTGCAATGATTTACCCCTTGCAGAGTGCTGCTGGATGTCTTTTTTCTATATAGGATCCTGGTTAAAGGAGAACTAAACCCTAAAAATGAATATGGCTAGTGATGGGCGAATTTATTCGCCAGGCGCGAATTCGCGGCGAATTTGCGTGATTCGCCGCCAGCGAATAAATTCGCGAAACTGCCGCGAAAATTCGCGTCAAAAAATTCGCCGGCGTCAAAAAAAAATTTTCGAAAAAAATGGACGCCGGCGTCAAAAACGGGCGCCGGCGTCAAAAACGGGCGCCGGCGTCAAAAACGGGCGCCGGCGTCAAAAACAAGACGCCAGCGCCGTTTCGCGAATTTTTCGCCATTTCGCGAATTTCGTGCGAAATTCGCAAATTTTTCGGCGAAACGGCGCAAATTCGCCCATCACTAAATATGGCTAGAAATGAACTAACTGAACCAGCCTAAATGTTCAGCATCTCTCTAGTAGTAATGATTCAGGCCTTGACAGGAGCTTCCCATCTTGGGTTTTGTCAGGAGGGTCTGAGACACGCACATGCTCAGTGTGCTTTGTGCAGCTGCAGAGAAGTTCAGCTTCAAGGGGCGTTGCAAATTACCAAGCAGAACATGAGGTCTGCCTGTCATATAAAGGTGATACTGCAGGGCTGATAATTAAATTCTGATGCTAATTGAGCTGTTTTTGGAGCTGAAATGTACCAATAATATCAATTATTTACTTATCAGCCTTATATTGTGACATTTGTATTATACATATTCAGTATATTGTGAGTGGGTCCCTAGGCTCAGATAATTGACAGCAACACAGAGCATATGCACTAAATAAGCAGAAAAGAAGACAGGAAGATACAGAGTCATCTTTGGGGGGGGGGGCTCAGATCTTTACTGCTAAAGGGCTGTGATTGTCTTGGGCTGGTACAGAAGCCTAAAACATAATGTACAACATTTCTACCCAACTTCTTTAGTTAAGCTTTAGTTCTCCTTTAATTTGATGACCCGGAATATTTTAGCTAAAATGAATTGGAATAGTAATATTTCCTACTTCCCCTCCGTCCAAAGGGAGAGTAATGAAATACCATTTGCCAAGCGACACTCTACAAAGCCAGAGCAACCTCCAATAAATCCAATAAGTGAAAAAAACATTGGTGCAGCAAAAATAAAGTTCACAAAACAACCTATTTTTTTTTTACTCTATTCCATTTTCTTCCCGGTACTGCAAGTCCTGATCATCTGGAATAATGATGAATATATATGGAGACTTCTACGTGGATTGTACAGTGGAGATCAGTGAAGCGGAATCTATAGCACTTCACTGGATTATACAAAGATGTCTGGGAGAAGCAGAAAATAATAGTTATAGGCAATCATTGGCTCTAAATCTATTTTGACTTTGCTTAGTGCTGTGCAATTATGCAGCAGGGAGGAAAAAGAGAATTTAGAAACATATTCATTTTCAAGAGCATACAAAAAAAAAATTCCATTCACCTAAATGAAAATATTCCCTGCTCCCCACCGCGGCCTGAATCTTTGCTCTGGTGCAGGGTGAACGTGGAGGTGGTTGAAGGGCGGTCGGGGGGCGTGTGTGAGTGTGTGTGAGTGTGTGTGTGTGTGTGTGTGTGTGTGTGGGGAGGGCCCTGATGCGGCAACCAGGTGGGCCAAAACCCCCCCAGTCTGACCCTGTTCATGATCAGTATCTGATTAAGCCCCATCATGGTTGCATGGTTCCATGGTGGGATGGCCAACTGTCAATTATTTCAAGACAAGACGAATTGGCATAAGATTTCTGTCCATTCTTTAGTTAGAACTATAAAATAATGGAAATAAAACAGTTTCCATGCATGTTGTGCCGTTCGCTTTAATTCTATTTTAGGCTAGCTGCACCAGATGGAAAAAAGATCTCTAAATGATTAAAAGTATGAAATAAAGACAGACTAAAATATATCTTTATTATTATTGGGGTGGGGGTTATTGTATGTGAAAGAGGTGGTGGTGGTGATACTTTCCTATTGTACTTTTGTGTATATAATGACAGTGTTTTATTTATCCTGAGAAAAAGAAAATGACATTCATTCTGCCAGATAATGTGCAAGTCTCCCCACTGAGAGCATATTACCTGTAATACAAAACCTGGAGATGTGGATGTGTCAGTTCTACAGTATGTGCTTGCCTTGGCATGAGTACCAATAAAGTGTACAACAATAAATGGCTGTGTTACCTACTGGAGGCTCCTGACACATAATGATAGTAACCATACTGTCACCTGGGGCTGCTCATAAATCTCTGCCTTTCTCAACATTATTTGCATGCTATGGGTAAGAATAAAGAAGGGATGTTATCCCCAGATAGTGTTGTTATCATACGTTGGTGGTGCTGTGCCAAGAATATGTCACACATTAGGATTCTTTCACTAATACTGATTCTGCATGCTGAACTGCATGCTGGTTTAGGGGTTCTTCTAGTGAGCACCACGGAGCTACCGCCTTCCCTCATATTCTTTCTTTGCACGGGTGCGCATGGGCAGTAGCGTGAAAAGCCGAAAATTTAACGAATAAGCTAATTCATTCTACTGCGTCTGCCCTGGGAGATTTGAAGAAAGAAGAAGGAAGCAGATAGCTCTGTGGTGCTCACTGAAAGAACCCCCGAACCAGTGCAGTTTTTTCCTGATAGGAGCACCGGCCCAGAGTGTCAGGTAAGTATATGCGACAACTTCGGGGTACCTAACTTTTGGAACCCCCACGTAAATATGCCTTTCCTTCTCCTTTAAGTAGTACTGACATCAAAGGCCTGCACCCTCCGCTGTGCCTGACTACCTGCTGCCTACCCTAGTCCCAGGCCTCACTGATGCAATTCTGTACCATTGTTTTCACCTAGTGCTGCCCTTGTGATGATAAATGAGTCCTAGAATTGTTTGCTTACATTCAATGTTATAATTAGCTATTGAAAACTCCCTCCTGCTCCCTCCATTCTCAGGTCAAGTTGTTAGACTTATGATGTCCATATATGGATTGACAAAAGATGCTAATTCAGTCTCTCCAGACTAAGTTGGCAAATGGTTGGGCAGTGTTAGTCTGAAGCATGCTGGGCTCACCGGACGTCGCCATCTCAGGACCCCACCACCCCAGCTGCGGGTTCCCCGACCACAATCTCAAACCCATCTGCTGCCCCCAACACGGCCAATGCAAAATTTACCCTATGGTCCCAACCTAGCTTTCTTTTGGTGCCCCACCAGCCCATTTCGGTGTATGATGAAGTGCCCAACAGATATGTGGCTAAAATGGCCACAGCTGGGCCAAGTAGTATTTACCTTTATTTATACCATAGTTACAACAGTTTAAGTTTTTCTGTTATTGTACTACTTCTCTGATGACCTGTTTGTGAATCTCCAGAGTGCTTAATACCATTTTTTTATTGCATTACTATGGTTTATCCGGTTCCTGAAACTGAGGGTTTGGTGCTGGAGCACCTGGACCACTTTATTAAGTTTGTGTGTATTGCAACTATAAGTGATGCTTTAGTGCCTCTTTTTTATCTTTGTGTGAGGAAATAACAAGTAGTATTGGCACCCAAGGAAACCCTCACGCTTGCTCAGCACCTCGCCCACTGGCCACTTAGTACAGAACCCACTTTCTCCCCAATGCCACTCACCAATCTTTACTTTCCTGCAAACGACTCCCCCTCCAATTCACCAATTCCTCTTCTGCCTAATGTTAGTTGCAGCCCTACAGATTTCTGTATTGCAGGTTAAAAAATCCTAAAGCTACCAAAGCTCTGAGCGTGGCCTGTCTCAACAATATTCATGGAAACTGCACATTCTTCAAGCCCCTTCAACAGCCACAGGGACTGCTTTACCTGTTATTATGCCAGTGCTATGTATGTAACCATAGGCATTCTTTCTATATTAGGATACAAATAATAACAAAGTAACGTTTAATATGCATATTTCCCAAGGGTGCAACCGAGGGGCTTCATAAGTCACTACACAGAAGAAAACTGAGGAGTCACATCAATCAGTCAGGTGGGCAATACTTCCAGGCTAGCTACACAGTTATATGTTTGCACATTCATCTGGCTTCTGCAAAAGCAGAGTTTTTTTAAGGAAATAGATAAATGCCTCGCCTCAGGTGGGAGAATCTAAACTCTTCAGTAGAAAGCACTCCCACAGAGTCCATTTAGCTTTTAGAGCCAAACTAGTAGTTCTCACTAGATATTTGCAGAGCTGGAGAGTGAGAGCACATGCAAAACAGGGAAGGATAGTTCGGTCTGACTTTGGTTGTAGTTTGACTGCTCACAATGCTGACCAATAGAATTTAATTTTTTAATCTCTTTTAGGGCGTGTATGGGGGTTATACCATCTATTCCGACATCCCTGACTAAGACTGAACTGGTTCTCTTTGGTTCCTTCATCACCCATATCATCACCAAAATCTCCATTACAATAACATACCATCATCACCCACCACACCAGGACTAGCACCTTGGCGGTATCTTTGAATATGCCTTCACCTTCATTCTTCACTATAATACTGCCACTCATCTACAGAACAACTTAACCCATTTTGAATATGCATTGATTAGCCTTCCCTTCGTTAGACCATCACCACTCCCGCCCATAATGAATACCGCTACCAGGCTTATATATTTCACTAACCACTCCTCCTCTGACATACCATCCTGCAGTTATAACATTGTCTTCAGCTTTCAGGATACATGACCTGCTTAGAACTCTGCCCTACCTTAAGTACCCAAAAATTATTCATTACAAGCCACAGATAATCTTTTACTCACTACCTCTCATTGTCACCAAACATGGACATGTGCACTTCTCTACAGTTTCATCCCCTTCTCTGGAACCATGTTCCATCAGACTTTCTAATAAATGTTCAACTTTTCTACTTGGGTGTCACCTGGCTTTATTGTCTTCTCATGCACATACCTTGTATCTCTTACCTTTATTCTACTTAATGATTGTAAGCATTGAAGTTCTGGATGTTCTGTCATTGTACACCCTACACTTAAACAAGTTTTTATTTTATTATTTTTATTCTCTGAATTCCTAACAGATACAGTAGCATGTGTCATTTGATTCCATCAGGAGAAATTCTTCAGTAAGGACCATTTGAAACATTACCACCGCTGTTGGGCAGGCAGGCAAAGCATTTCAGATCCTACTACAATATTAAAGCTGGCCCACGGTGGGACCCACAATTAGAGCATGAAGAGGCAGCCGGAAGGATATTGAGACTTAGGGAGCATTCCTATTTGTATGCTGGTTATGTTTTTGCTGAATTCTATGTGGATATTTGTACCTATCCGCAAACTTTTATTGACTAAGAAAGGCCACTGAAATTATGGAAAGCCTATGTCTAAAATTTCTATCCTAGAGCCATAGGGGAGGGTGATTTTTGTGCTTGGGAAGGCTACTTAACCCACTCCTTGCTAGCATGCTTTGATTTTACCTATCTGCTTATGTCCTGTAAACACAGAACGCGCAATTACTGTATTTTTTCTGCAGTTCCCTGTACCCCCCTATTTATCCTTTTGCTCTCTTACTAGTTTCTCATCTGCAGGTGCCACTACTGTATTCCTCATTTTTTAATTTGTTTCTCTCTTTTTATACTGTTTTCCACCATTGCATATACTTTCTATTTTTTACCCCCTTTTATCTTGTTTCTTCTTATTGACCCAGTCCATCTTCTCACTTCATCAGATCCCTTTGCATTTGTTATTATTAACCTTGCATTTTGGTTCCTTCCCTCCATATTTCTGTGCTCTAACTTCTTGGTCCTCAAACTTGATATACATGCTCTAGATTTTTTTTTAAAGTTTCCAGGCTGGTGGGGAAAAAGGGCATAAGATAATTGAAGCAAAGGAATAAAGGAAAAAAATGGTACCTGGGTGCTGGCCTTGACACATATAACTAGGTTTACCACCGTTTTGCCACATGGAATCCAGGCGGGGGGCGGAGCAGTGACGTGATGGGGGCAGGACAGTGATGCAACGATGGTGGGGATGCAATGTCAGGGGTGGGACTATGGCGTGTTGATCGGCCCGTTGCCGTGTCAGTTATAGGTAATCCTGCCCGGTTTTCCTAATTTGTCATTTTTGACCTGGGCAGCCCTTCAAAAAAATGGGCTGTCTAGATCAAAACCAGGCAGGTGGCAACCTTACATTTAACTTAGTAGCGTCACTAGAGGGGTGCGGGCCCCCAATAGTTCCGCCACTGATTTAACTCAGGAACGGTTAATCACAGCAACAGACAGGGTCTAAACTTTAGCCTTTTTTCCCCTCAAAGTGCAAGTCCCGGTCCTGCCACTAATGGATTGGCAAGGCTGTAGGAAACTTTAAATGTATTCCACCAACCTAGCCAATCCTCTTGAGGCTTACATTTTTCCCTTCTCTTGAATCTTTAGTATTAGCCAGGTTTGGGAAGGCTTAGCCTCCCCCTAGCCTTAGTGAAAATCTGCCCACGCCTAGAGCTTGGATCAATAGCCTGACCAAATTGGATAGTCTGTAGATTTGTGGATCCTGCCTGGAACTAATTTCTAACAAAAACTAAAAATGCTACACCTTCTGTTTTTGGGCTGCAGTACAAACTCAAGGCCATACTGTCCCTTTAGCAGTGAGGACCTGTCCCTCTGTATGCACCCAGTAGATCTACATCTTTTCTGTTTTATAGGGGAGCTGTGTACACTTGTCTCTCCTCTGTGTTGTTCTGTGTGAGGAGATGGAGGAGTCTCCACCCCTGTGAGCTGACAGGAAGGAAGTGTTTCAGTGAGGGAGAAGCAGCAGAGTGAAAGCAAGGTGCTGCAAGCTCCCACATATTACTGTGTGTGTGAAAAGTCAGTAGGGAACCCCAGTGGCAGAAAAGTGCACTCTATTTAATGTGTGGAAGGAAAGGGGGTCCTTGTCAGGGCTCTGAAGAGCAAAGAATGCTCTGCTCAGGGCATGGAAAGCCAAAGCAAGTACTTCTTAGGATTCTGAAGAAACTGTCACATAAGTGGGGATTCCCCTCAGTAGCTCAGAGATAAAACCAGATGAAATATTATGTAAAGTTGCTTCTGGCTGACAGGCTGTATGCATCGTGGTTATTTAAAGCAACAGTGTCCTGCAAATAAACCCATCAACCTTTTCGGATCAGGGAAGTTCCCTTGGAGGGTATTACAGGCCAGTCTGTCCTGACCCTGGGTGGAGACACGCCAAATCATAATGTACCTGCTCTTCCCTGTAGCGAAGACACAGGACTCCTGTAGCGTCACAAGGATGAAAATCACCTCTAGATTCCATGCAGTAGCAGAATAGGGCTGCACACTAGTGATGTGCAGGTCAGGGTTTTCCTGACCTGCACCCGACCCTAACCCACCCTGCTCCAGCCCGCACCTGCCCTCACCCTCGCTTCCGGGTTCCATTTATAGACCTGCGCCGACCCTCCCTGCCGACATCACAAAAGGGGCGGGGCGAGCAGACTCAAGACTATAAATGATGTCCCTGCTTTCTTTATTTCCTCTTCCACACTTCGTATCCAAGTTGTCTTTGGTCTTCCTCTTTTCCTGCTGCCTTGAGGATTCCACTTTAAGGCCTCCTTCTCAATTGATTTATCCTTGTGAAGGGTATGGCCAATCTATCTCCACTTTCTACGTTTGATCTGTAAGTCCACTTGTTGTTCTTGGGTTCTCTCCCACAGCTCTTTATTTGAAATTATATTCGGCCACCAGATGTTTAATATTCTTCGGGGTCAGCGGTTTATAAAAGTTTGGAGGCTTTTTGTTATCTCCACTGTCACCTTCCATGTCTCACATCCATACAGGAGGACAGTCTTCACGGTACTCTGGAATATTCTCAGTTTTGATTTCATGGAAATATCTTTGGTAGTGATGGGCGAATTTGCGCCATTCCGCTTCGCCGAAAAACGTGCGAATGTTGGTATGTTGGTAATTTTGGGAGAGTAAGCAGATATCGTCTGCGAAGTCAAGATCTTCTATGTATTGTGTCAGCCCCCATTGTAGTCCAGTTCTATTTCCAAGGCATGACTTCCTCATGACTAGGTCCATTACTATCAAGAAGATAGTGGGGGAAAGGGTACATCCCTGTCTGGCTCCTGAGCTGACTTCTATTGGATCACTTAGCATGCCATTGTGAACAACCAAGCATGTATAGCCCTCATAAAATTCCTTTATAAGTATTATGATATTTCTTGGTATCCCATACTTCTCTAAAGATCTCCACATAGACTCTCTTTTATATATATATATATATATATATATATATATATATATATATATATATATATATATATATATATATAGATATATATATATATATATATATATATATCACCCCAAAAGAACTGCCAAGTAAAAGCACTAGTGACTATTTACTCTTAATGAGAATTTCCTAGTTGTTTAACAATAATTAGATATTCATTTAGTCTCCTTTCCAACTTTCACCTATTAAAGCCACTGCCTCCAGCTCTGACACCGTGTAATTTACAGGCAATAAATGTTCATAAACAGCTTGATTAAAAAATCCATACAGTTATTCTGGCTTTATTTTGCGTTCCCGTTTAATGCCCCTCGAAAATAATTCCGTCAATGTGTTTCCATTAGCAGCTTCTCTCTCCGGTAACCTTTGTCTGAGCAATATGTCAGGGAGCCACTGAGCGTGTGACAGACCCTCAAGAAAGCCTAGGAGCAATCAAGCAAGATGTGCGCCACTCTCAGTGTTTTGAGGTTCAATTGCTTTGGAATGAGGAGAAGTTGCCCTACTAATAGAGAAGTAGTAGCAAAACCAAGACAATACATAAATATGAAGGATTATTTTTCCCCTTGCTGGCGCTCTTCACTGCAGAAAAGGATAGGCAGATCCTGCAACCTTGTAGACTGACCTACAATGTTCATGTAATGTATTATCCTTATAGATGGCATTAGATAAAATTGGTGATAAAATTGGTGATACTGCTTGTGTCACACAACTTCATTAAACCGTTATATTACAAGAAATAGTGACTGTATTTTAAGATATTAGAATCTGATCCCCAACCAGTAGCTCGTGAGCAACATGTTGCTCTCCAACCCCTTGAATGTTGCTCTCAGTGTCCTCAAAGCAGGTGCTTATTTTTCAATTCCAGGCTTGGAGGCAAGTTTTAACTGCATAAAAACTAAGTATACTGCCAAGTAGAGCCTCCTGTAGGCTGCCAGTTCACATAGGGGCTACCAAATAGCCAATCACTGCCCTTATTTGGCACCCCTTTTTTCATGCTTGTGTTGCTCCCCAACTCTTTTTACATTTGAATGTGGCTCATGGGTGAAAAAGTTTGGGGATCCCTGAATTAGATGATACCTATTCACCTTGAATTTCCATGAACTTTTCTTAAAGCACTCAACCTGTTGCCTTTTAACTATAGTTATTGATAGAACTTTCAGAATCCTTATATTTCATGAGGTCACTTTGTTTCCTATTATCATGAGTGGTTGGGTAATACTGTATCTGGCGCATGGGCAAGTAACTTTACACATGACAAGAGAGCCTTGAGGGTATCAATGAATTGCCTTGTTATAGAACCAGCTGGTGCCCAAATTGTGGCCAGCTAGTAACTAGGCTAGAAACTCATCAGGTGTAATTTACTACCTGCATGGCAGAGTGAAAACTGTAAGAAATGGGGTGCACTCCGCCATGTTTTTGCACTTTATGTACTGCAGGTTGAACAATTGTTAAATATTTGGTGGAAAATGCATACATTGTATGTAAAAAACATGGCATGCTTGCCATGCAGTATTTTCAGACTTCTTCCATCCTTGGGGTATAATAAATCCAAAAAAAAAATCAATTTTTTTTCACTAAAAATTCAGATTTTATAGTAAAAAAAAACTAGAATTTTTGAGTTTTTGGTATTCGGCCTTTAATAAATAACCCCCACTTGCTTTGACCCTTGTTAATTTGTAGTCCAAGTGAATAAACCTTGTTTAGTGCTAATAGTTCTACTCTGAATTGCCAATTCATACACCCATAAGCAGCAAGTGGGTAATATTCCGTGTCCCTCTAAGAGAAGAGATTAAGCACAGTTTGTGACGTTGGCTTGAGAGCTAATGACAGAAACAGCCGTGTTCACTTAGGAATAATTCTAAAAATCATGCTTGCACCCTGAGATACAATATGAAAAGCTGTCCTTATTGATATGCAGGGAAGCTGTAAAGGGAATGCAGAACTGCTGCTGTCAATTGAGAGCAAGCTCCAGCCGGATTCTATACTCACTCATAAACCGAATGAATCATCATGGATGGGAATAATAAAGTCCATTTCTTCTATTGGATGGTAATCACGAGAACTTGCCACTGTAGGTCAAAGATCACTGCTCACCAATCAATGGGAGAATCACGTCATCGGAGAAACATGGATTATCTGAAGAGATGAATGAGGGACTGCTGTTCTCTCTCTCTCTCTCTCTCGCTCACTGAAATACTCTGCCAATGCCAAATATGCAGGGCTGTCATTCCTCAACTAGAAGAAAATCCTTATAGGTACTAGAAATCTTCTTTGGATCTCACATTGCCCATGTGTGGCACACAGACATACTTCTAACCACACTAAGGAACTTATATACGTATATGTTTTAAAGGGTGAAATTAAGCTTTGGCATCTTATAAGTGGAGTCCCTATTTTAAATGTTTTCATTGTTACTCCCAACAGAGTAGAAAGTCCAAACTTAAAGTGGACATAACATGTCCCGTCACTGCCTGTCCCCATCCTGTAATCTCAGCCCCATCCCCTTTTCCCTACTGGGCGGTATATTTTATACCCAAAGTTTTACAATGGGGGCCTAGAAAAATGTGATGTCTTGAATAGCGCATCAAAAACAGGCATGAGGCTTAGATGAGAACAGGCAGGCTTTGAGATAATCAGAAGTGTGTTTGGATGGAAATAGGTGAACTCAGTATGATATGGCACCTAATTAGGTAACTTTTTTTTTTCCCAAAAATGTCCCTTTTTCAAGGGACATTGCTGGGCGGAGGGCTAAGAACCTAGTTCCCCTGAATGTACCTTGCCAATAAAGCTGTGTGTTATGTTTTGGTAGCCGACGATGAGTAGAGTATAACAGTGCTTTAGTAGCAGATTCATGCAGGCATTACACAACAGTAACTTTCAATATCACTTTTAAGCTGTACAGAAAGTCCTGTGTATGCACAGTGACACCCACAAGCGATTTGTATAAACACCACATATTCCCCCTATAGTAGGAAAGCATTTGGACAACTATAATAACGGCAGAAATAAAACAGTATACATATTAAAGCAATTCAATTATACATTCTTCACATCACAAAGTCCTTGGTCCATGCAGGTAGTTTTCTGATTCTCTCAGTATACCTTATAGGTTCACTTTCTTCAGGCCTATTGCAGTTGACATCAGGAGTAGGAAAATGTCCTTCATCAATTGGAGCTTCTCCAATGTCATATCTAACATGAGCAAAATGACTTGCATTCATGCGTCCATCAGACAGTTCATATGTGTATGGTCCTCGCTGGCGTCTCACTTCAAGTGGTGTAGTAAATTTAGATTGTCCTTGTTTCAGTATTCCTGGTTTCTTAATTCTGACTAAAGATCCAGGCTGAAAGTGTACTTCTTTGGCACCACGTTTTCTGTCAGTATAAGCCTTGCATTTGACAATGTCAGCAGTATGTGATTTTGTAGGCACAGTATTTTGTGGAAGTTTGATGTCTGCAACATGTAACTTAGTGCGCATCTGTCTGCCATGTAATAATTCAGCTGGAGATGATTGGGTTGTTGCATGGCACGTTGCTCTGTAGTTATGTAGGACTCTGTTGTAAATACTTTCCAAGATTTCCCAGTAGGATTTGCTGTCTGTAGTGCTTCTTTCAGACTTCTGTTGAATCACTCAATTTCTCCATTTGCTTGTGGGTAATACACTGAGGATTTCCTATGCACAATATTCCTCTCTCTCAGATAGGATTCAAACTCATATGACACAAACTGTGGACTGTTGCATTTGCAACCAGAACCCTTACAGAGCGTAAGTATTCCACTGTTGAAAAAAAAGTTGTAGCTTGTGTTTGGGCAAAAGAAAAATGGAGAACCTACCTATGGTGTAGAGAATTTACCTTATGCACTGATCATAGCCCTTTAACTACACTGCTTACAACAAAGGGACTAGGAAGAGCTGGAATGCGTATAGCTAGATGGTCAGCAAGGATACTGAATTTCAACTACAAAATGCAATACAAACCAGGTTTGAAAAATGTTACTGCTGATTGTTTGTCACATTTACCTGTAGCTTCTGTTACATTGGATGAGGACATAGAAGTTGTAGCATTGACATGGTCAGGGTCAGGCAGTAATCCATCTTGTGAGATTATATGACCTAGAAATGACAGCTGAGTTTGTCCGAAGTGGCATTTGGAAAGGTTCAGTTTCAGTCCTGCAGAATCAATGCATTTCAGAACCTTTTCTAGGTACTTGTCATGAAGCTCCATAGTTGGAGCGTAGACAATGATACCATTCTCGTCGCCATTTGTTATGTTTGGTAGCCGAGGACGAGTAGAGTATAACATTGCTTTATTGGCAGATTCATGTACGCATTAGACAACAGTAACTTTCACTTTCACTTTTAAGCTGTACAGAAAGTCCTGTGTATGCACAGTGACACCCGGAGGCCATTTGTATAAACACCACACAGTGAAGGGCTCCATGATTTGTTATGGCACCACTAAGGAAGAGACCATCCCCTTTCTTAACTGATTGGCCCATTCACAATACAGTTTGGGAAGAAGATGGGTACCATCCTCTCCCTCAGCCAGTGTTGCCATAGGAGGGGGGAGCAGTTGGTACTGAAGTCAGAGGCCCCAATTGCAGAAGGAAGCAAGAGATGGTAGTTGGCAATTTGGGGATTGTGAAAGGGATGTGGCTTGTGGAAGAGTGGGTGGGATTTGGGTGTATCATGGCTGGAGTTTTGCCATACTTGAAGGGTATGACAATCCTATATTTGAAAGCCTCAGAAAAGTAAATATGCCGAGAAATTAAACAGTAAAAACATGTTTATTAGGACATGATAAACAAGCTCCTTTTTTGAGGCTTTGGAATATAGGATTAAATCATGTAAGTTAAAAGTAGGGAGGGGTGTGTGTATGGATGCTGCGTTTTCATTGGGAGGGGTTGAACTTGATGGACTTTGTCTTTTTTCAACCAAATTTAACTATGTAACTTTAACTATATGTGACTACCCCCATTAACTGAGGTTTTGTTAGTAAACCTCATCTCAGCTTCACATAATTGTGAATTACAACTACTTACTACTGTACTTACCACTACAACTGACTGGAGGTTTAGCTACACTAAAGATTCGTTGGTGGGCTACATGACATTTATAAAAAGGGAGTAGCAAGGGTGCATTATGAGTGTGACTATGCATGTAAGGGTCTTTTCTTATATCACTGGACCCCATTTTGCTTGTTCACCCAGGGAGGTGACCAGTAGATTAATAATTGGCACCTCCTGGGGAGGCCCTGCTAACTGTCATAGTAGTATGAGGCCCTATGATTACTGATGGCAGCCCTACCCTCAGTTCCATTCCCAGATTAAAATGCCCAGAGGCAGGCAGGAAGAGAATGCCCTCTCCTAGGGTGTGCCCCTTGTCAACTTGTGTGAATTGCTGGGACCACAAATGCTTTAAGCCTTGATAAACCATTGGAGTGTGACAAATCTGTATTTTTTTTTTAAAAAATGGTAAAATAGAATATGCTATATTGTTTTAATAATTAATAATCATATAATAATCAATAAAAATCCCTTTACCACCCTCCCCCATCTGCTAAACTACCACATATTCTTTCATTACTATTAGAGACCTGGATACTATCCACTTGGTTTATATTTATGTGAGAACCATATCTCCCCCCCCAATCCTACAAAGGTATTGATTTTTCCTCAGCAACCCCTAAGCTATAAACCCCTATGCATTGCACTGGAGTGTGAGATATGAATTGATCTGGAACTCCCCATCAGAGAGACTCTATCCATAGAACAGGCAGTATAAAATATGGATTAATCCCAATCGCTCCCCATTGGATTCCTAGCAGAGAATTTGGCCAGGAGTCGTCCTTAAAATATAGAATCCATGCTACAATTAAACTGTATTTTACAAAGGCTCTCCTGGTGAATTACAATTTAGCATGCATAAGATCACATCGATATAAAACTCTATATGTACGGAGCACAAGGGTGATATATATTCTCATCACCGGGACTACCCCGTGGTATAAATGCCTTTGCATAGAATTGCAGATACAAGTTTATCGCCTCTCCGCTCTGCTTCATAAACACAATGCATGACAATATTGCTGAGCCGTGAGATATGTGCTCAGCCTCACAGCTCCTCAGATTTCTATTCATAGCAGCCTATCTGGATAGAACGTTGGGGGGGGGGGGGGGGGTGAAGTAAGAAAAGAAGAGGAAAACAGTCTATTGAAAATGCTGAAATCAGATTTTTGTTGGCCCTTTAATAATAACTCAAGTTGTTTTGTGTGTGTGTGTGTGTGTGTGTGTGTGACTGCTGCTGACTAAGCTCATTATTCCCTTTGCTGCACCTTTGGGAGACAGGTATCACTTCTTCAGCTTGTATTGCAAAACAGATAACAGCGCTATTAAAGTATAGAAATGTAATTCTAAGCAACTTTCCCATATACATTCATTAAATATTGTCAGTGATTTTTCAAGTGAATAGTAAATTAATTGAACGGGGCAATAGCCTGGCCTGGCTGTTTACATACACAGCGCTGCTAGTTCTGACTCCTGAAACAATGTAGCAGAAGCCAGCAGGATCTGGAACAGGAACTGACTTCTGCTGCAGAGTCAGATCCAGAGAACAAAAATGTTCAGTTTCCTTGGGGCATTAGGGTTAGAATTAGCACATACTGACAATAAAAAGTTCAAAGAGAATTCTGCCTTATCTAATGTGATCAATGCTTTAGACGCTTGACTAGTTTTGGTCACCTAAACAGCATTATGCCCGCCTTTCTGAAGTTTGATTAGCATATTATATTGGGAAGAAAAAACAGCATTATTTTGACCAATTCAGTGGTAATACGGATGCTCCTCATTGGTGAATTCTCTTGCATCCATAATTAAGATTGGGTTGATTTAGAGTAAGATTTAGGGAAAGTTACCGTCCCCTTCAAATACAGGCAAGGTATAAGGGTTCCTGAGTACTCGGTGAGAGAGCTCATTAATGTGCAAACTGCAGTCGCGGTGGGTGATCCAAACCAACCGGCAACCACAGTTTATAATAGAACCTGACCTGTGGCTTTAAACCTGAAACTGCTCAGTGATTTCTAATATCCATACATGTTACAGTAGGTGCTACATTAATCCCTAGTTCAACTGTTGAACTAAGATTATGAAGCCATAGGCAAATAAACAAAGCTAGCTTCAAGCCCTCCCAGCACAGTCCCTGCTTTCAAGCAGACGCCAATGATTTGGGTTTGTCTGCTATTGGCTCAAATGACCCGTTTTTTTGTTACAGACTCTACCGCCCGTGTTCTCTAGTTAACAAATAGGTCATAGCATGCAGTTTTAGAGGAGCCAGGGATATAGGCTGCTGTATATGGATTGCCATGCCTTTCAGATATATGGTAAATGTAGCATACCTAACTCTGACACAAAAGCAGCAGGACCCACGCGGCTGGATCCGCCAGTCCAAGGAACTGTTAAAAGCTTCACAAATGAAATGACTCACAAAGCCGACCTCATTTCCTAATATAAAATTAAGGAAATCTCAAAAACACACAGGCAGGTTAACTGGCTCCCTAAAATTGACCATAGTGCGTGTAAATGTGGAATTAGATCATAAGCAGGAGTGATTATAAAGTGGCCTTCCCAATGCAGCTTAAGAGGGGCACAGTATAATAACTGAAATTTCAGCTCTTAAAGTTACCAGGAGTGGTTTTGTGCAGCCCCTGATAACTTGATTGTAAGCTCCACTGGGGCGGGACTGATTTATAATCTCTGTAAAGAGAAAGTAGTTTTCATTTTATTGTTTTATATAAAGCCATGACTTTGTCTGCCATGTACATATGAGCCCGAATTCAACAGGGTTTAGACCCACGCAGGAGGGACAGTTCATTAGACCTGTGCCTGACCCGGACCCACCGACCCACACATCATCATCTTCTCCCGGCTTGGTCAGGACCAACTAGACTCTTTGCAGGACTCTACCCATGGCTGCCTATTATCTTTTAGCAGTTTATAAAGCTGGCAATTTAAACTAAGATCCACTTGGCAAACAGGTAGAGCTTTGCTTGCTCAGGCTGATCCCATTGTTTGGCCCTATACCTCACAATGTAGGGAGAATAGTTCCCACCTTTCTTGCTAACATATTCTTGCCACTGAAGGGAAATGAGTCTGTGAGGACCAGAAGTGATGACATAAAAGGGACAGGGCCATGACATAAAAAGGGTGGTGTTGACACAGATTGGGGGAATTGGTGGCAGGCCAGGGGGTGGAATGACAGGTAATTAAATAATTTACCCGCAAATACCTGCAAATTTGTAATACCAGCCCTGGCCTCAGCTGATATTTTACAAATAACCATAGATGGGAGAGGGCCACATCAATATGGTCCACCAATGAAAGGTAGCAGCCCTGGGTAGAGCTGAGGGAGCAGAATTGGCAAGCTAAATCTGCCCATGTATACACTTTACAGTGCACGGTAGCAGTACATTAAAAGGGTGATCAACTTTTACTATGTTATAGAACTGCCAATTCTAAGCAAGTTTTCAATTAGTCTTCATTATTTATTATTAGGGATGCACCAAATCCAGGATTGGGTTCAGAATTCAGCCAGGATTCAGCCTTTTTCAGCAAGATTCGGACTAATACATGTGCCTGGCTGAACCAAATCCGAATCCTAATTTGCATATGCAAATTAGGGTCAGGAATTGTTTTCACTTTTTTCTTTCTAAGCAAGTGTAAGGACTCCTTTCCTTTGCTGTGCCGGCTTTCCTGTGGCACGCGCCACGCGCACTTCCGGGTTCTATGCGCCGGCATGATGACGTCATCGTGCAAGGGCACCTTGTAGTAAAAAACACTGCCCATTGTTAGGTTCTATTTAGGAAGTTCCTAGGTGCCTTGCTTTGTTTAAACTTATCTGTTATACTGTGTATTGACCCTTGCCTGCCTGCTTTACTATGCTGACCTCTCCAATCCTGATCCTGCCTGCTTTACTACTCTGACCTCTCCAATCCTTATCCGGCCTGCTTGTGACTACTCTGACCTCTCCAATCCTGATCCTGCCTGCTTGTGACTACTCTGAACTCTCCAATCCTGATCCTGCCTGCTTGTGGCTACTCTGAACTCTCCAATCCTGATCCTGCCTGCTTGTGACTACTCTGGCCTCTCCAGCCTGATCCTGCCTGCTTGTGACTACTCTGACCTCTCCAATCCTGATCCTGCCTGCTTGTAACTACTCTGACCTCTCCAATCCTGATCCTGCCTACTTGTGACTACTCTGACCTCTCCAATCCTGATCCTGCCTGCTTTACTACTCTGACCTCTCCAATCCTGATCCTGCCTGCTTGTGACTACTCTGACCTCTCCAATCCTGATCCTGCCTGCTTGTGACTACTCTGACCTCTCCAATCTGACCTTTGCCTGTCCTCCAATCCAGATTTCGGCCTGTCTGACGATTCTCTGCTTGTGCTGGCCCGGCCTGCCTGTTTCTGGTGATGTTCTTCCTTCCAGTATCTTGGTGAGACGATCGTGCCCCTTTGCTCGTCCAGAACCGTTAGCTTAGCTCCTCTCTCAAAAAAGACCTGTCGACATCCGATTAGCCGAGGGCTCCTCCCGAGGTGAAAGACAGCGGTTAGAGGCAGAAGTGAGAGCCGAGACCAGGGAGCTTAGCTTGAGTTCTGGATATAGGGTGCCGAACGTGACAGCAAGTTTTTAACTGCAAATGCAAATTGCAAATGCAAATTAGATTTTGGTTCAGTATCTTTCATCGGCCAAATCACAAATAGTGGATTCGGTGCATCCCTATTTATTATAGCTTTTTTAATGATATGCCTTTTTCTTCTGATTCTCTTATTCTTTAAGGATACAAATGTATTATTATTGCTACTTTTTTATTACTCATCTTTGTATTCAGGCCTCTCCTATTAATATTTCAGTCTGTTATTCAAATC
The DNA here is from genome assembly GCA_038501925.1 of Xenopus petersii. Lineage (NCBI taxonomy): Eukaryota > Metazoa > Chordata > Amphibia > Anura > Pipidae > Xenopus > Xenopus petersii. Next base: position 22,420,040 of record CM076676.1, read on the forward strand.
AATGCATGGTTGCTAGGGTAATGTGGTCCCTTGCCACCAGATTGCTAACATTGCAAACTGGAGAGCTGCTTAATAAAAAGCTAAATAACTAATGAAAAAATGAAATCCAATTGCAGATTGTCTAAGAATATTACACTCTACATTATACTAACAGTTAATTTACACAATCACTTTAATTCTTTAATTTTTTTAGCGTTCCAGGGACTCCTGGAAAGCCAGGCTGTGTTGGATACTCAAGAGGATTTTTCCCAACGCCCAAGGAATTATCCCTTGCATGACGCACCAGGAAAGTTTTTAAAGGCCCCTAAAACAATTTGGGACATGAACAATCAGTGGCTTCATTCTGCTAATTCGCAGAGCCTGCGTGTAGGTGTCAGTTATTGCAGAGAAAGGAGTTAATCGGCCCTTAATAAGCAATACCAGCCTAATGCTTTAATTAAAAACGGCCGTTGAACTGAGATGAGATACAAATGACGGTAATTAAGATCAGGTGGTATCTAGAGGGCTATTTTATTATTAATCTGAAAAATACCTCCAGCTAATTAACGGGGAGAAAATCAGCTTGCAGAGTGCGGAGTTATCTCCATATCACCACGGTAAATAGTTGTTATTAAACCATGTCAGTGGGAGACCTTTCATTAGGCAGGACTCAATGCAAGTCATTCATCACTGACACCTGGATAGAAATGCAATTAACTAAATGACATCAGATGTACAAAAAAAAAAATTCCCTTATGTTCAACATAAATAAAACATGGTTTAACCCATTTAGTGCCAGTATTGTAGTGCCCTATAAAACTTCAGTTACGGTTTTGTTGATGGTTCCTGGGTGATGCATATTCAAAGACGAAGGCATTTTCCTATCAAATGTTAAATATGTTCGGCGTAGTCATGACAAATTTTTTTTTTGACAAATGCAAACGGGAGTCAACGGGAAAGTGCAAGCATTTTTTAAGCGCAAAAATATGTTTTATGCTAGAAAAACATAAACACATGGTGATAATCTTGCATGGGTTTGCCAAAAACACATGTTTCATCTGGAAATTGTACCAGCCGAATAAGTTTGCTCATTCCTAACTGGGAGCTGACGTCTCGAAATAGTTGGATTCTAAAACAGTGTTCTATTAACACAAGGAATAATTTTCTAAAGGTGGGCAAAGTGCAAATAATAGCCACCCTGAGCCTTGTGTATATTTTAACCACAAAGCAACATTCTTTCCCAGAATTCTAACATAATTGCAGAGACACAATTTGAGTCAGGTTAGTAGAATCAAGTTGTGTGCAAATTATACCCCTTTCATATTTATGTGATGGAACTGCCAAAACAAAATAGTCCTGGCAAAGGCAAATGCAGGGCCATCCCACAAATTCAGATCTGGGCAGGTGTGTTGGGTAGAGGGCTTCCTTTCACCAAAGTAGGATCTTATAACAACTTGGTGCAAAAATCACTAAACATCAGAGAAATGGCACACATAGTGTAATTAGGGTTACAGAGAATCGGTTAGGAGGCAGGCTTAAAGAGGTGATCGGCAGGATTGAGATGGAGGCAGAATGACTAGGGATTACAAATTTTATGGCAAGTACACTGTGGGTAAATTTGTAATACTGGCCCCTACCGTGGCCTACATTTTGTATTTTTGTGCTGGTGTAATAAATGTGATACTCTTAAGGGCATATTCATCAAAGAGTGAAGTTAAAGATCACCACAGTGCATAAGTGTGAAATTCCGCCACTCTCCATTCATCTCTATGGGATTTTTACATTTTTATTTATCAATGGTTGAAAGTGAAAGTTCACCCTTTGATAAATATGCCTTTAAAAAATACTGTATACAAAAAGTGATCTCTAACTTCACTTTTTGATAAATATGCCCTTAGTATTTACAGTAGGGATGTCCAGGTGTGCTGGGCCAATGAGACATACGGCAGTGCCCCACAAGTTACCATTGAATACCATTGAAATACCATAGCATTGAATTTCCAGCTTTCAAAATGCGCAAATGGGATCCCTCCAGTGATGAAACGGTGAGCATGGGGGAAGAAGCGCAAAAGCTGCCTCAGGAGGCAGAGGGGTAAGAGTTGCCCCTGGGGATGTCCATCCTACAGCTGTTGTTATACTGCAAATTCCAGCATCTCCCGGAGAGCTGAGGCTGCCGAGGGGATGCTGGGAGTTGTGGTACAACAAGAAACTTCTACTGTGTTTTCACTGCATGGTGCCACTTTTTTTTGGGCAGGACCTGCGGGCAGCTGGAGAGCCTGGAAGGAAACCAGGTGTGCTCAGCATATTAAAAATTCAGGTTTATGCAGCTGTAGAGGGATCACAGTGTACTTTTCTGCTTTTTGGTGTGTAATTTATTTCTTTTCTATTCAGCATTAAAATAGCATATCGAAAATTTAAAGGGAAAGCAAAATATTTTGCCTATCCAAAACAGGTGGCCCAAATGTGAGAGAACGCACAAATGTTAGCTAACATATAAAGATTACCAGTTTATAATTAATCTACTGCCTGGTTGCTAGGTTAAACTGGACTCTAGCAACCAGATGACATTCCAAACTGGAGAGCTGCCAAACAAAAACCTAAATTATTCAAAAGCATCAAAAAATATAAAATGAAGAACAGTTGCAAAGTGTCTCAGGATAGCAATAAAAATGAATCAATGCATGAAGTTCAGCAAAAGCTCATGCTGAAAATTACTGATCTAATATCAGAAAGACAGGAGTAACTAATACACAGCAGAGCCCTCAGGGGGGTCCCAGATTTTGGGTTCTTCCTTTCGGTAGTCCCCCCGCCCCTGCATTATAAACTTAGCTATCTGCTTGCTCCTTTGCTGAGGGTGTGCATCAGGTCCCCCTGTAGATTTTTCAGGGGGTGGGGGTTGCATACAAGGTACACCACAGAAGATAAGGCTACGGTAATATACATTTCAGCTCAAGCCAATGTTAATTTGCACGGCTTTTATATCTATGAGATAGCCTTCAGTGAGAGGCAGAGGAGGTTAATTACTCTGGGAGGAGTGCAGATAATGAAACTGCTACATGGAATATTCTCTGCCACAGATCTGCAAAGATATTCTGGATCTCCATGAGGTCATCTCTATTCTCAATATTACCCTGAGCGGCTTGGGAGAAAGTAATTCAATTTTAACAAGCAAGGTCAGATTATTCTTATTAAAGTTTATTTATAAAAGCCTCGACAATTTTCAAGCCACTGGGCTAAGGACGGAAAAAGGAGATTGTCCTACAAAATCTTATTGCCTACACTATGCTCAATAGATAGATGTAAAGGTCAAGTATTATCGAAATACAGGTATGGGACCTGTTATCCAACATGCTCTGGACCTGGGGGTTTCTTTCTGTAATTTGGATCATCATACGTGAAGTCTACTAGAAAATCATGTAAAAATGTAATAAATCCAATAGGCTGGTTTTGCTTCCAGTAAGGATTAATTATATCTTAGTTTGGATTGAGTACAAGGCAGTGATTTATTATTACAGAAAAAAAGGAAATCATTTTTAAAAATGTGGATTATTTGGATAAAATGGAGTCTATGGGAGATGGCCTTTCTGTCATTTGGAGCTTTCTGGATAACGGGTTTCTGAATAACAGATTCCATACTTGTACCAGTTTATTCACTTTCTACTGCCAATGCTGACCTCAAGACCATTGTTATCAAGTGGAGCAGCATCCCTGCACCAAATGCTTTTATCAGCTGCTGTAGATAACTTTCCCCCAATCTGGACCTTTTTAAGCCCTAGGGTCAATTCTGAGCCTTCTACCACCTTCTCTGAACATGATACCACCTTGCTTCACTTGCCTCCAAAGCTTGGACAAGGCAGGATTGTTACTAAGGGGCACCTTTACTAAAGTGAGAATTAGCATTCTGTTCCATGGAAAATATTACTTAAATACTGATTAAGGGGGAAAATGTATATTGCTATATTTAAAAAAAACATCTATTGCTTATGTGACTTTAACATAATAAACATCTGCATGAAAAGCATGAAATAGGAGGGTGATTTAGACAAGCTGTTTGTTAACAATGTCTTGAGATCTACTGATCAACAGCTAAAGGTCTTCTGGTAGATCCTGATCTACTTTTTGGGCATCCCTGGATTAAATGGTTGCCTGTTGGGCTGGACCAAATTAGAAGGGATGGGAGCTTCAAGAAGGAGCTGCCCAAGGCTCACATATAGGTATAAGATCCATTATCCGGAAACCTGTTATCCAGAAAGCTCTGAATTAAAGAAAGGTCATCTCCCATAGACTCCATTTTATCCTAATCGGAATTTTTTAATGATTTCCTTTTTCTCTGAAATAATAAAACAGTACCTTGTACACTAAGATATAATTAATCCTTCTTGGACACACCCAGCCTTTTGGATTTATTTAATGTTTAAATTATTTTCTAGTAAACTTAAGGTATGAAGATCCATATTACAGAAAGATCCATTATCTGAAAAGCCCCAGGTCCCGAGCATTCTGGATAACATGTCCCATACCTGTAATAGCAAACGGCAAAGCTATGCTCATTAAACATTAGAGTAAATATTTTTTTATGTTCAGCAACATTTTCACTCCTGGTGCTCATTTGCACATTTTAGAAAAACCATTTGTTGCCGCGGAAGTCCATAAGACATTGTATGAAAGAATCTGGAGTGAGATGACTACTCTACGAGGAAATTGAAAGACTTATCTTCATTTATATGCAGACTGTATCTCTCTGGGTACCCCTAGGGCCAAAGTGCACCTGTCTCTGTCTCTCTAGGGGGGCTCTGTTCGATAACATTCTATACAAGTTAATCAAGGTGTTTGAAGTCTTTATGAAAAGCCATTTTTAAAGGAGTGGTATCATTAGGAAATCTCTCTATTATCAAACAAACCAACAGTTGCCATACTGTTATTATATGTCGTGCAATCATTTGTCTGTCAGACATCCTCTTGTGACTGATAAGACTTAAATTAAGAGTTTTCTTTTTAAATCGCCAATTTATCAGCCATGCCATCGTTTTTAAGGAATTCAATCTCACTAGGAAGCTCCGGTAGAGACACAATTCTCTGCGTGACTCGAGAAGAAGAAAAGAGGAAACCTACAGTGAATTGAAAGCTCTGTAAATCATCTATTAAAAGCCATTATGCTGGGCACCAATCCTGTATCAAGCATCTATTATACAGGAAACAATCTTGGTGAAATACGATGCTTGTAGTCTGCTAAAGGGGATGAGAGCCCTTCACTGCTTAGGGGGGATCTACTACCTCCTGTAACCCAACCATATAATCAAGGTAAAAAGCATGCTGAGAGTGGTAGTCCATCAACATTAAGGATGGATTCTTAAAGCATCAATGTTTGATAAATTCAAGTGGATTCTCGAATAACAATCCTACCTGTTCTGTATACACCTGGCTCCATCTTCTAAAATTTATTTTTTGCTCTGAAAATCTAAATAGCTCTATATTGGTATATATGATGTTTGCTTACTATGAAATATATCAAGCCACAATTACATAGTCACCTCCCTATGCTGGCAGATGATAACACTGGTAGCTTATAGATTTTGGAGAGTGAATGCTACAAAGGCCTTCTTTAAGGGTTATTCATGTATATCTGGCATTTAAAATGGCACCCCTTCCCTCCTCTTCCCTGTTATGGGACAGGTAGAAGGCCTGTGGGGCTCTATGCAAAAAGGACAACCTAGCCCTTTACAACAGAGAGAATTTTGGTGGGGATAAAAGTGAGGTGAGGCTTATAGAATTAGGGTTGCCACCTTTTCTGGAAAAAAAATACCGGCCTTCCTGTATATTTATCATTTTTGCCTATTAATAACATTGGGATCAACCATCATTTTTACCGGTCAGGCCAGTAAAATACCGGCCAGGTGGCAACTCTACCAGGCATAGCAGGTGCTATTCCACAGTAATGGAAAAGATGGGGCTGATTTTGTTTAGTGAATGTGGGAGATTTTGTTGGAAAATATGGAGACTACTTTAAACTTTCCTTTAACCTTACCACTTATTGCCACAAAGTAGATCTTAAAACTCTTCTTAGAACAATGAACACTTTGGCAAAAGGCTAATGTTGCAATGCACAGAGAATAGTTGGGTACAAAATTGCTCCCATCAGAATTCAATACATATACATAGCCCATGTGTCCAGTTGAGCTGCAATGCTTTCCAATAGAGCGTCCATGGGCTCTGTGCCCAAGCGAACACTTTAAGTGCCTTACAATGGCAGGGGTAAATAGCGGGCACTGTGTGGAAGGGGTAAACATGGCATTTTGCACCCACCCAGTAAGAAAAGCAACAGCACATGAGCTTCACCAATTAGCAATGGAACAATTGTTGCTAAACATTGATCTATTTATCATATTTTACCTAGTACCCGCAATCTTTCAGCGCCAACAACCACTTCGTCATTATCGGCAGAAAACAGTAGTTTCCCAGTATTGGACTTCACTTCCAAGCGTTTCCCGTAGGCTTCTATAGCCTCTGATCCTGTGAGAGAAGGCAATAATGATTACTATTAGCATTTTAAGTACTATTGTGAGCGGCATGGGCAATGTCTGCTACAAAGTCACATTTCTACTTAAATGATCAGAATAATCAATACATTGCAGCAAACTGAATAGCAAATCTATTTAGCATCATGTCTGCTCCCTAATGCACTTCTTATAAATAAGAACTAAGTACATAAGGCAATGGGAAAAATTGCAGTTCCGGGGTACTCAAGGGGGGAGTTCACCTTACAATGAACTTATAGAATAAGGCTGATATTGATATTCTGGGACAATATGTGGTTGAAGTCATTTTCCTGGGGTTTTGTTTTGTTATTATTCAACCTTCTTATGCTGTGTGTCACTCTCTCTTTCTCTCTAACTGGAAATTTTAAATCATATACAGTTGCCTGGCTCAGCAACCCCAGTTGGGTTCTCATTGGAGGAATCTTTTACATAATAATTAGTCCGCTGGGGCTGGTTAAAAATGTTATTGCACAATATTGCCTTAAGCATACAACTCTGATGCTAATCTATATAGCTTTTAGTCTGTTGGTGTTGGTCTGTTGTAGTCTACCAACATTTGGGTAGAGTTTGATCCTTTAACACTTGCTTAGACCCTCCCTATACTTTGGGAATCTCATTTCTGTTATTTATGGGATAAAAAAAAAACTCTTTGGATATTGGTAGTTAAATTATTGAAGCAATAAAACACAACTTTTTCCTGGCGCTCCATGGTTTATGACCCAATGATTGGATAGCAGGCTGTTAGGAAATTACCTATGCGGCGGGGACGCCCGCCGCATGGTCCTCGAGCCGGCGCCATCTTGGAAACCAGGGCACGCGCGGCGCGCCTGCGTGCCTCTTAAAGGCGCAGGCGCGCCGGCGCATTAGCGTCAGCACGTTTTTTGACGCCGTTTGGCGCGAAATTTGAATATTTAAGGCCCATTCTGTTTCCCAGCCAGTGCCCGTGATTTGTTTCCTGGTGCTTCTGAGCCTGAGTGCATCTGTTCCTGTATACTATATCTTGATTTTCCGTGTTTGACCCTGCCTGTATCCTGACTACTCTGAACTCTGTATCCTGACCCTCGCCTGCCTACGACAACTCTTCCTGCCTATTCCCCTGATTGACAACCCGGTTTTGACCCTTGCCTGCCTGACGATTCGGTTATCCGCCTGCCTCGACCCAGCCTGTCTGACCATCCTTCTGCCTAATCCTTTTGTACTGTGACCTTCGGCCCAAAAGACTCTGCTAAACAGCCGTGCCCCCTTTGCCAGCCAGAACACCTCGCCTTGCTCCCCTCGCTAAGTCCAGGTGGCACCCAAGTAAGCTGAGGGCTCCTCCCGAAGTCCAACGGTGGTCACACTACTGGTGAAGCCGAGCCGAGACCAGGGTGCTTGCCATTTGTTCTGGTATCGGGTGCCGGACGTGACATTATCACGGGCCATGGAGGACGACGGTCACAAAGCTGCTGCTGCCTCTGCTACACCTCAAACTTCCACTGAGATGTTGCTCACTACCTTGCTGCAACGTATGGAGGAGCAAGAGCAAAAACAGAATTATTTGCTTCAAGGGTTTCACAATCTGACCCGCCAGTTGGGGCCTTCGCAGCAGCCGCCTAATCCTGTTTCTACACCTCCTGTGGGTTCTTCTGCCAGTTGGGGTAACTCATCTAAACCCCATGAACCCAAGATTGTGTTCCCCGAAAGGTTCAGTGGGGATCGCACTAAGTTTTTTGTTTTCAAAGAGGCTTGTAAGCTGTACCTTAGTTTCTTTCCTCATTCTTTTCAATCTGATGAGGAGAAAGTAAGGTTCATAATGACCCTGCTTTTGGGTGACCCCCAAATTTGGGCCCTTAGGCTGCCTTCTTCAGACCCTGCTCGTTATTCCCTAGACACCTTCTTTAACAGCATGGCCATTCTTTATGATGACCCGGATCGCGCATCATCTGCCGATACCGCGATTCGTAAGTTGCGCCAAGGGAAAAGGGATGCGGAGGTTACTGCACCTAATTCCGCCGGTGGGCAGTGGAAACTGGGTGGAATGATTTGGCTCTAAGGAGTCAATTCCGGTTGGGGTTATCCGATTCTGTAAAGGATAGTCTGGTTAATTACCCCCTGCCTTCTAACCTGGATGGTCTCATGTCCCTCGCCATCCAGGTAGATAGAAGACAAAGGGAGAGAAGGGGTGAGAGGAGTACAAACTACTCTGGGGTTACTAATATAAGATCCAATGTAGAATCTCCTAAACCCTTTGTGCCTCTGCCTCAGGAGGAGCCTATGCAATTAGGCATATCCCACCTAACTCCTGAGGAAAAGGCACGCAGGCGTTCCATGGGTCTCTGTATGTACTGTGGTGAGAAGGGACATTTTCTGAACCAATGTTCTAAGAGGCCGGGAAACTCCGAAGTGGAGAAGGGGAGCTCCATTTGGGTGCAGGAGTTTCTTCTCCCCAATCTGCCTCTAAAGTTTTGTTACCAGTTAAACTAACTTGGCCTACGGGCTCTGTTAAATTGTCCGCATTTGTGGATTCAGGGGCGGAGGGTAATTTTCTGGATACTGCTTTTGCAGCTAAATTCTGTATCCCTGTAGTTCCTCTAAGTGCCCCCATGAGAATAATGGCAGGGGACAGAAGACCCTTAGGGTCAGGTGTAGTCTCTAAAGAGACGGTAACTCTTTCCTTATGTGTTAATAATTTGCATTGTGAGGAGATAACTTTTTACCTCATAGAGGGTGCTTCCTCTCCTCTTATTTTGGGGTTACCGTGGCTCCAGAGGCATAACCCTCTGATTGACTGGGTCTCAAGGGAGGTGGTTCAATGGGGTACTATGTGTGGTGGGGTATGTTTTCCCTCTGTAGTTGCAACTACATCACTTGAAGGGTTACCTGCTGCATATGCAGACTTCGTTGATGTTTTCTCTAAAAAGGCAGCAGAAACCTTACCCCCACACCGGCAGTATGACTGCCCAATAGATCTGGTCCCTGGGTCAACTCCTCCTCGTTGTAGAACTTACCCTCTTTCATTGCCTGAAGCCCAGGCAATGAAAGAGTATATAAAAGAAAACCTAGAAAGGGGTTTTATTAGACCTTCTAGTTCCCCTGCGGGGGCGGGCTTCTTTTTTGTTGGGAAAAAAGATGGTGGTCTTCGTCCCTGTATTGATTATAGGGGGCTCAATAAGATTACTATAAAAAATCGCTATCCTCTCCCTCTAATTTCTGAACTTTTTGATCAAGTTAAAAATGCGAAAGTCTTTACCAAGCTCGATCTTAGGGGAGCTTATAACTTGATTTGAATCAGGGAGGGTGATGAGTGGAAGACTGCATTTAACACCAGCCACTACGAGTATCTTGTTATGCCTTTTGGTCTCTGTAACGCCCCCACAGTGTTTCAGGAGTTTGTCAACGACATCTTCCGGGACCTGCTGGGGATCTTCGTAGTGGTCTACCTAGACGATATTCTTATTTTTTCCTCCAACATGAGGGAACATCAAAATCATGTTTGTGAAGTCTTACAAAGGCTAAGGGGGAATAATCTTTATGCGAAACTAGAGAAATGTACTTTTGGGGTTTCTTCTGTTCAGTTTTTGGGGTTTAACATTTCCAGCAAGGGTCTAGAAATGGATCCAGGCAAAGTGAGAGCAGTCCTGGATTGGACCCAACCCCTTTCGTTACGTGCAACCCAAAGATTTCTTGGTTTTGCTAATTACTATCGGCAGTTTATCAAGAATTTTTCCCTCATTGTGGCCCCCATCACTAATCTGACTAAAAAGGGTGCTGACCCCAGCATGTGGCCCTCTGAGGCCGTTCAAGCATTTGAATTCCTCAAAAAGGAGTTCAGTTCAGCCCCCATTCTCAGACACCCCGATACTGCACTACCTTTTTTTGTTGAGGTTGATGCCTCTGAGGTAGGAGCTGGGGCAGTCCTTTCTCAAAGGCACCCGACTACCAACAAATTACATCCCTGTGCCTTTTTCTCCAGGAAATTTTCACCTGCTGAGGTGAATTACGATATAGGTAACAGGGAGTTGTTGGCAGTTAAGTGGGCCTTTGAGGAATGGCGGCACCGCCTTGAGGGCGCTAAACATCTGGTGACGGTCTATACTGACCACAAAAATCTTCTTTATATAGAGTCTGCTAAACGCCTTAATCTGAGACAGGCTAGGTGGGCTCTATTTTTCACAAGGTTTAATTTTTCTTTGACTTTCAGGCCTGGGTCTAAAAACACCAAGGCAGATGCACTCTCTAGGAGTTTTGAATCCATTTCTTCAGACTCTAGTGAGTGTACTCCCATCATTCCCCAAGAAATGATCATAGCAACCCTTGAATCTGACCTTTCTTCTTTGTTGCTCCCTCTTCAAACAGCTGCTCCTACTGATACCCCTTCTGGGAGATGGTTTGTACCACAGGAGTTAAGGGAGCAAGTATTAAGGGAAGTTCATGATTCTAAAATGGCAGGACATCCAGGTATTGCTAAAACGGTATCCCTGTTATCCCGTCATGTTTGGTGGCCATCATTCAAACAGGATGCTAAGGCCTTTGTTAATTCCTGTCCAGTCTGCCAGAGATCCAAGACTTCTCGAAATTCCCCCCAGGGTCTGTTAATTTCTTTACCTATTCCAGAAAAGCCATGGACCCATCTTTCGATGGATTTTATTGTTGATTTACCTCCTTCACAGGGGAAAACTGTGATTTGGGTGGTGGTGGATAGGTTTAGCAAGATGAGCCATTTTGTACCCCTTCCACACCTCCCTTCTGCTAAAATCTTGGCTGATCTGTTTGTCACTCACATTTTTAAGTTACATGGTTTCCCTGAAAATATTGTTTCTGACAGGGGGGTTCAGTTTGTATCAAAGTTTTGGAGTGCTTTCTGTTCTTTGGTTGGGGTTGAATTATCCTTTTCTTCCGCTTATCACCCCCAAACCAACGGTCAAACCGAAAGGGTAAACCAGTCCCTTGAGCAATACCTCAGGTGTTATGTTTCAGATAACCAGTCCACATGGGCGGAGCTTTTACCCTGGGCAGAATTCGCATACAACAATGCTACCCATTCCTCCTCAGGGGAGTCCCCTTTTTTTGTGGTTAATGGGTTGCACCCCAGGGCATTTTCATTTTCTGGGTCTGGTTCCCTTGTTCCCTCTGCTAATTCTTGTATTGACCGTTTTTCTAGGGTTTGGTCGCAGGTTCACGACTCGCTGTCAGCAGCTTCCTCAGCTCAGAAAAAAGCTGCTGACAGAACCCGTAGAGAAGCACCCCAATATAAAGTGGGAGACTCAGTATGGCTCTCTACTAGGAATATTAAACTGAAGGTTCCCTCTCTCAAATTGGGACCTAGATTCATTGGTCCATACCCCATTTCTGAAATTATCAACCCCTCTTGTGTTCGTCTTAAGTTACCTGCTAATTTTAAGATTTCAGACTCCTTTCATGTTTCCTTGTTAAAACCTGCTAACCATGTTCATCTTGTTTCTGTCCCTCTCCCTGTGCTGGTTGAAGGTCAGCCTGAATTTGAGATCCAGGAGTTCCTTGATTCCCGCCTTGTGCGTGGTAAAGTACAATATCTTACCCGATGGAAGGGCTTTGGCCCTGAGGAGAACTCCTGGGTCTCAGTGGATGACATCAGTGCTGACCGTCTTAGGAAGCAATTTCACCAAAAATTTCCTGGGAAGCCTGGGGGTCCAGTGGCCCCCCCTGGAGAGGGGGGTAATGTTAGGAAATTACCTATGCGGCGGGGACGCCCGACGCATGGTCCTCGAGCCGGCGCCATCTTGGAAACTAGGGCGCGCGCGGCGCGCCTGCGCGCCTCTTAAAGGCGCAGGCGCGTCGGCACATTAGCGTCAGCACGTTTTTTGACGCTGTTTGGCGCGAAATTTGAATATTTAAGGCCCATTCTGTTTCCCAGCCAGTGCCCGTGATAGGATTTGTTTCCTGGTGCTTCTGAGCCTGAGTGCATCTGTTCCTGTATACTATATCTTGATTTTCCGTGTTTGACCCTGCCTGTATCCTGACTACTCTGAACTCTGTATCCTGACCCTCGCCTGCCTACGACAACTCTTCCTGCCTATTCCCCTGATTGAAAACCCGGTTTTGACCCTTGCCTGCCTGACGATTCGGTTATCCGCCTGCCTCGATCCAGCCTGTCTGACCATCCTTCTGCCTAATCCTTTTGTACTGTGACCTTCGGCCCAAAAGACTCTGCTAAACAGCCGTGCCCCTTTGCCAGCCAGAACACCTCGCCTTGCACCCCTCGTTAAGTCCAGGTGGCACCCAAGTAAGCTGAGGGCTCCTCCCGAAGCCCAACGGTGGTCACATTACTGGTGAAGCCGAGCCGAGACCAGGGTGCTTGGCATTTGTTCTGGTATCGGGTGCCGGACGTGACACAGGCTCATAGGCAGGAATCTCATTGGTGAATATTAGTAGCATAAATAGCATATACTCCTCTGACATAGGGGAGAGGGGTGCTCCAACAGTCGCCATGTCTGACCAACTGACATTATTGCGTTTGGCAAATTTTTTGTAGTTTCACAAATTTTAGGCAAAGTTTGTTTGCTTGGGGTTTTCCAGATAGCATATATTTCTGTAATTTGGATCTTCATTGGTCTACTAGAAAATCATTTAAACATAGCTGATATTGCTTCCAATAAGGATTAATTATATCTCAGTTTGGATTAAGTACAAGTTACTGTTTTTTTATTACAGAGAAAAAATAAATAATTGTACATTTTTTTATATTTTTAAAAATGAGTCCATCAGTCCATCAACTGCACTCAAATGCAAAAACAAAAACGGGATGCACCATCAAAAGTAATAAATGTTTTTCCCCCTATAATGAGTGACCTTGGGAGACCATTTGCAATACTTGCCTTATATCTATACTTCCCTATCTTTTTAGGATACATACATATGTGTCAATTTCTTGATTCTTACCTGTGACGAGCTGTGTGACAGCTTTCATATCTCCATTAAGAATATTTACAGTCACATTTCGATCTGATTGGACATACAGGGAGTGACCCTACAAGAAAAGAAGGGAGGGCATAATTCAGATTTATGCTTACTCACCTAGGCCAATGAACATTATCACTAATGAAGCCTTGGGTAAAGAAAAAGATTTAAATAATATGAAAACATTTAAACATTTAGATAATGTACAGGTATGGGACCCGTTATCCAGAATGCTTGGGATCTGGGGGTTTACAGAAGGATCTTTCCATAACTTGGAACTTCATACCTTACGTCTACTAGAAAATCATGTAAACTTTAAATAGACCCAATAGGCTGTTTTTGCTTCCAATAAGGACTCATTTTATCTTAGTTGGGATTGAGTACAAGCTACTGTTTTATTATTAAAGAAAAAAGGAAATCATTTTTAAAACTTTGAATTATTTGGATAAAATAGAGTCTTATAGGAGACAGTCATTGGGTAATTTGGAGCTTTCTGGGTAATGATAACACGTTTCTGGATAACACATCCCATATCTGTACTATGTTGCTACAACTTTCAGCTTAATCTAGCACTGAGTTTTATGTCCCTTTAGAGTCATGGCCAGCTACTGGAAACGTAGAAAGTTCATTGGAGAGGTTTATGAAAGTTTACATCCCCTTTACTTAATATTTAAAGGTCACTTTCACCTGCAGTCAGTATTTCATTTACAGGTTATATTGCAGTGTTAGTGTAAGTACATGAATGATTTCAAAGCATATACAAAGTCTTGCTAGTTAATGTTATGGGAACAGGTAGATGACCTCATCTGGAATATAAATAATATGGCTGCCTGTTAGCAAAGCTCTTAGGTACTAAAGCTCTGAATGCGATAATCATTGCTGCACTTGGATTTATACATTGCCAATCTGCCATTAATTGAAACTTATTTTTTAAAAAGTAATTGTGACCTTTAAATGTTCTCATTCACCCCTAATTGAAAGTTCTAGTAAGATGACTATAGCTTGGGGAAAAACAAATCAATAGAAAATTTCCTTTTTTTAACTATAAAAGATGTATACAGGGCGAGCAAGATCACAGTGTGAAGAACAAAGACCTAAGTAGCGGGCATGGAAATGCCTAAAGGCATATATCCTGGTTTTAATGGGCCTTGGGTGATTTGCTAAATGTAAGGTTTATTGGATGAGCTGCAGAAATGAAACAGAAAGATGCATGGAGAATGTTGGAGAAAGAGTTTGGAAAATGTCACGGGAATAAGTAGTGAAATACAACTAAGGGGGTTGGAAAGAATTCAAAAGGTCAGAAAGGGTAATGGTACACAATGACTGAAAAACAGCAAGCAGAAAGCACTTAGGTGGATGAATGTGAATGGAACAGTGAGGGGCACAGGAGGTCGAGAGTCCATACTGTAAAAGTTAGATTTGGGAGAGAATTAGATTGAATCAGAAGACAGAGAGTAGGTCTACACATGTAGGTAAAGGTGGCAGCAGAGAAAAAATGAGGTTAGTGCAGGGGCTGGTAAAGAGTGGTTGAAGATAAAGGAGGGAGGTATAGAGAGCAGGTTATGGTAGACAGTAGTGGAGAAAAATGAAACAGGAGGAAACCTGAAAAGAACAAAATAACCTTACCAAATGAAATCTAGGTCAAAATAGCTGATATGACACATGGCTCATTCAGTATTCTTCTTCATGGTTCTCAGTACAGTTAACCCAAACGGTGTCATACTACTAGGAAATTTAAATATGGTCAAGGCATCTGTCTCACTCAACATTCTTATAAAAAACCTTATTGAAGGTTTCCTTCTTAATAGTCCCAATTCTAGTAATACAACTAATGATGCATGGTTCACACATGAGGAAATTCAAAAGAGACTAGAACATGTTAAGATAAACAAAGGTCCGGGGCGAGATGGTATTCATCCCAGGGTAGCTTAGCTCTGTGATTGCCAAACCTCTTTACTTAATTTTTCAGGATTCATTTAGGTCTGGCATTGTGCTGAGAGACTGGCGAATTGCTAATGTGGTACCTTTATTCAAAAAAGGATCCCGTTCTCAGCCTCAAAACTATAGGCCAGTTAGTCTGACATCAGTGGTAGGAAAACTTTTTAAAGGGTTATTAAAGGATAAGATACTGGACTATATAGCAAATCATAATACGATGAGTGTATGCCAGCATGGTTTTATGCTTAATAGATCTTGCCAGACTAACTTAATTTCTTTTTATGAGAAGGTAAGCAGGGACCTCGATTCTGGGATGACAGTGGATGTGATTTACTTAGACTTTGCTAAAGCATTTGATACAGTGTCACACAAAAGGTTACTGGTTAAATTAAGGAATGTTGGCCTGGAACATAGTATTTGTACCTGGATAGAGAACTGGCTAAAAGACTACGAAGAGTGGTGGTAAATGGAACATTTTCTAATTGGACCAGTGTTGTTAGTGGAGTACCGCAGGGCTCTGTACTAGGTCCCTTGCTTTTCAACTTGTTTATTAATGACCTGGAGGTGGGCATTGAAAGTACTGTTTCTATTTTTGCAGATGATACTAAATTGTGCAGAACTATAGGTTCCATGCAGGATGCTGCCACTTTGCAGAGTGATTTGTCCAAGTTGGAAAACTCTGCAGCAAACTGGAAAATGAGGTTCAATGTTGATAAATGCAAGGTTATTATGCACTTTGGCAAAAATAATATAAAAGCAAGTTATACACTAAATGGCAGTGTGTTGGGAGTTTCCTTAAATGAGAAGGATCTAGGGTTTTTTGTAGATAACAAGTTGTCTAATTCTGGGCAGTGTCATTCTGTGGCTACTAAAGCAAATAAAGTTCTGTCTTGCATAAAAAAGGGCATTAACTCAAGGGATGAAAACATAATTATGCCTCTTTATAGGTCCCGGGTGAGGCCTCATCTGGAGTATGCAGTGCAGTTTTGGACTGCAGTCCTTAGGAGGGATATAAATGAGCTGGAGAGAGTGCAGAGACGTGCAATTAAACTGGTTAGAAGGATGCAAGACTTAAATTATGAGGGTTGGGGTTGGTTTGGGGTTGTTTTCTCTGGAAAAAAGGCGCTTGCGAGGGGACATGATTACACTTTACAAGTACATTAGAGGACATTATAGACAAATGGCAGGGGACCTTTTTACCCATAAAGTGGATCACCGTACCAGAGGCCACCCCTTTAGACTAGAAGAAAAGGACTTTCATTTGAAGCAACGTAGAGGGTTCTTCACAGTCAGGACAGTGAGGTTGTGGAATGCACTGCCGGGTGATGTTGTGATGGCTGATTCAGTTAATGCCTTTAAGAATGGCTTGGATACATTTTTGGACAGAGAGAATGTCAAAGGCTACTGTTATACTAAACTCTATAGTTAGTATAGATATGGGTATATAGAATTTGTGTGAAAGTAGGGTGTGTGTATGGATGCTGGGTTTTCATTTGGAGGGGTTGGACTTGATGGACTTTGTCTTTTTTAAACCTGATGCAATAAGGGTGGTGCAACAAGTCTGAGACTGGCCCACAACCATAACAGGGAAACTCCTAGTTGTCCCAGGAGTCAGTTGGCTCTCCTACTTACCCAACCTTTTGCTTTGTATTCCTATGTAATTGCCATTCCCCATTTCTATATGAGCAAAACAGGAGCAGTGATGCAATGTAAGGAGAAGCAATTAAGAATACGTGAGTAAAGAGAAAAGGAAAAATAGTTCTCAAAGTGGGCCTGCATTCTAAGGTTTTCTGGTGGGCCCCCTATTATTGTAATTATACAGTAGCAATCAGGTTGTGCCAAACGAAGGTGGTTTGTTATATTGTTGTGAAAGTCACCAAATGGCACTTAGCAATTGCATATACCGAAAAGTAGAAAAAGGCTGTTTATCTTTACTAGGAATGGCAAAGTTGGCCAATGGACTAAGAAAGGCACCATAGTATGTCCCTCAAAACTTGCAATATAAATTTCCTGAGGACGCTATTTGTTTCTGCCTTTCCTCCATATTCAATTCCAATGCATGTTTTCCCTTGCAGAATCACACATTCCAGTGGGTCTCATTCCCCTGTAGATTTAATCCAACCCAACAAAAACCACACGGTTAAGAAATATATCATGTTCTTGGACTCATCATTAGAGCTGCAGGACATATCAGATTGGAGGTTGAGACAAGGATGCAAGGATATTAAGAGAAAATTGAAAAAGGGAATTGAAAAAAACCATCAGTAAAACCATGTTGGGAATATCTGTAGAGCTTTTCCGTTGTAGAGTTTTGTACGCTACAAAGAAGATTACAGAGAAGAAGAACAGCTAGCTATTACAGGGCACTGGTCTCAATTTGAAACATGTGTAGTATCATTGAAACTGTCCACATATGTGGACTCTTTAAAGGCTGCAGCATATGTTTTCCATCTGCAATCTGCTTGAAGGATGCAGGCATTTAACATGTTAAGAGCTTCTCTCCTAACCTTTTCTCAATGACTTCAAAAATCCACTCCTTTGCATGCTGCACTAGCCGAAATTGCCAGATTAAGAAGGACAACCAGATCAAAAAGGACACTCTTAGTTGTCAACATGTGTGTATGGAATTTTCACATGTATGAACAATGCTTTGGCAGAAGGAGCTCATATCAATATCATCTTCAAGCTGTTGACCAAATCCAATAAACATTCTCCAATGAGAATCACCCCTGCTTGAACTACTTCGGTCATTTGTTATGTAAGACATATTGTTCAATGGATAAGCATTAATTGGGCTGACCCTAGATGGTTTTATTCTAAAAGCAGCACTGCTCAGCAAAACTTTTACAGATCTTCAGGGTCAGTTGGTCTTTGAGGCAAGAGAATACTCAAATCTGAATTCTTTAAATTTGGTTTCCAGGGTTTTTTCATCCCTAGGTAGTGGCAACCTGAGGATCTGGTAGTCTTTAGCAGTTAATAATTCAAACCCCTTCTGTATTGGAGAATATTTGAAGCTTGATAAAATTATTATCTATATGGTATATGATGTGAGCTGTCGTCCAGAACATTTAGGTGGAGTGACATTGCTATTGTTTTTATATCCCCTTTAAAAACAGTTTTTCTTGCACTAAATACCAAAACTGCACTATATCCACCATTTTAAAGTAGCAAGTCAGTTGTAGACAGTTACCACCCAATGAAGGATAAAAGCAAGATGACTGATGATGATGTTCTCATTGGAGAATACTTATGTATCTCTATTCCCATCAACTTTGCATCCAGGTATTCAATGTGAGGATATTTATCCATGGTGTATTTGTTGTTCTGTATAGTTCTGAGCTCACTTTTGTCCAACCATATTAATGAATCCCAGGAAAATGGCATAAATAACAGAAGAAAGCAGATCAGTGACAACCCCCCCCCCCAAAAAATAAAGCTTTCTCTGTTTAGTTATGTTATATTTATGTGTGGCTTATGCATAGCTGCTGTGGGGGTGATAAGCAGAACACAGCCCTAAGGATACACATGGTCTACATGAAAATAACTGAAAATTGAAAAGTTGTTTTCAATGAGGAGTTCGGAGTGACATGAAACCAACCCCGGCGACTGCCAGCCATGGAGATGTACAGTCAACAAAGGGTTGCTGATCTAAATGATGGCTATAGGACATTATACACCTAGTTTAGGAGTCTAGACTTTGGTCCCATGCAATAGACTGAAAAATGTTACCCAGTTCAATAGAAACAAGGATTGTGACCATACCCTGTACCTAGGTCTAAGAGACCCCAGCTTGATATAGCCAATGCCAAGACACACACATGCATGTGTTGGGAGATACGGGTTGATAGGTGGTGTGAAATTAAAAAGTGGGGGCCCTGCACCAAATTTTGTAGATATAATGCTTGCATCTACTGTATGTCTTCTTGTGACCATTGCAACAGGGAGCTTGGATCTACAGCAGCCATTGACAAGGCCATTGACAGGCCTAAGCAGATTGTGGTTGTAGGGGACTCAATTATTAGGAAAGTGGATAGGGTAATTTGTCGTCCGGATCGCTACAACCGAACAGTTTGCTGTCTACCTGGTGCCAGGGTTCGGCATGTGGTTGATCGGATAGACAAATTATTGGGTGGGGCTGGGCACGACCCAGCTGTCTTAGTACATATCGGTACTAATGACAAAATAAATGGTAGATGGAAGACCTTAAAGAATGATTTCAGGGATCTAGGCTCTAAGATCAAGGAAAGGTCTTCCAATGTAATCTTTTCTGAAATTTTGCCTGTGCCACGTGCAAGTTTAGGAAAACAGCGGGAGCTTAGGGAGCTTAATGCGTGGCTAAAGTCTTGGTGCAGGAAGGAAGGGTTTGGGTTCATAGAGCACTGGGCTGACTTTTCGTTGGGGTACAACTTATACAGCCGTGACGGTTTGCACCTCAATGGAAGGGGGTCCGCGGTGCTAGGGGAAAGAATGGCTAAGAGGTTGGAGGAGTGTTTAAACTAGGCAAGGGGGGGGTGGGTGAGAGAAAGGATTATGGGGTAGCTAGTGTAGACGGGGCAGTGGGGTTAGTAAGGGGTCATGGGGGAGGAGTGAGGGGGGCATACAGTTTACCAGCTAAGGAGGTCCCTCTGTTACAAGGAAAACAGAATAATACTAACTTAACGTATAATTCTTTACCAAGTAATGCACATTTCAAAAGTAAAAGTAATAACCTCCGCTGTATGCTGGCAAATGCACGGAGTTTGTCAGGTAAAATGGGAGACCTAGAATTAATTGCATGCTCTAAAAATTATGATATAATTGGTATCACTGAGACCTGGTGGGATGAAACATGTGACTGGATTGTGAATTTAAATGGTTACACCCTTTTTAGGAGGGATAGAGGGATTAAAAAGGGTGGAGGAGTGTGTTTGTATGTAAAGCCTGAATTAAAGCCATGCGCTAAAGAAATAAAAATAACTGGCACTGGTGAGGGTGTAGAATCACTCTGGGTAGAGATTTCGACTGGGCAAAAGGTATCAAAAAGAATTATCATTGGTGTATGCTATAAACCACCTCGTATAAGTGTCGAGTATGAAGCCGAGCTACTCTTGCAGATACAAGCGGCTTCACAGCTGGGTCAAGTTGTTGCTATGGGTGACTTCAATTATCCAGACATTGACTGGGGTAATGGGGTTGCTAAGACAGAAAAAGCTAGTAGGTTTGTAAATATGCTGAATGACAACTTTTTATTCCAGCTCGTTCAAGAACCTACTAGGAATAACTCTCTTTTGGACCTTGTAATAACTAACAATACTGAACTCATCTCTAACATTTGTGTGGGTGAGCATTTAGGGAATAGTGATCATAACATGGTCTCCTTTGAGATTCTGTTGCAGAAGCAATTCTATAAGGGAGTAACTAAAACACTAAATTTCAGACGTGCAAACTTTGACAGTATAAGGGCATCTCTGCAACATATTAAGTGGGAAATGCTTTTCACAGGGTTAAACACAGAACAAAAATGGAAAGTCTTTAAAATGCTGCTTAATAAATATACTTGTCAGTATATTCCACTTGTAAGCAAGGAACGTCGTTGCAAAGCAAAACCTTTTTGGTTCAATAGAAGCGTTGGTGTTGAGGTGGGTAAGAAAAGACGTGCTTTTAAGGCTTTCAAGTTAGCTGGTACAGCCGAAACATTTATAAGGTACAAGGAGGCCAATAAATCATGCAAAGAAGCTATAAGGCAAGCTAAAATTGCTATAGAAAAGGATATTGCAGCAAGCAGTAAAAAAAATCCAAAATTATTTTTTAAATATGTCAATAGTAAAAAAATGAAGCAGGAAGGGGTGGGACCCTTACTATCAGAGGGGGGTCAGCTGGTTGATGAAAACAAAATAAAAGCGCAGATTCTGAACTTGTATTTTTCATCTGTGTACACAAATGAAGAACCAGTAAGTGAAGGTTTCCTTCTTAACACTCCCAATTCTAGTAATACAACTAATGATGCATGGTTCACACATGAAGAAATTCAAAAGAGACTTGAACATGTTAAGATTAACAAAGGTCCAGGGCCAGATGGTATTCATCCCAGGGTAATTAGCGAGCTTAGCTCTGTGATTGCCAAACCTCTTTACTTAATTTTTCAGGATTCATTGAGATCTGGCATTGTGCCGAGAGACTGGCGAATTGCTAATGTGGTGCCTCTATTCAAAAAAGGATCCCGTTCTCAGCCTCAAAACTATAGGCCAGTTAGTCTGACGTCAGTATTAGGAAAGCTTTTCGAAGGGTTAATAAAGGATAAGATACTAGACTTCATAGCAAATCATAATACTATGAGTTTGTGCCAGCATGGTTTTATGCGTAATAGATCTTGCCAGACTAACTTAATTTCTTTTTACGAGAATGTAAGTAGAGACCTCGATTCTGGGATGGCAGTGGATGTGATTTACTTAGACTTTGCTAAAGCATTTGATACAGTGCCACACAAAAGGTTACTGGTTAAATTAAGGAATGTTGGCCTGGAACATAGTATTTGTACCTGGATAGAGAACTGGCTAAAAGATAGACTACAAAGAGTGGTGGTAAATGGAACATTTTCTAATTGGACCAGTGTTGTTAGTGGAGTACCGCAGGGCTCTGTACTAGGTCCCTTGCTTTTCAACTTGTTTATTAATGACCTGGAGGTGGGCATTGAAAGTACTGTTTCTATTTTTGCAGATGATACTAAATTGTGCAGAACTATAGGTTCCATGCAGGATGCTGCCACTTTGCAAAGTGATCTGTCTAAACTGGAAAACTGGGCAGCAAACTGGAAAATGAGGTTCAACGTTGATAAATGCAAGGTTATGCACTTTGGCAAAAATAATATAAATGCAAGTTATACACTAAATGGCAGTGTGTTGGGAGTTTCCTTAAATGAAAAGGATCTAGGGGTCTTTGTAGATAACATGTTGTCTAATTCTGGGCAGTGTCATTCTGTGGCTACTAAAGCAAATAAAGTTCTGTCTTGCATAAAAAAGGGCATTAACTCAAGGGATGAAAACATAATTATGCCTCTTTATAGGTCCTTGGTGAGGCCTCATCTGGAGTATGCAGTTCAGTTTTGGACTCCAGTCCTTAAGAGGGATATAAATGAGCTGGAGAGAGTGCAGAGACGTGCAACTAAATTGGTTAGAGGGACGGAAGACTTAAATTATGAGGGTAGACTGTCAAGGTTGGGGTTGTTTTCTCTGGAAAAAATGCGCTTGCGAGGGGACATGATTACACTTTACAAGTACATTAGAGGACATTATAGACAAATGGCAGGGCACCTTTTTACCCATAAAGTGGATCACCGTACCAGAGGCCACCCCTTTAGACTAGAAGAAAAGAACTTTCATTTGAAGCAACGTAGAGGGTTCTTCACAGTCAGGACAGTGAGGTTGTGGAATGCACTGCCGGGTGATGTTGTGATGGCTGATTCAGTTAATGCCTTTAAGAATGGCTTGGATGATTTTTTGGACAGACATAATATCAAAGACTATTGTGATACTAAGCTCTATAGTTAGTATAGGTATGGGTATAAAGAATTTTAATTAAAAGTAGGGAGGGGTGTGTGTATGGATGATGGGTTTTCATTTGGAGGGGTTGAACTTGATGGACTTTGTCTTTTTTCAACCCAATTTAACTATGTAACTATGTAACTATTAAGTCTAGGGAATCTGTATTTGTATTGCCCCATACACTTTTTTTTTTTTGCTCCTGTTTTAATGAGCTCAATTAAAATGCAAATAAGTGACCATCCCATGACACCAGCAATGCCACAGATGCACAGTTTTGGACTGGACCTCCTAGGGCCCGCCATATACCCTCATATTGATTTGAGGGTTCACTCTCACAACAATTGGATGTACACCGGGATAAATGTAACACTTGACATTGAGGAGATGATGATCTGACTGGGGCTTTCTAGGCATGGGAGGAAAATCCTCTGGTACTCTTGCAAGCCAGTCCAATCCTTCAGATGCAGCTGCAAGCTGGCCTAAAGATTTCACACTGCAGATGCCTCAGGTAGAACCCATTACTAATTGCCTGGAAGACCTTCCCCTGGTCCCACTAGATTACAGTCAAGATCATGGAATGCCCCTCTCTTTTATTGGCATATGTAGAGGTATAATTTAACCAAAAAGCCACACGGGGGTCTCACCATCTTGTGTAAACCTGAAATTGGTAGAGTAATGATAAAACTCGAACAGTGATCAGTCTGCCCCTTATGACATACAGCCCCACTGACTGGTAATGATATATGTGATTTACACTTTGTAGCAGAATATGCATGAAAACTGAGAACAAGGTTTCCCGTAGCTGAGATTCGCCGTCACATTTTGTCTTGGTGACTCCCGGCAGAGAGCAGATGTCTGTGCTGCAGAGCACTGTATATCAGTCAGAGACATGCCTGCCATAGCCACAGATGGTGATCTTGGTGACCTACTCTGTCTGTGTAAATCTTGATCATTAACCTGCCAGCCAGGAGCAGGGAAGACTCTTTCAGGGCTGCAGCATATGTTTTCCATCTTTTATTCTTTTTTCCTGCAGCAATCTGTTTGAAGGACGCTGGCATTTAACGTGTTAAGAGCTTCTCTCCTAACCTATTCTCAGGGACTTCAAAAATCGACTCATTTGCATGCTGTACTTGCAAAACGATTCTGATTAAAAAAACACAGTAAAGCATCCTTAAAACGTTTGAGACCCATTAGCAAATCTAATTATTTTATTTAGCCTCGTGGATGTGCTGCAAATTACGGTCTTAAAGAAAACAAATACCAAAAATGAAAGCTTCTTGGCTGTTCTGTGCCAGGTTCTAACTGGCTATGATCTAGGTCTAACGCTGAATTACTAATATTGAACCATCTTCTAGTGGTCAGCACAGGTAGCGCTGGATGAACTAAAGGTAGCATTGAATTCCTGACATAAAAATACCCCTAGGCTTGGTTTTATCTTCATCACAGATCTGATACGCGCCTTTCTAGGGATCCAGACACAATACCAAGTCAGGTCAATACAGTAGGTTTGCTAACATGGACATGGAAAAACTTGATTGGCCTACACAGAGCCTTCCCAGAATGTAAGAGGCTGTTACAGTATCAAGAAAAGGACCAATATTATGGAAAACAAATCTTCCAGAATGCAAAGTGGAAGCCAGGACCAGACTGGCTGCTAAATCTCCTGCTCAGTGCTTAGTGTCAGGGAGCCTGGCCCTGAAACTAAAGCAAAAATGATAGTTGACAATCCAGCTGCTCTGCACTTGTCCAACAAGTACTGGAGAACAGGCTAATTTTAGGGACTTAATGCTGTTGGGGTGGAGGGGGACAGGTAAAACTGTGCAAGAACCATCAGGGTTAAAAAAAATAATAGAGGAGCCTTAGTTCTTCTTTCATTTTAATGCATTTATTTTTGTAATATGACATACAAAGCAGCTACCTTCCAACTGGTAAAGGGTTCATTTAATTAGATTTTGAAGAATTAGAAAAAAAACTACCTAGAATTACCTAGAATTTTCATGGTTTCCAACAGAGAACACAGAGAAGAGAAAATTATGCTGATGGGTGTGATATTAGATTAATTCAATTCTCAATCAATAAAAAGAAATGTTCATTAAAACTCAGTAGTATAAACTATTGGAAAAGACTATACCTCTGCCTGGTAGATTGTATTTAATTAAAATAAATAATATTCTCTTGCTACCTGACTACAAGGATGCAATTGTAATTTTAAATGCCTAGCGTGATTTTCATGCCCCTGGGGCAAATTTAAATAGAAACCCTGTTGTTAACATCTTCAGGCAATAATCAGTTACACACGAACAACACCATACAAGGCATGGGGATTGGCAGGGGAAAGGAATATAATTTTTTTCCTAAAAATCTCTTAGGAAATAAGGTGTTTCTCATTTTCAAAAACATTGCCTTTACCAATGAGGAATCGGAGAGGCAACCAATGAAGGTTCTGCAATTCAACACCATTGATATGTTTATTTGTTTGTGAATTAATATTCACAAGCTGTCTACTGATACATATTCTGGAAAAATAATATGTTCTTGCAGGAAACTTACCGGCCTGGAGCGGATTTCTTTGGCATACAAAGGTTTCAAAAATTCAGAATCGCCCTCTAGCCGTAAACCCTTTTCTGTGATCCTTAGGTTACCCATTCCATCCTGAAACAACAAAGAATGAGCACAGATGAAAGGCATATTCCCATACTTTGCAAAGAGTACAGTGGGGCTTGTGTACAACAATTTCAAGAAGCATTGTAACAAATGAATTATTTATAAGCTTAAAGTGCAGGTGCATAGGTTAAAGGGAAATATTATGTCAAATGGTTATATAGCTTTAAATATTCAGTAGTCCTGTCAACAAAACAAAGATCTTTGCAGAATCCTGAACTATAGCTGTAATGTATATGACAGCAGCGTAATCTAACTTAATGCACAGATGAAATAAAAAGACTCTACACTGCTTCAGTGCTGGGCTGCCAAAGCCATAAGATTCTAAAAAAGTGGGCCTCCCCATGGATCAGAAGCAAGGTTAGTTTGAGAGAGATTTAGAAGCCATATTTACTGGTTCTTCTAGATACACCAGAAAGCCCGGTTTGCAGGTCAGTTAAGGTAAGATTTGCAGTGAACACTTATTTTTCTCTGAACTATAGCTGAATGGCTGGTACACCAAAGTTTTCCTATATCTGCAACTTTATTTTGAGGTATGGGAAGCCATGATGGAACACTGGGCTTCAAAAGGGGCTTGAATGAAAAGACCTAACATTACCAATGAAACAAACAGTAATATACTGCTAGGTATGGTGTTTCTTGCGCAATGGCTACAACTTCATTCCTCAATTTTCCAAAGAATTCAGTTATAATTTAGGCTTTTTTCCTACCAAATGGTTAGGGTATTCATATTAGGCCCATAAGGTCAGGGCATGTTGAATTCCTGGCCACTATCATGTCATGTGACACACTTAAAATGAGAAGAAAAAGAATGCATTGAGATGGGGACTGTAGTGAAACCTAGTATGGCCCTAGTCCAAATTTTACTTTTGGGACCATGGATAACCTCACAGAATCGTTCTAATATTTTTACAACAGATGAACCTTAGATCAATGATTCAACAGCAAGTATGTTACTTACAAAAAGATATATGGTTTATAGTTATAGATAAAAAGATAAGACATGTTAAAAGTTAAATGGGGGACAAGCAGAATTATTTTGTTAATGGTTAATCAGAGGTCTTGTACAATTAAAATGCAAAATAATAATCATTTCTGAAAATGACAATGTATTTGCCGAGTATGAAATATAATTTAAACTAATGTCAGTCAGTAAAGCTGTGGTTTAGGAAAATGTGGGTACAATGTTTATGCTATTCTAACTATACATCAATATCTATTTGTTCTAAGGATGCTCCTTAGGAGTTACAGACATGGGACATAAATGCCATGCACTTTCCAAAAAAAAAAAAAAAAAGGGAGAACATTATTGGATCTTAAAATCCCTTTTAAAGTTAATGCACATCTGTGTTGCTCCCTAACACACTCAGCACAGAGGTTGAAACACATTTCCTACCCTAGGGCTATGACTACAGCAAAGGTTACAGCTTCTGAGCATCTGGTCTCTCTCTCTACCGTGATTAATTCAGCCAGCAGAGCCACAGTGATCTGCCAAATTTTCCAATGAACACTTGTTTTCCTTGCTCCTTCTTCTCTCTTCTTCTGTTCATACCTTTCCATTATCCCCTTTGATTCACATCATGGCAGTCCTAACCATTTGTGAGGAGAGAGGCATTTCTGCTATGTGTCAGATTGGGACAGCAAAGGATAAAAACACAAAAAAGTCTGTGTTTGCTATTTTTAATGAAAAGGATAGGAGGAATACATTTCAGAGTAAGCTCTGCTTATTTTGCTCATTTGGAAAAAAAGGTGTATATGCCCCTATTAATAAGTTATTGCCTGAATGCACCTCATTACCAATTACAGAGCATACTGTTTTTTCTATTTGTTAAGGATTGCTGGTCGCATTCTAGTTTCTAGGACATGCCTCTCTTCATGCACTTGTTTGGTTAAAGGAGAAATAAGGCTTAACTAAAGAAGTAGGGCAGAAATGTTTTTGGCTTCTATACCAGCCCAAGGCACTCACAGCCCTTTAGCAGTGGAGGTCTGTGCCCCTGAAGATGCCCCAGTAGCTCCCCATCTTCTTTTCTGCTGATTCACTGCACATGCTCTGTGTTGCTTTCACTTACTGAGCTTAGGGATCGATGCACAAAATACTATTTAGACTATATTACAGTATAAGGCTGATTAGTAGAGGCTGGTTACTCAGAAACCAGCACAATTAGCATCAGAATGTAATAATCAGCCCTGTAGCATCAGCTTCTATGACTGATGAACCGCATTTTCTGCTTGATGATTTGTGACGGCCCCTAAGCTTAGCTTTTCAACAGCTGCCCAGAGCACACTGAGCATGTGAGTGTCACAAACACTAATAAAATCCAAGATGGGAAACTGTGACAACTTGGAAGACCTGGATCATTACTAATGTAAAGATGCTGAACCTTTCGGCTGATTTAATAAATTCAGTATATACATCAGTTACATAAATATTAGAAGCGTTATTTATTGAGTACAGGGCAGGTGCAATGTGTAAATGTGTGTATTTGCTGCCTGGACTTGCACCTTAGAAAATTGCCGGCAAGTGTCTGTCCTCCAAAACAAAGTGCAAAGACCTATACTCCCCCATGAATACTGGGCTACCTGTGTTTGACAAATTTGGTGTGTGCTTTTGCACCACTTAGTGCTCTTGCACTTCTGTCTGTATATAACCCCTTAGGTAAGGCAGAGAGAATCTATGTAGCAACATGATATATCACATGCATAGGCAATGGAATTACATCATAGGGCCCCACAGCACAAACCTGTTTTGGACCGACCATGTAGGGGAACTTAATTAAAGGGATACTGTCATGGGGAAATTTTTTTTTTCAAAATGAATCAGTTAATTGTGCTGCTCCAGCAGAATTCTGCACTGAAATCCATTTCTCAAAAGAGCAAGAGCAGATTTTTTTATGTTCAATTTTGAAATCTGACATGGGGCTAGACATTTTGTCAATTTCCCAGCTGCCCCAAGTCATGTGCCTTGTGCTCTGATAAACTTCAATCACTCTTTACTGCTGTTCTGAAAGTTGGAGTGATATCAACCCCACCCTTTCCCCCCCCAGCAGCCAAACAAAAGAACAATGGGAAGGTAACCAGATAGCAGCTCCCTAAATGGCCATAGATGCAAAGATCCGATCGTACGAATCATCGTACGATCGGACTTTCCCATCTCCCGACCCGCCACTAACCATTCAGATCAAAGTCTTACCAGTCAGATTAGTTAAAGAACAGATCAGCAATGTTCTGCCCCTGACAGCCCCCTATCCAGTCCCCCTATCTATGTCCAACCAAAGCTAGTGACAGTCTCCCACTGAAAATCGTACGATCGGCAATACACGCAGAGATATTATCGGCAGCCGACAGAAATTTTCTAACCTGTCCGATCGACCAAACGACCGATCTCCGCCAGACGAAAAATGTCGGGACTCTCCACACACAGTTCGAAAATCGTACGAATCCTCGATTCGTATGATCAGATCTTTGCGTCTATGGCCAACTTAACACAAGATAACAGCTGCCTGGTAGATCTAAGCACACCAATCAATAGAAAAAACCCATGTCTCACTGAGACACATTCAGTTACACTGAGAAGGGAAAACAGCAGCCTGCCAGAAAGCATTTCTCTCCTAAAGTGCAGGCACAAGTCACATGACCAGGGGCAGCTTGGAAATTGACAAAATGTCTAGCCCCATGTCAGATTTCAAAATTCAATATAACAAAATCTGTTTGCTCTTTTGAGAAATGGATTTCAGTGCAGAATTCTGCTGGAGTAGCACTATTAACTGATGCGTTTTGAAAAAAACATGTTTTCCGATGACAGGATCCCTTTAACTTCAAACAAATATATATATTAAAAATGTCAGCCCCCCAAGGCCTTACTACTGGCCACCTTCACGCCCTTTTAGTAAAGTCATCCGTATATATACATTGCTGTGCAGAGATGAAGTTTATTAATATTCCATTCATTTAATAATGAATCCTAATGCAAGGACCATAGGCAATGTTCAAAGTGGCCCCAAACATGACTGGACTTGGTCTGGAGCAGAGGTTGTCCTTGAATCTTGTCCAGGAGTCATTTTCTTCAGAGAGAATTGAAGAATAGGTGAGGGGTTTTATTAAACAATCAAAGGATGGTGTGAAGCCACTGACAGAATGAGATAAACAGCAGTCAGCTTGCTGAAAAAGTAAGAGTATTGTTTAAGGGGAACTACAGTACAAAGATTTGGGGATCTGAATCTTCGTGTTATTTTTTTATAGGCATTTTTTTTTAAATGTGTGCATGTCATTGTTGAGTATTTCTTTATGGAGATGTAACTGTCTTAGATCAACATTATGTTGTAACACAACTTTGTGAATGACTTTCGATCTTTTACATAGTTGATGTATTTACTTTAGCAAGCTGCTCCTTTATTATTCTGTCCATGTAGATCAACATAGAACGTAAGGCACAAGGCATGTGAGTGGGTTGTCTAGAAGGCTGTCATACCAATGACCAGAACAGCTAAGGAAGATAGACAATGAATGAACTGAATGAACAAAGGAGACCATTTAAATATTGAGTGTCACTTTCCTACTGTATAGCAGCTACAGACAAACACATACTGCTTTTGTATCCTGCATTAGAATCCTTTTACATTTCAGATAACTTTGTAAATACATTTGGGGGCCCATTGTGCTTTATGCAATTAGTTGTTATAAGACACGACTTAAAGTAGGCATGCCTTATAATATCGTTTACAATATACTTACAAAAACACAAGTCTATCTAGCATGGCTTATGAAAACAGCATGAACCTTACTAATATATATTTCAATAAAATCATAGAAAAGAGAATAAAAATAAGTTCAGCTCATCTCCTTCAGATTACAATTCTCTTGACTATAAAGATGTGTAAATCTCTGTCAACAGCAATTGACCTGGCTTATATAATAGATAGAATCAAGAAAGGGGCCCCAGGGAATGAGTGAGGCAGGGTTCAAGTTGATGAGCCTGTTATTTAGTCCCATGGATTAATGGGAAATTTAGCAGAGTATCTGATTTAAAGGAAAACTATACCCCCAAAATGAATACTTAAGCAACAGATAGTTTATATCAAATTGAATGACATATTAAAGAATCTTACCAAACTGGAATATATAGTTACATAAATATTGCCCTTTTACATCTCTTGCCTTGAACCACTATTTCGTGACTCTATCTGTGCTGCCTCAGAGATCACCTGACCAGAAATACTACAACACTAACTGTAACAGGAAGAAGCGTGGAAGCAAAAGGTAGAAGTCTGTCTGTTAATTGGCTCATGTGACCTTACATGTGGTTTGTATGTGTGCACAGTGAATCTTACGATCTCAGCGGGCGGCCCTTATTTTTTAAAATGGCAATGTTCTATTTATGATTACCCAATGGCACATACTACTAAAAAAGTATATTATTATGATAATGGTTCATTTACATGAAGCAGGGTTTTACACATGAGCTGTTTTACTCAGTATCTTTTAATAGAGACCTACATTGTTTGGGGGTATAGTTTTCCTTTAAGGGACTCCCGCACTCCTTTTGCTACGAAACATATTCTGTAGGGGTATGAAGCTAGGGCAGGTAGGAAGACCAGGGAGCCATGGGCTGTCAGGAAAGGCGCAGAAATTTGGACTGCTAACCTTTTAACCTAAAAGAGCTATGAGGCTGAGTTATATAAATGGGGGTTGGACCATTCAAGGTGGTCAACGATGTTAAGGTTTATATAGGGGGCAGTACATTAATGCTACCCAGGGTTTGATGCCTTTTTCGAAAATAATGAAATTACGGATGCACCACATCTGGAATCTGGTTCAGATTTGCCCATTGCAGCAGGATTTGGATTCAAATGAATCCAAGTGCCTGGTCAAACCGAATCTGAATACAAAAATCATGCGGCCTTTCATCAGACAAACAAACTCTCTTTCCTCCTCATTTCCCTTTTACATATGTAAATTAGGATTTGGATTCTGTTTGGTATTTGGGAAAATCTTTCACAAAAGATTCAGAATTCAGTTGAATCATAAAATAGGGGATTTTGTGCATCTAAAAAAAATACAAGGCTAATGGTACTAATACTCTTGCTACAGTGACGGAATCGGGAACTGGTCTTGGCACTGTTTGAATTCAAAGTATTTTTATCCTCTTTAGGTTGCAAGGTTAAACCTGCCTATAGTCTATATACGCTATGTATCTAATCTATTTTATTACAGGATAAATGAAAGGTGGAAGATCCATCACTGAAATCATGCATATTTCAGTTAAAATATATGTATCATAATTTATTAATCTCCTCCTTTATTAAAGGCAATCTGAACCTTTTTCTTTAAATTACATTACCTCTACATGTATTTAATGAAGATATCAATATTACCATATATTATCTTGTTCCTTTTGCCTGTCTCGTCATAGCTCCTGTAAAGATATTACCAGCTCGTAATCACAAGAGGATTTGCCTTTATCCACTTCCCTAATAATGGAGAGAGAAGAAATATCCACTCCTAATTTTGGAATCTATACAGCGTATTATTGGCGTATCTCATTTCAGCAGATAATGGATGGATACAGTATACTTAACATTAGTTGAATTGGCTTGGTTGGATGAATCAGGCAAAATCTCTTACATCAGTGCCTTAGCCATAACCAATGCTGTTATTATTGAAGCAAATCACACTAAAATGTCCCAAAAAAGCCTTTTTAGAAGAGTCAAGTCTGTTATAGCAGCAAAGATAAGACAGGCAGACTTCATATTGATACCTTTGGTTTGGAAATAAGGTGATGAGTAGGCAGATACTGTATCTAGATACTTTTGGCCATACATTGTATAATAATATTTATTTTTGTACATCATTTTATTTTATATATATATATATATATATATATATATATATATATATATATATATATATATATATATATATATATATATATATATACATTAAATAAACCCAATAGGCTGGTTTTGCTTCCAAGAAGGATTTTTAAATTTTAGTTTGGATCAAGTACAAACTACTATATTATTACTACAGAGCAAAATGAAATGAAATTATTTTGAACTATCTGGATAACAGGTTTCCAGTTAGTGCATAAAACAATGAAACATTGAAAAAAAGAATGATGTTTGAACAACAGTACTTATACATTAAACTATGCCTTTTACAAACAAACCACACACACTATTTGGCGTTGTTAGGGCAGATGGCAAGTATGCAGACGGCACTACAGGGCTTCCTTCCCCAGATGCTACAAAACATCTGACAGCCCATAATAGCAAACAAAATACCTGCCATTATTTCTTATTACATTCTGAGGCAGCGCTTTATCTGTCTAGACAGGTGGAGAGGAGATTCAATCCCAGACGTGGCAGAATTTGGATTAAAAACTCTCATCTTGAAGGTATGTGTTTCTGTATTGTTAGCATGTGGGTAGGTTGCCGGGAGCCGCAATCGATAGAGAAATTTCAATGTAAAAGCTAAACTTTACCAACAAAGTCTGTAGGGTCAAAGAAAGTAATAGAAAATGTTGAAATGTACTTTCCCTTACTATCTTTGGACAAACAGGAGAAATACCTGAGGAGCAAGACAGAACTGTTCTGTACAGTTTGTTTAGTCACCCTTAACATAATCTTCTTTTCGGACCGTGTGTATGGCCAGCTTAAGGAACACAGTTCCTAAGAGATGTTTGGTCAATCCTAGGACATGTATTGTTATATAAACAGCCATGCACCTTGCTCACCTCTCATGGGGTCATACAAAATCATTATACCCTAAAATCAATGAGGACTGACAGGTTTATCAAGTTGAAATTAACTTTGACAAATTAAAAGCCCATTTATTAAAGGTCGAATTGTAGTGTTATTAGAGCTTTTTGAAACCACAATTAAACTCTATTTCTATAAAAAATACAAATGAAAAAAAAATGTGAAATATGAAAACCTCTATAAATTTGAGTTTTTCGGACAATTGCTAGCGAAAAAATATCCAAAAACTTCGAAAAGTCTGAACTGTTAAAAAAAAAAAAAGGTTAAATAGCATCGGTACATCTCCCACTGACTTCTATGGGACCTTGACTGCTTTTACTTGGAAAAGTTTTGTAGAAGAGTTTTTCGTGGTTTTTAAACTTAATAAATCTCAAATTTTTAGCATTTTAGAGAAATTAACAAAAACACGAATTTTAAAGAAAAATTTGATTTGTTACAAGTAAAGAAATTTGAATATTACTGAATAGGCCCCTGAGCAGTCACATTGGTATATCATGTGAAATTTGTAACACATAAAACTTTGCAAGTGCCTCAGTTATGATGGAGGAGAAAAATATGGTAGATTGCCTATAAATCTTGCACTTTTTTATTCAAATGAGGCCTGGGTGATCCACAGGTCTTTAGTTCTAATAACATTAACGAAGAACAGGGAGCCTTATACAAAGAGTGCAAGCATGATTCTTTATGGAGGCTCCTCCTGCATTAGTCAATGGCTCTAGGGAGTTGGGGAGAAGGTTTTTGGAACAGTGCTGCTTTAAGAAGCCATCCCTGATATTACTGGAACACAGTTCCCACTGTTCTTTAATGTCTGATAATATTTTAGAATACGGTATGCTGGACGTTTTAGCCCAGCAGCATCAGTGATAGAGCTATACTTCTCAATAAAACATATCCTACTAAGACTTGGGGCCTCTATTGACATGTAATATCTCCAAACTTACAAGTGACATTCCAATAGCTCCAATAATTTATACATCACCTTCCAGGTAACCAACTATGCGTGTTTATGTCTCAACCATGCCCCTTGCTCTTGGATTTGGTTCCCAGGAGGTTGTTGCTTTTCATGCTTAGATTTGGGGGTATCATGCATTATATCTTTAAAGAGGCCATAGCAATAGTTGTAGACGTATATAACTTGATTTGGTTTCCTTAAGGTTGATGCATTCATGCCTAGAACCAGTGGGATATCTTGTATAGGTTTAGGGCATTACATGCCTAGGCTAGAACATGGGTGCTGTGCTTCTGTTATTTGTTACCCAAAGCAGTATACATCCCAAAATCTGTGAGTGTTGATAGGTTTCTTTAATGTAGAACTGTATTGGGGTATAGGAAGACATATGCTGTATGAGTATCCATCAGTTTGCTGTATGAATATCCAAAGTCTTTATAGCATTTGAATCATTGAGACAGGAATTGGTTTCTCGTTTTTGTCGCCAGAAAGCATGGGAAGCCAGCGTTGTCATTGTTACACTCCATAATTTGAATAAAAATCCAGACAACCTTTATTCACCCCAGTCCTTATTATAATTATTCTAAAAAACGGAGACTCTGCAGGGGACCTCAGCAGTCCATGAGTGAATAATAATTTGGAAAAAAAGTGAAAAAAAAAAGAAGCGATTCAACAGAAGAGGCAGCTTTAAGGCCTGAAACTGAAATGTTTAATTGAACTATTGGAGACTGCTGTGTTCTTGCACCTGCCGAGGCAGGGACATAAAGCCTAAGTACAGCCTGCTGCCTTATTACTATATGGAAATATATCATTCAATATGTTTGTTCCTTGATGGAAGGTAGAAATATGATAATGCAGTACCTGTGCTAGTTTCCTGATGACTAATGGACATCATTTGTCTGAGTAGCTCTGATGTGCGTTACACATCAAATTGCTGGTTCGAAACCAGAATACAAAAGAGGAACTTGATTTTTATGGTCTCCTTAACAGAGAGGTTTTCAAACTTTTTTGACTGAAGCTCCCTCTCCATGGTGCTCAATATTTAGTCAGACCCGCCCCCCCTCAAAAGTCAAAACATTATTTGTGAAACAAAAAATTATGGTATTTTCTGAGATTCTGTAACAGACATGGTCTTTGATTTTCTCATTAATCTTTTTTCACCTCTTTTTCTCCACATTTCATCTCCATTTTTCTTTTCTCTTGAAACATTTTCTTGTCACCCCAAATCTTCTTCTGCTCCAATTCTCCCCATTTCATGCCTGATCTGCCTTCTCACTTTTTGTTCTCCGGTGCTGTCCCTTTCTCTTTGTATTATTATTTTTCCTCTGAATTGGCTGGCATTAATAAAGGTTGGCCCAAAGTACCTGCCCAATTGTATTCACCCTACACCATTATAAAAATATTGTTACCATTCACCATCAATCTACCCTGCAATATAAGAAAATAAGAATCTGGTGAAAATAATTTCCAGTCCTGGTCGAAAATAGATACTTAATTGTACATATATTCACACCATTCATAAAATATACTTCTATTCAAACATGCTTCTTGCATGTAGTTGTGCTGGAATCTTTTCCCATTGTTTTCTTCTTGTTATTCTGTTTTATTCACCACCTTCTTTCTTTTGTTCAGGCATTTTCTTTTCCCGTCTGCTTTCAATTATGCCAAAGGAAGGATTTCAATGTAATGTGCCCCTAAAATCTTGAAATATAATGGAAACCGGAGAGTCTTCAAATGTAAATAAAGTGATTTTTGCTGATGCACTACATGTTTCGGACCCCTTGGGTCCTTCCTCTGCTGCAAGAGGAAAGACCCAAGGGGTCCGAAACATGTAGTGGGTCAATTAAAGACTCTCCGGTTTCTATTATACTTCATGTTACTGCAGTGGAGATGGCTACTCCACCAACCTGTTGAAGAGTCAGATTATTAAGTCATTTGGAGGATCGAGTGGGAATAGAAATTTGAATCCATCGCCCCTAAAATCTTGCCACCCTAGACAAACATCACACTCTGGGCCTGATTATGCCTTTATTTTTGCATTCCCCATTGTCTTATCATTTTAACTCTTGTCCACCTTCCTACTCTAATCTACCTGATTCTTCCCTTCACCATTCTTTCACTCACTTGCCAGTATATTGCATACTCTCACCATCAATTTTGCCTTTTCTTTTCCTTTTCAAGCATTTCAGTTTTTTCTATAATACCTTGGTGTATGCAGGGGGTTATAGTCCAGCAGTATATGGGCAGAATGAAACTGCTATAAAAGCTGGACATCCCCTTTAACTTCTATTGAAATGTATAGGTCTTCCTACACATATTTTTGAAGTTTTCAACATTAGCTTCTAAGAAGGAAAAGTTGGATATCAGAAGCAACTGATTCCTCAGTTCCATTGCGCTGTCCGGCAGTATGATAAGTGTCAGTCCCCTGCTCATCTGCCAGACTGTTTAATGAACAAAACCCAATTATCAGTAAATTTAATCAAACTAACTCTAAGAAAATCTCATCTATTTTAATGTCAGAATGTCCTTCTTCTTTGAATTATTCAGAAGCTGCTCAGGCTTGGAAGGATGTGATGTGCCCAATATTGCTTCTGTCAAAGCCAGAACTACCCAATCCTCTCGGTAATTATTTGCTTAAAGGAACACTGCCTGGAAACAATAACTATCTAGTCCTCTAAAATGTTAATAAAGAAGGATGAATACCCCCCTCCCTAAACTGCTTTATATCAATATAGTAGATGGCAATGAATAACACTGAGCCATTGAGGACAACTCTTATGAGTTGATGTATCTGTACCTACATATACCTCCCAAAAATTAATCATCTGACTCGCTCAATGTTTCTCTACCAAAATGCATGGAGGGTTATATTTTCCTTGTGTGCCAATATATGCTAGACTTATCAATAAAGTCTGATTCATCTCTAGGCTCACACAGTATTGGACTGGCCAATCAGAATACCAGGAATACTAACAGTGGGCCTGGGTGTCAGTGGACCCTCCAGCTTCTATTCTATTCTATTTGGCCTATTTCCATGGTCTTTCTCAAATTCTATATGGGAAAAAACTAAATAGATGTAAGAATAGATCAGTTTTCCCCCACCAGTGGCTCGCAAGCAACATGTTGCTCAACAGCCTCCAGTGGCCTCAAAGTAGGTGCTTATTTTTTTAATTCTTGTCTTGGAAGCAAGTTTTTGTTGCATAAAAACCAAACAGAGCCTCCTATAGGCTGTCAGTACACCTTGAGGCTACCAAATATCCAATAACAGCCCTTATTTGGCATCCCTTGGAACTATTTTCATGCTTGTGTTGCTCACCAACATTTTTTACATTTGCATGTGGCTCACAGGTTTAAAAGGTTGGGGACCACTGGAATAGATCATAGCATGTAAATAAATGAGACTAGGAGAATAAAGAGTTTGAGTGAGTCTATACTGTAAGGTTTTCTGGTGGGCCCCTGACATCCCAGACTACACAGTGCTCCTGTATTCCTCACCAACAGGGCAGCTTTTATGAATACATCACTGCCCAGCACATTATTAGATGCCCATGCATCATCTCTGAAGTTATTTTTAATTTTTTTTTTATAAAACGACATTATTAGTGCATTGGAGATGAGACCTCCTTCAAAGTGGTTTGTTGTGCAGACCCATAAACAGTGGAACCTCTGTGTGTTTGTGCAGGTTCTGCCATAGGAATCACTGTGCATTTGAGCCGAGCTGCCATTATAGTTTGATTTATGATTTATATTTAGCCCCCATCAGACAGGCTGACATACAGCACCACCATTTTTAATAAACAGCTACTACAAACTAGACTTGTAATCTTAATGGGATGTCCCATTTCCCATGGAAGATCATTACTAAAGCTGCTCACTTTATGTTATATTACCAGCAATATGCTGAGAGGGGCTGCCTACACGATGTCCCAGATGTAATCATTACTACATGCAGAATGAGCTACAACAGAGTGGTTGTGATCCGTGAGTTATGGTGAGGTCAAGCTGGCCGGCCTCCTCATCACACGGACACCCACCAGTTTATTTGTTTCTGGACTTGAGCTGATTTACATAGTTATAAAATGATGGGAATCCGTAATAAGGCTCACTGAGGCTACTGCATGCAATTATCAGCATTTAATATTTTAATTCCTGCTATAGAGCATATGGGCTAAATCAGATGCAATTTATTGGCCCACGGGTGCAAACTATCAGTTTATAGTGCAGATTATTCTCAACAACACCATATTGAACAGCTCTGAAAATCTGACATGGGATGCCATGCTCAAGTATCAAGTCTGAAATGCATAAAAATACTGTAATATTATTTTGTGAGCAAAGCACTCATATAAAACCATTAAAAAGGGACAAAACCCTTCTAAAAACCAGAAACACAAGTACATATTGAACAAGCAGGATTCACATTTAAGGTTCCACTAGAAACCAAGTTCTATCACGGGCATCTGTCTGCAGTCAGAATGGGCACATTCGCGCCAAAACGCGCTGGCGCCTATAAACAACACGCAGGCGTGCCGCGCGCCCCCTAAGGAAGGCAAGATGGTGCAAGAAGGAGGGCAAGATGGCGGCGCGGCGGGTGTCACCTCCGCCCCACTAGACCACCAGGGCAGGTAGGTTTTATTACAGCAGGTCTCTGAGCTTCATCTTGGAGCGATGCAATTTTTCAAGGTGAAGGGCATGGTCTTGTTAGAACCCGCCGTGTTTTATTTTGAGGTTAAAATACATGGATTAATATATATATGTATATATATATATATTCTATACTTAATAGAAAGAATGAATGTAGAATGGGAGAGCTGACAATAAGACACTAAAGCTGGAGTGCACAAAGGAACAATCTTCAACAACAATTAATGTACATGTACAAAGTACAAAAGTTGCTTTAAATTTCATTTTCTTTCATCAGTCAAAATTACATTTTTGGTTATACAAGTCTAGTAAGGTCTGTGCAGGTTGTGCAACTGTCACAGCAGACTACATGGCATCACATATGTATTTGCACCACTGGTGTCACCAGTGAACAATAGATGGGAGACAAGCTGCTACTATGTGACAGTGAAACATGCTCTAACTCTCCATAGCAAGAACAGTGTTTGTGTAATTGCTGCAAATGAATATTGCAGTGGAAGGGCTAATCTTCTAATCCAACCACTTATTTCCCATGCTGCTCGTTTTTTTTTTTAATTTGGATCTCACCAGATTGTTTGTGCTCTGTATCGGTTTTAGTTATCTCTGTCAGAAGACACCACTAGCATTCTAGTTTGCTTAATAAGGAAGCAAAGGAAGCAGACATGTCACAGAGGAAGCCAACTTTTTGTTTGGTTTTCATGAACACAACTATGCTTAAAGAAGCAGAAATTCAGCAGTCTTATATATCAACCCATACGTTGTTATGGATGTTAATCAATTTCCATCAAGGTTTTAAGACCTGGCTGTTTTAGATGATCTTCTATGGACACTCTAGAACAGTGGTCCCCAATCTGTTGCTCACCAACCCTTTGGACGTTGCTCCCAGTTGCCTCAAAGCAGGTGCTTAATTTTAAATTCCTGGCTTAGTGGAAAGTTTTGGTTGCATAAAAAAACAGATTTATGGACAAACTTAGTCTCCTGTAAGCTGCCAATCCACATAGATCTACCAAATAGCCAATCATATGTCTAATTTGGCACCCCCAGGAACGTTTTTCATGCCTGTGTTGCTAACCAAATGTTTAGATTTGAATGTGGCTTACAACAGGTATAAAAGGTTGGAGACACAAGTGCCCAACAATTTTGTATATTAAGCCATCTAAATTTAAAACTGAGTTTAGGAGGGAAGATCTCTAGGGGTAATGATGGGCTTCTACCACTATAATTACAGTAAAATAGAAAAGCACATAAGCAAATTCAGAGCCCAGGCCACAAGGCAAAAGTGTCCAAGGCTGTACAATTCAACCACCACCTGATACCACCTTCCACCTACAACCACCTGCCTGCTTGGTTTTCTGCCAGTCCCCACCTCCTTCGCCACTACCTCCCTGCTCGCGGTCATGCCCCCCTTCCCATGCATTAAATGCCTAGGACTTAGGGTAGCTTGATCAGAAACGTTAACATTTTAAATATATACATTTTTTTCAGCATTTAACCCTCTCAGTTGAACCCTTTTTGCCTGCCTTGTACCGACCCTACACAAACTCTACAGGTGTACACAGGTTCACTCTTCACACTATTTTTCCTCCTCTCCTTACTCAACTTCTTAATTCTCCTAGTCTCTTTACACACTCTCATGTATCCTTCTTTGAATTTTTCCTCTTTCTTCTTTCATGGAAATGGGAAAGGCCATGTATATTAGGTCACATGGTTGGGTAAATAGAAAGGCCCATTGATACCCAGGTCCATTGGAAGCTTCCCTTGTAAGCTGATGGGACACTGACCCCAGATACATTAGTTAACACTCGGAGGATTGCTTAAAGGGCACCTGTTGCCCTAAAATATTTTACCACACCAAATGTGGGGGTAAAAGTTTTTATTTTTTACATGTCCCAGATAGCTCTAGGACACTCGCACTGGAGGGAGCACATGCACATGATGAGCTTCTGACATCACGCGCATGTGCATAATGGTACCAGTATGGTTGTAACAGATACAGAAAAGGCAAATGTGCTAAATCAGTTCTTTTCTTCAGTGTGTACAATAGAGAAGTCTGAATTCCCAGACTCACTTCATAGCTGCACTGATGGCTCAGCTTAATCTAGTCAGTGGCTAACTCTGGATTTTAGAGAGCTTAGTTCAGATTTAGACCAGCCCCTATTTCTGATTTTCTCAGATTCGCTTTTATCTGGTATGGTACCTATGGACTGGAGAAAAGCTGATGTTATTCCAATATTTAAAAAGGGAGTACGATCTCAGCCTGGCAATTATAGGACAGTAAGTTTGACAAATTATTTGAAGGCTTGTTAAGGGATCTATTTAGATTGCGCCAAAGCATTTGATACCTTGCCCAACAAATGCCTAAACTAAGGTCTGTTGTTTGCACATGGAAATGAAACTGGCAACAGTATGGGGTACAGAGGGTGGTTGTTAATGGTACATTAATTAATGTTAATGGTACATTCTCTGCTTGGAGTAAGGGGTTCCTCAGGGTATTGGGTCCACTTTTATTTAACTTGTTCATTAATGACTTAGGGGAGGGTGTTGTAAGTAATGTATCAGTGTTTGCAGATGACACAAAATTATCCAGCCCAATTAATTCCATTCAGGATGTGGCATCCTTGCAACACGATCTTGACAAACTGGCAATCTGGGCAGCTATGTGGCAAATGAGATTCAATCTCAATAAATGTAAGACTCATGCACCTGGGGTGTAAAAATATACAAGCCACTTATACCTTTAATGGGACTGCACTAGGCAAATTATGAAAAAGGACCTTGGAGTCCTTGTAGAGCAGTGATCCCCAACCAGTAGCTCGTGAGCAACATGTTGCTCTCCAACCCCTTGGATGTTGCTCTCAGTGTCCTCAAAGCAGGTGCTTATTTTTTAATTCCAGACTTGGAAGCAAGTTTTAATTGCATAAAAATGAAGTATATTGCCAAGTACAGCCTCTTGTAGGCTGCCAGTCCACATATGGGCTACCAAACAGCCAATCACGGCCCTTCTTTGGCACCCCAAGGGACTTTTTAAAGCTTTTGTTGCTCCCCAACTCTTTTTACATTTAAATGTGGCTCACAGGTAAAAAAGGTTGGGGACCCCTGTTGTAGAGGATAAACTTGGCTATAGTAAACAATGCCACTCAGCAGCATCAAGGGCTGAATTAAAAGGGGCATATATTCAAGGGAGGAGGGGATCTTAGTCCGCTTTATAGAGCACCGGTAAGGTCCCATCTAGAATATGCCAAGGGGTGATATGATAATTATGTATATATATATATATATATATATATATATATATATATATATATATATATATATATATATATATATATATATCTATATATATATATATATAAATATATATATATATATATATATATATATATATATAAATATATAATGGGATCATATGATAATCTCTTTAATGCTTTATTTACCAGTAGGTCTTTCCAGCTGACATGAGGTCACCCATTCCGATTAGAAGAAAAGAGGTTCCGCCAAAATATTTGGAAGGGGTTTTTTACAGTGAGAGCTGTGAAGATGTGGAATTCTCTCCCTGAATCAGTCGTACAGGCTGATACATAAGATAGCTTTAAGAAGGGGTTGGATGGCTTTTTAGCAAGTACAGGGAATACAGGGTTATGGAAGATAGCTCATAGTACAAGTTGATCCAGGGACTGGTCCGATTGCCATCTTGGAGTTAGAAAGGAATTTTTCTGAGGCAAATTGGAGAGACTTCAGATGAATATTTTGCCTTCGTCTTGATCAACTAGCAGTTAGGCAGGTTAAAAAAAGTTAAAAGGTTGAACTTGTTGGACATTTTTCTTTTTTCACCCTAACTTACTACGTTATAGCAACTTCATTTGCATATAAGTAATTAGTATATGAGAAAACCCCAAACCTCCTTTTCCTTACACTTATTTGATCGTACTGCTGTCTATTAAAACACTAAGCCATGTCGGAAATTGCACTGCAGCTTCTGGCACACCATAGCAAAGCTTAGCAGCTCTAACATAGTCCATTGTATCTCTGTTGTCTGTCTAGCGACAGATATGAAATAGGAAAATAAAAACGCCTACGATAAAATGACTGCTTGAAGCGACTTTTAGCCTGCACAAATTACACAAGGCTGAACTATAATTGTCAATGCATTTAGCAATGTACAATTAAACACACTAATGCACATAAGTTTAAGCCTTGGCACATACACGGAAGAACCTTGAATAAAAGTGACACTAGGATATAGAGCTTCCATTCCACTTGTGACTGTTGCCATGGAAACCTCAGAGTCATGGATTGGGCCTATACAGGAAAAAAGACTAATGTGTAACAATGAATTCTATCGAAAATAATGAAATGGAGGTTGTGATTTAACAGTGAATACACAAAACAATAAATATGGCAAAACCATTTGTTTTACATGAACGCCGACATTACGTTTTACTCTTTGGCGGCTGTCTGTGCAAGAGATTTTAGAAATGGAAGGATCATTAAAAAAAAAAAAAAAAACATTGGAACATGCTTTGTTTTGTCCAGCAGTGTAACCGTACCATAGCAACCAATGGTCCTCAGCTCTGACCTTAGTTTCAGTAAGTGCCACTAGGAACTTGCTGGTTATATAAGAATGTCTTGCTAGTTGGATATTTCAGTATGGGGGAGCCCGAGGCACGGCTATAATAAGAAAGTTGCAAAGTCTGAGTGAATCACAAGGCATCTCTTGGGTTTCAAGGGTAAGCAAGCAAAACACATCTTATTCCCCTTGGTCCGTCACCAATCATAGCACATTTGTGCACAAACTGATAATCCAAGCATAAAGCAAACAACCTAATTGCATTAGAGTAATTCCTCCCCAAAGCAGAATGAAAAAAGAGAAATGGATAAGACTATGGAAGAGATACCAGCCGTCTATTTAGATAGAACAGTTGCCTTAAACCGCACCAGCAGTAAACCAAGGTTCCTCAATGTATCGGCTGGGGGTGGGAGATGCAGGGGTTAAACACTGATATCATCAACACCATTAAAGGGGACCTGTCACCCAGACGTAAAAAGCTGTATAATAAAGTCCTTTTCAAACATAGCAAATAAAAAAACAAACAAATACAAAAAGTATTGTAGAAGTGATACCTATATTGCAATTGTATAAAAATACATTGCAAGCTTTCGGAGCACCAAGGCCCACCAATTTGCTTCGCTGAAAAATTGGCGTTTTTTTGGACGCCATTTTTTTGAAAATGCGCCGCAGTCCATTTTTTTTACGCCGGCAAATTATAACGCCCGTTTCGTGAATTTATTCGCCGGCAGCGAATCGCGCAAATTCGCTGTGAATTTTGCGCCTGCCGAATAAATTTGCCCATGACTACATGGTACCACAGTTTTTATTAATAAAACCATATCCATTATCAAGGTATTTAAAAAAGAGGCATGTGCATCAGGTCCCCCTTTCTAGCAT
This sequence comes from Xenopus petersii, assembly GCA_038501925.1. NCBI lineage: Eukaryota > Metazoa > Chordata > Amphibia > Anura > Pipidae > Xenopus > Xenopus petersii. The sequence continues at coordinate 22,464,385 of CM076676.1, forward strand.
ATAAATAAGAATTGGGATGATGCAAAGCATTCCTTAAAGGGGTGATTCGCCTTTAAATTAACTTTTAGTATGATGTAGAGATTGATATTTTTCTGAGACGATTTGCAAGTGGTTTTCATTTTTTATTTGTGTTTTTGAGCTATTTAGCTTATTGTTTAGCAGCGGCAGTTTGCAATTTCATCTAGTTGCTAAGGTCCAAATGACCCTAGCAACTATGTATTAATGTGCATAGGAGACAAGAATATGAATAGAAAATTACTCGAATACAAAGACAAGTAATAAAATGTAGCAATACCAGTACATTGGTAGCCTTTTGGAGCATTTGTTTTTTAGATGGGGTCAGTGACTTAGAATTAGCCATTCTAAAAATGCAGTTAGCATTAAGGTGAACCACCCCTTTATTAACAGTGTCCACAAAATTGCTCCTGCCTGCTTTCTTTAATTCCAAGACTGAAGGGAATAATTCATATAGTGTAAACAAAGTTTTGAATTTTGAATTATTTCTTAGGGTGACAATTCACTATAACTAGAAAAACTCTTAAATATGCATAATCTATATAAATATTAAATTCTTGATAGTTTCACTTTAGATCACAGGTGGCCCCTGGGCAAAGATTTTATTAGTTTGCTTCTGCATCTTGTCTCCTCCAGAAAATTTATAGCAATACTTCCCTGCTCTAACTAAAAATACAACTTTTTGTTTTATTTGTTCTGGGTGAAAGGGGCAAAGGTATGGGGAAGAATTTTTCCAAACTATGTGTTGGCATTTAAGCTTCTATTCAGATCAAGAGTTCCCAGGGGCTGAAGTTTTTAAATGAGCTAAAAATATTCACTTTGTCCCCATTTTAACCTTCTTTTGAGAGCTACATAACTGTTTTTATGCACCCCCTGGACTGAGGAATAGAATGCACTTATGCTCAAGGAAAGCTGCTACTTCTTATAGAGACATTAAGGTAAAAGGTCTGCTATTCTGAAGCCACAGAACAGAACAAGGAATTATATATACTTTACTATAAGTGCTTAACACACCTGGCTTTTACCTTTTCATGAAATAAATTAGTTGGCATAGTCGGAGACTCAGCGTAAAAAAATTATCTTTTTGCTATGTGGGAGGGTAGGCTCCCAAAGGGTACATGACTCCCTACTGATATATTTCCTTTTTGTGTCTGGATGAAGTGTTTTTTGTATGCACAGAATTTCCAAGCATTTGCACCTAACCCTAGTTTACCTGTAATCCACCTCCCATCAAATTAAAGAGGTCTCAGTTGGTTTGTTTGCCTTCATCTGGATCACATTACTGTTACAGAAGAGGATAAAACTTTCAGTGTTCAAATTCAGCCGCTGTTAATACCTTTATATATATATTTTTATAACTATTGAGGTGTTAGAACCACATTTTGGACAACTAGCTGTTAGGCAGGCTCAATTAGGCAAAACTACTATGTATTATAAGTTTAGGTGGGTATTATGCATTTTGCTGACTAGTTATGTAACTTTGGGCCAGATTCAATTCAATGAGAAAAAGGTTTATCACATGAAAACTCATGGACGGGATTCAATTTTGAGATGCAGTTCAATTCAGCAAAACTTATCTCAAGGTATTTCACGTGAAAACTCAATTGAAGTCCATGGGAAAAACTGGAACTGAATTTGGAGAAAAGTTTTTTGCCCTTGAATTGAATCCCATCCATGACGTTTCACATGATAAACTATGACCCAAAGTTAATTATATTTTGGAATAGTCATCTATATCTCCCCAAGTGGAATTGTAAGATATTCCCTTAATAATACAGTTTTATGCAGGGATCCCCCAACTTTTATACCCATAAGCCCCATTCAAATGTAAAAAAAAAAAGTTGGAGAGCCACATAAGCATTTAAAAATGCCCCGGGAGTGCCAAGAATGGGCTGTGATTGGCTATTTGGTAGCCCCTATATGGACTGGAAGCCTACAGAAAGGTTATGTTTGGCAGTGCACCTGGTTTTATGCAAATCAAAACTTGCCCCCAAGCCTGGAATTCAAAAATAAGCACCTGCTTTGAGGCCACTGGGAGCAACATTCAAAAGGTTGGTGAGCAACATGTTGCTCGGGAGTCACTGGTTAGTTTTAGTTTTATGCATAGTTCCCCTCTGGGTTCCAGGGCTGGTCACAACAACTGCATCAACACCCATGTTGAAGAAGACATCTATTTGTGGAAATTCTAATTTATCTAATTATCTGCCAAATTAAAAAAATCTCATTTAAAATTAGGATTTGGTGGTCCTATCACAATGTTTCTTCCTAGTCAAAACACTTGAATGATATGGCCAAACAAGCTATAGTTGTTGCAATTTATTCTAGCCCAAGGGCATGTCAGGGATGATTGAGGATCTGTCAAGCACTGTTGTATTCAGCTTACAAAATGGTTAGATCATGGTTGGATCTAAGCCCATCAATAGTGATGTTATACACACACACAGGTAAAGTACCCATTTAAAAAATTATAGCCCAAATGTAGCCCTCTTAAGAAGGGTTGAAAATAGGGGGTGACTGCACTGGGCTAAGCACATACCGATGTTACAACAGTAGTTGTAGTTATGAAGGAGAATATCCCGTGTAGTACAACGTGTAGAGCATAATGTCAACAATAGGGAAAACAGCTGCTGCAGCAAGGTTAAATTGGCCTGCCAGAGCCCTAGAGGATTTCCTGATAGGCATAACTTAAGTCAACTCCCACCATTTCTTAGTTCCATCAGTTATATTCTCCTATTATTCTGAAAGTGGGCTCTGGTGGTCATATTCTCTAGACCCAGTCTAACTCTGGCCGCAGTGTGTGCTTGTCTTAACCAGTCTGTGGTCTTCTTCTATTATTGGAGTGTAATAGTAAGTGAGATTGGTGGGTGCTGGGTGCATTACTACAGCAAAACATTTATGAGTACAACAGTTTAAAGGAAAACTATACACCCCAAATAATGTAGGTCTCTATAAAATGATATTGAGTAAAACAGCTCATGTGTAAAACCCTGCTTCATGTAAATAAACCATTTTCATAATAATATACTTTTTTATTAGTATGTGCCTTTGGTTAATCCTAAATAGAAAATTGCCATTTTAAAAAATAAGGGCCACCCTCTGGGATCGTAGGATTCTGGGTGGACACAAACAAACCACATGTTAGGTTACATGAGCCAATTAACAGACAGAGTTCTGTCTTTTGCTTCAACACTTCCTGTTACAGTTAGAGCTGCAGTATTTCTGGTCAGGTGATCGCTGAGGCAGCACACAGACCATCACGAAATGGTGGTTCAGGGCAAGAGATGTAAAAGGGTAATATTTACTTACATATATATATAGATATATATATATATATATATATATATATATATATATATATATATACTAGTTTGGCTTCACAAAGTTTTCTCGGCCCCACAGCAAAATCTTAGGGCCACCCAAAGCTCCATACCTGTTTTGCACATTGACATTGCATATTAAACAAATCCAGAATGGGCCATTACTGAACCCCCAAAGGAATGTCCCACTACAACTAAAGATGTCTGGCTGCCACTGGCATTTACTTACTGCTCATACTGTACTTTTCCTTCCCAGGGCTTTATATTCTCCACTATACGAACATAATGTGAAGTTAACAAAAGCCAGAAAGTTTGCTACACAGTGAATATATACGATCTAACAAGTTTTAAGCCTTTTCCAGCAATCTTAGCAATATGCTATTCAGGCTATGTATAGACTTAGCAGAAAATGTCCTTAGATATTACTACATGTTCTAACAGCGCAGTGATCTAAGTCTGTCTCAGATAATCAAAATCACCTTATTCCCAAATGTTCTTAAGAATTAAAGTGCAGCTCCTTTTATTCACTGAAAAGCCCTTAATGCAGTGAAAAGAATATAATTAAAAATTAATACTTTGGAAGGACCCAAATAATTAAAAGACAGACCCCATCGGCATTGTTAATATGAACAAAGTGATTTTTCACTGGCTAATGCTTTAATGAAAGGAAAAATTGTCCGGCTTCAAGCTCTGGGACCTGCTCGGTGGATGTGAGGCTGTGATAATGATAATTCATTAAAAAGACTGTCTTGGGAACACAATAGTTCAACCTAGCCTTTATGGAAAGTTGAGAAGCAACATAGGAGCTCCCTGTGTTCCTGTAGAACAAAGTTTGCTGCTGTTTTCATTACAAGAAGGATGGCTAGGCAAAAAGCATAAACCAGATGCTAAGAGTTAAAAATGATACGTGTACAGACTGGTATGGGACCTGTTATCCAGAATGCTCGGGACCTGGGGTTTTACAAATAACAGATCTTTCCATAATTTGGAAATCAGATCTTTCCATAAATTGGAAATCTACATACCTTAAGTCTACTAGAAAATCATGTAAACATTAAATAAACCCAATAGGCTGGTTTTGCTTCCAATAAGGATTAATTATGTATTAGTTGGGATCAATTACAAGCTACTGTTTTATTATTACAGAGAAAAAGGAAATCATATTTAGAAATTTGGATTATTTGGATAAAATGGAGCCTAAGGGACAGTTTTTCCATACCATGGAGCTTTCTGGATAAAGGGTTTCCAGATAACGGATCCCATACCTCTACTTGAAGTCAACATTCAGCGTACATGGCAGAGATTACTCTCCTAAGCCATCAGAACACTCTGATGTCAAGAGGGGTCTTTCATAAACACAAGTGCAATGTGCAAAGGGAAATTTGGTATGCAAAATGCCATGTTTAAAAAAATACAGTATGCACCTGACGGCACTTCCGTACATTGGGGGAGCTGTAAGGTCCCGTGTCTAGGGTCGCACCAGATTTAAATGGCTGGGGGGTGTTTTCACTTCTAGAGTGCACATTCATAACAACCTTTGCATCTGATATACTGGGATTAAGTCTGGTGCTCCTGTTTATGCCACTCACTCTGGGAAACCTGAAGGTATCACCAGGTCCAGGATGGCAGTAGCTTCAGGGTTCCCCATTGGCAATTGGTGCATTTGTACACCATTCATTAGAAGATTTAGGATGGAAATATTGGCAACCATTTGGAAGTTTAGGAGTGTATCTGAACAAAAGTACCTTAATGAATATGCACTCTTGATTGCATTCACTTTAGTGAAGGTGTGTTCCTAGATGACCCCAATACTTCTGTTTCTATTATCATTTGTAACCAGGTAGAGAACTAGGCAGAGACACAGTAGGTATCTGCCTCAGGTGCAACTTTAAGAGGGTACAGTGGCATGTTAATTCCTTTAAAAGATTTATGGCCTACACCAAGATCGTCATCTTTTTATCCTAATAATAATGGCCTACGAGCAATGATGCAATGGGTGTGGAATGGGCAGGTTGGGCATGGTTGGGCAATGGGCGAACAGAGCAAGGAAATGGGAGGCAGGCCTCTGGAAAAAAGGGAGTAAACAGCCACACAGACATCGGGAGGGGTAGTAAAAAGAGGTATTTATAGGTAGGGCTGCAACCCTCGCAAATTTACTGGCTCCTGGTACTAGCCCTAGCTGGCAATACCCCCAGGTCCAAAGTGAAAGCAGCATACTTTGTGGTACATGTGCCCTATAAGGTTCTGGGGAGTAGAATCTAAATACCTAGATAAGAGCACGAATGAAAAGCAGATCACTTTGAAAGCTCCCTCCTCCATCAATCACACAGGCAGTCTCCCTCCTTCATTCTGTTACTAACAGAAATCTTTCCATGTTAGGTACCACTGGGCCCCATCAGTAATTACATAAAGGATCTCATGTTTCTACTCCCTGTGGCCACAGCTAATGGTTTCTAGAAAGGTTTATAGCAGACTTGATATAAGCCTGCTCCACACATGACAGGATTTAGGACAATATGGACAGATATGGGACCTGTTATCCAGAATACTTGTGACCTGGGGCTTTCCGACTTTTCCGGGAACTTTCTGTAATTAGTAGGGATGTAGCGAACGTCGGAAAAAAAGTTCGCGAACATATTCGCGAACTTGCGCCAAAAATGCGAACGGAGAGGGAGAGCTTCCTGATTGGCTGCCATGTATCTGCTGGTTTGGGGAAGAAATGGCAAAAAAAAGCGCCAGCTAAGGCGAACCCAAATTGGCGAACGTCGCGCGACGTTTGCGAACATTCGGCAAACGCGAACAGTCGATGTTCGCACGAACAAGTTCGCAGGCGAACAGTCCTCGACATCCCTAGTAATTAGGATCTTTATACCTTAAGTCAACTAGAAAATCATGTAAACATTACATACCCCTAATAGGCTGGTTTTGCTTCCAATAAGGATTAATTATATCTTAGTTGGGATCAAGTACTATGTATTGTTTTATAATTACAGAAAAGAAGGAAATCATTTTTAAAAATTTTGATTATTTGGATAAAATGAAGTCTATGGGACATTTTAGGTTTCATGGATTCCCTAGGCATGGATGCTTATATATAATATGGCCCTGGTTACTCTACTTCTGGTTCATATCTGGTATATTTGGCATTTCAAAAATAGTTTATGTGTTATGCTCCGCAAATTTGGTTGTCTCTTACTTTCGTCGGTTCAGTTGTAGCTGAAGAAAAATGATGTTACATCAGAGGGAGGATATTATCACTCCTTTCCAGGGACCCTATTTTAGGTCGGCCAAATGTATGTATTTAGAAAGGAGTGGACCTTAAAGAGAGGCTGACAACAGAATCAAAAACTTTTTAACATCTTTCAAAACATCAAAAAATCTAAGTTTGCCATAAAAGTATTTGCTCAGTTATTTTAAATTCCCTATCTGACCCCCCCCCCCCCCCCCATTTTTGTGCTGCAGTAATCCATTAGCAATGTGCGCTGGGGTTTATTTAGTTGGGCTTTTTCAATCCAACTTAACTATGTAACTATTACTCCAGCATGGATGGATTTTATGTGCTCCATGCCCTGTCTCACAGCCAGGCAGTCAAGTCCTTGAAATTACTTTGCATTCTACTCATGGACAGTTGTTTGTCTCGGCAGATATTACAGAGAGAAGCTGCCACACAAGTATCAGACCGGCATAGTGCTAGCGTGCTTATCCTTGTGCAGCAGCAGCCTCTTGTATCCATCCTCCTGACAGTAGTTCTGGCTGGGTACTTTGTCCCTGACACAGTGCAGAGCATGATGTGACTTATCTCTGTCCTTCAGCTGAGATATATGCTATGGGTGTCTCAGGTTGTCTATGAAGCTCAACATCTTCCTACTTGGCATGAGCACCTGTTACAGTTTCATAGCAAAATTCACTGTTTTGCCAGCAGCAGAATTTCTTGAGAATTTGTGCTAGAATTTCACCAAAAAACAGATGTCTTTATTATCCACCCCTTGCATTTGACACCAAACAATGGGATTGGGGAAATCCCCCTACCCTATCTTTCGAAAATGTTCTCCAGCTACCATATTTGGAAGAAACTGGCAGTATGGGAACATTGTAAGATCCAGTTTAGCATAGTGGAAATGAGATTCTCTAAAAGGAGTCCAGATTTAATTCAGCGAGAAAAAAGTTCAATTTGAGATGTAATTCAATTCAAAAAAACTTATCTTACATGAAGGGCCACATTTTAATCAATGAGAAAAAGTTATCTCATGGTTTAGCACATGAAAACTCATGGGCGAAATTCAGTTCAAGGAGAAGAAGCATTTCTCCAAATTCAGTTTTTTTCCATAGACTTCATTGGAGCCCTTTGGGCCAGATTCAATTCAGAGAGAAACTTTAAATTCAGAAAATCTTATCTCACGGTTTATCATGTGAAAACTCTATTGAAGTCTATGGGGGGAAACTGGAACTGAATTTGGAGAAAAGTTTTTTCTCCTCGAATTGAATCTCGCCCATGAGTTTTCCTGTGATAAACCAAGAGATAAGTTTTTCACCCTGATTTGAATCTGGCCCATGGTAGGGTTTATGCTATTGCAGCACTAAAAACACCTTCCCATTGATTCCAATGCAATTCGGCAAAATTTAGTGGTTTCAGCTAAACCAAATAGCCCAAGTTCACTCATCACTACTTCATAGTAACAGTAAGAAAGGTTGAAAAAAGACACACGTCCATCAAGTTCAACCTTTTTTTTTTATATATGACTAAATGCCAGTTGATCCAGAGGAAGCCAAAAACCCCATCTGAAGCCTCTCCAATTTGCCTCAGAGGGGGAAAAAATTCCTTCCTGACTCCAAAATGGCAATCCGACTAGTCCCTGGATCAACTTGTACTATGAACTATCTTCCATAAGCCTGTATTCCCTCACTTGCTAAAAAGCCATCCAACCCCTTCTTAAAGCTATCTAATGTATCAGCCTGTACAACTGATTCAGGGAGAGAATTCCTACAGACATTCAGTAGAAATGTCCATTTGTAAAGGTGGCCATGCACCAATCTTTTGTGGTATATGAAGAAAAATGACCTCACTTAGAACCATTTATAAAGATAATTTTTACATATATGTATGGCCATTTTTCTATTGTTTTGTACTTTTCATTTGTTCAAGGTGCCCACCAGAATGATCAGAAAAGCAGGCAGCGAAGCTGCCACTGCTTTTGACCTCCTTTTAGGATAACTGATGGTGATCAGCCTGGGCTGATGTTTTTTGATCTACTGTACCTTGATCCACCTTGACAGCATCACTTTCTGCCCCCCATAAATGCCCAGATGAATAGTATGGTCTAAATCAGGACAGGACATATATATCTTAAGCTTAAGGCACCTGTTCTACCATGCAAGCCTGACAGCTAGAGCTTTGTGAGTGCTGCACCACAGCTACTGGAAAGTGGTGTAAATAGAAGATACTGCCCCCAGTGCAAAACCAGTTTGATCGTACGAATCGAGGATTCATATGATTTTCGGACCGTGTGTGGAGAGTCCCAACATTTTTCGTCCGGGCGAGATCGGTCGATTGGTCGATCGGACAGGTTAAAAGATTTCTGTCGGCTGCGGGTAATATCTCTGCGTGTATTGCCGATCGTACGATTTTCAGAGGGAGACTGTCACTAGCTTTGGTCGGACATAACTTTCGTACGATTGCTGTCATGGGCAGAACATTGGCTGATCTGTTCTTTTGTACTTTATTTGATCGCAATGGTTAGTGGCAGGTTGGGAGATGGGGAAGTCCAATCGTACGTTGATTCATACGATCGGATCTTTTCGTCTGTGGCCAGCTTAACTTGAAACTGCTTATCAGTCAGTTTCTAATTGAGTCCCCTATACTTCTTGTGTCCCCTTGCACTTGCAGGGTCTACTAGTTAAGCCCCTGCTACCAACTGGCTTCTGCTCTTCATATATGCTCAAAAGTCCAAAAAGCAAACAAACAAACAGAATGTAGCGCACGTCTCCTACCCTGAACTTCAAAGACTTGAAATTCATTACAGTGAACGGCTGCAAGTATGAGTCGGATAAAGGTCTCGTCTGGTGCTGTAGCTCGGTTGAGCCGGTGGCAGTTATCAAATTGTCTCTGAAACCTCTCGGCATGATAACATAGCTGCTTTTGCTTTGAACAAATTGAGCTGACTCCAATTAATGAGAAAAAAAAGGGCAAGAGGACTGATCGGGATTAATTGTAAGTTATGCTAAGATTTTCAGAGGACAACACATGAACGGGAAACCACACCAGATGAAATTACAGTTTGCAGCGTTGTTAAAACCTTGTGTGTCATTACTTAGAGTCAAACTATTCTTAAAAGTTCAGGGGCAATGCCGGCGAACACATTAATCTATAGCGAAAGAAATGGAACATATTTTTTTTTATTATTCTGGGTATGAATGAGTTTTAGTAGCTAAACTCTCAGAGCTCTCAGAAGCTTAAGGATCCATTCAGTTTTCATATGGGTGTATGTGTGTGTGAGGGGGTTAGTGTGGCACAGAGTGCAAAGTTTAGTCATCAGGTTCTGCAAGCAAAGATCAATACATGTAAAGGATAGCAAGGGGGCACCTATCACAAAGTGACCAGTAGAGAATGGGGCAAACAAACTGTCCATGGACTTTGGTCCATCGGGCCCACCAAAATGCTGACCTCTTGTCCGAAACACCCTGGGAGATCCCTGGCATCTAGTGGGCATATGCCAGTAATGTGTATGTTGGCCCTGACCTGAGAAAGCCACACCAGCTCAGTGACGTCACCAATGAGGGTCAGACTAGCGTGGCTGCTATAACAACTGGTGCCATTGGTTTCGTGTTGGAGGGGTGTGGGACTTGTAGCTCAATAATATCTTGAAGGGGGCTGACCATGTCTCCTTTAGTGTATATGCTTAAGCACCCACACTGAAACTACTAACCAACCTCTCCTGAGATAAGCAAACATCTGCACTGCTTAACATCTATCATAATATTGGCTTTGAAAGCAACTTCTAATTTTGCAACTTCTCTTTGCCATAAAGTATTTGCACAATGCTTTTACATTACCTGTCTGATGCCCCTTGTTCCTGTATGAGGAGGCTGCCATATTTGGAGCAGGAGCCCATTAGAAACTCTAACTGACAGGCTGAGATGGGACAGCCAGGTTGGCAAAACAGCCAGGTTTAGAAATTGTATCTATTGCTTACAAAAACAAACCTCTCAGCAAAAAACGATCAACATGACCTATAGGCAACTTTTAATGTACATTCATATTTTAAAAAGTCATTTTTTAGTGTCTGTATCACTTTAAGTCACCACAATCTTTATCAACAGTGACATATGTAATCAGAGAATTCGGAAAACTTTTTAGTTGGCTGTTGGAAAGTTATCTTACCTTTGCCTACCTTTGAGCGAGGATGAAGGAGCATTACCATTTTAGTCACATTCAATGATATATAATGGAGTGGCTACTATTCTTGTCAATGCTATTCTACTCTTTCATTTGTCATTAGATAGAGTCGATCACCCCCCCCCCCCACGTAACAGTTCCTTTGAGTTTCACAGCTCTTCAGAGCAGGTGGGGCAAAATTCTATTACTTTTATAGGCTATATAAGGAGATTAATGTGCAGTCTTGGCTTTGGCACTCAGACAACAAAAGGGGAAACAAGGTTTTATCTTCCATTTAATGGAGCCATCTACCAGCTACAACAGGAGGGGACACATGTAGGCATACCTCATCACTGATCCACTTATCCCCTAACTTGTGCATCATATAGGCATGCAAGTTAGAAAGAGACGGTGGGCGCATGTTGCAATGGGGTCCTGTACTTACCAACTGCTCTATGGCAGGTGGCAGTCCTGGGCTAAAAGGGAAGGGTGCCAAAGGCACAATGCAAACCCTGCAGGCCTAGGCGTGTACCTCTTCTGCCTCTCCATAGTTCCAGCCCTGTCAGGCAGAAAGGACAATGCCTTGTGCCCATTGGCACTGCACCTTTCACATCATTTTTCTGTAGAGTGTAGCCAGACCTGGTCTACGTAAATTACCTCTCTTAGCTTTCTATTTAGGACCTCTTCTAATCATTTTACAGCCAGCAGGCTGCTACCATACTGTCATCTATACTGATGACATCATAAAATTTTAAATAATCACGATTTTGTCAAAAAATTCCAATTGGTTAGCTAACTGAAAATTTGTAATGTGAAAGGCTTAATTTTTGTGTGTTCTGTACATTTCCTCTATCTTCCTTGGCACAGATATATCCGTGATTACACAAAGAGAGCTATTGAAGGGTAGGCTGTTTGGCACTGAAGTGGTTAAAATACCCACAAGGCTTGTTGTTGTTCTAGGGAAGGACTGGAGACCCGTGATCAATCACCTGCAACGACCTATTTATCAAGGTGTCCCAGCAATTGTGGCCTCAGAGACTAATGGCAAGATGCTACTATCTCAAGGGTTTAGACTGTATTTATCACACAATTCTCACCCATTAATAACACGAATGCTTGCGTCTAACTGCAAAGGGCTTTCGGAAAGCAGACATACGCCAGTTTCAAGGATTTCTTTTATTTGCTTTAAGCAAATATAAAATGCAGTTCCCTGCTGCTATGTGCAAGTGCATTTAATCAAATAAACTCGCCTGCCACCACTTACCAGTCACTTTAATCAGAGTGGCGTTTGCAGTAATAGGTCCATAGCTTCAAATGTCACAGAGGCACCTTGCAAAGCGTTGAGTAATATAGACAGATATTTCCCTCCCTCCAACAGACCTGTAAGGGTTGTGCACATACACTCTTCATACGTGTCCAATTGAACCCTTATTTCTATTATCTGTTTGTCTTATGGAAATGAATCTGTTCCCATTGCCTTCCTATTGATTTATAATCCCCTTACAAGAAGTCAGCAGAGATCCTGGCCTGATATCCCTGAGGATGTGAACAACGGACTACTCCAGGCAAGAGAAACTTTGCCTAAAGGACTACATGCCCCCATACAAGCCCCCCCCCCCCAGTGCTGGAATTGAGAGGGTATGCACAGGGATGCCATCCCTTCACTTCTTTATTTATGTGAAGCAGCATCCCATCAGTGGCAGAGGTAAAATAAAATATAGCTAAAAATATAGAAGATAAAGGAGAGAAATAGAGAAGAGATAGAGAAGTGTTAAACAGTAGCAAAAAGCAGAGTAGAGGAAAGCAGGGGAAACAAAAAGAGAAAATGAATGTACAGGTATGGGATCTGTTATCTGGAAACCCGTTACCCAGAAAGCTCCAAATTAAGGAATGGCCATCGACCAATAGACTCCATTTTATCCAAGTAATCCTATTTTTTTCCAAATTTCCTTTTCCCCTGTATTAATAAGAGTCAATTTTTCTGGATCCAAACTAAGATATAATTAATCATTACTGGAAGCAAAACGATCCTATTGGGTTTTTTTAATTGTAAATTATTTTCTAGTAGACTTAAGGCATTGAGATCCAAATTACAGAAAGATCCGTTATATGGAAAACCCCAGGTCCCAAGCATTCTGGATAACAGGTCCCATACCTGTTTTAAATAGAAGCAGATTAAGGAATAGTGAGAGCATGATATATATGAAATACTCTTGGGTAATATAGAATATGATGGTGTTGTGCTACAGTATGTTATGACACACAATATACAGGCAAGGTGCTGTGTTTGCAGAAGCTGAATTGGCAGTCAAGCACAATTTTCATTTTGAGGTCCCTACGGGTCACATACTTAGATAAATCTCTGCATACTGGACATTAAACTGTACATTAGAAGGAAATACCAAAATGGAAATAGCAAAATGATTTTGCATTAAAGTGAATGAAACCCAAAATAAATTATTGGTACGTGAGGCTTATTATAACAATGGGTGGGGCTTATTATTGTGGGAGGGGCTTGTTTTAGCATACCACAAAGAGCAGCCTTTTTTCACTTTAATTCAAGCACTGCCCGTCTCTTTATAAACGGATTATCCCCAAACCAAACACATTTTCAAACAGTAAAAATAAACCCACCCCTTCACAAAGGCACATACTCTCCAATGATGTCTCTGAAGCCTACAATGCCACATACAATATCACAGTCCATAATGCTGAAGGGACCTAATACTGAATGCACCTATACTCTCTCAAGCATATAATACCAGTCACCTTGACATACAAGAGCAAAGTATCTAAAATTAAAAAGCATGCTGACATGAGTTTTGAAAGTGCTAAATCAAAGCTAAAAGGTGATGTGTTTTGTTCCAAGGCTATATACTACTAGGCTCCAAAATTACAAATCACTTTCATCTGCCATAAAATCAGAGCTCAGCAAGGCCCCAGTTTGCTACAATTATGTGTCCAAAACACTGTGTTTTTTGTTCAAATCCACATAATGTGTGCTTAGCTCTATGATTTATATATGGGTTTAAAGGGAATGTTAACCCTCAAAAATTTGAGGAGAAGTAACAAGGCAGTTTATTGCCAATAAAGGAGTCACAACAGTGCAAGCTAGATCGCTATTCTGTAGAATGCTTTACCATACCTGAGTAAACAGCTCTAGAAGCTCTCGGTTTGTGTAGGATAACAGCTGCCATTTTATTAGCTTGGTGTGACATCACTTCCTGACTGAGTCTCTCCCTGCTCACTCATAGCTCTGGGCTGAGTCCTGCATCGGGTCGGGTACCCACAAAGTGGTCAGGTTTTGGGTAAAAGGTCCCCAATTCCTCGGGCGTGCGGGAAGTCCACGGGTAACTTGGCTGGGTACCAAACAAAGGTACAGGCTTGATCCCTCCCACCCACCCTTGTGGTTCTTATATTTTTAAATTTTTTGGGAAGATTTGGCCCTGGAGTGATGTCACGTCCGGGCAAATGTGACGTCACTTCTGGTTTTGTGTCCCCCCTCCCAGGTCAGAAGGTTAGTTGGCCTATTGTGGTTTTGGGTTCTTTCTTGCAGGTATGAGTCGGTTACAGGTTTCAAAAAATGGACCCACGCAGGACTCTAGCGCAAAGCTGGGGGGGGGGGGGGCGCCAGGCACATACCTTCTCTGCCTACTACCCCCAATCCGGTCCCCTCTGTCATCTTGGGTGATGTCTATTCTCACATGTGTGTCTATTCGCACGCACTTTACGTGCGCCTATTGAGTGCTGCGACCTCCCAGGATTAAGCTGAAGAAAGTCTGATACAGAAGCCTAGGTGTACACAATAGAAATGCTGTGTTTTTTTTTTTGACAGATGACTCAGAGAAGCATTCATTTGGGGGTTTACTGGTGTATTTGTATAGAGCTTTCTGATAAAGCTTACTTAATTTTAACCTTTCCTTCTATTTTAAATGTAAAAATTGCTCAGAGCATTCTTATACGCACTTTTATACGCACTTTTACAATTTACCTTCAGAGTTTTTACACTTCTAATATAATGTTTTTGGCCAACTTGCTACAGTTGGCTGAGAATTAGTTTTCTTAAGGAATGTCTTGTGATATTTGCTCTGCTCAGAAAATGAAGTTAGTAACTGAGTCATCTGAGTCCCAAGATGTTCCTTTACTTGCAGGGTTCATTTTCAGCCAACAGTCACCAGTTGTGCAAATTCGTCAGCGAGGGATGCTGTTCCAAACTTAGTGTAAGAACTGTTAATATCTTTAGTAGTAGTTGCAAAAAGTGCTGTAAGAAATGTTTCATTATAATTTATTTTGGGTTTACATTTCCTTCCCTTTTGCAGTTTGCCTTTCTGTTTGGAGACAACTCAGCTCCCTAAAAGGTAATTCCAAAGAAGCATCTTCATAATGGACTTTTAAACAATCTCTAAACTAGGCACATCTCAGAGCAGAACAATCTGGGTTCATCTTGAGGCTCTAACAAAACAAAAAACACCTATAGGTACATAGCCTGGGGAGAGATAATTCCCATTCTCTAGGTAGTGTTTAGTGTCTCAAGCCCCAAAACTGCCAAAAATACATCTCTTTCATGGTATAAGCAGTTAAAGCAGACAATGGCAGTAAAATGCTTGGAGAGGTACATTTGCAACTGCTAGATTGCCAGGTTTGCTTATGTTATATGTGAGTAATGTCTAACCAGTCAAAAGTTTGTATGACCCTCAGGTAAGAGTGACTTTTTAATTGAGTGAATGCCATGTAATGAAATAAACGGCATCAGTAAGAAACTCCATAAACAAAGGGACTTGGAATTGTGCAGTAATAGCAGATTTATTTATGTTACAGTCTGAAGGGAATTTTCAGTTGTGCAGTGCCAAATATGATGATAAAGCAGATAGACATCCGTTACCTGACTGAGAGGGAAAAATGGAAGAGACTGTATCTTGTACACAGAAGTGGCAGAGATAAGTTATGTGCATACAATTAGTTCTATATACAGGCACAAAGTTTTTTTTTTTTTACTTGTTTTGACTGTTTGGCTTTATGGTGGGACAAGTTGGTTTAACCCCCCCTCCTTCTTAAAACTTGGTAACACACAGAATAACATATTACAGCAGGTGCTCGTACTATTTTTGACACCACCCTGACAAATGGCAGCAGAGCACATTTTACATAGGACTCTGTCACTGGTGATACTGATTAGTGGATAAGGAAAAGCCCAACCCTAACCTGTGAAATGTTGCCATTATAAGACCCACCTCAACCCAAAACCGCATCTTCCCATTCCATATGCTACTTCTTTGCATGCCTCTGGTTCCAAAAGAGGGATTACACAGGAGCAGAGGAGGAATCCAGTGCCGTCAGATTAGCTAACAACTGTCCAGCTGCTTTTCTTTGCATTTACACCAAGTTCATAGATTGTTATCAAGCAGCTACTTCTAGCCAAGGCAAGATAAATAGTTCATGGTATTACGTTTGACCAGCACCCAACCCCAAACCTCCAAGGTCAAGGAAATTGAAACCCTTTCGGTTCTGTGTTCACATCATTAATATACAGATAGCAGATAAAGTTTAAAGCCAATCAGAGCTATTCGTTTCAGGTACTAGTCATTACATTCTAGTCAAAAAGTACAAGACGCCAAAATGAATTTCAAGGGCTTCTCCACTACTGAGCCTACACTTTTTGGTGTATTGCCATACTGCTCCATCAAACTTAACATTCAAACACGCCTAGCATTAATCTAAGTCCCTCTTCCATGACTTCCAATTCATCCAGAACTGGCTTTTCGCTGGGGCCTTCCCATCCCTAGACTCCCAGCATCTACATCTTCTTTGTGAAGGGGAGTCCAACAGAACTAACATGCCATATATACCCCTAGGAGTGGAACCACTTTGTCAACTCACACACAGAGAGGAGCTACATCTGGATGGGCTCCACCCTCTCCCATTCACATTAAACAGATTTCTCTCTAAGGCCCTAAACTAAAGGAAGAACTAACAATCACAGGGAAAGGATACATTCCTTCTCCCCATGTGACAATGATGCAGTACATTTAGATCCACACAATCCTGAAACATTGATCTAGGAGATTTCAGACACATTATGCCAATTCGGTGAGATGAAAACTCATGGACGAGATTCAATTTGAGGAGAAACATTTTTTACCCTAATTTAGTTCCAATCTTTCCCGTAGACTTCAATAAAGTTTTCATGTGATTAAAAACGAGACAACTTTTTCTCACTGAATTGAATCTGGCCCATTGTCTGCTGCAGATTTTTCATACACAAACTCCCAAAATTATCTCCCATTGGGCTAGATTCAATTCAGTGAGAAAAAGTTATCTCATGGTTTATCACGTGAAAAGTTATGAACAAGATACAATTCGAGGAGAAAAAACTTTTCTCCAAATCCAGTTCCAGTTTTCTCCATAGACTTCCATAGAATTTTCATCTGATAAACCTTGAGACAAGTTTTTCTGAATTGAATTACATCTCAAATTGTTGAATCACGTTCATGACTTTTCATGTGATACACCCATTTCTTACTGAATTGAATCTGGCCCAGTGTTGGCAATGAAAATTATGCAAAAATGCTATCTCTGGCAATGGGAATAATCCCATAAGGCAAATCCAAATCCAAAATCGCTCTGTGTGTGCCATAGGCGCAATGGAGGGGGGGGGGGGAGGTGAGAGATGTACAAAGATTGTGAATGTCTAAAGAGAAAAAACAAAACTGTGTGTACTGCATTGATTTATTCCAAATGCTGTGACAGATAAACAACACACTTATGTCACTTATATCAATAGAATGATATTAAAATACAAAAGTACTCTCTAGACTTAAACTACAGTCTCAATGAGAGTGGAAAAGAAGTAGGCATCTCTGTATCGGAACAAGCACTCCAATATTGCATCAGCTGGTAATGCTACCCTGAGAAATTGCGGCAGAAGTAGAAGTGTGAAAAAAAAATCCAAAAACAAAAGATGAAAATTAAATATATTTCTGTATGTTGCCAGGCAACCAGTTTTGCTAGGTTAGAAATGAATTTACTCCTGTGATCCTGGATGTTCCCCTCCTGGGTTATCCTGCAGCTGAATGATAGAAAATGAGATTCTACAGAACCAGGGCATGATTCTGAACCTGGCAAGACAAGAGCAGGGCACGGAATGTTCTAGGTCTAGGGGCCAGCACAATGTGGTCAGGGCAGGCCAGCAGGGAGTTGTCCATCGTGGTTCTAGGCACTTAGAATGTAATTCAATAATGATAATGGCTGATTCCTCTGCTTTACATAGTGACAAAAATTGATCATAATATTCTCATCTCATTCCAAGACCAGGGTGTTAATATAAAGTTGGTCCTTCCATTGTTGCTTTAATAGCTTCTACCCTTCTTGGAAGGTTTTCAGATAGAAGTTGAAACATTATTGGTGGAATTTGCCACAACAGCATTAGTGAGGTTGGACACCAATGTTGGGGATCAGACTGACTTCCCACTGGTGGTTCCTGAGATCAGGGCAGTCAGGTTCTTCCATTCCCATCCATTCCCATTATTGGGCACAAACAGGAAAGTGGCTAATCCAAATTATTTCAAAATATGAAGTATTGCCCAGAATTCCAATCATTAGAAGGGGTGCCCACATACTAGGGCATAAAGGCTATATTAAATCCCCCGTCATGCAGCATTTCTGTGACTATTGTTGTCAACTTGACAAAGGGCTGGGAATAGGCCTGAAACGTTGTGTTTGTGACAGATCATGAAGCCATGTCTTCATTAAACACTTTTTAAACTTTGGAACCATTGCATGGTGCTGTGTCATAAATTGGAGTTTCAGAAAGTCGGTTGGAAGTGCTGACTAACAAACTATCAGGTGCACTGGCAACCTATACAACTTGCTAAATTTGTGTATTGGTGCAAATAGTGTCAATGCACACATGTTTGGGTGCATTGTAGTCTCAACATTATACCCATGCTTGAGTATGCCAAAGCTCAGAATTTATTACGTCCAGGCTGTGCCAACAATAATACAGGTATGGGATAACTTATCTGGAAACCTGTGTAGAGACCCTGATTGTTAGACATTTCTCATGGAGTTTCCTCTTGTATTTTTGGATGCCAAAAGCGGTCCTTTAGATTCAACCAGGCAGCTATAACTCCTTTTCTGGGTCCAGGTAATTTGGTTTAGTTATGGTTTGCTTAAGGTCTTTTCTGGGACCTTACCTCTCTGGGAGGTGTTATAGGGTTATCTAGTGATAGTAAGTTTGTCAGAGTTGCTCTAGGAGCAGAGAAAGGCTCAGGTAAGATAGTGAGCAACTTCTGCTCCAACAAGGAGGACTAGTGGGTTTAGAACCCTGTGGTGCGTGGACCACTAGTGCAGGGATATCAGTGGGTGAATGGAAAAATAGGTAGAATCAGAATCCCCAAAGCACAATGCTCTACTCTCAGGGAGGAATTGCCTCTTGAGTGTGGTAACTAATGCTTTCCCTATTTCACCTCCAGATGGAATCTGCTACTATTGTAGTGAGGTACATCAACCAAAGTGCTTGTAGATTTGTCCATCTGAAGTGTTCATTTGTTAATAAAACTGTTATTTATGAGAGACCTCTCATTGAGCTGTATTTTTTATCCAAAGGAGTAGCATCCAAGATGGCAGGCGTTGCTGGGAGTTGCCAATGTACAAGTGGGTTAGTGGCCCAAGTATTAGTCTTGTACACACACTATAACTCACACTGTTAAAAAAAGGTCCACTTAAGGGTGTGCTACACCCGTTATCCAGAAAGCTCTGAATTACAGAAAGGCCATCTCTTATACACTCCATTTTATCCAAATAATCCACATTTTTAAATATCTTCTTTTTCTCTGTAATAATAAAACAGTAGCTTGTACTTGATCCAGACTAAGATATACTTAATCCTTTATGGAAGCTAACCCTATTGGGTTTATTTAATGTTTACATGATTTTCTAGTAGACTTTGGATATGAAGATCCAAATTACAGAAAGATCCGTCATCCGGAAACCCCCAGGCCCCGAAAAATCTGGATAACAGGTCCCATACCTGTACAATATTTTTACTGAACACTTGAAACACAGATTGATGCTCCTTATGGTTTTTGCAACTTGATGCAAATTACAGTGGGTCCATGATCCTTTAAAATTTAAGGTATTAACCATAATTCCATACCTTGGCAAAAATTATGTATTCCATTTGGAAGGTCAGACAGACATTTACCCATTTCTGAATTATTTTCTTTTTTAATTTTACTTTTTTTGTGTTAATTACAAATATCAAATATCCCAGAGAATCTTTACGTACCGAGCACAGAACATGAAGGAGGAATTTTCATATTGATGCTCTCAGTGAATGCCTTTAGTAAATGAATATCAGACTTTTTATAGTACGCCAGGGTATTAAAATACATTGGATTACACTGTTGATTGCACTAATGGATTTTTGTTTTTAACATCAAACTTTCCATAGCTTCAGTTTCTGTTTTCATAGTAAGAAATGTAACCAATATTTACATACGTTATTCACAAGACCTGCTCTAGAGACAGCGTTTCATTGCAGAAATCACCATCACCGATGACCTGTTCAGTAGTGCAAATTACTGACATGAATCTTTTTTCGTGATCGGTAGAGATCCTGTAAGGAGGCATAGGCTATTATTGTGTACCTAGACCCCCAATGGAATTGTCTTCTTAGCAATTGATAAATAAGCTGATATTTTGTATTGTGGCACAAAAGTATTATTTAGCTGCTGGATATGTAGGAGGTAACAACCATACAGGTACCAGTTTCTCTCATTATTTCATGCTTTCTGTACAATCTTTGCAGTTCTCAAGATAAAAGGTGTTATTTTTCTACTTAAATTATGGAGTGATTCACACTAAAAGCACCCTGGTTTAACAGCTGTCAGATCAGAATGGCTTGATATAATGGCTATATACAGAGCACTTGCTGAATCCATGGGACTTTCCAGTGTTTGTGCCACTACATGTCAAAGATTAAAGTTGTTGTGAGGTTCCTTTGTCCATTATGCCATACTGTACTTACTAACCCACAGTAGTTATTATCTCCACAGCTACTATAGGCACCATCTCACCCTACTATACCTGCTATAACACAGCCACAGTCCCTTCCCAGAGACTATAATCCCACTGTTACTATAGGCACCATCTTTCCCTACTATACCTGCTATTCCACCGTCACACTCCCTTCCCAGAGACAATTATCCACTGTTACTATAGGCACCATCTTTCCCTACTATACCTGCTATTCCACAGCCACAGTTCCTTCCCATAGACTATTATCCCACTGTTACTATAGGCACCATCTCTCTCTACTATACCTGCTATCCTACAGCCACAGTCCCTTCCCAGAAACTATTTTCAACTGCTACTATAGGCACCATCTCTTTCTACCACAGCCAAAAGTAAGTATGTTATTAATTATTAGTTGCCCCACTGATATTAAAGGAATTTTCGGCCACATATTACTTAGCAATGACAGCGCTGATGGTATTCAGTTCATATGCTGCATTATGGCTTTTACTCATGTAATGGTCTACAAGTAAGATTGTTTTTCTTAAATGAAAGCAAACCCATATTTGCAAACTTTGAGGGAAAGATCGGGACGAAGGACAGAGCAGATTGACAGTGGAATTTTAATTGTTTCAGATGACAAGAGAATCATAGGAACTGAGAATGCGTCTGTAATGGACTAGAGATTCTAGAGATTCTTAGCAAGAATACCTACAGCGTCTCTTATCTGGCTTAAAGTATCACTGCAGAAATCTGGTTTAGTCTGAAAGTGAAAATGTACTCAAGTAATCAAACTGCAACTAAAGGATATTGAATAAGATTTTGTCTGCCTAAGCAAGATCAAGCTTCTCTTCTCTGTGCACGACTTTCTGTGGCCATCATCTTTAACCAGTATGTTATAATGAACTAGCATAACAGAGATGTTTTGCTTCCTACTCACCGTAAAAACAGGAGGCAATCATTACAATATCCACAGTCTTCTGATGTGATCTGCATGTCATCACTGGCGAATTGCTAATGTGGTGCCTCTATTCAAAAAAGGATCCCGTTCTCAGCCTCAAAACTATAGGCCAGTTAGTCTGACGTCAGTGGTAGGAAAGCTTTTCGAAGGGTTAATAAAGGATAAGATACTGGACTTCATAGCAAATCATAATACTATGAGTTTGTGCCAGCATGGTTTTATGCGTAATAGATCTTGCCAGACTAACTTAATTTCTTTTTATGAGAATGTAAGTAGACACCTCAATTCTGGGATGGCAGTGGATGTGATTTACTTAGATTTTGCTAAAGCATTTGATACAGTGCCACACAAAAGGTTACTGGTTATATTAAGGAATGTTGGCCTGGAACATAGTATTTGTACCTGGATAGAGAACTGGCTAAAAGATAGACTACAAAGAGTGGTGGTAAATGGAACATTTTCTAATTGGACCAGTGTTGTTAGTGGAGTACCGCAGGGCTCTGTACTAGGTCCCTTGCTTTTCAACTTGTTTTATTAATGACCTGGAGGTGGGCATTGAAAGTACTGTTTCTATTTTTGCAGATGATACTAAATTGTGCAGAACTATAGGTTCCATGCAGGATGCTGCCACTTTGCAGAGTGATTTGTCTAAACTGGAAAACTGGGCAGAAAACTGGAAAATGAGGTTCAATGTTGATAAATGCAAGATTATGCACTTTGGCAAAAATAATATAAATGCAAGTTATACACTAAATGGCAGTGTGTTGGGAGTTTCCTTAAATGAGAAGGATCTAGGGGTCTTTGTAGATAACACGTTGTCTAATTCTGGGCAGTGTCATTCTGTGGCTACTAAAGCAAATAAAGTTCTGTCTTGCATAAAAAAGGGCATTAACTCAAGGGATGAAAACATAATTATGCCTCTTTATAGGTCCCTGGTAAGGCCTCATCTGGAGTACGCAGTGCAGTTTTGGACTCCAGTCCTTAAGAGGGATATAAATGAGCTGGAGAGAGTGCAGAGACGTGCAACTAAATTGGTTAGAGGGATGGAAGACAAATTATGAGGGTAGACTGTCAAGGTTGGGGTTATTTTCTCTGGAAAAAAGGCGCTTGCGAGGGGACATGATTACACTTTACAAGTACATTAGAGGACATTATAGACAAATGGCAGGGGACCTTTTTACCCATAAAGTGGATCACCGTACCAGAGGCCACCCCTTTAGACTAGAAGAAAAGAACTTTCATTTGAAGCAACGTAGGGGGTTCTTCACAGTCAGGACAGTGAGGTTGTGGAATGCACTGCTGGGTGATGTTGTGATGGCTGATTCAGTTAATGCCTTTAAGAATGGCTTGGATGATTTTTTGGACAGACATAATATCAAAGGCTATTGTGATACTAAGCTCTATAGTTAGTATGGGTATATAGAATTTAATTAAAAGTAGAGAGGGGTGTATGTATGGATGCTGGGTTTTCATTTGGAGGGGTTGAACTTGATGGACTTTGTCTTTTTTCAACCCAATTTAACTATGTAACTATGTAACTATGTAACTATGTAACTATGTAACTATGTAACTGAACTCAAAAGACCTTGAGACTGCAGGATCTTCTCAAACCTTTGGAGAGGTCCAAGCGAAAGCCTAGCACTTATGTGACCCAAGAAGCCAAGAAGTTTAAAAGCAATGCAATTTGATAATGTTTTAAAAGGGCCTTTGCAGTGCACATTCTTGTATTTTGGGGTTTCATTTTACTCTAAAAATGTTAACTTAAACCAGGTCCTAGATAGCTATGGAGTTGCAGCTATGTGTTTAATATCAACAGCTGCTGCATCTAAACATCCAGTTTATAGAAACATTTATTCTATGAAAGTTTTAGTTACTTAAATATAAACTGTAGCTATTGCCAGAATTGTAAGCAGTGCATGAATTGCTGAAAAGAAGAGAGATTTGATGTCTCAGCTCCTACCGAAACATTTTAGGATATAAACATGAAACCTGTTAAGTACATTCAATTACTATGTGCTTCACACAATACACCTAATGTGTTTTGTTTTGACTTAAGAAGATTTCAGAGCTGAGTTTCTTTAGTACTATAGCCATGGAGGAGAAGATGAGGATAAGGTTTGGGAAGGAAAAACAGGGGTGGGGAAAGAGAAAAAAAAGAAGAGAGATCATAGTCAATTAAGCGGGACACACACCTATAGATCTGCTCTTTTGGAGAAGTCCACAAACAAGTGGGCCTTTACCCATTGCGGCAACCCAAGTGCTAAGCCTTATTGCACTGATGAAGGATTGAAGTACACTTGGGAACCCAGGAGAACACTGCACAAAACCTCTGATTTGTTCTTCACACTATGGGATTTTATAAATTTTTTGAAGATATGATGGTTGGGAAGGCTTCATGTATATGCCAATAAGTTGCTGACCTTGTCTGGATGGGTCGACTTGACACCTTGTATTGGCTCATGTATAGACACTTTTATATTTACACTTTTTCACCAAATCCAGGGAGCACTTTTTGCAAAATCCTGAGTTCTCAACTGAACCATAGCCGAACCGTGACTTTAAGGCAATGGACAAAGGAAGGTGACCAATAACTGTCATATGATACCATTTTGGGGCTTGTTAGCCAGAATTGGCTAACAAGAATTGGTATATTGTACAAATCACAGTTCCCAGTCAGTTTGCTATTTGGACAATTCCAAAAATTATGGATTTGGTTTATCTCTATACGTAAGTTTTACAAAGGTGACAGATGTAAAGCTGGTACTCTGGGTCTTCATTGAATATGTCTCTCATGTCTATAATTATGTTGGTGAGCTAGGATATGCAATGGGACAGCAGTATTGGGTGTGTACCCTTTAATCCAGTAGCCAGAGAATTATCAACATCAACAGCAAATGGCTTGAAAAATTTTGGCAGCTCACTCTGCCTTGCTGCTGGTAGATGATAGGTTGCTTGTGGTTAAATTTATAACCAACCAATCACATTGAATCCAATCAGATGGACTACTGTAGCATTTGACCCTAATTTCAATGTCTTATTTCTTTGTTTTTCTACAGAGCAATTGTACAGAACAAAATGTTTAATTTCTTCTAGGTAACAAAGGTTCCCAATTAAAATCTTTTTAAAGGGAAAAAAGAGAAAATCCTTTTCTTTGCTTCTGGCTACTTTTTATTCTCTCTGTTTTATAGCTCAGGAAATTCCTTTTTGTAATCTATAGTGGCAGAACCAATATACAGCATAAAGGCTGCCAAGAAATGCATTTAGTTTGAGCGCTTCAAACCAGCACACTTTCAAAGACATCCAGTCTAATATAAATTGTACGTCCAAATCTATGAGTTGAATATACAGAATGCATCTTTATATAATAAAGGGATATACAGTATGGTGTACTAAAATAACCCTCCTACAGAACAGCAGAAGAGAACAAAATTGTATTTACTGCCATTTAGCTTTTTTATCTGCATTTGCTTATTTTGGCATTGAAAAGGGTATCATTGTTGCATCAGCCTTAAAAGTAACTTGCATTCATAAGATCTGACCGTGCCCAGAAAGGGGGTTACATTAATTCTTGACATTCTTAAAATAAAGTTCACTATCTGCTATGGGGGGTGCAAGGTTGGCCCCCATACAGCCTGCACTATCCCCAATGATTACAAATATGTTGATACTGATGCAAAACTGTCTGTGTAGGTGCATAGACAGTGTAGGAAACTGTCTCTTCCTCAGTTGTCTTCTACTCTCTACAACAGGGGTCCCCAAACTTTTTTACATGTGCACCACATTCAAATATAAAAAAGTTGGGGAGAAACACAAGCATGAAACATGTTCCTGGGGTGCCAAATAGGGCTGTGATTGGCTATTTGTTAGCCCCTATGCGGACAGCCAGCATACAGAATGTTCTGTTTGGCAGTACTCCTGTTTTTTTATGGAACCAAAACTTGCCTGGAATTCAAAAAAAGCACTTGCTGTGAGCAACATCCAAGTGGTTGATGAGCAACATGTTGCTCGCAAGCCACTGGTTGGAGCCTTCTGCTGTACAGAGTGGGAATGTTAAATAAATAAATATCATTGAAATACAAATATTAGTAAGTTATTATGCAGTTTAGTATGTCATTGTACCAAGAACTTTTTCTGATTTGACGTAGACACACTTTCCAGGGATCTTTGTTACTGGACCTTGATGCTATATGAGATCTACAGAAAATTTGCCCATACCTTAGATGGCATGTTTATTCCGATCGTCATGGTTATAACACTGAAATGGTTGACTTACACTGTGTAGTAGGCTTAAAATAAATGTACTGTAATTGTCTTCATCGGGGGCAAGGCTGGCTCCCATAGCCAGCATTGTCCCTTGTAGGTACAAATATGTAGATATAGTTGCACACAACTCATTAAGTTAAGATAGATATGAACCTATGTGTGTAGTGGAGAACAATACAGGACAGCTGCAATGTGGACCTTGGTGCCACATGAAATTTACAGAAAAAGGGGGCCTGTACTTTAGATGCCATAGCTATGTGAAAAAAGTATAAAGTATGGGCCTGTACTTTAGATGCCATAGCTAACATACTTGATGTTAATGGTTACAACTAGTGATGGGTGAATTTATTCGGCAGGCGTGAATTCACAACGAATTTGCATGATTCGCCGCCAGCAAATAAAATCGCAAAATGGGCGTGAAAATTCGCTGCCGAAAATTCGCCGGTGTCGAAAAACTGACGCCGGCATCAAAAACGGACGATGGCGTAAAAAAACAAGAGGCGGGAGGCATTTTTCGGCGCAAATTCGCCCATCACTAGTTACAACACCATGAATGTGTTTTAAATCTCATTTCAAGGGAATAGCAGTTAAATAATTTCATGATATCTTACAGTAAGCTTCAAACAAATGTCTTTTAGTTGGCTTTCATAACAATGAGAAGAAGCAGGAACCAGGAAAACACAAGATGCCCCAAATCCCTATTCTCGGTATTGCAGACCGACCAAAAGATATAAGGCCTTTGAGTCATTATTACAGATTGCAAGATCTACTTTCAGCTCCCTTATTAAGAAAGCAGCGGCAATCACTTTATGCAGAGAGATGCAGAGATAAAGTTTCCTGTTTGACATTATAATTTTCTTTTCTATTTTTGGTCATGATGCCAATTGCTTTGCTACAGGAATAACAGATGTAAAGCTTTTAGCAAATTTGTTTTGACGTTTGGTACATCTGACACAAGACTTTTAAGCCAGTAAAGTTGATGCCAGCTCAAACCTTAATTGGTAGCTTATTTAGTGCAAGAAATAAAAACAAAGGAAAACACTGATATGTGCTGCAAATGAAATTGAATATAAAGGCTCCGGATGGCTCCCTTGCAGCCTTCATTTCTTGCTGACATAGTGGCAAAAACTGGACCGAATAAAAAACTCGAACAGATATATTCCTCATATAACTGCTGCACTCTAACTTTTACAGAATAATAGGGTAGTGTTTATTGGTACTGTGTGAGCCATAGGCACTCATTTGTTTTTGTATATTGATGGAAAGTTGAAGGGGAACTTAACATTATAATTATTATTTATTAGTAATTGAAATTTCCATGGTTTACGAGTTATTTGTAAATGTAATCACTATTAAAAGGAGTATTTGGTCTGTACCAGTTATTTATACTACTGGTTCTGACCCTTGCAACAACGTAGCAGAAGTGGATTGGGTTGCCTTCTTGTCCGGATAAAAAGTTCTTCTTATCTTTCTTCCATATTAATAACATTTATAGCCAGCATTATTTTTACTGGCTAGGTGGCAACCCTAGCTGGCAGTAGAACTTGCAGATTCGAGTATGAGCAAGGGTCGGAGGGCTATATATCTCAATATAATCACATTTTAATTTTTTTTGCCTTCCCCATCTTCTGATGATGTCATTTCCAGATTATTTTACTTCTGGGTGGCTAATGATTATTGGGTCAGATTGCAGATAAACTAGTGGCAAAACAGATCAGGTAGTGGGTCCAAGGGGGTAAAAAATGCAGGTTGAAAGTCCAGGTTGGGTTTAGGGTTATGGCATTTTACCTGCACTGTAATCGGAGTCTTGTCTGTATAAGAGCTGGTTTCTGCTGCATTGTTTGAAGAATCAGAACCAGCAAGGGACAAACAAATGTTGCTTTCAATTGTAATTACATTTACAAATACATTTAAATGCTAGAAAAATGTGCTTAACGTTTTCAATTCCAAAAGCAGAAACAATGAACACAGAGCCAGATTTACATATTAACTAGGATTCTAAATGGAGGATTATTGTGTCCTAGACCCTGGAGAGTTGGGGAAAGTTATATTGAACAATATCTCTTACAAGAATACAACCCTGACATTATTGGACTGCAGCTCCCAGCATGCCTTAACCTTGAATATATGTTAAATTATGCTGGTATCGGGGTCCATCATAGCTTAGTTACGTGTGTTTTGACTAGTTCAGTACAGTAGTGTTTCAAGTCCCATTAAAGGTCCCACGGCTGCATTAAAATAATCCCATCTGATCTGTGTAAATCTGGCTCCATGTTCTTTGTTCCTGTATTTGGAGTTGGAAGCATTAAGCACAGTTTCCTAGCACTAGTCAAGTCTGTCCATCTTTCATATGTTTGATTCCAGTGTAATAACACCTGACATAGTGCTGTGAATCGGCATTCACATTGGTGGACTCTCTTTTTTGTCTCTTTGAAGATAGAGCTGTAGAGTTGATGGAATAGAGCTCACAGCATGCTTTAATACCTAATACTATTTTGGAGTATTCTGGAAGTTGTAGTTCAGTCACATTTTAAAAGATCAGCACTACTGTTGAAGGTTTATGTCCCATTACTGCTTTCAGCTGTTAAGTCCAGTTTGCAGTTAAACTCCATGGTTAAACGACTGTGTAGATGTCTCTTTTAAGCTCCCCACTAAACTCTATGGGGCAAATTCACTAAGCGCCGAAGTGCCGAACGCTAGCGTTAATTCGCTAGCGTTTGGCATTTATCGTTACTGCGCAAATTCACTAACGAACGCTGGCCTAGTTTCGCTAGTGTTACTTCGCACCCTTACGCCTGGCTTAGTTTCGCTAGCGACGTAACTACGCAAATTCACTAACACGTGCAGTGTACTGAACGCTACCTTTTACGCTAGACTTCCTTCGCCACCTCAGACCAGGCGAAGCGCAATAGATAGGGATTGCTTCAAAAAAAGTCAAAAAATTTTCTAAGTCCCAAAAAACGCTGCCGTGTTGTCTACATTATGGGTGATAGGCTGAAAAAGATCGAAATTTTTTTTGGGGCTCCCCTCCTTCCCCCCCCTACATTTCCTGACTCATGGCAACTTACCTAGACAGTGGGCACATGTGTAGGGCAAAATAAATTTTTTATTTGATGTTCTGAAGGTTTTCTAGCCATTTGTAGTGCTGATACGTATTCCTCCATTGAAATTTGAATTTGGCGCCGTATGCAAATTAGCCTTCGCTAGCGTAACTTCGCTTCACTTAGCGAATCAACGGTAGCGCAACTTCGCAATCTTATGCTACCCCTGTGCGCAACTTTGGATTTTAGTGATTTTGCGGAGCGCTGGCGAAACTACGCCTGGCGAAGTGCGGCGAATCGCTGCGAAGTTGCGCCTGGCGCAACTACGAATCTTAGTGAATTTGCCCCTATGGCTTCAGAGAGACAGTAGTCTTAGAATGTGATTTTATGACTTTATCATGATATGATTAAATGAAAGTACAATCTAGGGACAGATTATTTAGGAAACGCTATAGTAATCAAAATAAAAATTGGACAGTTTACTGCTGCATCTCTATTTTTAATGTTAAAAATAAAGGCCAAATATAGGCAATAGAAATTTTTTTAGAACTTATTTCTAATCTTATTACAACTGTACAAGGCCATCTAGCAGGGCCGGGCCCTAGGCAACCCAGCCAGCCACCCCTCCCCTCTGCACATGCACTTGTGCACCCAACAGCAAAGAATGGAAAAGCGACAGAGGGGAGAGAGGAGAACGTGATGGAGGGGAGGAGAACGCGATGAAGGGGAGGGAGGGGAGAGCAACTGAGGGAGGGAAGGGCAGTAAGACTGAGGAGTACAAACCAGGCTAGGAGTAGGCAGAAGACAATTTAAGAGGTAGCTGCCCAGCGTTCCCTATCATTGTGACCTAGGCAGTTGCCTCTTCTGCCTTCCCCTAGTTCCGGCCCTGCCATCTAGTGGAGACCACTACCACATGGCAGCCAATCAGATATCCCCTTTCAAACAGTATACCTGTAGATGTTGCAAGTTGATAAAGGTTAATATAAATCGGGCCAATCTGTACCTGCTATTGGTGAAACTGGTGAAGCAGTATGAGTTATAATGAGGTGAGGAAGGAGGGCCTGTAGTGAAGGCATCCGGGAGGCATGGACTGGAACTGAGTTCCTCAGGTTATGGTATGGGTTCTAGAAGCTTTTTTTCAGTGGTACACAGATATGCTATAGAACCTCAAAAAACCCCAAGATGATAGTTTGTGAATTTATAATTCATTAGAAAGGTAGTTTCACATTTGCAGTTAAATTATAGATGGTGAATCCCATAATAGTCACAGGTTGGACAAGAACAGCAACAGAATCAGAAAGAAGGTGACTGTAGAGATATCCATGGTTGCAAATATTTGTTTAATTTTCCAGTAACTTCTGTACTTAATCCTACCATAATTATTGGTTAACACAGGTGGGATTTAACCCCACTGAAACAACTGAAACTGAAACATGTCTGCCAGTTGGGAAACAATGCAACAGATCCTTCCATCAACCCTTTCATCGTTTAAGTCATATCAGTTTTCCAACAATGCATTGCAATGCAATGAAAGGCAAGAAACATGCCTTCATAAAACTGATTGGAAAATATGTTTCATAAATAATTGACCGACTGAAAATTTTCTGTTAGTCTTTCATCATTTCAGAGAAAACGGGTGGAAACAGAGATGCTTTAGAACAAAAGAAAACGGTGACAGAAAAGCCAAACTTTGATAGGAAAACATTTTTCTTTTAATTCCAGTGCGGCAGAAAATACATGAAAGGAACTAATGAAGTGATGCATGTTCCTGCCTACATTTTAATGTTGTAAGCGCATTGATTTTGGCAGAACTTTCTATTTTTTTTCCTTGAGACAGCCAAAATCTGAAATCAATTTGTAGAGCAAGCAGTCATCAGTCATTAATGGATTTCTCATCATATATTCCCTGGGGGTCAGGTAGGGTCCCGTTGAGGATCCCCCAGTGATGCTTCTGGTAGCTGCCTAGCAGCAAGCACATTAGTTGTACGTAGAAAGAGTAATATTTATCTAGGCCCCACACTCCTCTCAGGCAAATATGTCTTTTATCCTACCAAGAACCTGACATCTCTAGCAAGACTACGTGCTGAGGATTAACCCCCAAAATGTTAATACTAAGCAACAGTTAAGTTGCTCTGTGATATCCCTGTGGTTTCTACCATAAACTTCTCTACAACATTCCTTAAATTTAATCACACTCTTTTTATTGCCCAAGGTGATTAGAATTACTTTAAATCTCACTGTGTCCTCAGAGTCAACATCTCAATGAAATAAAGACTCTCTCGCTCATTGGACAGATATTTATTTGTCAATTTAAATTCCCATTAACTGGTTAATAAAAGTAACCTTGACTCTATGGCTGGGTTGTATATTTTTCTTTCATGACCTCAATAAAGTAAACCGAAAATGACAGGCTACTTTCCATCAGTATAAACCCTACAGTGCAAGACTAATACAATAATAAGCAAAACATCTTGCACTATGGTTAATTTCAGGATGCTGTAGATATTAACCATTAATCTCTGTTGTTGACTATGGGTGCTAGCCTCCAGGAAATAGAAGCAATGAATTGCTTTTGCTACCAGTGCTACAAAACACCAAAAATGAAATGGTTTTGTTGGGGCACTAACTCATCTAACACTCCAGGCTAGTGGCTGTCAAGCTATAAGACTGATTAGGATGATTGTATGCTTGAGGATTACAGAATGTCTGTCTCTATACTAAAGCAACATTATAGGAATCTCTGGTATCAAGATACCCTAGGTTGGTGCAAATCTTGCGTAAAAGATGTTAGCCATAATAACACATTGGGGCTCTTGGTATGTGATCAAAACTGTATACCTACAACAATTTAGCACAATTAAGAATGTGGCATGCAGTTCCTGGTTATTGTGAAGTATTGAATCTAATAACAACACAATAAGACAACACACATCTATATGGGTCCCTAGGCTGGTGCCAATCTTGGGTAAAACATAAGTCAGCCCTAATAACACATTGGGGCTCTTGGTATGTGATGAACTATATATACATACAATAAGTTAGAACAATTACGAATGTGTCATGCAGTTCCTGGTTACTGTGAAGTATTGTATCTAATAACAAGACAAAAAGACAACACACACCAATATGGATCCCTTGGCTCGCAGTACACTGGTCCGCCAGTCCCTTTTCTAACTGCATCAACCCCACTATACTGTAACTATTCCCCCCTTGCAAGTCCAGAACGGCAAAGCTGCGTTGGTGTCAACCATTATAAAATTAAGTAGCATATTTGGATTGATAATAAGGGTAAATATAACATACATTTGCAAGAATAAAACCAACAAATAAACTGCCAATTAGGCATGAATGATAATAATAATATTATTATGCTAAACCTTAGCAATATACTGTAGTCTTTAATGCTCTTTATTCAGTAGTCTCCAGACATCCAGATATCAAAATTTGATGGTTTAAGTCTATCTCTACCTAATAGTGTATGCAGACTACAAAAAGCAAAAGCCCTATAAAAATTACATGATCAATTACAGCACTATTGGGCCACAATCTGATTTTATTCAACCATACAGTGTTGAATGTTATATATATATATATGACTTTGTTTGACTGTCTTATAATTTGAGTTGGCACAAGGACTAAAAACATTACCCCTGCAAAAACTACAGACCCAACAGAAATTAAACTGAACTTTTTACCTGTGGTTGGAGATGACAGTATTTTTCCACACAACAAAATATAAATATTGAGCCTTGGAGTTAAGTTACCATATCACTATACCACTGACACAATGCATATAATTGCAGAGGATCACTTTACTTTCAATAGAAATGAAGACGGGCTTAACATGTGGGTACAATAACTGTCCCAAAGAACTTTCCAGTTCCAAAAAACGTGCACCAATACTCTACAGGAAGTGCTTCTTTCAGAAAATATTTAAAAAAATTAGATACCCTCAATACATCACATACATGCCTACATGTAGGTATGTCCATTTTACAGCCAAAATCCAAATCTTGTTCAGGTATTCTCTTTCTTTTTGAATCCAATCTATCCATTCTATAGGCACTATACTTTTCTTTAGGTTTTCAAGTCAAATTGAAATAGACGATCAATAGACCAGACCACATTTGACCTCTGGAATAATATTAGGAGCTAGCTACAATATAAATGTAGTGTTGGGTCAAACAGATGAAGCGATTGTAGAAGGACCTTTCTTTCTAGTAAAAGTTTTAGAGAGTCACCGATCCATATATGTAACAGCTGAAGCATGGACTGTTGCCAATTTCTGGAAACTAAGACAATGAAAAGTGCTGGTGCCAGATTCTAACTGGTGCCATGTTTTGGAGCAATCGCTTGTGTAGTACCAATATTGGATCATGCACAAATCCAGTTCCCTTGATAAACCCTGATAGTTATACATAACTGAGTATTGTACAAAATCCTTGAGTATTAGGGTTACTTCAAGGGTTTAATATTAGTAGCAACAGTCCAATATATTAACTAGTAGTAATAGTCCTATCTACTGCACCACTGCCCACTAGGACTAGAGGTCAATACACCAGTAAACTCTCTCATCAGTCCTTGGCTGGTGTCCTTGGCAGGTGTTACCAATGATTGTGATTGGAATCTGTGCTTGGTTGAAAGTTGGCCACAGCCAATTTGGATATTTGTACTACAAACTAGTTACCTATTCTGTGGTTGGTTCTTGCTTTGGAAGGGGAGACAGGGGCGCTCCAACCCCCCGCCGTGTGTTTGGTATTATATATTGGAATCCTTTTCTATATAGCGGTTGATTATTACATTCATCGAAACTTGCTCACCGCTGTTCTAAAATGGTTCGGGTGCACTTGCCCCGAACCCTCCGCTTTAAACTTTCCAATGTAGTAAATTGTGGGTCACTCACCGCTCCTGTTTGGTGGTCCGGGTGCTGCGCCCCGAACCCTCAGCATGGGGGAGACATCAAGATCTGGAATTAGCAGTTTGGCACGCACTAAGCAGGACTCCAGGTAGCGGTAAAAAAACTCTTTACTTTATTGCACAAACATGTATCGTCCTAACGCGTTTCGTGTGTTACCACACGTAATCAAATGATTACGTGTGGTAACACACGAAACGCAATAGGACAATACGTTTGTGCAATAAAGTAAAGAGTTTTTTTACCGCTACCTGGAGTCCTGCTGAGTGCGTGCCAAACTGCTAATTCCAGATCTTGGTTCTTGCTTTTCCAAAGAAAAATGGGCCCTGTCTTTTTCCTTCTCCAGCAGTGTTAACTGCTGAGCTCCTTATGTTTTTTTTTATTTAGAGAGTGAGCTATTCCTAACAACCTAGAATTACACAGAGAGTCTCCTCAGAGAAGACATTAATAAAATACTTACAAATAAAAATACTAAAATACTTTCTCATCTGAATAATACCATAGACTGATAATTACAATGGGTCACGGTTGTCTGAATTCCAGTATAACATTTCAGGCTACATCACATTACACGCAGAAAATTGTCTTGAGGAGTAGCAAAGCTTTGCAAATATTATACCTAATTAAAGAGGAAAATTAAAATAACTTGTGAACAAGCATGGTCTAAAACAGCCTTTGCTGAATGCATAATAAACTGCCAGGAACATCAAGCGAGATGAATAGTTTCATTACTGGTTTAGGGAGCAGTCTGATCTCGTAAACATTTGGAAAGTTCCAACAAAATCCAACCAAAGTCACAGTAGGGAGCACCCAAATGCCTCATTCAAGTCTCATTTGCTGGCTTGTAGTGAAGAGACCAATTAGATATCTGCTGAGAGCAAGCTCTTTCTCCCTGTACGTTAACTTGCTTTGTTGTTACCCAGTGCACAGCGCTTTAATTAAATGCAAATAATCTTTCATTTCACATGCACTAACAGGTTGCAGCCATTTCCCACTGATGCGTCAGAGTGGGAGAAAGTAATGGCGCTCCGTGAAAGGTAACATGGACGCAGTGTTCCTTATTAAGGGAAAAATTACACATAAAATGTGTTTAGTTATTCAAATCTAAAAAGCTTTTTTCTCACATTAATAGTAATAAGAATTCATCATCGGCTATTTACCCACTCGTTAATTTCCTATTTGCGGCTGATTAAATGTTCTTTAACATAATATGGTTTGCACAGTACAGCTTAAGCCCAAAACACAAAAGCTTCAAAAAGAGAAATTGCCCAGAAACAGGCATCTGTTTAGTATGAGAGAAAATTTTAAACGGAATTTTTAAACAACATTCTCTGGTTTTCATTTTGCATTTGAGCTACTGTGATTGGCTTTTATAACATCCTGAGCTCATAAGATTTTATTGGGTACAGTCAAGACCTGGGAATAATGGTGAACAAGTGACCACAAGACAATTGATTCGGTGTTTAATAGTATTAGGGCAAATTAACATTTCTAGACCATTTTCTAGTTTAAAAAAAAGCACATACTTAGGACAAGCTTCTCATTGGCATCCATTGTAAGAATTTATTAAAGGTAAAATTCTCCTCCCACCTCTGAATGACCGCTGCATTTTGGTTCCACCAACATCATCACTTTTGCATAAGTCTTTCTTCTACCTTCTACATATTATGTACACCTAATTCTGATTGCCAGCCCTGCTCAAGCCATCAGAAATATATGCAGAATAAGAGAGTTTCTAGGTACAGAATGCATGCTCCATAAGGGACGTACAGTACTCTTACTTCTTGAAAGAACAAGGTTCCATTTTGACCCGAAGGGAAAGTCAGTGCAACTTAGATGTTGGGTAAGGTGAGGACAGCATAAATTAATTGATGTGGGGCTGAAGGTGGTTGAATGGTTTGTAAAATTCCTCCATACCAAGAGAGAAAATCCATAGTCTCCTGTTTTTTATGCTCCACTAGAAAGCAGGTGACTTTATTGATATATTTTGAAAGTGGCCAACCCCATCATGTTATGTTGCTGCTGCAGGTACCCTAGTAAATGTTGATCAAACATCAACTAAACCTGGTGTTAGTACAGCTCCTCAGCTGTTTCTTGGACCTTGGCAGACATTGGGTTCTTTATGATAACATTTGACATTTCTGGCCAAGAAGTTTAAAGCAATGCATAATTACCTTGATTCATGGTCCATGCTTGTCTATTGCATATTCTAGATCACACTACAGTAGTTTCCAACATCCCAAGATCAAAACTCATGAAACTTTAGCCCACACCTCTGGTCTTTTTATTCTTAAGGACTTTTTGAATCTTGTAACTTCTTGCTCTATGGCTCTTCAGGACTAATTATAAAATGGTATCTGTTTGCTTTACTTTTTCATTGACATCATGGAATATTAAAAGAATGGGGGACTAAACAATATTTCGCATTTCAACCTTGCTCAAAACAGCAGCGAAAGGCAAAGCATACAAAAAGCATAAGAAATCAGAAGCAAGACAGAATCAAGACCCTATTAAGACAGGAACTTAAGACATTGGGACTGTACTAGAAAGACATTATCTATATATATATATATATATATATATATATATATATATATATATATATATATATATATATATATATATATATTATATAGAAAATGTATAAAGCTTTGCACCTTCATTGCATTATCAAACATGGTCCCCGAGGGAGTAGAAAAAGGGTAATGGATTGTGCCCTCAGACCTCCATTTAAAGATTGCAGGGACATGAGATGGTGGGGTCATAGGTCTAACTGTAAAAATCTTTGCTATTGTAGAGTGGCCAAACACTTTGTGGAAACATTTCAGAAACACAATGCCTGATTCTCTTCATTCTTCTCCACTTAAATAAATCCTTGTGTAGCTTTGAATCTTTAGAATTATGAAGTTTATAGGCTACATCTGTCAGAATACCACAATGTATAAAGGCCATTGGTTTCCATTATGGAAAAATTGATGATGGAAGTGTTATAACTAAAAGTTATTGAGCCTTTTATTGGGTCCCACTAATGGCTGTCTAAATACTTGGTAGTTATCTGATGTTTTTTGCATTTAGACAATTTATTGATGGACTCCTGTGTATATTTTCTCACCCTTGCTTAGAGAAGTTACCTTACGTGTTAACCCCAGCACTGCATGAGGCCTTTTCAAGCTTAGAAGAGGGGAGCTATTTTGTTAAAGATTACTTGGTAGTTGTTTATTAGTCATGACTGTCAATTATTAAGTGTCTATGCACTTCTCTTGCTGAGGGGGTGGATAGTTCTGCAGAGCCTGAAGTAGGAGACCTCAGTAGGAGAAGCTAATGCAAGGATCTCTGTTAGGGTCTCACTCTAGAAGTGACAGTCAGGCTAGGGCTAGTTATAGCAGCCAGAGCTCCAATGTGGAAAGCAGAAAGTTTTGAGCCCAGGGTGTCACCCTCCAGGATAGGACTGAAGAGGTCATGTTCATTGATAGAGAGATCTCGTGAGGAGCACTGCTGTGAGAACCTTATACTGAGTGGACTCAACACTTCCTACACCACTTATTGTTATTGATACCCTGCCTGTGCCTAATGCCATCACAAGAAGTATCTATAGAAATATTATGAAGGGACAATATCTTGTACCATTTTGAAGCAACATCTGAAAGACTGTTTTGATATCCTACAAACAAACAGGAAACTGTTTTAAAGAGCCACTGTTGTCGCAGTTATTAAACCTCTTTAAAATGTATCTGACATCAAGGTAAGAAGGGGTGTGGTCAAGCACCCCAAAAGAATGGCATAATATGATTGGGGCATGACCAGTGAAACTGGGATATTAATGACAACTCACTAGGTTTTCTTATTCCCTAGCAACACCATAGTAGTATGAACAATTTAGCAGACAAACCTTAGGGCAAAATGTCTGACAAATGTGTATTATAGGAGGGCGTAATCATTTTGTATGATAAAGCAATAAATGCAGTGAAAAAAAGAAAACATCCCATACATGTGCAGAAAGTCTGCACCACTGGTATAAGTGGTATTGATAAATGCTGCATTACAGCCCATTTAATTAAAATGACAGAAATAACCAATTACTGCAGAAGACAGGGGGTTCAAATGGAGAAACGCACATAAATATGAACTTTCCTTTGATTCTTATGAGCGCCTTTCTCCTTTTTATGTTTTTCTTAGCAAGTAGTAGCTGAACAATTTGTTTAGAAATGTAATGGAAATGAAAATTAATTAGCCGATAGAATTCAAATTACTGCAGGATAACACTGGAAAAATAAAATAATAATTTTCTCCTGGGGAAAGGAACAAAGGGGGTGATTTTTTTTCATTGTGGTGAGAATTTCTCAAACAAAGCTCATTACCCTGATAAAGGCTAGCTGTAAGGAAAAAGACACTTACCCATTAGTAGAATAATCTAGAATGGCACAAAGCCATGCTCATGATGAAGGATGAATTACCCCATGATTACCCCCATACCTCTGGTATATTTATGCAATTATCTGCATGATAATTTGCCATGTGTGACTGTAACAATAATCTAGTCCCAAATCAATTCACATGATGTCAAATGGAGACAGTGTCAGACTGAGACCAGTATTAATAATGCTCTTTCCTAGGATGCCACTCATCAGAACCAACCTGATTGGGCTGCACAATAGTGCAGAGATTTTTGCAGGGGAACTGAAGGGCTGGGATGCCTAGGGCAGTAGCAGGCAAACTCAGCTTAAAGGCCAATTAAGGTGAAATTTTAGAAGAATAACCATTTGATCTTCTAGATATAGAGTAACTGACATCTTAGATAGGATTTGGGGTGAAAGCTTATTTGATGTCCTAGACATCCTTGGGCTGGTGGCTATTAGCTAACAGAAGCCCAACTCTTTTCACATTTGAATGTGGCTCACGGGTTAAAAAGGTT
This sequence comes from Xenopus petersii, assembly GCA_038501925.1. Taxonomy (NCBI): domain Eukaryota; kingdom Metazoa; phylum Chordata; class Amphibia; order Anura; family Pipidae; genus Xenopus; species Xenopus petersii. Next base: position 22,503,195 of record CM076676.1, read on the forward strand.
GGGGACCCCTGGTCCAGGGCCTTATTATTCTTAGGCTGACGGCTCACAATAAGGCTCATTTATAAACACTGGCCAAACCTGTAGTGTGGCAGTATCCAATAGCAACCAATCAGTTATTAGCATTCCTCAGCCTGCTGCAGGTAGAACAATGAAAGCAAGCATCTGATTGGTTTCCATGGGTTACTGCCCAGGCGCAAATTTACTCATTATTTATAAATGACCACCAATGTTGCTTATAATCCGCAGCCTTCCAGAAGTATTAGGAGACTATACATCTATTTAAATAGATACACCACAAAATAGATTAGTATATTTTTAGGTTACATTAAGATGGCATTTCCTCCTTAGTCATACAAAATACACTTTCTATGGAAAATACTATATTTTTTTAATGAAACACAAACATGGATGGCTAGAAAATAAGGCACATTATTTACTCCAAAATGAATCTTATGAAACATTTCCCCAAATATAGTTTATTAGGTTAAAATACTTCAGAAGGAATTGGCCTTTCCAAGCTTACGCATTTAAATAACTGAAGGGAATTTAGCCATATAATACTCCCATTCCTTTTTCAATAATTTAAACTATTTTTTACTGCATTTCTGCATTAGGCCTCAAACACTTGGCTCCAAACCACTCAACAGCAGTTACCTTAATATACAGCTTAGTCTATCAACGCAGATATCAGGCTGGGCCTGGAAAATGAGATCCATATATATTCTGTGCAACATACAGACAAACAGAAAAGGCACTATAAATATGCATTCCATGGAAGCAGGACATTAAGAGGATATAAACGCTCAATAAAATTCTAATCATGCTCCCCCAATGTCCAAAGTAAGCAACCAAAAAATAATTGCAAATGCAATTACAGGGCCTTGCCTTCTTATAGTACCTTCCATATCGTGTATATCAAATGGCATAATGCAGTGGAAAATACAAACATGGGGAGCATCACCTTTCTCTCAACGCACTCACCTCAACTACAAGTAATTTCCCTCCCCCAAAAGGACCAATTCCATAGAAATTCTGGGCTTCTGATGAAGTGGTGAGACGCCATGAAACCCGTAATGCGAACGATCTTTCAAAATGCTGATACACTGAAATATCTATATTTTAATGCCTGGCCAATAAAATTTCCTTGTCACTAGTTACTACAGCAATTACCTCCCTGTTTCTCAGTTTCTTTGAGTAACTGACAAGGATGAGTTCCTTATATCAACTAGATCAGTGGTTATCAGACTTTTTCAACTCAAACCCCCCTTAGATGTTAGGTATTTGGTCAATCCACATCTTAGATCAAAGCAAGTTAACATATATCATCAGCCATCCAAACATAATTCAGACATATATCAACTATCTCAAATATCTAGGGCAGCAGAAACAAGTCCTAAATGATCTTAAAGCCGAGCTTTTGGGTATAACTAGGAAAGTAAAATACATTTTCCATAAATTTCACTTTACATAGCCTTCATGTTGATCTCCTCCTAACAGCAATTTCAGGCCACCACAGTTGTTTTATCTCTACCTTTACTACACTCCCCGTAATTATCTCACTTTAATTAGTTAAAGTGAGTTGACCTCTGTATAAACAGTCCCACCCATTACTTCTTTGTAGCATCTGTCAGTGTCTTAGAGAAAACAGGAGTCCATTATTCTGAGGGTTTATTTGTGCACAAGTAATCTAATAAACTACCCTTTCCTTCTCCAACAATTGCACGCAAGAAGCTGGAAGTGGGAAAATGAAAGTGATGTCGATGTCTCTGTTCTTGTCTAGCTCAATAAATAACAAAAATATGTTATTTTCTGTCCTATTAGTTGAACTTAGGTTGAACAAGGAAGCATACTGCCCCTTTAATGTTAATGGTGGAATTCTTAAAGCGATACTTTCATGGAAAAACATGTTTTTTTCCAAAACACATCCGTTAATAGTGCTGCTCCATTTCTCAAAAGAACAAACAAATTTTTTCATATTCAATTTTGCAATCTGACATGGGGATAGACATGTTGTGAGTTTCCCAGCTGCCCCAGTCATGTGACTTGTGCCTGCACTTTAGGATGGAATTACTTTCTGGCAGGCTGTTATTTCTCCTACTTAATCTAACTGAATCAGTCTCAGTGGGACTTGGCTTTTACTATTAAGTGCTGTTCTTAGATCTTCCAGGGAGATGTTATATTGTGTTAGGGAGCTACTATCTCGTTACCTTCCCATTGTTCTTTTGTTTGGCTGCTGGGGGGGGAAGGGAGGGTGTGATATCACTCCAATTTGCAGTACAGCAGTAAAGAGTGATTGAAGTTTATCAGAGCACAAAGTCACATGACTGGAGGCAGCTGGGAAATTGACAATATGTCAGATTTCAAAATTGAATATAACAAAATTGCTCTTTTGAAAAATGGATTTCAGTGCAGAATTCTACTGGAGCAGCACTATTAAAACTGATGCGTTTTGAAAAAACATGACAGTATCCCTTTAACCAGACTGTGGAGGACTATTCCAAGTTCTGCTTTAATGCAACCTCCTGCAAGCTATTGTATTATTGTGGTTTAGTGCTGAGAGTCCTCCAGCTGAGATCATTGTTTAATATTAACAGCTGCACGTGAGATACATATTTATTCTTTCTGTCCCTTCCAGCTTTGGAATGATAAGACACGAAACGGAAAACGTTCCCCTAATGCCAGGGATACTGTAATCCATTGGTGCATCGACTGTCTACATGAAAGGACGCCAGGTGAAATGAAACCATTTGTTCTTAATACATCCTTGCACAAAAGCCTTTAATTACAAAGCAAGGCATGCTCCCTGCAGAGACAGCGGGATTACTCAGAAAATGATGATATTTGCACAAAATCCTTACTGAATCTCATTGCTTGTGCATTGTTTCTACACCCTCGAGGAGGGGGGTGAAAATACCCCCCTTGTGTCATGCAGTGTTTTGTGTAGTATTATGTTAACTCATTAACTAGCTTCTTAAATAGCTTCATGTGTTACCTCTTGGGTGTCTTTTAAGTAGTAATGCCCCCCTGTAAAGAAGTAGATTCCTGATCACATCTCCCCCACTTTTTTGATAATTAGAAAAATACTCTGAGCAGGAAATATTGTATAGAAATCCTTTCCTTGTTCTACCAGTCCAGTTGTTGTATAAAAGAAGTGATGCTAATAATCTAAGAATGCATGATCGACGTTACTGACAAGTAGACATGGCTTAAACAATATGGCTGCATCCTTTACATTTCTGCGATTTGATGCCAGTGAACAATATAAGGGTTTCTTTTTCTGTTGATTTACAGCTATTAAATCTTTAAACATTGATGTTCCCACTGTGGATGCACAAGCTTTTCAGTCCCCAAAAATCCCATGAAAATGTGCAAGATCCTTTAAATAATAGGATAATATGAAGAATAATGAGTAACTATGGGACCAGGAACTAGATGACACTCCGAAACCCTTACTTTGAAATATTAAAACATATCTTCGTTGGTCTCTACACATGTTTTCCTATTAGATATTTGAATGTGCACAAGGCATGATGGGAACTGATTATCAGAAGAAATCCTTCTGTTGACTTCTGGAAAATAAACTCACTGCTGTAAAATATTTATCTGGCCCTGAACCCAGTATCTTCTGTTTGTATAATATATGTCTATGTTCCCTGCATCCCTTTCTATAAAATATTTATTGGCCTATGCATTTCCAACACTAACACTTCCATCCCGGAATTCTCTGCTGTAACATATCCATCTGTACTTCAAGGAATCCCTGGGGTAACATTACTATCCTTACGCTCAGCTTTATCTTCTGTTGCATATCCATGTCTTCTACCATCATTCCCTGTTGTAATATAACTATTGAACCATGCGTTTATTATGCTTAAACATAACCCTTGTGCTCACAGCATTCATTGACTTATCATATCTATCTGTACTCCCAGCACTCCCTGCTGTGACAAATCAGACAGGGGCCCCAGTTTTTAATGATGAAGCATAGTATTTGTCAAAACATTCCATGTTTCCACCATTGGGGACCGTAGAATTTCCTAAAAATATTCCTTCCCAGCATTCCATATCTCTTGAGGTTCCTTCTATTCCCATGGTTCCAGAACTGTAGGATTGCCCCTGGAAGATCTGGAGCAGTGGCAGGTGGGCTTAATCTGAAAGCCATTTAGGGTGAAATTTGGGGAGATTTTGCTCTCCTAGATAGCCCTGTCAGCCCAGCTTAGGGTGAGATTTGGGGTAAAATATACTAGATATTATTGGAAATATGACTCAGTGGCTGATACCCATCTGTAACCGTGTTGTGAACCAGAGGGGTCCTGATCAACGATTAGACCTCCAAGGGGAGCTTGAACCAAAAACTCAATATTTCCAGCTGCTTTCTCACATATCCAGCTATAGCATTCCAGCTATAATTATTTGCTCATTATATAAATCCCTGCTCTATGTATCAAGTCTTGTTGTTCTTGACCCCTGGCAAGATATAGACATTCTGACTGTATCAAATCTCTAAAACTGTCCTCATGTCATTCACCTGTGAGCCCCAAAGCCAAAACCTTGCCTTACTCTATTTCAGCTTATTATGAGAGATAACATCTAGCCTATACTCCCTGCAGTCATATAACCCCTTGGCAGGATTGACCCCATTCCCCTTCTGTTAAAAAAAAACATGTCCTGCTACAGCCAGCACATTTTCTTATTGGAGATAAGTCTTTGATTTACTTGCTCAGTAGCATCCTTCCTGATGTGCTCAGCCTCATCGTTGATGTGGTCTGATACATATTTAATTAAATTCTTTGCATCTTACTTGGGGTGGGAACCAACTGACTGCTGTGAATAGCTCCTACTTTATGATAACCCTTTGACTGGACTTTCTGCATCTCTAGCTACAAGATCACAGCAAGAGGTGCCCCCCATAGTCACTGCTGCTGAAACATGCCTATTTGATGGTACCTCCTGCCTTATACAGTCACTGATAAAAATAAAATAATTCAAAATAATGCATCTTATTTTTATATCAAATCCTCCTAAATTTTTGTGCTCAGTTCCAAATCGTGTTTCCATGGTTACTTACAATAGTAAAGTTCATGACTTTGAGGATCCAGATGGTCATGGCTAGGTTCACCAGGATAAGTATCATAAGAAGCAGCACGAAGAAATACAGGCACCTCTTCCTCCAGCCGTATATTCCCACCTTGTACACGTGTGGCCCCTCATTGCTGGAGAGCGTGCTCCTGTGAGCGTACTGTTCCTGAGGCATCTGTGTATAGTAAAGGATATTAAAAAAAAGATTTATTCTGACTGTTGAAGGAGGAACAAAAAGCAGAATCTTTGTACGAATGTCCCTGACAATGCATTGCAAACAAATGGTACAAAGGACAGAATCTGCCAGGTGAATTCTAAATCAGCATCTTATTCAATATGAAATGAGTTCTGAGCTGGATGTGGACTCTGCAGCCAGAATATGATTGCTCATTTCCCTTCCGTGGCTAGATACCTTTTAAACTGATTTGACCCTCATATATAGAATTGTGACCTCCCACACTTTCTGTACTACACTAATTACTCCAGCCTTCAACCAACATAAATAAAGGAGCAGGCAGGCCAGTGATAGCACCCTATGATCGTTATTACTGAGAAATGGGTGGAGAGTGCAGATGGAGCAATTCCAAAAGTACATTTTAGCAGCAGGTTTGACAGTGGGTTTTTTTTCCCCTGAGGAACGGCAACCACATCCTGAGGAATCATTGAAACTGACAGTGGAGAGAAGGAGCAGGCTGACCGTTCTGCTGCCGAACACATCTCATCATTCTTCTCATTCTCTTAAAGTGGATGTAAAGGTCCCCACTACACAGCTGGGGATAAACACAAATATTCCTTGACTACCAACCTAGCGCAAAACAAAAGTGATCATAGCCAGGTTTGGACTGGGCCAGCGGGACACCAGGAAAAAAACATGGTGGGCCCTGTTGGCTCAGATCCGCTCCCAACCGCCTGACCTTCCTGAAGATTTTTCCCCACTGACCGTAGAAAATTGGAGGTATGCGCTGGTCAGGGCGGGGTGGAGACGGGTTTAGGACGGCTGCCCTGAAGTGAGCAGGGGGAGAGTCAGGGGCCCAGGGTTTGTGTGGCCCCCTGATAAAGCAGCCCAGTGGGCCAAGACCCCCACAGTCCAACACTGATCATAGCCTGGTAGCAGTGTGTCTCTGAAAAAGCTTACCAGTAGCTGCCCTTCTTCTTTATACAGCACAAGGCCTGAGCTGCTGTCAGTTATCTGAGCCTAAGGAATGACTCACAATATACAGTATACATATTTAAAATAAAAGTACCAATACAAGGCTAATAAGCAAATTAATTCAGATTTGGTTTTGCCTCATAAATGGATCAATAAATGACCAGCTCAATCTTGAGGGGCAGACCTTGTAGGTAATACAGGTCCATGCGTTCCCTCTTGTATCTATTTATTTCCCTGTTCTTTATTCTTCATTCTAAAGACAAAAATGAGGACCAATTATGAATTAGCTGATACAGTATATTACACTGTTATATCATCATAGTAAAAGTGTAAAGTGAACATCCCCCTTTAAGGGCTTGAATTTGGACTTTGGAGCAAGGCTACCGTTTTTAATATATGGACAAACAATCCCTGTTTTGTTTAAAGGGTAAGTATAAATATATAATTTTTGAAGCCAACATCATTTCCTGCCCTTGTGTTTCAGTTATGGACTGCACTTGTTACCATGTGCTTGCAGTTCTGATTGGTTGCTGATTTCTCTTTAAAGGCAGATGTTGCCTAGGACAAGGGAATAGGTGGGCAGCAGTACAAAAACCACTGAGTTATTTCTGGTTTACCAAGTAAGCAGAACATTAAAACCAGGCCTGTCGTGAATAAATCATTTCGAAGCATGAATACATGCATTGCTTAACAGACCTTTTTATGATGCATAAAATATTAAAATTGTGCTTTTTATGTTACACATTCCATTCAAGGAAGAAGCCTCTGTCATTAAGATGTTCCTCTCTCCTCTCTCCTTTTGTAAGAAAGCTTTTTGCCGGAGCTCCCCCCTCTCCAACAGAGAAATCTGGGCCATTTTATCCATGTCAAAAAAGCGTATGCTTCTAAATGAGTGTTTATGGGCAGAATTATAGGTCAGCAAACAGCATGAAAATATTCAAGAGTTTAAGTTTTCTGATGATACGCCGAATGGACTTTATTAAAGGGGAGGTTCACCTTTAAATTAACTTTTAGTATGTTAAAGAATGTCTAATTCAAGCATTGGATATCATTTTTTATTATGTATAGTTTTTTTATTTATTTGCCTTCTTCTTCTGACTCTTCACAGGACACGATGAGCGCAGCACTTCCGGCGCTCAGCCAGATAAAGTAGGAGGCGCATATTGCTTCATCAAATATGGCTTTATTTAAGCAAACAACCTGACAAACGGTGGTACACAATAGTGAAGATCAGCCTACGCGTGTTTTGTGCCCAGAGCTACCGGCACTTCATCAGAGCTCTGATTAACGGATGCCATTGACTTTAATGGACGCCGGCATCAACTTTGAGCCAGCGCCCATTTTGTTGCCAGCATCAAAATCGGCGGTTCACAAATTTTTGGTGACAAATTCGCCCATTAATAATCGCTGAGAATTTATTTCAAAAACAAATTCCAAAATAAACTAAATGCTGAACTACTGCTATATTTTGCACCTATATTAGTGAATAAACCATTAAGACCCCAAACCAATTATGTAATTGTTCCAGTTCAGAACTCAGCTTGTAGAACGTGGACTCTCTGCTGAGGTTCCATTACTCATTGCTATGAGACCAGCCAGTATATTATAGTGAATATTATGATAATGTGCTTGTCTCGGGGTACAATGCCTGTAATTCTCAAACTTCTCTCATTCATCTTACATTGCCAATTTGCATGACTTAATAACACAGAGAAGAAATCACTGCTACACTACATCATGTCAGCACAATAAAAGCGACTTAAACACTTTTCACTGTATTAATAAATAAAATACAGAAACACCCATCATGCCTTGCAGGGAGAACAAATGAGAGTCCAGTGCAAACAATAATGTAGCCCCATCTGTTAGCGAAGGCTAGAGCATAAGCATGTTGGGTTATAATAACATAAATGAGCATTTTGTGGGTTGCTGGTAGGATTTTGGTATGCAGAAATAGGTGCAGGTAGGTGGGTTGCAGGTCTCAGCACCGGGGCACTTGGGTACCACCAGGGAACCTGACTTGAAGGACCCCTAATATAAACTCACCCTGTGATGCTGTGCAGTCTGTGGCCTATGCATTTGAAGAGAAGAACACGTCTTGAATTTTCTGCGTGGTGGGCAAAAGGGTGACTGATAGTGTAGCAGATTACTAGGAACAGTAGGTAAGGGAGGTCCACACTTTAGGGCTGAGTAGCCCAGGACCCACCTGGAGAGGGCTCATAGGGATATTCTATTGTGTTCTGGTGGACTAGCACAACCCTGGGTCATGTATCTACCCACCCTGTGATGCTGTGCAGTCTGTGGCCTATGCAGTGGAAGAGAAGAACAGGTCTTGAATTTTCTGTGTGGTGGGCAAAAGGGTGACTGATAGTGTAGCAGGTCCACACTTTGTAGGGCTGAGTAGCCCGGGACCTACCTGGAAAGGGCTCATCGGGATATTCTATTGTGTTCTTGTCGGCCAGCACAACCCTGGGTCATGTATCTGTATCAACATAAAAGGTGATGTAGCCTCTTAATAAAATTATACCATTGTAGACATGGGTCTAATCAATCTGAACCCAACCCACTACCTACACCTGCAACTCGGATTTTTACCAGTTCAGACCTGCTACTTGACCCAAACTACTACTGTGTTATCCACAACACCACCTGCTACCTGCTGCACACTATGAAACCATAAGAGAAGTCAATGTAGACTAGCAGTGAAGCCAAGAAATGTATACTGAGATCTGTGACCTGCCAACCTGCATCTATGCTCCCCTAATCCTACCAGTACTCCAAAAAATAACTGTAGTTTTTTTTTTTACCAAACCCAGTGCAGGACTTTCTGCTTCTCTGCTTGATGAGGTGTCATAAAACATATGTGAAGCAGAAGTTGTGTTGGTCTACATGGGTCTAATCAGGTAGACCTGAACCTGGTACTACCCACACCTCCAACCCACATATTTACAGGCCTGCTACTTCAACCTGCCATTGCTTTATCCATACCCCAACTGCTTGCTACTATGAAATCAAAAATGATACTATCATAGACTGAATTGAAGCCATCATTGACAAAAAGTAGCATCATTCAAGGGCTAGGGAGGGGAAAAATGAGTACAAGATTATACTAAAACCTACCACCCGCCAGCCTGCAGATTTTGCTTGGAACTGTCTCTTTCCAAAAATTAACCTGAATATAATACAGATATGGGATCCATTATCCGGAAACCTGTTATCCAGAAAGCTTCGAATTACAGAAAGGCTGTCTCGCATGTGCTCCATTTTATGCAAATAATAAAAATTTTAAAAAGGATTTCCTTTTTCTCTGTAATAATAAAACAATACCTTGTACTTGATAACTAAGATATAATTAATCCTTGGGTTTATTTAATGACTAAATTATTTTCTAGTAGACTTAAAGGAACAGTAACACAAAAAAAATGAAAGTGTTTTAAACTAATAAAAATATAATGTGATGTTGTCCTGCACTGGTAAAACCAGTGTCGGACTGGCCTACCGGGTACCAAGAAAACTCCTGGTGGGCCAAGGTGTCAGTGTGCCCTCCTGCTTCTAAATATTTGGCTTATTTCATGGCCATTCCTTATTTCTATGAGAATAAAGAGGCTAAATAGATGGAATAATAGGTTATAATATGTAAAGAAAAGAGAATAGGAGAATAGAGGTTGAGTAAGTAAAGGAAGAAAATAATATTTTGAGTAGGCCCCTGGTCTAAAGGTTTTTGGGTGGGCCCCTGGTCTAAGGGTTTTTGGTGGGCCCCTGGTGTCCCAGTCAGACACTGGGTAAAACTGATCTGTTTGTTTCAGAAACACTACTATAGTTCATATAAAAAAAAAGCTGCTCTGTCTGCTGTGTAACCTGAGCCCTTTTCTCTTTTGAATGGCTGCCCCCATTGCTAAACAGCAGCTTATTTATATAAACAATAGTAATGATTCTGAAGAAAACACAGCATTTGTACCAGGGCAACACTGCATTATATTTTTATTACTTTAAAACACTTTCACTTTTTCATGTGACTGTTCCTTTAAGGTATGAAGTTCCAAATTACGGAGAGGTCCATTATCTGGAAAACCCCAAGTCCCCAGCATTCTGGATAACAGGTCCCATACTTGTACTGAAATGTCCTTCAGCGTTTTGAAGACCCAAGATAAACAGTCGGACAATGTTACTTTACCATTCAGTGGCTGAAAGATGTGTCAGCTGTACCTGTATCACTACATGGTACATCATTCACAAAAGCCCATTTATATGGCATGCTATTAGGCTGTAAGCTCTTGGAACAAGCTTAACCTTCTCAGTACTTGAATTACCCTTTCCCTGCACATATCTGCTACGTCTCTTAAGCTGAATGGATGGGCACAGTGCTCTTCTAATAAATTATTTGCTCAAAACTCATTAGGAACTGGAGTTGCAGCCTTAGCTGTGAATCACGGTTATCTTTAGCCATGCTGCACCAACTGCATTGAGGAATGACGCTTAGCAAATAGATACGGAATTGACTAATGTATAGCCTGACATGTTTGCGTAGGTTCCCTCCTACACTCTAAAAACATACAGGAAGGTTAATTTTTAATTGACTGTAAGCCCCACTGGGACAGAGACCGGTGTGAATGCTGTAAAATCTTCATAAAATGCTTTGTCGTTGGTTGGTGCTACTATATTTAATAAAAGGAAATAATTATTAAATTAAACTGGGATACCACTGGTTTCCTTTGTACAAATGGTATCTAACTAAATCCAATGCTGATTCTAGTCTTGGTGGCAAATCTGCAAATTGTATCAATATTTATGAGTTAACGGGGGACAAAAACCTTCCGTTGCAGTCACCCCTATTTGGCTCAGAATTCCTATTGGCCCATCCTTATGTCCACTGTGAGCCTACATTAAAACCTCTGCAACTTGACACTGACTATACTCAATTGCTGTAAAAGTGGGCCCAGGATGTCAGGTTCTCTAGTGGCTCATCTTCAAAACCATAATAAATATAGAGATATGGGAAACCTGTTATCCAGATAGCTCAGAATTACCGGAAGTGTCTCCCATAAACTCCGTTATAATCAAAAAATCCAAATATTTAAAAATTATTTCCTTTTTCTCTGTAATAATAAAACAGTAGCTTGTACTTGATCCAAACTACGGTATAATTAATCCTTATTGGAAGCAAAACCAGCCTATTTGGTTTAATAAATATTTAAATGTTTTTTAGTAGACGTTAGGTATGGCCATCCAAATTACAGAAAGAGCTCTAATCCTGAAAACCCCCAGGTACCGAGCATTCTTGATAACTGGTCCCATACCTGTATTTATACATTCTGTATCACTACATGCTACATCAAAATTGCAGCTTGACAAGCAACCTTTTCCTAGTGTGCAAATCTGCAAATTGGATTGAGTTAAAGGGGATATAAACCTTCCACTGCAGTGTTGCCCCAGTGGGCAGGGTCAGACTGGGCCGGCGGAACACTGGGAAAAACCCTGTCGGCACTCCCCCGTGCTGTTTATCTCCCTCCCTCAATGCACTGAAGGTAGGTTTAGTTTATACGGGGGAGGGTGGGTGGTGGCGGCCCCTGTAGGGGGTGTCGGGCATGGCAGGGGCCCCCTGGGGATCCCCATTCTATCAGAATTCACATTGGCCCATCCACATGTCCACTGTGAGCCTATAATAAAAAAAACTATACCATCTGATACTGCCAGTTCAGGATCAAGTGATAATTACCTGACAGCGACTGCATCTATGATTGCAATCACTGACGAGATGAAGGAGGGTTGGATGTCTGTTGAATGGTTAATGGCCACAGGATATAAGCCCACTGTCTAAATCATCCCCTGTGCCCTTGCCCTATTAGGGCATCATTATATAAAACAGCTTTGATGCTTGTTTGCTGTCAGAGCTGGACGATAAAGTTATTTCCTACTGATTAACACTTCCCCTTTAAATGCTTAAGTTCAGAAGTTTAAAGTGCCTGTATTAAATCTCCAACCAGTACCATTAGTGTGGCCACTGTGAGTCCATCCCATTAAAGTTTATCTCCAATGCACAAGAAAAATGAAAACTTTCTTTGTGCCCATTCAGTGACCATGTGCCAACCAAGCACCTGCCTATGTTTATGCCTGCAGCTAAATCTCATTGATATACATGTTAATGCAGATGCCAGTTAGCTGCAGTGAACCTGGCTACCCATAGCCATAGAACACAAATGATTAAAACCATGATGAATGCAAATGACCAACTCCGCAGTGAGGATACCATATTAGCACTAGCTTTCCTCTCATCACAAGGCATTGCCAGTGCAGTGTAATGCAGGTATTTTAGGAACAGGGACACTTATTTTTAGCATGTTAAAGAGGGTGGAGGGGTGTGAGGGTTAGACCCTGAGCAGAAAGAACTGTACATGCACTCTAGCAGCAAGCGACACATTTGGAATGTCCTGCAACAGCTGCGTAGCTTGTGTCGTGACAAATGCACTCATATGGTCAGACCATATTTCTACACAGAAGGGAATAGTCTAAATGAAGGTCAGCGTGAGAAATGTTTCTTCATTTCCCTTTGATTGACTTGAAACTTGAAAGCAACTGAAATACAGTCATCTGTATGTGATATAAACTTCTAGGATGTGAAAAGGGCATGAGATAACTGCTTCTCCTCCTAAGACCAATGAAGAACAGGTGATGTTAGGAGTATAATATTAGAGTAAAAAGACCCAGCTGCTTTTTGGGGTGGAAGGGCCAGGGCTGTAGGTGCAAGGTACTAAAAAAAGGCACATACAAGTCTATTTTGTTGCAGCTATTTGTACACTCAAAATGGAGCACAAAGCATTGCACCTCACTTGTCTGCATGCATTCATCTGCACTGAATTCATAAGGGCTGGATAGCACACGAGTGTCTCCTAGCTTACATGAGTGCCTCCTAGCTTACGTGAGTGCCTTCTAGCTTACATGAGTGTCTCCTAGCTTACATGAGTGCCTCCTAGCTTACATGAGTGCCTCCTAGCTTACATGAGTGTCTCCTAGCTTACACAAGTGCCTCCTAGCTTACATGAGTGTCTCCTAGCTTACATGAGTGCCTCCTAGCTTACATGAGTGTCTCCTAGCTTACATGAGTGCCTCCTAGCTTACATGAGTGCCTTCTAGCTTACATGAGTGTCTCCTAGCTTACATGAGTGCCTCCTAGCTTACATGAGTGCCTTCTAGCTTACATGAGTGTCTCCTAGCTTACATGAGTGCCTCCTAGCTTACATGAGTGCCTTCTAGCTTACATGAGTGTCTCCTAGCTTACACGAGTGCCTCCTAGCTTACATGAGTGTCTCCTAGCTTACATAAGTGTCTCCTAGCTTACATGTCACTCAGATGTGCAGTCCATGGAGCACTGGGGCCAGTGGTGTAACTAGATATGACTGGGCCCCACAGCAAATTACTTTTCTGGCCCTCAAAATGTCTAGAGGTTGACTTGTTTTACCAATAATATGAAATTGTATATGAATTATGGCCTCATTGGGCCCCTGCACCACCTGGGCCCCCTGCAGCAGCAGAGTCTGCCATATTAACACCCCTCACTGGGGCCTGCAAAGCACAGGAGAGCCCTATACTTACAACCTGCTTATGGCAGGACTGCCTTGAGTCTGTTAGTGCTGCACTCTTCACCTTGCACTGGATTACTTGCAATCATTTTGTAAACAAGTTTGATAATATGAGAAAAAACAGGCAAAAGCTTCACAAAATGCCATCATTTTTGCCCAGGGTAACCTGAATAATGACGTGCTTTGACACTGTTCTGCAGGCTCATGGGATAAATTACTATCACTATCATCATTAAAACCTTTTTATAAACTCCCAACGTATTCCATAGTGATGTGCAATAGAAGAGTGTACACATCAAACACATATTGCACACAAATACTGAGTAAGGAAAGAGGGGCCTGCTCAGTAGATACAGTAAATATAAATATATATATATATATGTACAGTGTTAGAGCTCAAGCACAGATGGCACACACAGATCCCTATACACCATTAAAAGCGCCTAGTATTTCCTACCTTTCAGCATCCAGAGCAACACGGCACCCAGTAAAATAAAGAAGCTTGGAGAAATCCTATGGTTTCCCCCACATACACATCCGACAGGCCTGAGCTCTCAGCGTTCTCTGTCTGTCTCACATTTTCCAGTTACAAACTTGCAGCCAAGTCCCTGCCCAGCCCCAAAGAATTTCCTGGACAGCATTCCCTCTTTCTTTTGAAGCCTCTCAGCCTCTGTATTAAATAGGGAGACTGTGGCAGGCCGCAGCACTGCTCTTGCACTGACTCCCCTGCGGGCACGGTGGGAGAACACATGTTGTACATTAAAGGGCTTCCTCTTTTTCCCTCTCTAGAACCCTAATGGTAATGCTCAGAATTGTACACATGATGTTTACATGTAATGAACATGCAGCACCGCTGTGTAGTGGAGAGGAAATTGCACAGATTTAGTGACTTTTGGCTTCTTCTTTAGATCATTGGCTCTGGATGGATCTGTATTTTTTTGTGACACTTATTCCTGTAAGACGCAACCATCCCATAACAGCGCTGTTGAACTATAGCTCTCAGTATACCCCAAGTCCCAACATATTATCAATAGTTACAGAACACTTGGAGTTGTAGTCGAACAACTAGGCCACAAAAGTAATTCACTGCTGTGCCAAAAGATCGTTGGCAAAAGTAAATATTGCACAGATCATGTAAAGATGTTTAAACTGGGGCCTTCCTTCAGCTGTTATTGAACTTTATTCAACAGAACCTCTTGACGGGATCCCAATCTACATGAGGGCTTATTTATAATCACAATTGCAGTGAGTAGTGATGAGCGAAGTCCGTTGAAAAGTTTTTTTTAATGCAACTTTTTTGTCCAAATAGGGGTTTTTGTTGCGGAAAATTTTTCCACGGCAAATTGTTGCTGCAGTTTCACAAAAAACTCACAGATGGCGGAATTTTGCCTTGAATCCGTGGCTGCTGAAAAAATTCATTCATCACTAGCAGTGAGCAACGTGCTCTTTAATTAAAGGCACTTGAGTCAAAATGTCCTTTCTTCTCTCACTTCTAATATTATACCCTATGTAGCAAGTAACTGGGATTGTGCATCCTGCACATGTCTGTCCTATATACTTGTATTCTGCCTGCACATTGTATCGAGCAAAATGTAACACTACATGCTGTATGGTGTAACTTTGTTCTTATAGTATTCTGCCTGCACATTCTATTTAGCAAAGCACAATTAATGTTTCCATCCTGTATATTCTAGCATTCTGTCTGCACATTCTAGCTAACACCACATAACACTGTTTCACTGTCCCTTATATTCTAGTATTCTCCATGCATATTCTATTCAGCAACATTTAAAAGTGCATCTTTTACAGTATAACCATTGCATCTTATATATAACACTATTCCACCTGTACATTCTGCTCAGCAAAATGTAACAGTGTGGTCTACCATTTTGTTCTAATATTCTACCTGCACATTTTATTCAGCAAAATATAACAGTGTATTGTGCACAATGTGACAATTCCATTGTAACAATTCCAGTATTTTGCCTGCAACATAAAAGTGCACCCAGCATAGTTTGTTCATTTTTTCCTATACAATTTGACAGTGTATCCTGTGCAGTAAAGAGCTATTCACAGTGTAATCTTTCATATTCCAGCATTGTGTCAGCACCTTCTATCTGGTTATAACTATGTATCCTGCACAGCCCATGCATTTGGTAGTTTCTTGTATTCTCCCCTGCACATTCTATCCAGAAAAATATAAACATTTATCTGTAACCTTTCTGCACAATATATCTCATATGATATTGTGCAAATTCTAGGCAGGTGTTCAACGCATTCTCTCCATTCTATACAGTTTATTCTTCTTCTGCACACTCCAACTCCTTTCATGCTATTAATTAGGCACTATCTAGTTAATGTATCCCAAGAAATTTAACCAATCTATCCTACACATTCTACTCATTAGACTCTAAGCATTGCAATCATACCACAAGGACTTGCTAACCTTTCTAGCTGAGATATCAGAAACTTTCCAGGCTGTATATTCTTGCCCATCTTCCTTGTACCTTTAATTGTTTCAATTGTTTCTTTCTGACCCACAAACTAAATTGTGCTGTATAATGCATATTTCGGAGTCAATATCAAGAGCTCGGTAAAAATCCTATGAAGAGAGAAGATAAATGTGGGCCAGTGTATTCCCTACTCATTTCTAATCATTATGTAGTGTTTCAGTTGGAGAATGTTAGAATCTAATTCAGTGGTATTGTCAATATAAACTTGCTGGTTCAAACAATAGGACACTGGTGATGGGAAAACCATTTCCTGTATTTAAATTTTACTACCAATGGGCCAGATTCAATTCAGTGAGAAAAAAGGTGAAAACTCATGGACGAGATTCAATTTGATTTGCATATCATCTCTCACAGTTCATCACGTGAAGACTCTATTGAAGTCTATGAGAAAAAACTGGAAGTGAATTTGGAGAAAAAATGTTCTCCTCAAATTAAATCTCGTCCATGAGTGATAAACCATGAGATAACTTTTTCTCACTGAATTGAATCTGATCCAATAGGTCTGCTCATGAGGATAAAGTGAGCAATGGGTCCTTCCTTCCTTCCGTCCTCCCTCCCTCTTTCCATCCCTTCCTTCCTTACTAGCTTCCTTCCTCCCTCCCTCTCCTATCTAATATTCGTTTCTTTTTCTGGCTACAGATGGAGTAAAAGCTATGCTATTAAGGTTATGCTACAGAGAAGTATATGGTATAGTCTGAAATACCTCTTGGCTACATCTATACGTTGAAGCCCTGAAACATTCTTCATCCATCACAGACATTCTGTATAGAGATTTCATTATGCACTAGTATACCCCCCCACACCTATATATCATTTCCTTCTTTATTCTTTTCATTTATACATCTCTGACATTTGCCTTGCTTTCCTCCTATTATATAGCCTGTTGCCATTCCTAATTATCTCACCAAGCCCCCAGCACCTTCTACCAGTATCTTACTGATGCACTCAATGCTCCAAGTAACATAGAGACAACTCAGAAATTCACATTATTATTATGATATTAAGATTATCCTTTTGTATCCGGCAATCATTATTGCTAATGTGCACGTTCCTACTGTGAGATATATATATATATATATATATATATATATATATATATATATATATAATATATATATATATATTTACATATACTGTATATATATTGTAGAGGACACCAGGACTGGGTCCTTGACGGGAGGTATATTTCCCCATTATTTGGGCTGTGGTACCTTTAAGCAATGTGTGTGTCAGGGAAGGAGTCTAGCCAGGGGCGTAACTACAGAGGAAGCAGACCCTGCGGCTGCAGGGGGGCCCAGGAGGTACAGGGGGCCTCATGAGGCTCTCCTTAATGAGCAATTTCAACATATATTGTTAAAACAGGACAAACACTGGATATGTTCGGGGCCCTAGAATTAATTTGCTGTGGGGCCCAGCAACATCTAGTTACGCCACTGAGTCTAGCCATTATTTGGCAGCAACACCAGTTGTTGTGTTTTCTCAGATTTTCAGGGCCCGTCTCTGGAATGCGAGGGAAGGTACGGGGTAGGTACTTGTACTGCAGCAGAGGGATACTCTGCATAAGGAGGAGGCACAGGTGCAAGAGCATGATGGTGCCGCAATTCTAGATTCTAGAGGGTTAAAAGGACTAAAACCTTTGTGTACAGGTAACTGTGAAAGAAAGCCGGCTGATATTGGACAGTGCTGGTTTTATTGTTTGGCCTCAAGTGGATTTTTATTTTCTTTCTGCTGAGGAAAAGCTACTTTGAGTTCAGTTTCTAAATAAATTGACTTTTCTCTAAGAAACTGTGTACTGCGTGCTGGCTGCGATTCCCCCTCAATACTACTATATATATATATATATATATATATATATATATATATATATATAGATATATAGATATAGATATATATATATAGATATATACATATACATATACAACAACAATAAGTAGTGGTAGCAGAAAACACTGATAATTATACACTGTGGCTGTTTTTCTGCTCCCGAATCTGACATATGATTCCTTTTCTATGCTGCAAAAGAGCTGCACCATTACTAAGCAATTATATGCTTTTGGTATCACTTGGGACTGAACTCCTGTTCTCTGCTCTTTATTATAACAAAGGAATTGATCGTCGAAACAGTTGGGTGCATTAGTATTATCGGGAAGTGTTCGCATAAAGCATGTGTTGATTTTTTGACATGCACTTTTGTCTTTAATCAGTTCAGTGGCAGTTATCTGAACTTAGCAAGGCAGATCCACAGCTATTTGGGTCTGTGCAAGGGTACCATCGGAGATAGTTTAGCAGCAGTCAATGAGCTAGGCTGTCAAACTGGCAGATTCAGCATTGTGTAACTATGGAAACAAAATGCAGAAGTTGGTGGCTTCACAGACTGCGTGTTCTGCCTGTTCCGTGCCTGCTAAGTAGAAAAACTTTATGTATGTCCTTACTTTATCCAATGGAAAAGAACCCAGAATTAAAGGGTGCCGATTGAATTGTAGGAATCCTTTTCTGAGGCTGATGAAGGAGACACTGCCCCGTAATATCCCATATGACTAGCTGTAGTATTACATTCCCCTAACTCTCCAATAATAAACAGCCTATACCTTTAAAATTCTGCTTTTGACTTGATGTGTATGCTAGAAGTCTTTGGGAAAGCTGTGGTTCTCCAACTCTATTAAAAAGTTTTAAAAAGTGCAAAAACGCTGGAAAGGTCTAGCTTACCCTCCATAGAAAACAAAAACAAAAAAAGTGACATTCAAAGTGTTAAATTAAAGGAACCCTAGAGCCTTATTGATTAAAGCTAAAACGTTGCTTCTCTTCTGAAGCAGATATACTGTACATAATATAATATACACCTAATTAAAAAATGATATTCTTTTATTAATGTGTCTCTCATGCTCACGTGCAGGGGTGAAGACGCGGCTGGCAAATCCCGTGCACAGACGCAACATGTGCTTATTCATATTTCAAAGAGATATAAGGTTGTATGATCAGTTCATAGCATTGCAAATGAGCAGCATGAAATTTTCATGAGATAAAAACTCATGAGGTATTTTGTACCTGGAATGAAAAGATAAAAGAAAACAAAGCTGTGCTGTAAAAATTAGTGTGCATCATATTTACTATTGATATTCCTTGGCTATAATGCATAGTAGAACAGCAATACTGTTTGTTTAATCAATCCCAGTAAAGCTATTTTCATTGGGGTTTTATTTTCAGTAAAAACTGATCATCTTAATTCAATATTCTGTCAAATAATCTGGTCGTAATTCACGCATAGAAGGTATAAAAGCTATAACCCCCACTGCTACTATAAGGACCATATCTCCCTACTATACCTGCTATCCCACAGCCACAGTCCCTTCCCAGAGACTATTGTACCACTTTTACTATAGGCACCATCTCTCCCTACTATACCTGCTACGCCACAGTCACACTCCCTTCCCAGAGCTCATTATCCCACTGTTACTATAGGCACCATCTCTCCCTACTATAACTGCTATCCCACAGTCACAGTCCCTTCCCAGAGGCTATTATCCCACTGTTACTATAGGCACCATCTCTCCCTACTATACCTGCTATCCCACAGTCACACTCCCTTCCCAGAGCTCATTATCCCACTGTTACTATAGGCACCATCTCTCCCTACTATAACTGCTATCCCACAGTCACACTCCCTTCCCAGAGACTATTATCCCACTGTTACTATAGACACCATCTCTCCCTACTATACCTGCTATCCAACAGCCGCACTCTCTTCCCAGAGACTATTATCCTACTGTTACTATAGGCACCATCTCTCCCTACTATACCTGCTATCCCACAGTTACACTCCCTTCCCAGAGACTATTATCCCACTGCTACTATAGGCACTATCTCTCCCTACTATACCTGCTATCCCACAGCCCCTTCCCAGAGACTATTACACGTCAGGTTGCATGAGAGATGTTCCTCTTTGGTGGTCTACCTGTACCAAGGCTAGTAGTTAGACCATAGGGTCCCTTTTCTTTGCTAATTATCAAAATTTGAAAGAATGTATTGCTCTTTGATAAAAAGTGATATATTTAAAATAAAAGATAAAAAAGCAGTTTCCTTTCCTATATCCATGTGCATATCGCAGCTGAAATATGCTCCTGTCTCATAAACATGAGTGATCTGAGAAGGGCCATTGACAGAGTCATAAATAAAATATTCTGTATGCAGTAAGTAAATGTGGCCTATATATTTTTTATGTTGTCATTTACATACATTTAAATATTCACAGGTGTCTGCTCCAAGGGTAACTCCTCCACTGTGAGCCAAGTGCGTCCTATAGAGGTCAGCTCTTTACTTTCGCTCATGGATACACACACAGAGCTGAAAAATCTTCTGCCTGACACACGAGTTGCTGCAACTCACCCACAGAAGCCAAATTTATCCAGAAACACTGCTAACGACAGAGAATTTTCTCCAGCACAGCCCCCACATCTGTCAGCCAGAGATCCCAACGGCGCTTCATGTTTCCGAACAGATGCACTTAGCAGTAGAAGCAAACCCACAAACACTGACTGTCACTGCCTTGTGATATATATATATATATATATATATATATATATATATATATATACACACACAATTTCATCTGATGCCCAACGAAAGGGAGGAAGAACCCCTGTTGAATTGAAGCATTTGCAATAAAAATAAGATAAATAAGAGAGGGTTGTTAGAGAGGAATATGTGCCTTGGCACACCTTTCATTAGCTAGAGCCATAGGGGAGACTTTTCCACTGAGATTAAACCCCAAGGGCAGATGCTAAAAATGAGAATAATTGTTCTCTGTGGACTCTAGGCTATGTTGGTCAAGAATGCTGCATTGGGAGCTGGGTTTACGTAATAGTTATTAGAGATTCTCAGAATCTGTAGAATTAGGATTAAGACCATCATTTATTAGAATCTTAGAAATATCCCTAAAAATTTTTTTTCATGTGTCAAGGTTAACGCACGACTGTCTAGTTAAATATTCCTTAAATATCTTGGTTTTATTCATTTTGTAACTGACACTTTCACCTGTAGCTCTCTTTATACACAATGAGCTAGGGGGTCAGAACGCCCTCTTGTGGATTGCCTGTAGGAGGGTCTAAATTTGAAGCGGTGCTCTGTTCAAAAATCAGTGTTCCAAGTCTCTTAGGGCTAGGGCCAGAGGGCCGTGAATCTCTGCCTGCGTTTCTCCGCAGACCGAGAATCCACTCTCCTGCTGCTCCTCCACTCCTGCTCTACCTGCACCCGGAAGCATTGTTTCTACTCAGGTGAAGGAGGCGGCGGATTTCAACGTCAAAATGTGACATTTTGCGCCGAAATCCACCCTACCATTAGAATACAAAGGAGGCAGCTGGGCAGCAGATTCTCTGCTGGCAGAGAATCCGCAATCATTTCCATCGTCGATGTCTGGCGCTACCCTTAAGCTGGCCATAAACCTTGAGATTTGCACATTTGGATGAGCAGGTCTCTGGCTAGTTTGGGCTCCGATGCACTGGTCAAATAATTCTTAGTGTCGTGGAGTCTGGGGCCCACCAGGTTGCTGTTTAAGGGGACCCCCACACCCCCCAGGCCCCTGTTAGAGACACAACCCCCTTCTAATGGCCCCCCGCCCAGGCTGCAACCCCCTCTGCCAGCCTTCCTCGTACCTTTTCTTCTTCATCATGGGATGCAATCAGGCCAGTAGGTGAGGTCAGGAAGCAGTGCAGGCCCAAGGCCGGCATACATTAAGGGTTGGCATGCAGCCCAGGCAATTAGTTTAATTCCAGAGCACTAGCACTAGGTGCTAGTGTTCTGGTAATAAGAAAGGATGCACATGCATGCTATCCTTTGAGGGAGGGAGTGACGGATTGCATCGGAGGACGCTGGCCTCCAGGCACCCTCAGGGCTAATCCGATCCTGGCCCCAACAGCCCAGTCCAACCCTGATCAGTCTGTTCAGATTGTAGGCCCAAGTGCAAACAAATGGATCATCCTCAGAGTCTATAAATGCATCCGATTAGTCCATGACCAATGGAATTTTTATACCTGCCTGTTAACATATATGGCTGATTTTTGGCCAAAAATCAAAAAAGGTCTAGAGGGGTCAAATGGCAGCCTATATGATCTATGTATGGCCAACTTTAGATCAGAGCACCACCCACAAGCAGTGGATCTATTATCGAGACATTTAAAGGGGGCATAAATCTTGCATAGCAGGGGTTCTCTGCTCAAATATTCCAGAACCAAGACTCTCTACAGATTATTAGTGTTTAAATCATGCTGGAAGCTGTAGTCCACCATCATCTGTGCTGCATTCTAAAAATAACACAAAACTCTTACCAAGAATTCAAGGGCCATTGGCCCAAAGAAAGCAAGAGGATCCTCAACCAATGTCCTTGTTCCTTTGAAATTGATGAGAATGAAACCATATATGCAATGAAATTCAAATAATCATTGTGTTATATAAGATATTAGATAAGATAATAAGGCAAGATGACTGATGTTCTTCTAGGAATCATTCAAGCCCTATTGCTCGTGTAATTATTTTATCTGTCACTGGACTGTCACTGGAGGGATTAAACTAAATATGTACAGCACCAAACAGCATAGGTGCTACATTATTATTATCATTATTATTATTATTATGAATAAAGGGGTTGTTCAAATTTGAGATAACTTTTAGCATGATGTAGAGAGTGATATTCTGAGATAATTTGCAATTTGTTAAAAAATTTTATTATTGAAGTTTTTTGAGTATATTCAGCTCTTCAATTTGCATTTTAAGCAATCTGGTAACTAGGGCCCAAATTACCCTAGCAACCATGCATTGATTTGAATAAGAGTCTGGAATATGAATAGGAGAGGCCTGAATAGAAGGATCAGTGATAAAAATTAGCAATAATAATACATTTGTAGCCTTACAGAGCATTTGTTTTTAAAGAAGGGGGACAGTAACGCCCATTTGAAAGTTGCAAAGAATCAGAAGAAAAAGACAAATAACTAAAAAAAATAAATAACGAAAAACAATTAAAAAGTTGCTTAGAATTGGTCGTTCTATAACATACTAAAAGTTACTTTGAAGGTGAACCACCCCTTTAACTGCATTTATTTTTAAGCTTTAGTTCACCTTTAATTTTAGGTTGCCTAACAGTGATAACTAGGAAATGCAATGGCTGACTTTTCCCGTTTAGTAAATGCATTGCTTAACTCATCCCTGAATAGAATAAGCTTCTCTAGTGCGTAGGTAGCAAATTAAAAATGACACTCATTTCCTTTACAGCAGAATGATAATTTAACCTTAAAATAAAACAAAGAACAATTATTTCTTGCTGTATACTAAAAATGAATGCTTGGAAAGAAAAAAAGTAACATTAGTGGGTTGTGTTTATCTTTACCGCTCCTTCTATCATCTCTGCCGAGCATCGTACCTAATTACCGAGAAAGTTGCAGTGAAACGTCACGAATTGGAAGCTCAGCGTCCAAAAAAGTGAAACTGCTGGAAGAATTTGCAAGTACATAACAAGGTGGAGGTAATTTAGCCAGGCGCCGTCTTTAAACCAAACACACCGAGAAATGAATTTTGTATTATTTCTTTTCAAGTGTAGCAGCTAATTTATTGTTCAGGGGAATAACTGCAACATAAACATCAAACTGTCACTGCTGCTTTGGCTTTTCCTGACATAAGTAATTTACAGTCTGCTTTTTCTACATGGTGGGAACCTGCAATCTATTATGCTTTTGTTAATGCCATACCGCTAGTGAAAGTAACAATGAATCGGATACATTTGTATTTTGCTGGGATAAGCAACTTGTTTAAAGTTGAACTGTGGTCCCCAGACAACTTTCTGCTCTATTGTTTAGTGTAGTGTTTAATCAAGAGCAAAGAGCTGCTGTGTGTGTGGCTTTGTGCAACAGCTCTCAGTAGACATATTTTTGCCTTCTTGGCCTGCACCCACTTTTTTGTCTGCTGCTTTATTCAGTCAATTCAGAGTTTAACTGTGGGGATTATGAAAGCATACCCACTCCTCCTGAGGTTATAGGGTAGTGCTTGTCAAAGTCTAACCTTTGGCCAGGGCCTCCCTTGAAGGTCTCATCTTTGACAAGGGCCTGCTTTGAAGTTCTAACCTTTGGCCAGGGCCTCCTTTAAAGTTCTAACCTTTGGCCCGGTTCCTCCATTGAAGGTACAACCTTTAGTCAAGGCCATTTTTCAAGGCCCTCCTTAAAGGCCCAACTTTTGGTAAATCCCCTCCTTGATGGTCTAATCTTTGGCCAGGGCCTCATTTAAAGGTCCAACCTTTGGCCAGGGCCTCCCTTAAAGGTCTAATCTTTGGCCTGGGCCTCTTTTGAATGTCTAACCTTTGGCCAGGGCATCTCTTAAAGGTCTACTCTTTGGCCTGGGCCTCCTTTGAACATCTAACCTTTGGCCATGGCATCTCTTGAGGATCCAACCTTTGGTCAAGGCCTCCCTTGAACATCCAGCCTTTGGTCAAGGCCTTCCTTAAAGGTAAAACCTTTGGTCAGGGCCCTCTTGAAGGTCCAACGTTGTCCCTTAGCTAATGAAATGAGTACAAATATAGGAAAATGTGGGTATAGAAGAGCAAATGTCCCTTCAGCCACTTATCCTAAATGGTTTTCAGGCTCAGCTCCCCCAACCCTTGTTTCAAACTACCCCCAGTGAGAGGTCAACTTCAAGTTTGGGAACCACTGTTATAGGGTGTCAAGTGGGCCACTTAATCAGATCTTTTTCCACCGCATTAAAAAAGTATGAAGGGGCCAGTTCAACATGCAACATGTAGAGGATGATTGATATTGATGTATAGGTGGACTTTTTTAGTGTTAAAATGATATTGACATGTGATAACAGTTTCTGTGTGTGAACAGAACCAGCAGATGCTGTTACTGCATTAAGGACACCTTATTTATATACATAATATGTGGTATATAGGCACTGTTCTATATCTGTTGATCTCTCCTCGCACACGTATATCCCCACACAAAGTGGCCCATGTCTGCTATTGGTGCCACTCTGTCTTTGCAGAGAAATATTTTGATGCCTGTTAGTCTGTGAAATCTGCAGTCGTTTCGTGAGTGATTAAACAGTGTCTAACAGGGTCAAGGGAATAAAGAAAAGAACAGCTTATAATGTGTGTCCCTTCTTTGACACTAATTACTAGAGACCCAGGAAAAAAACATACAGAATAGAAAGACTTTAAGAAGGAAAAAGTAGAGTAACAAGGAGTCGACTACTTAGCACTGGATAGAAGCCTCCGCAATAGCACATTGGCTGCTTTTATTGGCTAAGCTATGCTATATAAAGGGAAATAATAAGGAAGGTTTGGAATCCTTCCACCCCAAATAAATTATGTCCTGTCATCATCTGCTTTCAAACCCTCCAAAGAGCCAGAAAGGGACCTCTTGGAGGATTGATAGAGTCAGGGTAATGTTCTACTCCGAAGTAAACTATGCCTTTATTTTTTTTAAAAGGGAAATATATTGCTGATCATGCCAATGAGTCTGTACAACTTCAACCATGTAAATATAGATTGGCAGAATGATAATGATAGGAATTTAATAGATAGATGAATATAGATAGATAGATAGATAGATAGATAGATAGATAGATAGATAGATAGATATCACAAGTTAGACAGATAGATATGATAGGGAAGCAGCCAGACAGATGTGATAGATGGGTAGCTAGATAGATATATCGAAAGAACATTAGATAGATGATAGATAGATAGATAGATAGATGATAGATAGATAGATAGAGAGAGAAAGATAGGTAGAGATAGATGATAAATAGTAGGGATGCACCGAATCCACTATTTTGGATTTGGCCAAACCCCTGAATCCTTTATGAAAGATTCGGGCGAATATCGAACCGAATCCGAATCCTAATTTACATATGCTAATTAGGGGTGGGAAGGGGAAAACATGTTTTACTTCCTTGTTTTGTGACAAAAAGTCACGTGATTTCCCTCCCCGCCCCTAATATGTATATGCAAATTAGGATTCGGATTCGGTTCGGCCGGGCAGAAGGATTCAGCCGGATCCGAATCCAGCTGAAAAAGGCCGAATCCTGCCTGAATCCTGAACCAAATCTTGGATTCGGTGCATCCCTAATAAATAAATAGATGATAGATAGATAGATAGATAGATAGATAGATAGATAGATAGATAGATAGATAGATGATAGATAGATGATAGAAGATACTTGTGTCTTAAGCTGCTTGTTGCAATTTTGTGTGTTGGAATGAAGTGCCCTTACTGCCTGCCAATCTCTTCTGATGAATCTCAAACAGTGAGCATGGGTGTATTTAGATGAATGGGGAATAGATGGCCATTGAGAAGGGATAGTGCTGAGCACTGGGACAGGTAACAATCCCTTACTGCTGAGTGATGCTACAATAATACTAGCTTCATGCATAATCATAATCTTAATGTAACAGTTAGATATGTGAGATTGTCTGAGCCAACAGGACAGATGGGGATATGATATGGCAGGCAGGGAAATAGGCTTTACTCTCTTATTTCTCTCCTATTTACTATAGTACACAATCAGAATAAATGAGAAAATGAACAGAAACTTTTTGTTTAAATACATATTTAAATACATACGGGGGAATGTAATAGAAATCGCTAACGGAAAAACTATTCGCAATGCGAAAAGTTATGCCTTTGCGCGTACAAATTTTGCTTTGTGCGAATTTAATATAGCTTTTGCGAGCCCGGAAACTGTTTAGCGACCACTTCCGACAGTGAAAGACCGTTTGCGAATTTTATAGTTTGCGCCAATGCGCAGTCAATGTAATAAAACTTCTTACTGAAAAAGTCGTTATGTTTGCTCCAAAAGATTACGACACCTTCAAGCACTTCTTATGAGTGCGCAATTAAAATTCGCAATGCACAATTAAAATTCGCAATGCAATAACAGTTTAAGGAACAATATTACATTGCGAGATGCGGATTTTTAGTCTTATTGGTGCGTATTGTTTTGCTCTTTGCGACTTTTATTACATTCCCCTGTTATTGCTTTATTTTGGAACTGTGTTCTGCTCTTATCTGTGTTACTGTTTATAGGAGTTATCATCAGTCAGTATCAATGTCACACTTTGTGATCTAAGTCTTCCATAGTGGTGATGCTCTGCACTGGGACTTGTTATTGTCATCCTCACATGGATGTGACAACATGGCATGTGTTTTGGACCCATTAAAATCCTACCTGCTAAGGGGCAGGATTTAAGGTAGATTAGCTGTATTATAGTGGCACAATCTAAATGATGACATAAGGAGAGTTCCTGCTGTGTTTCACGTGAGCTTGCTCTAGAACTACTCATATGTAGCTACTTGTTTTGTGACGAAAACTGGCCTTAAAGGTATGGTTCGCCTTTAAGTTGACTTTTAGTATGTCATAGAATGACTAATTCTAAGTGACTTTTCATGTTACTTTCATTTTTTCTTTTTTAAAGGTTTTGAATTATTTGCCTTCTCCTTCTGACTCTTTCTAGCAATCAAATGAGGGTCACCCCATCTAAAAAAACAAATGCTCTGTAAGGCTCTGTTGGTGCTTCTTTTTATTACTCATCTTTCTATTTAGGGCCTCTCCTATTCATATTCCAGTCTCTTATTCAAATCAGTGCAAGGTTGTTAGGGTAATTTGCACCCTAGCAACCAGATTGCTGAAATTGCAAACTGGAGAGATGCTCAAAAACCCTCTCCCCGGCCGCTCTCTTACCTTTGGCCAGAGAAAGATAATGCATGCTGCTCCAACACTGGGCGGGGATTAGACTGCATGAGTCAGGAGTGGGCGGGTGCAGGGCAGGGAGAGGGTAGATGCAGGGTGGGGAGTGGGCGGGTACAGGGTGGGGAGTGGGCGTATATGGGCGGGGAGTGGGTGGGACAGTGCAGAAGGATGGGCAGGTTGGAAAGTGCAGTGCGCTGGGCCCTCTGAAGATTTTTTTGAAGGGGGGCCCAACACACTGTAGTTACACCACTATCCCCAATAGTCATCACTTCAGGGGAGTGGTTGTTAAAGTGATGCTGTGTCAGGCTGTCAGCCAATGATATAAGAGGGTGCAGACCACATGGGCTCTTAGCATGACATCATCATGATCCCAATTAATAGGGGCGTAATCTGCACTGTACTAACATATTTTTTGTCCTTATTTTATGCAATTTATTTTTTCCATTCACCCCCCCCACTGGAGTCAACTAGGGACAGAGGTAGATGGTGACGTTGCAGCTTCTGTCTCGTTCTATCCTGATTGTGTTCTGCGGTCAGACTTCTCTCTCTCCACTCTGTCACAGTAAGTCAGTAACCGCCGGAGACAGACAGATGCTGCAGAGCAGTCGCAAAGCTTCACCTGCCCTAATGAGAGGTGACAGATGGAGAAAAGGAACATCAGGCCCAAGTCCCACTTGTAGCGCTCAGTCACAGGGAAATGTTTTGACGTGGCCATTCTTGTCACCTTATGGCACATATCTGCCTTCTAAACATAACTCCCTGACAAGCTGTGTGTGGACTTATTTTGTAAAAATCTAGAAAACCATTGATGTTACCTATGGGTTGCTGGAATCTCATCATGGAGGCCTCATGGTTAAAGGAGAACTAACTATTAAATAAATAGGCAAAAAATTGAATACATTATGTTTTGGGCTTCTATACCAGCCCAAGGCAACCACAGCCCTTTAGCAGTATAAATCTGTGTCTCCAAAAGATGCCCCAGTAGTTCCTCATCTTCTTTTCTGCTGATTCACTGCACATGCTCTGTGCTGCTGTCACTTAGTGAGCTTAGGGACCCACTCACTATATACAGTACACATAGAATAGAAATGTCACAATGTAAGGCTGATTAATAATTAATTCAGATCATAATCACATGGCAGCACAGAAACCAGTGCAATTAGCATCAGAATTTAATAATCAGCCCTGTAGCATCAACTTATATTACAGGCCAACCTCATTTTCTGCTTGATAATTAGAGACGACCCCTAAGCTTAGCTTCTCAACAGCTGCTCAGAGCCCACTAAGCATGTGAGTGTCACAGACACTTTCCAAGATGGTGACCCCCTGTGACAAGTTTGACATCCTGAATCATTGCTGCTATTGACAAGCTGAAAGTTTAGGCAATAAGATTAGTACCGTATATACCAGAGTATAAGCCGAGTTTTTCAGCATCCAAAATGTGCTGAAAAAGTCTACCTCAGCTTACCCAACCCAACTAGCTGAGATTTCAGTCACTTTTAATCATTCCTATACCAACAGTACACTTGGGGAGAGACTGCAATATCCCACAATGCCCTCTGTTGGTTATATGAAAGAATAACAGTGCGCCCTCTGTTGGTTATATTAAAGAATAACAGTGACTGCAATATCACGCAGCACCCTCTGTTGGTTGTATGAAAGAATAACAGTGCGCCCTCTGTTGGTTATATCAAAGATTAACAGTGACTGCAATATCACACAGTGCCATCTGTTGGTTGTATGAAAGTATAACAGTGCGCCCTCTGTTGGTTATATTAAAGAATAACAGTGACTGCAATATCACACAGCACCCTCTGTTGGTTATATGAAAGAAAACAGTGCGCCCTCTGTTGGTTATATGAAAGAATAACAGTGACTGCAATATCACACAGCACCCTCTGTTGGTTATACGAAAGATTAACAGTGGTGGCAATATCAAACAGCACCCTCTGCACATTGTAATGGGACAATGCACACAGTAATCCGTTTGGCAATTCTCTGTCACCATCAACTTTGCAAAGAAGTCCGGTTGATCGCTGGGGGGGTCGCTTTGGCAGAATGTGCGCTGCTGGGAGACAGGGCTGTAGTTGTGTCTAGGCTTATACTAGAGTCAATAAGTTTTCCCAGTTTTCGTAGGTAAAATTAGGTACCTCGGCTTATACTCGGGTTGGCTTATACTCGAGTATATACGGTATATAATATATGACATTTTTGGCCATATTAATTTTTAGGGTTTAAGTTTCCTTAAATCCTTGCAATCAGTTCAGTATTAGTGATGTGCGAATCTGTGGCATTTCGGTTTGCAATATAATTTACGAATTTCCCCCGAAATTCGCAAAACGGCAAAAAATTTGCGAAACGGCGCACTATTTTATATACTATTCAGTATATAAAATATGGCATTTTTAGAAAATGTCATAGAAAATGGAGCAATAAATCTACAGCCCCAGCATGCTTTCACTTTGATAATATGTTAAAATACGCTGAGATTTGTAGTCCAGCAACAATTAAGTGGTGTGGTTGAGCAGTGCAGTACTGGAGGGTTGTGTTTCTTTAATTTGAAGCCCCCCTACTTTGTTTAGTTGGGGATCATAAAGGTTTATTTCTCCTTTAAATCTGACTTCTGAGCAGCATTTATACAGAAGGTCTCCAGATAAGGAATGAATGAGCATAAATGAGCATAAATGCAATAAAGCTCCAATGTCAGTGATGGGAAGATCAAGCTTGGCACGATGCTTGGGGAAACTTCATAATGATCCTCCAACTTTAGGGGAGGGGGGGTTGTCTTGAGCATAAAGTTGAAGATATAGTTATTATTTGCCTTTATTAACAGTAAATGGCTTCTCCTTAGACAAATTAGAGAACATTGATTAGACCAGGCTTATGCCTCTCATTTATGCAAGGATTAAGACTATAATTATTCTTCGTTGGATATGTACCGGACCGTAATTACGACATGATTTATGCAGCCCGCTCTCTAAGTATATTAATCTTACATAATCACTTTACTTTTGGTTATTGTCCATGTTACATATCATTTGCATTCCTCCTCTCTGGATAATGCGTGTCAAACCCTGTTTTTCTAATATGCTTCATTTACCATATACATATTCATACCCTAACCGGCGTGCCAGAACGCCTGTCTTATTGTAATAATATCTTTATTCATGTAGTGGCATAAAAAAACTGGATCCAGAAAATAGCATTTACAGGGAGCACTCCCAACGTTGAATGTATAGATGTAAGAAAATGCTGGCAGCCAACTTTGAATAATAGAAGTGCTGCTGTAGTGCAGGCCCTGAGGATTTTTATTTATGGATATCTCTGTATTTTCAGATCTAGAATACCTCAAATATACTGAGATTATTCTCTGGACTTCTCTAGCCCTGAAAATTCAATTTCCATAAAACAAAATGCAATCCCAATGCCATTCGGATAAGGGGGCCTGGCTATGCATCCACTTTTTTCATTGGGGTCACATTCTTCACCTTTATTAATCAGCGCCGGATTTCAATGTCGGGCGCCCCTAGGCCACGTGGTCCGACCAGGTGGCCGTGCAGTCCTAGTGCCCACCTCACCTCCCCTTCCCAGCGCGCCGGCGAAAAAACGCAGGCGCAGCTGCTGTAATTGCATGGGGACGCACACGTCCCCATAATGCGGCTGGGCGGCATGCTGCCCCTATTTTTTTGCCGCCCTAGGTCCGGGCCTATGCGGCCTTGCCGCAAATCCGGGCCTGTTCTTAATTGCATGATTTCAGATGGGGACCACCCCCAAAACAGCACACACACACTTTCCATGCTTGCATTGATTTGCACTTTGCATAGATAGGAGAGATGTTAAGAACTCTATAGTGCTTTTAGGAAGGAGAGTTCAGGGTGGGACACCAGTCCTTATAGGATGACAGGGTCCTCCATGCCCCCCGGGGATCTGCTGAGATCATCTGCATGCAGTTTTAATTTTTTGTGATTTTTAAGTTATGTAGCTTTTTGTTCAGAAAGAGTAAAAAGTAAAAAAAAAAATTAACAATAACGAAATAATTGTACTTTTTCTACAATTGGTTGTCAGTTTGTTGTCAGTGTCCCCCCAGCAATCAGATTTGATTTTAAAATGTAAGCTGAAAAGAAGACAAACAACTAGTGATGGGTAAATTTCTCCCGAAACGACGAAACTTTAGCGAAAAATCATGAAAAAAACTTGAAATTCAAACGTTTTCACGAAAATAATTTCACAAAAAAAGTTTCACAAAAAAATCGTGAAAACCTGACATTTTCACAAAGAATCGCAAAAAAATCGACGGAGATCGGCATCAGAGAATTTTCACTGGTGAATTTTCGCGGGAGATTCGTGAATTTATTCGCTGGCGGGAAACATGGAAATTTGCTGTGAATTCGTGTCAGGCGAATTTATTCGCCCATCACTACAAATAACTCGAAACTTATTAAAAATATTAAGACCAAATGATAAAGTTGCTTGGAAAAAGGTATATTATTCTAAGCCAAAGTTGACTGACAGTACTTTTTAACTTGTACATACCTAGGGCTCCCACTAGGGCCCTCTAAACTCCTACCACCAGCTACTATCTCTCTTATTACATGCCGCCAAATAATTGTGCTTAATATCAATGTACCTTAGTCATAGAATTTAAAGAACATTCCTGGAGGGACTTCATAAAAGGTGTACATGTGCTCCTGTATTAATAACCAAAATCAACTAAATGTAAGGCATGCATGAGTAGTCTCGTTTTAAATAAAAGTAAGAATTAAAAGTATGGCAGAATGTGGGAAGCGATCCAGTAGGCTGGAAATTCCAATGAAAGAGCACAAATGTGTAGAACAGCTACATGGGGAGGCATAGGTATGAGATATGAGACCATATGAGGCATAAAGAGGAGCAGAAAGAGTTGTGGGTTTG
The DNA here is from genome assembly GCA_038501925.1 of Xenopus petersii. Lineage (NCBI taxonomy): Eukaryota > Metazoa > Chordata > Amphibia > Anura > Pipidae > Xenopus > Xenopus petersii. Next base: position 22,536,152 of record CM076676.1, read on the forward strand.
CTGGAATGTCACTGTATTAGAATGCAGACTGTATATACTGTGTATATGAATAAGATCCCATATTAAATCATGCATCTCGTGGGATATGGATTCTTAAAGCAACACCGCACAATACAATAACATTTTTCCAAGTTCTCCAGGGCCCACAGCCCAGGTATAGCCCCAACTGGTTATAGCCCCAATTGGAATATACACTGATCCTTAGTCATTGGCAACTAAAGGCAGAAGTGCCAGAAATGCATAAAGCTTCAAAATTATTCACCTTTTAGAGCAGACAGAAAAAATATGTTTTTTATTGGAAAATTGTGCTGCTGTCCTCTACTTTTTATGCCGCAATTGTGGGTGACAGTGAACTTCCCAAGATGGAATTATTATTAAATTGTACTGATTTATAAATATTGGGCAAATTTGCAGCTACCCATTAATCCATTGGAACAGTTTATTTTTTTCTGCTAGGTTACTGACCAGGTGCAAATTTGCACAGTAAAAACCCCCGTGACGTTACTCATGTAACAATGGAAAAGAAAAAAGATGAACAAAAAATCAGATAGAAAAACAAAAAGTGGACAATAAGAGGAAGGTATTGTAGATAAAGAGGAGAATCACAGGGGTTATACAATGGCTAATTGTAAGCAGCTTTTCAATTGGTGTTCATTATTTATTCTATATAGTTTTTTAATGCTTTGTATTCTTCTTCTTCTGACTCTTTCCAGCTTTGAAATAGGGATCGCTGACTCCGTCTCAAAACAAATGCTCTGTAAGGCTACACATTTACTGTTATTGCTATTTTTTTATTTCTCATCTTTCTATTCATATTCCAGTCTTTTAGTCAAATGAATGCATGGTTGCTAGGGTAATTTGGATCCTAGTGGAAATTGGACACTGGAGAGCTGCTGAATAAATAGCTAAATAACTCATAAACCACAAATCATAAAATATGAAAACCAATTGCAAGTTGTCTCAGGATATCACTCGCTACATCACATACCTACCAACATTTTGGAAATAGAAACAGGGACAAAAATTGGTTTTGACCATGCCCATTTTTGTGGCCACACCCCTAATTAACTTCCATTTTACAAAATTTGGCTGGTTATGAAAGTTTGAACACATTTCTGTGGTGTTTATGTGTTATAACAGTTTTGCTAATGAAGGTGAATTGCCGTTTAAGATGCAAATCAGAGACCTGCTTATCTTAAATTGTTGCGGCTTTGCTTATCTTAAATTATTACAAAAGTATATAAGTATCTATTCTGGGCTCTCTGCCAGAAGCCAATTAAGTTAGAAACTTTGTATCTTTTTCTGGCTGTTCATTGCAGGAGATCAAAGAGAAAGTCGGAACATTTCAGTAACAAAACCCGGACCGCGGGTTGAGCTGTCGAAATCGGAACTGTCTAGCGAAAAACGTGACAGTTGGGAGGTATTACATCATACTAAAAGTTAACTCAAAGTGAACAACCCCTTTCAGTCGAAAATATTTGAGTGCTGAGCTACCAGAAACCCAAGCCTATTACTGTACAAATCCATCACAAATTCAATCTCACACACACCTCGACGTGCAAAAGCTTTATTCAAAATCGACAGTTCTATGTGCATCTGCTCAGCTTCAGCACCGGTATAAAGTACAACGCATTGAATCCCATCACAATTATTCTGGCATAATGGCTCACTCAGATCTCCGCTATAAAACAGTCTCCTGCAAGTCAGGCTGTCTGTCTGTTTATTCAGCCTAATAGTGATTACTGGGCTCCATATGGAGCTATGAAAGCATGTTAATGAACAGTGCTCCTTCACATGGAAACGGCAAATTGCAACAGGCAGCCTGATTATATTTCACATTTACTAGACCTGTGCACAGATTTGTGACCCTGGCATGGCTACACACAGAGCGGCGCTGGCAAGCGGATTGTTGTTCCTATGTCACGCTGAGATTATTTGCAAAAGCCCACCGCTTATTGCCTGCACCGAAATTAACCTGGAGCTTAAAAGGCCTCCAAGTACAATGGAGTGCATCTGAAGGAAATATAAAAAAATACTTCTAGCCAGTCAGAGCACCATTGTGGGAATAGTTTACCTTTCAACCAGAGGAAGACAATTTAATGAACATGTAGACAGGGATTGACATCCATGGATTTACATGACAATGTCCCACCCAGACACACAATTTCATTAGGTTCTACCTGTCTCTGTCCATCATAGCAGATGCCGGGGAGAAATCTCCAACAAAAGCACTGGCTCACTGCCCAAAAAAGGATATTACTTTGCTGCTTAACTAAAAAGATGGGATCTGTTATCCGGAAGCTTGTTATCCAGAAAGCTCTGATTTAGAGGCTGTCTCCCATTCTATCCACATAATATACATTTTTTAAAAATGATTTTCTTTTTTGTCTGTAATAACAAAACAGTATCTTGTACTTGATCCCAACTAAGATAAAATTAATCCTTATTGGGTTTATTTAATGCTTACATGATTTTCTAGTAGAAAAATATGAAGATCCAAATTCTAGGTTATCTAGAAAATCCAAGGTCCTGAGCATTCTGGATAACAGGTACCACACCTGCTAGTACGTTAATGCTCTTTGGGTCCATAGGAGAAGCTGGTGTCTAGGGCCCACTCTGATAAACTTTAGATATAAATATGTTCTAAAATATGTGTTTTTGTTATCGCTCTATGGTTAAAATAAAAGAGTAAATGGAAATTGACCTACAATGAGGCCCACCAGTATATTCCTTGGCATCCTGGCAGGCCAGTCCGAACCGGATTTCCATGTTGTTTAGTAACGTCTACTATGCCTAGTCTAGCTCACAATAAAACCCATTTTGACTAAAAAAGCACTATGGTAACAAGATAAGATGTCGCTAATTTTGAGCTGAACAGGAATGACAAGAAATTGTAATATGTAACTGAAATCACTTTATTGCACAGGCATTTTATCAGTTATCAGTGACGTGCGATCTCACTGCAGGGTATAGGTGGGCTAGGGATCATCTCATTAAAATTACTAAAATGGAAGGGATTTCAATGACATTTAATTTTTAGCTGACATTTCCTTCAAAGAACAAGGAAAGCCCAATAAGTTAGACACCACTAAGTGAACTCAGTTTTTCCCCAGGCTGGTCATCGTTTTAGGAAACTATGCCCCTGTACAGGGCTCTGTGCCTCCATTTTACTTAATTTTCCAAGGTGTCTATCAGCAGACTAAAGGCCCCCATACACGGCCGATAAAAGCTGCCGACAGACCAAGTTGGCAGCGTATTGGCCCATGTGTGCGGCCATCCAACAGGCTTTTCCGATCGATATCTGGCCGAAAGTCGGGCAGATCTCGATCGTTGGGTTAAAAAAATCCCGTCGGATCGTAGTCGAATCTCTGCGTGTATGCGTTACCGCAATCTGCGTTCTCCTGCATTATGATCCGATTGTTGGGCCCTAGAGCCCACGATCGGATCAGGCCCATATCGTCCACTTCAGTGTAGGCATATCGGGCAGAGATCCGCTTGTTTGGCGACATTGCCAAACGAGCGGATGTCTATGGCCACATAGCTGCAAAGGGTTAATAAACCAGGTCACATGAATACTGATGGAAAACCTGTTCAGACTGCTTTTATCATGTTTTTTTTTGGTTGACAGAGTCAGTGACCCCAAGAACCAAAATGTATTCTCAGTTACAGGCTGTAAATATGTAGAATAGCAAGTTAATTAAAAATAAAAAATAACCACCTGAAAAGCTATTTTTTACAGGTCAAGTCAACGATAAAGGTGAACATCCATATTAGCAAGCCACAGAAGCGGTATGTGACAATGAAAAAGATTTAATCATATCAGCTACTATTAATCATATCAATCATTAATTATTTAATAATTTATAAAATCAGCAAATATTTCATAAAAAATATTGCAACTACAAAAAAACATTGAATCACCGTGACGCAAGCAATTTTTGTGAAACGGTTATTTTTCCTGTTTTAACTGTGGTATTAGCCATATTGTTCTGTCAGTTTTATTATCAAATCAGACAAGACTAAGTATATACATCCATTAACAGTTACCATTTACAAAATCTAAATAATGAGCTATTTACATAATATTATTACAAAAGTGAAAAGTAATTGGCCTTAGCAATTAGCAGAGAATAAATGATGTATTAAAAAATACACTGTAATATGTGATTAATAATATTGTCAGTCATGTTGCCACACAATGTAATCTCCCCCCTGGGCATTACATTCAATATCCAAGTATGAGACCTGTTATCCAGAATGTTATGGAACTGGGGTTTTCCACATAACAGATCTTTTTGTAATTTAGATCTTCATACCTTAAAGGTGGCCATACAAGGGCAGATAATGCTGCCGATATTGGTCGTTTAGACCAATTTGACAGCTAATCTGCCCGTGTATGGAGGCTTCCGACGGGTCTTGACGATCGATATCTGGACATGATATAGATCGGGAAGGTTTGATTTTTCTCCCGACTGACCCGTCAAGCACAATGCTCGTAGTAATCCAATCCGAACGTTCAGATTACCCCCGTTATAGCCCTGCCGTTAGTGGCATATTGGGGAAAAGACCCACTCGTTTGTCGATGCCGCCAAACGAGCAGATCTTATAGTGTATGGCCACCTTAAGTCTACTAGAAAATCATGTAAGCATTAAATAAATCCAATAGGCTGGTTTTGCTTCCAATAAGGATAAATTATATCTTAGTTGGGATCAAGTACAAACTACTGTTTTATTATTACAGAGAAAAGGAAATCATTTTTAAAAATGTGGATTATTTGGATAAAATGGAGTCTATCGAAGATGGCATTTCTGTAATTCAGAGCTTTCTGCATAATGGGTTTCCGGATTGCAGATCCCATAACGGTATATATATATTTATATATATATATATATATATATATATATATATATATATATATATATATATAGTGATATCAATGACAAATTTAGCATTTTTAAACCAAAACTGATTGTACTTAAAATGCTTTAAAAACATAGATTTAAAAAGCAACAAATAGACTTTTTGCATTGACCTGAGAATATTTTTATACGATGTTACTTTGATCTTTCATGTTTTTACATGTTAATTTTATAAATGATACTTTGTTATTTTACTTTTGATGTGCTTTAAGGTGGAAAAATCCTACTTTCTGGTATGGGGCCATGGAAAAAACAGTGTCGAAAACATTAAAACCAAGTACAGGTATGGGACCTGTTATCCAGAATGCTCAGGACCTGGGGTTTTTCGTTTCGGGAAAAAATGCTGCATTGTGTATAAGAAACATAGGAACATTTTGTTTTATTATCACAGAGAAAATGGGAATCATATCCAAAAATTTTGATTATTTGGATAAAATGGAGTCTATAGGAGATGGCCTTTCTGTAATTATGAATTTATGAATATGGGTTTCTGGGTAATGGATCTCATACCTGTACTTACTGGTGCTGGGTCCAGTTCCTCTTAGTGAGTTGGTTAGTCTTGTCTTCCCAATGATAAAATGACTTTAATATGTTCTGAGCCAAGTCACTGCCTTAAACTTTAAAAAGAGCATTAACGGAACCTCTTAAAACTGGAGAAAGCTTTGCTGCCACTGTGCATATACTTGTTTGCTGTATCTGTTAGGAAATCTGACAAGCATAAAGTGAACACTGAAAAAACAATTCCCTTTTTAAAGCACCTGAAGATTTATTTTTAGGAGCTTGTGGAATGGTTACTCTATAACCTTTTGTGGCTTTGTATCATTTTAATGAGCAGTCACACGGCTGCCACGTGGACTTATAGACGGAGCAGGTCAAATGGAAAAGAGCCAGGGGTGAGTATATGCCGGGGGGCAATCCTGCAAACAAGAAATCAGGAGTAAAAAACATCAATAAACCTCCAGAATAAAGTTGGAAAAAAGAGAAGCTCTATTTATGATACATCACAGTACCTGTAGATTATATGCAATACATGGAGGCATAAACCTTCCATAGCAAACCAAATGTTGCTTCTAAGCAGCATTGATGCAACATTAATTAAAAACAACGTAGATCCCCATGCCAGTGGTTTACTTAAAGGAAAACTATACCCCCCAAACAATGTAGGTCTCTATTAAAAGATACTGAGTAAAACAGCTCATGTGTAAAACCCTGCTTCATGTAAATGAACCATTATCATAATAATATACTTTTTTAGTAGTATGTGCCATTGGGTAATCATAAATAGAAAATTGACATTTTAAAAAATAAGGGCCGCCCCCTGAGATCGTAAGATTCACTGTGTACACATACAAACCACATGTAAGGTCACATGAGCCAATTAACAGACAGAGTTCTGCCTTTTGCTTCAACACTTCTTCCTGTTACAGTTAGTGTTGTAGTATTTCTGGTCAGGTGATCTCTGAGGCAGCACAGAGACCATCACGAAATGGTGGCTCAAGGCAAGAGATGTAAAAGGGCAATCTATATGTAAATATATATTCCAGTTTGGTAAGATTCTTTAATATGTCATTCAATTTGATATAAACTATCTGTTGCTTAAGTATTCATTTTGGGGGTATAGTTTTCCTTTAACCCAAGAGTATCCAGTGATCCTGACACATTTATATGCAGAACTTTATGCTAAACACAGTGTCAGATCAACAGAACCAAGGGTCATTATGGTAGAGAAGCATGATCCAATGATTAAAGGCCCTAATGGAATTGTGTAGTGCAGTATAATTTAGAGTGTACTAAGATAGTTAAAGGACGGCTCTCTCAAACAGAGAGACATTATTATGGATACAAGAGGATTCACCTATAAGAGTCATCTTAATCAACCCTACATCAGCCATCTTGTTGGTATCAAACACAGGGAGATTATGGTGCAATTTTGGCTTGCTGACATGAATACTAAATTAACATGAATCAAACATCAGAAGGTAAAACACAGTGTTGCTTAGGTGTTTTGTGCTAGAACACAAATAGTGCCTCCAGAGGGAATCATATTATTTTTACAGGCTTTCACTATACTGAGAATGGGGTTATTTCATTTATTTTATGTCTTTATTTTATGTTATTATATGTTTATTTTCATTTCCTTATTTATTTGTTTTTTATTAGTTAAGTTTATATTTATTCATTTCATATTATTTACTTTTTCAGTGATGTAGAAAACCCTTAACAGCCTGATACTTTACTGTTCACCGTTTACTTTATTGGCAAGCCTGTCACGGTACAATCAGGGTGGATTTCTATATAGAAACATGTAACACAGACGGACGATTTCCATTAAAGAAATGGCAGATGACAAGGACAGTATTGGTCATTCAAAGCCATTTCTTGATGAACATAAAAAAAGTGAACAGAAATGTTTTCATATTATGGCTTTACTGGTCCTTTAAGAGGGCATTACACTATATAAGGATTTAGGAAACAATGTGTGCTTTCTATACTCTTATACCAGGAGTATTGAGAAACGCTTATACAGGTATGGGATCCGTTATTTGGAAACCCATTATGAAGCTAGCTCCAAATTACAGGAAAGCTGTCTCCCATAGACTCTATTTCATCCAAATAAACATTACTTTGTACTTGATCTAGACTAAGATATAATGAATACTTATTGGAAGCAAAACCAGCCTATTGTGTTTATTTAATGATTATGTGACTTTCTAGTAGACTTAGGGCCTTATTTATCAAAGTCCAAAGTTATCTGACTTTTTTAATGAAAAAAGTCCAACCAAACTAGAATCCACGATTGGACCTTATTTATTTATTACCTTTTTCCCCGAAAAATAATTTTAGTATTTTTGTCCGAAAATCCATAAATAGTTACATAGTTAAATAGGGTTGAAAAAAGACAAAGTCCATCCAGTTCAACCCCTCCACATGAAAACCCAGCATCCATACATACACTCCTCCCTACTTTCACATAAATTATATATACCCATATCTATACTAACTATAGAGTTTAGTATCACAATAGCCTTTGATATTATGTCTGTCCAAAAAATCATCCAAACTACTCTTAAAAGCAGGCTCGAATTTGTGGCAAGGATAGAAACAGTACTTTCAATGCCCACCTCCAGGTCATTAATAAACAAGTTGAAAAGCAAGGGACCTAGTACTGAGCCCTGCGGTACTCCACTAACAACACTGGTCCAATTAGAAAATGTTCCATTTACCACCACTCTTTCTAGTCTATATTTTAGCCAGTTCTCTAACCAGGTACAAATACTATGTTCCAGGCCAAATTTACTTAATTTAACCATTAACCTTCTGTGTGGCACTGTATCAAATGCTTTAGCAAAGTATAAGTAAATCACATCCACTGCCATCCCAGAATCAAGGTCCCTGCTCACCTTCTCATAAAATTGGGCTAATTACAATGCAGACCACAGAAACTTCCGAATAGGATAGGACCTCTCCCATTGACTTATACTGGTCAAATATATAAATTAATATATATATATATAATATATAAATTATATATTGACTTATTGACCTTGGCAGGTCTGAGATGCCAGATTTTCTGACTCTGACTTTTTCCATCCTTTGGTTTTAATAAATCTTTAAACCTCAAGTTTATTGAGTTTTTGGCATTCCGACTTTAATAAATAACCCTCCAAATGTATGAAAATCCAAGTTACGGAAAGATCCATTATCTGGAAAGCTCCGGGTCCCGAGCATTCTGGATAATAGGTCCCATACCTGTATCAAAAGATGGTTTGAAAAACCATCATGAAATTTGTCCCGTTAATCTGGGGAGCCAAGTTAATGTAGGACTGGGGTAAAGAAATCATGGCTGCTCACTGATATGAGCTGACAAACCGAATAAACAGCGCCAATATGTGAGTTCACTCTTTGACAAATATGCCTCTTACATATGCCTCTTATATGCCACCATATATGTCACTGTAAATGCAGAGTGCAATGTGGAAAGGAGCAAACATGCACCAAGTAAAACTGCAAATGCCACAGTCCTTGAAGAGTTGGAAAATAAACGAGAATAAAGGGGAAAAAGCAGTTACCTCTCTCTAACACTGTAAAATAAATTCAAAGCAGAATCCGGACATCCCCTAGGATTTCCTATAATATCTAATTTGTCGACCTTTCGCAGCCACGAGTGGACTGTAAATATCAGCACTTTCCATTCTCCCCCAATCCCTGCATGCTCTTGGGCTTGCGCTGCCACTTCTCTACTCCGCTTGCAACTGACAAGGCTTAAAGGTCAGGCATTGCATCTGTCTGGACAAGGTGGGTTAAACAGCAGGTCTGGCTGAGCCGAGAAGATTTAAATGTTAAAGGGAAAACAGGAGCTACAATTCTACTTTCTTTGCTACAACAGGACATTTTGTGACATTCTAAAATACATTTTTAAATGCCTTAGTGCGTTAAGTAACATTATTGTCCCTCTCCAATAATATTTTTTTTTTTTACAACCAGATGTGGGATCAAAGCAGTGCAAATGAATAGCCTCCACCCTCCTTCAAAAAAGTTAATTTCAGCTCATTTTCCTTAAAGTGGCTGTACACCTTGAAATTACTTTTACTTTTAGGGGCAGTTTTACTAAGCTCGAGTGAATAGTTCGAATCCAAAAATATTCGAATTTCGAAGTAATTTTTTGGGTACTTCAACCATCGAATTGGTCAAATTTGAACGAATTCGATCGAATGGAATGATTTGAACGATTCAAAGTAAAAATCGTTCAACCATTCAATAATCGAAGTACTGTCTCTTTAAAAAATCCTTAGACTCAATACTTCGCCAAATAAAAGCTACCGAATTGAATGTTAGCCTATGGGGACATTGTAGACATTGTTTTGGCCACTTTTTATGATCGAATAAAAATCATTTGATCGTACGATTTTTGTTCGATCGAACCTTTTGCACTAAAATCCTTCGAATTTGTTATTCAAATTCGAAGGATTTTACTTCAAGGGTTTTTTAACCCTCGAAATTCGACCCTCGATAAATCTGCCCCTTAGTATGATGTATTGTAGAGAGTAATATTCTGAGAAAATTTGCAGTTGGTTTTTATTTTTTATTATTTTTGGTTTTTTAGCTTTTTTTATTTAGCAGCTCTCCAGTTTGCAATCTCAGCCATCCAGTTTGCTAAGATCCAAATTACCCTAGCAACCATGCATTGATTTGAATTAGAGAATGAAAAAGAAGTTGGTTTTGCTACCAATAAGGATTAATTATATCTTAGTTTGGATTAAGTAAAAGCTACTGTTTTATTATTACAAAGGAAATAATTCTAAAAAATTTGGATTATTTGTATAAAATTGAGTCTATTTCCATAGATTTATTATAAGTATTACATACATATTGCACTCATATGTTTAATAAATTGCATAATAATTTACACCAGTAAAAACATCATGTAAAACATTGAACTCATAGTTAAGACCACTGGGTAATTTGAATGCATTTCTTGCCTCAAACACGTGTCATGTAAATATTCACAGTGATTGATGTCACATCTGTTTGACCTTTTAGAAACTGTCCTGTTGATGTCACAATGATCAAATGGAAGGCTTTTCAATGCATTGTAAAGAAGCAACTTTATTCGCCCATAATGTCGAAATACGTTTAGCTGCAATATAATTACATTTGATCTTTTATAGATTGTCTGTATTTGTGTCAATAAGAATAGTGTTATGTCTGTACAAGGGATTCTTAGTTGATAATTTGCTTCTGCATCTTGAGCATGGAATCCAGCAGCAAAATAATATATGTGCAATAAAAAGTGATTGCCTAGTGTACATGGTTTTCAGGCGTCCTAACTGTGTGGGCTGGTGCAGATCGGAGGCAAAGCTGGGGCAAAATAAGGGCAGGGCGAGACTGGGCTGGGGGACACCAGGAGAAAACTCTGTGGGCCCGGCCCTTGTGAGCCAGACCTACTTCCCATGGCCACTGTGCTCCTAGACCTCTTCCCTCCCTGAATGATAACAGAAAAGAGCAGGTATATGCTGGTGGGGAGTGAAGGGATGAGGGATGCAGAAGTGGTTTGCGGCTGGGGTGTAAGGCCGTGGAGGTGGCACAGAGGGACAAGCCCTGATTTGGCCACCCCAATGGGCAATGACCCAATGACTGAATCAGTGGAAGAACAGAGTACTGCCCATGGCCCTCACAAAAATGAGTCTGCCCTTATGGAATCACTACATATAAATCAGCATTACATTTTTCATTGCTACTATGGAGTGAAAATGACCACAGGTTGCAATTGGAAGCATTATAAGTAGTAAAAGAAGATGCTTTGGGGATGGGAATGGTATAACTTGACTGGCCTGCACATAGCCCTGACCTAAATCCAACTGAACCTTGTGGGATGCATTGGGATGCAAATAAGAGTCAGTATGAAACATCAGTACACAACTTATACATATGAATAGACACAGGTCCCACCAACAATGATCCAACATCTAGAGGAAAGCCTTCCCAGAAGAGTGCAGGTTGTTATAACAGCAAAGAGAAGACCAAATTCATATAAATAGCTTTGGTTTTGGAATGATATCATTCTGGATAATTTTGAAAATTGTGTGTTTATGTAACAGGGATGATATATCAAAGATATACTTGTACATGACAAGTTGAAGTTTACAGGTTAGAAGGTATGATGTTTGTAGGTTAGTTGTTTGTAAAGAAGAAAACCAAATGGAAGGTCAAAGACACAAGTTGTGGGAACCCTGGAATTAGCGCTTGGAATTAGTGTTATCTCCAGGCTTTCCCATTATCAATAGGTTGTAGTTGCACATGATTCAAGAGAAGAGACAGCACAGATACAATTGTCCTTAGCACGTATATACGGAAGTACAAGTATAGAAGTGTCTAGACACAACTGTTCAAAAATTACCCTTAAAGGAGAACTCAACCCCCCCACTAATAAAAGCCCCTACCCAACACCCTACATAGTCCCCCCTCCCTACTCCCCCCCGCATAGGTGATAACACATATAAGTGCCCCTAATCCTTTACTCACCAAGTGCAGAGTTAGCACAGTGGAGCTCATGGGCGCCATTTTCAGGCTCTTTGTATTTCTTCAGGAAGTGCGCGCCGTATAGGGGCATGCACAGTTGGAACAATCTTCCAGTTTGTAGCAACTCTGCATGCACCAAAAGTTTCCAAAGGGAAGGAAGAAGACCCAAAGAATAATGAAGAGCCGGAAGATGGCACTCATGAGCCCTGCTGCACATATTCTGCACCTATAGACAAGTAAAGGATTAGGGACACTTATTCTAATTAGTTTGTGAGTTTAGTTGTGGTTTCAAAATCACTAAAAGAGACTGCTGATAAATAGGCACCCACGTTTCAGTTTTCTTGTCCTCTAATATTTTCTTTATTTGTCAGATCCTGATCCAAAGTCATTACCGACAATCCATGCCCAGAATAACTCAAGAGCATAGTTTAACTGTTAGCGGTTCCCGTGCCATAGTCATAATTGCTGAATATCTCTCACACAAATGCTTGATTTTTATCCCAAAATCGTATTACGGTTCTAAGGTTTTTTTTTTCTCTTCTCCACGAGAAGAGAAACGCAGTTAAAACACTTTCATAAAAGACACCTGTTTTCTATTTTCCCCCCATACACGAACAAATGTCAGCACCCGGCACGGCTTCCCAGTTGTTCAAGCGTTCAGCGGCTGATTGCAAACCTCACATAACCTGCACCGAGAATCTTTGAACGAAGACAAGGCGGCTGTTACTGAAAATCCCTCTACGCTTAATTTCAAGTCCAGGAAATAGAATTTGCTACTTTGTTTTATTGAACTCTAGGTGATTATGCCGCCATTCGCCCTGGGAAGCCGTAGGAAGTTTGCTGGACTTTGGAAATTATTTATTTATACATTTTCTATTTTGTGCCAGTTTCTACTTCTCTCTCTCTGCCTGAGTCTGTGTATCTAAGAACAACAATCATTTGCTAAGGTTCCCTGGGTCAGAACTGTCTTTAGTGGAGTTCAGACACAGACAACTGCCGTGGGTTATTTCATAGCATGGCCCAACAAAGCAGTAGCCACTAACCTTCCCCAATAGCGATGGTCCACCCACATAAATATTAAAGGCACACAAAACCAAACCATTCCAATCCCTATTTCTCTATAGCAGCCAATGAAAATGATTCTTAAATCAATATTGCTCAATAAAATGTTCCCCCAGCTCTCTGGGGTCATTGGCTGCATTAAAATGAGAAATAATCCTCCAATGAAAATGGCAGCTGTATCATTCTGGCTCCATGTTCTTTGTTCCTGCATTTAGAGTCGGAAGCATTAAGCACAGTTTCCTAGCACTGAACAAGTCTGTCCTTCCTCCCTACGTTTGATTCCAATGTAATATAATGAAGCCAAAATGGCACAATAATCTCTGTATGTAAGATGAGAGCAAAATGGCTAACATTTTCTTGCATCCGTAATAACATTTGTTCTCATTGGTGAATTGTTTTCCATGTGCACTTATGTTTTTTTGACCATTTCTAGGGGTGCAGTGGGAGGCTTTATGATTGGGTTTAATGTTCCCTTTAATTAGCTAACACTTCAGGGCTGTGAGCACTTTCTCAAGACTGGTTTCTGTGACCATGTATTGTCTTTTTCTCATCAAAAAATTTCCATCCACTTTCATGGCATCGAGGGAATTTTATATGTAATTTTTTAAGAAAAATATTATAATACAGTTATGAGATCTGTTATCTAGTAACCTGCTATCTAGAAAGCTCCAAATTACAGAAAGGCCATCTCCCATAGACTCCATTTTATCCAAATAATCCCTATTTTTAAAAATGATTCCTGGAGTGTTGCTCCATTAAATAATGGTACCAGTATGGTTTTAACAGATACAGATAAGGCAAATGTGTTAAATCAGTTCTTTTCTTCAGTGTATACAATAGAGGAGTCTGGGTTCACAGGCTCACTTAATAACTGCACGAATGGTTCAGCTCAATCTAGTCAGTGGCTGACTCAGGATATGATTCAAAAAGCTTTAATACAAATTAATGTAAACAAGGCTCCAGGGCCTGATGGCATACACCCCCGGGTTCTAAGAGAGCTTAGTTCAGTTTTAGACCAGCCCTTATTTCTGATTTTCTCAGATTCATTGTCATCTGGTATGGTGCCTATGGATTGGAGAAAAGCTGATGTTATTCCAATATTTAAAAAGGGATTACGATCTCAGCCTGGCAATTATAGGCCAGTAAGCTTGACATCTGTGGTGGGCAAATTATTTGAAGGCTTGTTAAGGGATCACATTCAAAATTTTGTCCTAATGAATGGCATTATGAGCAACAATCAGCATGGCTTTATGAAGGATAGGTCATGTCAGACGAATTTGATTGCATTTTATGATGTGGTAAGTAAGATTCTGGATAGTGGGGGGGCAGTAGATGTGATCTATTTGGATTTTGCCAAAGCGTTTGATACTGTGCCCCACAAACGACTGCTTTCTAAACTAAGGTCTGTTGGGCTTAATGAAGTTGTTTGCACATGGATAGGAAACTGGCTACAGGATCGGGTACAGAGGGTAGTTGTTAATGGGACATGCTCTACTTGGAGTAAGGTTCTTAGTGGGGTCCCCCAGGGCTCAGTATTGGGTCCACTTTTATTTAACTTGTTCATTAATGACTTAGGGGAGGGTGTTGTAAGTAATGTATCAGTGTTTGCAGATGACACACAATTATCCAGCCCAATTAATTCCATCCAGGATGTGGCATCCTTGCAACATGATCTTGACAAACTGGCAATCTGGGCAGCTAAGTGGCAAATGAGATTCAATGTTGATAAATGTAAAGTCATGCACCTGGGATGTAAAAATATCCAAGCCACTTATACCTTTAATGGGACTGCACTAGGCAAATCCATTATGGAAAAGGACCTTGGAGTCCTTGTAGATGATAAACTTGGCTGTAGCAAGCAATGCCAGTCAGCAGCATCAAGGGCAAATAAGGTCTTGAGCTGTATTAAAAGGGGCATAGAGTCAAGGGAGGAGGGGGTCATTCTTCCACTGTATAGAGCACTTGTAAGGCCTCATCTAGAATATGCCGTACAGTTTTGGTCTCCATCACTCAAACAGGACATTATTGTATTAGAGAGGGTACAGAGAAGGGCAACTAAGCTGGTAAAAGGTATTGAAAATCTTAGCTATGAGGAAAGACTGGCCAAATTGGGGATGTTCACGCTGGAGAAGAGGGCTTAAGGGGTGATATGATGACTATGTATAAATATATAAGGGGATCATATAATAATCTCTCTAATGCTTTATTTAGTAGGTCTTTCCAGCTGACACGAGGTCACCCATTCCGATTAGAAGAAAAGAGGTTCCGCCTAAATATTCGGAAGGGGTTTTTTACAGTGAGAGCTGTGAAGATGTGGAATTCTCTCCCTGAATCAGTGGTACAGGCTGATACATTAGATAGCTTTAAGAAGGGGTTGGATGGCTTTTTAGCAAGTAAGGGAATACAGGGTTATGGGAAATAGCTCATAGTCCAAGTTGATGCAGGGACTAATCCGATTGCCATTTTGGAGTCAGGAAGGAATTTTTCCCCCTCTAAGGCAAATTGGAGAGGCTTCAGATGGGTTTTTTTGCCTTCCTCTGGATCAACTGGCAGATAGGTAGTTAATAAAAAAAAAAAAAAAAAGGTTGAACTCGATGGACATGTGTCTTTTTTCAACCTTACTTACTATGTTACTATGTTACTATGTTTTCTCTGTACTAATAAAACAGTAGCTTGTACATGATGTCAACTAAGATATAATTAATTCTTATTGGAAGCAAAACCAGCCTATTGGGTTTATTTAATGTTTACATGATTATCTTAGGGTATGAAGATCCAAATTACAGAAAAATTCATTATCCAGAAGATTCCAGGTTCCAAGCATTCTGGATAACAGGTCCCATAACTGTATTTTATCATTCTTATAGTACAGCTGGTATCCTGATAAATTAAACCCATACATTCTGCTATAGGGTTTTCCTTCTTCGTGACATTATTATACTACAAAGCAAGGTTCAGAGAGGTATCTGTTCTGCATCTATGTGAGATATGTTCTTAATTTCCTGTATGTCACAAAAACCTTCTACAGTCAGACAGAGATTTTTAATACTAACATGCTCCAAATACTGTGGGTCTTATCAGCATGTGGCACAGATTGTGCAATATTTCAGGAAATTACTCCTTCGTGTACTAAACCCTACATTCCATCCGTGGCTATCTCAGGCAATTATCATGCACTAATTATAGTGAGTGGGAGACGAGGACAAGTGCAACATGTGAATGCAAAAATTTCCCTATTTTTCTTCTACACATTGCAGCATTTTTTCCCCAGAATGTTGGCATAACAAGGGCCACTGGAAATCGGGCACCATTTACACTATATAGCAAAATTATCTGGACTTTATTTGGGGATTTCAAATGACATACCCATAATTAGAACACTCACTGCTTAATTCCAACTAGCATGGTAGCATTTCAGCACAATAACTATTAGTAGGGTATGAGGGGTGAGCCAAGGCATACAACCCTACATTACTATGTGCCATGCCAAGTGTTGGCTGGAGTAGTGTAAAGTTCACCATCATTGGACTTCAATCCTCTGGTGTGAAACATGGTAATTGCCCATCTGGCAGTGTGAAATAAAAAAGTATGTATTACAGATGTCGGCCTGCCTGAATTGAAAACATTACCATAAATGTTTGGTAATACCGGTATGGGATCTGTTATCCAGAAAGCTCCAAATTATGGAAAGGCCATCATCTCCCATAGATTCCATTTTATAAAAATAATACAAATTTTTAAGAATGATTTCCTTTTTCTCTGTAATAATAAAACAATACTTTGTACTTGATCCAAACTAAGATATAATGAATCCTCATTGGAAGCAAAACCAGCCTATTAGTTTTATGTCATGTTTACATGATTTTCTAGTAGACTAAAGTTATAAAGATCTAAATTACAGAAAGATTTGTTATCCATAAACCCCCAGGTCCCGAGCATTCTGAATAACAGGTCACATACCTATATGTTGGAATAATGATCTGGCTCTGTTTTCCATGGTTTGGGTTATGGCACCTTGTTTTGTTGAAAGCAAACCGTAAGGCTAAATTCTGTGATTCCTACTTTTTGGTAATGGAAGGCTTTTTTTCCTGTTTTAGCACAATAATGCCCCCATGAACAGTTCTGTAGAGATGGGAGTATGAAAACTTGACTGGCTTGCACAGAGCCCTGACTACTTCCCAAATGAATATCTGTGGGATCTGAATGCTGATATGAGCCAGGCCTGATCCCCCAACTAATGCTCTTGTCACTTAATGGAAGCAAATCCCATCAACATTTTCAAAGCCTTCCCAGAAGAGTATAGGCTGTTAGAGCAGCAAAGGGACCAACATTATATCAATACCCTTGGTTTGTGAATGTGGCTTTAAACAGGTTTGTCTGGATACTTTTGGCTACACGGTGTTCCAAAATAGGTGAAAATTAGGGTCCACTTTGTGAACAAGTTAAGGCAATTGGTTTTCTTAGACAATATATGCAAGACTATTGTAACTTCTGGCATGCCAATGGGCCCAGTGTTAGTGTACCTTGCAATTTAATTTTGTGTGTTGGTGCAACACATTTAATGAAGCCTCCTCAAATGGGTCTTAGTTTTTTATTTAAAAGTGTCAGAAAGTAGTAATCCGGCACTTTATGGACCAATCTGAGCTGGAGTAAGAGATTTGGGGGAGCTATGAATACAGTTATGGGAACCGTTATCCAGAATGCTCAGGACCTGGGTTTTTTCGGATGAGTGATCTTTTCATAATTTGGATCTTCATACCTTGAGTCTACTAGAAAATCATATAAACATTAAATAAACCCAATAGGCTGGGTTTGCTTCCAATAAGGATTAATTCTATCTTAGTTTTGATCAAGCTACTGTTATTATTATTACAGGGAAAAGGGAAATCTGGACTAATTGGATAAAATGGATTGTAGGGGAGACAGCTTTCCTGTAATTTAGAGCTTTCTTATAGGTTTTGTGATAATGGATCCCATACTTCTACTGCTTTCCAGGTCTCTGTTCTAAGAGAAAGTTATGTAGTTCAGGGGTGCCCTAATTGTAACCTTCAAACTGTAATTGAACAATAACTCCCTCTATACCCTGACAGTCTTTGTGAACAAGCCTAAAACCAGCCTTGAGATTTGTGAGAAAATACTAACAAAAAGGGACTTCTCTGGCCATCTGAGCTCCAACCGATTGTTAGTTGTCCAACATAATCAGCCTTATATGGACCGTGAATACGTCAGTGTCGGCAAATGAAAATTCTTTGGCCTCTGTTTTTTTTTTTGTTAAGTCACATGAGACTCAAGCTGGCCAAATCCTAAATCCAAGTCTGCATTCATTAAATCTCTAGCAAATGACAAACAAATGCGTGACCTTAATTATTTCGCTATAGTTTGCCAGGTTTTCCGTTTTGTCAAGATGGTGTTTGGAATTTATATAGACGTTCTCTATCCTAAATCCTCAAAGCAAGCATATTGATCCAACGCATAACATTTTGTAAATTTACAATGTACCCTGGGATAGTAAACACTGTCGAACTGCCATAGTTACCAAAGCTTTTGTCCTAACCATGGTGGCATTAAAGTACAAGGAAAGGTTAACTGATTGGGTGGTATCACTAGTAAGATGAAACACCAACCTTCTTCTCCGGAGCGTTGTGTCTCGTCTATAAAAAATGCACCAGCTTGAAGTACTTCTACAGGGATTACCGCACCCCAGTTTTTTCACCTTTACTGAGTAGTAGACCAGACACACTAATGCTATAGCATTCCAGGCAGGGAAGTAACTACAGAGGAAGCAGACCCTGTGGCTGCAAGGGGGCCCAGGAGGTACAGGGGGTCCCATGAGGACCTAATTAATGAGCAATTTTTACAGGATAACAGGTCACAGATAACAAATCACCCTATGGATATGTTGGAGGCCCTAAAATTAATTTGTTGTGGGGCCTAGTATCATTTACTTACACCACTGAATCTAGGCGATTCTTACTGTATAGATTCTTACTGTAACATGAATGTATCCACCGAAAACAGTGCAAGGGCAAGTACCCTCAGAGAAGTTATAGATGAGGTGTACCTGCATGAGATTGAAGGTTCACCCCCTTTTTAAAGTGCCTGATAGTGATGGGCAAATCTGTCCATTTGGCTTCTCCGAAAAATTTCCAAAACTCCGGAAAAATTCATGAAAAGGGGAAAAATTCACGAAAGGCATTAAAGTCAATAATTTTGGTGTCAATAATTTTGATGCGTGTACATTTTGACACAATCGAGATTTTTTTTTATGCGTGACTCTTCTGTCCAAATGCATTAAAGTCAATGGGTGTCCGGGAAATTTTGACGTGCTGCAATTTTGCCGCACAAAATTTTTTTTGTTGCAGTGAATTTTCTACGGCATAATGTGGAAATTTGTCGCCAAATCCATGCCTGCCGAATAATTTCACCCATCACTAGTGCCTAACAAACTGCATCCCCCCCTCCCTGTGAGTTAACCATTTTTCTGTCTTTTTTTTAATTCACGCTTGAATATTAATAGAATAGTTTACGATTGATTTTTTTTTATTCCAGTTCAAAATCCATGTCCCTTTAAATTAACTTTCCAAAAAATAAAACTGGGTTCTTGTGAGCTTCCAGGTCTTCCTGTTCTACCCTCAACCCAGTATTATTTCTTCTCTTATTTCCTAATGTCTCCCTATGGAGTTCTTTCTTTCCATCCTCCATCCCAGTATTCTCCTGTCCTCCTACCATTCTTTCTCACCTGCTTCGGTACCCACTACATTGTAAATGGGCAGGAGATATGAAAATTGCAGCTCCTGTAGTGTTGTTTCAATCTGACCAGGGAAACCTGTAGAACAAACAGAAAACAAGAAACCCTATGGTCCATCTGGCAAGTTCCCTGTCCTCTAACCAGCTAAAAACAGTGACTGTACAGGGACTATAAAAGCGAATTATGACTGGGCACCAGAGCAAGCGAGCAAGAGTCTATTGATTCACAGACATTTAACATTTTAAGTCTGTAATTACAATTATCATAGTACTTAATGTATCACCCCAAGGAACAAAGCAGCTGGTTACATATAGGCTTTTGACAAAATACTAAATTACTGGCCTCGTTAATAGGCCTTAAGAAAATTTGTTTTTGGTGAACAAGAATACAATTTGTTACAAAAACCGACACTTGTTAAAAAAAAAAAGGGAATCCATGCCTTATAGCTGATAACCACTCGCACTGGTTCCGATGGTATCTGATTCGAATACTGTAATTTCCTATTTTGCTGACCATAGAGTTCTTACCATTTATATTATTGCCACTCTGAAGTTTAATTAATCTCTTTTTATGCAATGATGATAGGTTTGCTCTTTGGACCAATAGGAACCCTCTTGTGCAATCTCGGAACTAATTATTAACCTTATTATTTCTGGACATGTGGGGACTGGGTGCCTTTTCATAGAAGATGTACTATCATTTAATTGCATTATGTGTTTAAGTTACATGCAACCTTTTTGTTTTATGACCTTAAGATAATAAATGAAGGATTACTGGAAGAAGTGATAATAGCCGCTCTTGGGATGAACCATTTCCTACTGTTATCTGTTTGACTTATTTGTTAGTGAGAGTGTTGCATGGCTGATGTTGGTACAGGACTGCTGGGAGAAAACGCTAAGCCTCTGCTAATGGGGACCATGGGGTTTGAGTTTGATTATAACTGGCGCAACACATGTATAATCTAAATGCCCACAAGGAAACTGCTGTGCTAGCTTGAACACTAATAGGACAATGGAACAAAAATCACTAATGTAAAAACTATAAACTACGTGAACTTTTTTTTCAATGGGCAAAGCCTGTTTCATTTTAGAAACCTGTAGCACCTCATCGGATGGTGTTCATGGGGTCTGTGTAATGGTGGTTCATGGGTTCAGTAATGCCATTAGCATGTGATCAGTGCTGTAACTACTTGGGCAACTGGGTAGGTCTATACTGGGGCCTGCTGCCTCCACTGGGATATCAGCAGCACTGAAACCCAGTGAGACCCACAGAGTTGCATGGATTGTGGCTGCAAGCTGATAGCTTTTGCCCAGGGCCCATAAGACTTTGGTCACAGCTGTATTTTGGCCCAGTTTGGCCCTAGGCAACCAGACTGCACCCCTACGCAAGCTTTTGGTGCATGCCCAGTGCAGTTTACTATACCACCAGTTTGCACCAAGCTGAAGGGGCAGGTACCTCCACCCCCTGTGCCCAATGCGTTTCAACCCCCTTCAAAAATGTGGGGGTCTTCGTTACGGATAAATGCAGGTTCACAAATACATTTGTAAACTATGTATCAATAAATACTATCTTAATTACATTGTGTGCTCTGCTTTTCTGTAAATATTGATTACCCATAGGAGTTTACAGGTAACCCCCTGCATTGAATTGAAGCAAAATATTAAAAAAAACTTTTTAATATGACTGTTCTTTTATATTGGATTTAACACAACACATGTCCAAGACCAGCAGAGGATTTTTTAAACAAGGTGATTGTATTTTTTTAATATATAGGCACCCTTGGGCAGCCCTTTTTTAAATATTGCCTTGATTCAGATAGTTAGAAGTATTAGATGCACTCACAGGCATAATAACAATTGAGTATATGGGAGTTTCATATATTCCCAAACATCAACGCATTTTGGTTCTCTTTGAACCATCGTCATCTGGATGACACTTCAAAGGGGGAATATATGAAACTCCAATAAACTCATTTGTTATTATGCCAATGAGTGCTTCTAATACTTCTAACTAAATATATATATGAATAAATAAATAAATATATATATATATATATATATATATATATTTTTATTATTTTTTTTTTTTTTAACTCTTCCCACTTCATGAAAGTAATGCAAATCATAACTCTCGAGTATCCTAGAGAGACTCTCTTATTATTTATCTTCTTACGTTCAAAGATGCAAGCACTTCCCTGCACACAACACATGATCCTTATCAGTAAATAATGATAACAGCATATTCCTTCATTTGTGGTTTCTGTGGAAACCAGTACAGTCCTGAAGCAGTTGCAAATGCATGGCCAATGACTCAAGTGTAACAGAGTGTTTCGGTAATAAACAATGAGCATCCTCTCCATAACCTTCCAGGAAAATACAACAATGAGTCTGTATTGTATTGCTTGATTTGGTTGGGAATGGCAGTGGCTTTGGTTTCTGTAGGTGGTGGCCTCATCGCTGGACATCACTATGACATCACAAATAGATGTATCAGTTTCGGTTGTTGCAAAATGTGTCCATAGCCACCACTCTTGTTGAATATCACTTTGCCTTGCAGCCCCATCTATCTGTCTGTCTGTCTATCTATCCACCTATCTATATGTGTGTTGGAAAAAAATTACATTATAATAAGTGTGTTCTGTCTTTTATCGTTATATCATTACACATTTTCTCTTTTATATTTGGAAACACTATAAAGGATGTTCAATTTTTTTTCCTAATGGAGTGTTAAGCAAACACATTTTGGGATTTTTTGAGTTCCCAACTCCAAGGAAGTCTCATTTAAAGAATTAATGAGTCATTGTATTGACTGATGGAAGGGAGTTAGTGTGTCATTAGTCTTTCATAATGTTTGATGCATCCTCCCAGGTGGAACACACACACAGCAATCAGCACTTTTGTATAGTTTTTATATCTACATATTAAACCAACAAACAGCCTGTTGTGCTGATACAAAACTGGGAAGGAAAGGAAAAGGGCAGTAGGGCTTCACCTCAGTCAATAAGGGATCGTACTGATGAGCGTTCTTACCTTCGCTTCCCTGGGAAGAGTTCCGCTGCAGGGAAGCGCAGGACAAAACGCAATCTATTCTTTCTTACAGGGCTGTACTGACACAGACACATGTATGTTGCAAACTCATCATGTTGTGTTCCACCTGTATTTGGAGCAGTAAAATAACACTTGTCAGTACAAGCCCTAACAGTCGCTGAAGCTCACCCCAGTGCAGTGGTTGCCCTGCTGATAGGGTTGCCACTGCCTGGTGTTGAACCACACAGCCTGGTTTTAATTGGGGCTGTTTGGTTAAGTATTGCCGGATTGGGTTTCAGCAGTCTTAAAGAAGTCCAAAAATCCACCGCCTATGCTGCTGACCCATCAGTATCACAGCCCACCCCTCAACGTCACTCAACCAACCACCCCTGACATCACCGTTCTGCCCCCTGACATCATTGTCCTACCTCTATTGTCTGTTTTTTATTTCAACAGCAAATATGAAAACCCTACATGTGTACTCTCTGAATTTCAGGCAATAATGACCCCTGCAGCACTGCTATTTTTGTAACAGTAGATTATTAGATATAGTCACATGAGTTCTAGTTTTGAACAGGTTGATCCAAAACCATGAAAATAAGTCCTAAATGTGGTTCAGACAGGTCCAAGAAAGACACTTTCCCTTTAGTGCTGACTGCTGACCCCAGCTGACTGCTGAACCCTCTGACTGCTGACCCCTCTGACTGCTGACCCCTCTGACTGCTGACTCCTCTAACTGTTGACCCCTCTGACTGCTGACCCCTCTGACTGCTGACCCCTCTGACTGCTGACTCCTTTGACTCCTGACTTTGATCTTTGTTGGTTGTGGATTGGAAAGTAGTGGCTTAGGGTCGGTTTGAGTTGGAAAATGTTCTCATCACTAACTAATACAATGAAATACCCAGTTTTCTATAGAAGTTGCCGAAAACTTTAATTATTGATGCAAGCAAATTCACCAATAACAACTAGTAAGAACTGATCTACTGGTCAAAAACATTATAAAAACAAACAAATTGACCATTGAGAATGTTGATTCCCAACACTGTGTCATGCATCTTGCTGTTCTCTTACATATAGAGATAATTATGTCATTTTTGTCTTCATTCTATGATACTGGAATCAAACATGGGAATAAAAGACAGACTTGTTTATTTCTGGGAAACTGTGCTTAAATCTTCCAGCTCAGGTTGAAGGAACAAAGAATAGGAATCCAGATTTATACCGATTAGCTGGGATTCACCTTGGAGGCTTTTATTTAGCATTTTAATGCAGCCGCTGGCTGAGGAGGTTTGGGGGAAAGAGTTGGAATTTTTTTTGTGCAATATTGCTTTAAGATCACAACCCTGATGTTTCTCTCAACCTTCATATATATGTTACGTTTTTCTGGGATTTATAGTAACAACTGAGTAAAAGTTTGGTTGAGCAGATCATTGCAGCAGGGTTTACTACCCCTTTAAGAATCATACAGGTAAAAGAGAAATGTGCAGGATATGTCAGCCAGTGAGTATTTTTGGCTTCTATATCATTTTATCAAGGAACCTCTGCAGTGTCAAGAAGGGACAGATCAGGGAGCAATGATTGACAGATAAAGACCCAGTCATACCTATAAACTATTTCAGGCAGTGCTGGGTCCCCCCACCCCTCCTCATGTCCAGCAGGGATGTTGCAGAATTTAATAAGGGTTCTTTAAAGCTTGCATTTCATGGTTATTTTAGGATCAGCTTTCCAATTTAAGAGCACAGGTACAGTTACACTGACTGCCTCAAAGCTCCGTGTGGAATTCAGAATCTTCTCTCACTCTCTGATATGCTCCCGAATCTCATATCATGTTTCCGAAATGGATTTAATAAATATGTCCTATGCTTAATATGTACTATGCTAAATGCTCACAGTCCTGCCCGTACAGCAGCGTTTCCTTAATTTGGCTAATTACAGACATTAACTTGATTCTTTTAGTAATTTATGGGGGGGGGGTCATTACTTTATAATATAGGAGCAGGGGCTTAAATATGGGTGACACAAGAGCCATGAATACACTCTATCCTTATAAAGGTGTTTAGTTGATGTCTACAGTTCTAATCAGTGCTTAGTGATATCATTTCTGCCACAACTCATTCAAACTTGGGCAGGTAGGGGAACAGAGGGAAAAAGACAATGAAGGTACTGTACACAGTATTGGGTAGGGGTTTTTATTAGTGGGGAGGGTTGAGTTCTCCTTTAAAGATACAGTATTAGAAATCCACTTGGAGTTTCATAATTGATGTATAATCTCAGTAAACACTGATGAATATGTCTGCACAATATAAATAAAACATAATAATAATAACAAAAAGAACAGTGGGCTACAACTACAGCAATATGAAAACTGTACCTTTATCAGTCCTAATCAGCCTTGGGTAGGATCCGTATCAAAGCATCGAGGCTTAGATTGACTAAAAACACTCAGACAGCATAAGAATTTTTGTCCAAAGACGTCGGAGTCAAAGGGAGGAAAAGGGAGTAACGATATCTCTGACACCTGCAAATCAAGGAAAGAGTCACTGGAATTAGTCATAAAATACTTTGGAACTGAGAATTAGGTGTCTATCCTAAGGGCAATTTCAATCCTACCTGTGGGAATGGAATGAATTCATATATGAATGATGGGCCTTTTCATTACTTAACTGCTGAAACTGCTTGATAATAATATTGTGGGTCACCTTGCAAAAAGTTGAAGATTTATGAAAATGTATCCATCAAATTACTTTTAATGCAGAATGTTGAGATTAATTTTGCTCCTTGGTGACCCACCATTTTTATGGGGACCCTCAAGCTAGAGGCATAAGCATAAAATAATGATCTTTCCACCGAAACCTGGTCCTACTTTCCACTTTAAGGTCTCTGTTGAAGGCATGCTCATTAACCCTCTCAACTAGGGGTACTCTTTATGTCTCTCTCTTTATTTCCTTATTCTCAGTATCATATATCTTTTATAAACTCATGCCTTCCCCATCCCAACTCCTTCAGTGATGTCAGACATTGGATTTATAAGGACAGGACTATATACCCAGTATAAGCATCCAAAATGTGCTGAAAAAGTCTACCTCGGCTTATACGCGGGTCAGCGGTACCCGAGCAGCTGAGATTGCAGTCACTTTTAATCATTCCTATACCAACAGTTCACTTGGGGAGAGACTGCAATATCCCACAATGCCCTCTGTTGGTTATATGAAAGAATAACAGTGCGTCCTCTGTTGGTTATATGAAAGATTAACAGTGACTGCAATATCACACAGCGCCATCTGTTGGTTGTATGAAAGAATAACAGGGACTGCAATATCACACAGTGCCATCTGTTGGTTGTATGAAAGAATAACAGAGACTGCAATATCACACAGCACCATCTGTTGGTTGTATGAAAGAATAACAGGGACTGCAATATCACACAGTGCCATCTGTTGGTTGTATAAAAGAATAACCGGGACTGCAATATCACACAGCGCCCTCTGTGGGTTATATGAAAGATTAACAGTGACTGCAATATCACACAGCGCCATCTGTTGGTTGTATGAAAGAATAACAGAGACTGCAATATCACACTGCACCATCTGTTGGTTGTATGAAAGAATAACAGGGACTGCAATATCACACAGTGCCATCTGTTGGTTGTATAAAAGAATAACCGGGACTGCAATATCACACAGCGCCCTCTGTTGGTTATATGAAAGATTAACAGTGACTGCAATATCACACAGCGCCATCTGTTGGTTATACAAAAGATTAACAGTGATGGCAATATCAAACAGCACCCTCTGCACATGGTAGTGGGACAGTGGGACAATGCACACAGTAATCCGTTTGGCAATTCTCTGTCACCATTAGCTTTGCAAAGAAGTCCGGTTGATCGCTGGGGGGGTCGCTTTGGCAGAATGTGCGCTGCTGGGAGACAGGGCTGTAGTTGTGTCTAGGCTTATACGCGAGTCAATAAGTTTTCCCAGTTTTTGTAGGTAAAATTAGGTACCACGGCTTATACACGGGTCGTCTTATACACGAGTATATACGGTACATGGCCAATTCAGCCATGATCCGATGCGCCGTGCAAAATCGCAGGCGCCACGTCGAATGCAACAGAAACAAGGTAAGTAATTCAATTGTCGCATTGTGTAGCAGCATTGATGCAAGTGACATGGCTGTCGGATGCAGACGCTGCACACTGTGTCTGCATCCGACAGTCGTGTTGCATCGCATCAACAATGAGACACGATCCGACACTGCCATTACTTACCTTGTTTCCGTCGCATCCGACGTGACGCCTGCGATTTTGAGCAGCACGTCGGATTGCGGCTGAATCGGCGATGTAGTGCATGCCACCACTCCAGGTTGGTTCAGGTCTGACTTAGGAGAAGACAGCTTAATTGTCAACCAACAGTGTTGGTTGACAATTACATTTACAAATAAGTTTAATACAAATGAAAATGTTTAATTCATGTAAACTGTAAATAACATGTTCTTTCATTATGCAAAAAAACCTGTTTTTTGGTGGAGTTCCCCTTTAAAAGACACTCAAAGTACAACCTTCACCAAAAGGACACAGCCAGCTTAAAATTCAAGAGGCTTTATATTCCAAGCAAAAAACGAAATCCAGTGAGAATGAAATGTATCCTAAAACGATGGGATAAAAATAACTTGAAAGAGGTTTATTTAGGGACGGCATTAGGAATAAATCCAATGACTTCAGTAGAACCATTATTCGCATTTGCATTCTTGCAATAAATCTGACCATGGAAAAACCAATTATTATCCTATCTCCTAGTGGTATGCTGCTGTCTGGTTGGATGTGACTCCCCCCCCCCCCTGCATTTTAATTGCTTGATTTAGGCTTTCGTTGGCAAAAAAAAGCCAGCTGAAACATTTCTTTTAATTATGTTCATTTATATCTAAAAAGCCAAATTTACAAAAGCAATAGCATTAATTATGTATTGCCTATTAAAGCTGAGTATACATCACTAATCTAATAGTGCCCAGATGAGTGACAGGTATCCTCTATTGCTCACATGTTTAGTCATGCTCTTGGGATATTTCCCCTCGATGTACTTATTTATATTTATTTATTATCTGTCATTGATATAGCACCAACGTATTACACAGCACATTACAGAGATTATATGTTATTCTTATTAGTCCCAGTGGAACTTACAAATAGGGTTGCCACCTGTCTGGTTTTGACCCGAACAGCTCGGATTTGGGAAAGGCTGTCCTGTTCAAAAACACTTGCAGATTTGTAGCTGTTGTAAAAACAGGCCTAACTACAACCTCTGTACTAGTACCTGGTGAAATACTACTAAGGATCGATTTGAAAGCAGCACCCACTCTTATCTGCAATGCAAATATACTAATAAGGAATGTTACGTGCACACAGTAACCAATGCCCTTAAATGTGTATGTCTAATAAATCGTGGCATTGTGGACATTATTATATTGTAATATTCTGGTCCAAGTATCAGTGCAAAGCATTATGCAAGGGGGAGGGGGTGTTCAGCAAAAGCCAAAAGCTCAATATTTTATTTTCTAATTCACTGATGGAAAGAGTCCTGAAAGATAAATTTATGGGGTGGTATAAAAAATGATTCCAATGCCCTTGACATAACAAAGGGTTTAATCAACTGTATGCAAGTCTGATACATATAGAGAAAGAAGGTCCCATTTAAAGGAATGGTAGGCATTTGAAATGTTTTGCATCTATGTTCCTCTATATATTGATAATATTGATAACTGAGTGTATAAATATATTCCTGTCGCAGGGCTTCTATAAAGCTTCCTCCTCCCAGATTCTACACAATCTTATGGAAGACAAAGCTCTGCTGGATCACAACTGAGTAAGCAGCTCATCGAGATTTTGATGTTAATAGACCCAATTCTACAAATATAACTAGCGATGGGTGAGATTCAAAAGAAACTAGAGCATGTCATGGTCAACAAAGGTCCAGGATCGGAAGGCATAGAGATGGTGCAGGCAATTTATGATTGACAGCTGAGATTTTTAAACAAGTTTATAACAGGTACAGATGCTCTAACAAAAAATAAAATAATTAGGGTTTCATGTTCAAGTTGAAAAGGAGTCTTATTGTACAGCTTTTTATGTCTGAATGACAGGTCTCCTTTAAGGAGCACAATATGTGTACCTGGATAGAGAACTGGCTGAAGGATAGACTACAAAGTGTGGTGGTAAATGGGACATTTTCTAATTGGACCAGTGTTGTTAGGGGAGTAGAAATAATATAAATGCAAGTTATACACTAAATGGCAGTGTGGGGGTTTCCTTAATTGGCAGTGATCTGGGGATTTTTGTAGATAACAAGTTGTCTAATTCCAGGCAGTGTCATTCTGTGGCTACTAAAGCAAATAAAGTTCTGTCTCAAGTGATGAAAACATATTTTTGCCTCTTTATAGGTCCCTGATAAGGCCTCACCTGGAGTATGCAGTGCAGTTTTAGACTCCAGTCCTTAAGAGGGATATAAATGAGCTGGAGAGAGTGCAGACTAAACTGATTAAGGGGATGGAAGATTTAAACTATGGTAGATTGTCATGGTTGGGGTTGTTTTCTCTGGAGAAAAGTGCTTGCGAATTGCATGATTACTCTTTATAAGTACTGTATATTAGAGGTCATTATAGACAAATAGCAGGACATCTCTTTTTTCATAAAATGAATCATCAGACCAGAGATCATCCCTTTAGACCAGAAGAAAAGAACTTTCATTTGAAGCAACGTAGGGGGTTCTTCACAGTCAGGACAGTGAGGTTGTGGAATGCACTGCCGGGTGA
Source organism: Xenopus petersii (assembly GCA_038501925.1). Taxonomy (NCBI): domain Eukaryota; kingdom Metazoa; phylum Chordata; class Amphibia; order Anura; family Pipidae; genus Xenopus; species Xenopus petersii. The sequence goes on from CM076676.1 coordinate 22,565,729, forward strand.
TGTTGTGATGCTGATTCAGTTAATGCCTTTAAGAGGGGCTTTGATGATTTCTTGGACAATCATAATGTCCAAGGTCGGTCGGACTGGCCCGGTGGGACACCGGGAAAAAACCCAGTGGGCCCAAGGCTCTTGTGGGCCCCGCTAGCCCAGATCTGCACCCTGCCTTCTTTTTCCTTTTTTCGTGACTGGCCAAACACAGTGCACTCGTACACACATACATGCATGCACACTCACTAGTACACACATACACGCATGCACACTCACTCGTACGTGCATACACACTGGCCGGGCAGCTCAGCAGGGGGGTGGCGGAGGGGGGCCCATGACAGGAGCCACGGTGGGCCCCGGGCCCCCCAGTCCGACCCTGTCCAAGGTTATAGTGATACTAAAATCTAAAATTAATATAGATATTGGTATATATAGTTTGTGTATATGTATAGATAGGGTGGTATAAGTATGTGTATATATGTCCACAGGGGTTAATTTGAAGGGGTTGAACTTGATGGACTTTGTTTTTTATGAATCATTCAATGTGTGCTTAATGCAAATATTGCACATCCAGCCTGCAGTGGACGTCCAATGTTATTCATTATACAGTTCTCATTCCTTCCTCTGCTTTCTCACATACTATTACTTTCATTCCCTATACCTCCTACCCAGTCTGCCTCTCTGCTTTAAAGGTACACTGTAACTTAAACATGTAGATACTACAGATGTTTTTCAACCCAACTCACCTATGTAACCATGTAACCTATAGAGGCTTTATAGCACTGGGATAAGGGCTACTATCAGGAATCATGGGGCCCCATACTACTGATAGCAGCTGGCTCCATGGTAGAGGGCCCTACTGACAAGTATAATGGGGTATCAATAAAAAATAGCACATGCATGCATTATTGTGCCCCTGATCCTCCCACAGTCTCAAACCCACTATGCCAAACTGCAGTCAGAAGCCAACCAACTAGTCTTACCCTCTCGCAAATTGTCTTTTTTCATCTCTTATGGTCCTTGATAAGTGATGAACGAATCTGTCCCAAAAACAGCGAAAACGCATTGAAGACAAAGGGGGTAAAAAATTTTTACAAGCTACATTTTTTCTCACTCCAAATGCATTAAAGTAAATGGGGTTCTTTCTTGTGCCAACTTTTTGTCCCTGCGACTTTTCTGTCCAAATGCATTAAAGTCAATGGGCGGAATTTTCCTGAGGCAAATTTTGCCACAGTTTTGAAAAAAAAAATTCACAGATGGTGAAATGCAGAATTTCGGCTCAAATCCATGGCTGACGAAAAAAATTTGCTCTTGACTCTGCCTGACAGCAAGAGGGCCATAACTAGTGGTAGGCAGGATAGACTTGTGCCTAGGGCACATTTGGAGGGGAAGAGTTCCAATGAGCAGACAGAGATACCCACCGGTGGAAGGAGTAAGTAAGAAAACTTAAGAAGAAAATCAGTGATGCAATGACGATGGCAGTGGCAGTTGGTTGGACTGTACTGGCGGGACACCATTTTTTGCAAACTTTACTCTATTATGACAGGGTAACAAAAAGGAACACAAGAAAGAATTCTATTACATTGCACACGTTGCTAGCATCCCTGAGATGAATTGTATTCAAGGTTGCCTTCTCTGAAACGAAGCGGTTAAGGAACGCGGTTTCATCTTGTAAATTAGCTGAAGCAATTCATGAATATTCTATTGGATTTCACTAATGTAATCATAAGAGAATACTCCACAATGCAAGCTGAGCCCATATAATACAGAGAGAGGTCACTAATGAGAAGCATGCTTTAGCGATGATGAGCAAAATACAGGGGGAATCTGGGATTTATCTCTCCAGAATGCCAACAATGTGGCAGCAAGACGTTTCCCTACAGACGTTGGGCCCTACAGCTACTGATTTCCCAGTTCAAAAAAACAGATTGAGGGGCTGAGATTAGATATCCGTTATGTAGCAAACAGAGATGGGTTTGGGATATCTTTCATTTTAGCGTAACATTGAGAACATGAGAGAGACTAGAAAACAGATGCAGATATTGCTACTGGGCCACAAAGTAAAATCAGTTTAGGGCCCCACCTTAACTCTGTGAATGTTTATAAATATGAATTGAAACTGTTTATCTGTGTTCCCAATAGCCCACTATACCCCCCCAGTGCATAGAAAATGATGGTGTCTCTTGGATAGAACCTGTGATTTGACAAGCCAAATAAGCTGACAACAGGTGGCACATGTACTCAAGGTTTATTTGCCCTTATTAGAACATGCAATTGGCAGCAAGGTTGAGCTACGGAGTGACTAAAAGGCTGTTTGCTTTACCTTCTGTCCAGTTTTCTTTGGTTCCATGTTGGGCCCAATATGTTGCTCACAACCCATTGTATGTTGCTCCCAGTAGCCTCAAAGCAGGTGCTTACTTTTGAATTCCTGGTTTGGAGGCAAGTTTTGGTTGAATAAAAACACGTTTATGGCCAAGCAGAACCTTCTGTAGGCTGCCAGACCCCATAGAGGTTACCAAATACCTAATCACAGCCCTTATTTAACATCCCCAGGAACTTTTTTTATGATTGTGTTGCTCCTCAACACTTTTCACATTTGAATGTGACTGAAGGGTAAAAAAGGTTGGGGACCCCTGCCCTAATGCATGTGTTTCAGGAATCTAAAGCAATACTGCTGAGAATATATAACTAAATAAAAATAAAAAAATACAGATACTTTCAATAGCCAAGCCCTGGCTTACATATGATACTGTGGAGCTGGTATCATTGCATTCTCCTTTCTATAGTCTTGCAAAGGTACTTTGTTCTGAAAGTCCACTATATATATATGTATCTAAAAGTACATTGGCTTAAAACAGTTCTTTCTGTCCTGTAATTTTTTTCATTGGGAACCTGCCATTTCTTTTATAAAGAGAAATTGAAATTGTACAGGCTTCCTTGTGTGTACACTCGTGGCATGGATGGTCGGAGCCTGAACACTGTAATTTCACCCATTAGGAACTTTTGTGTTTGTCGGCCGCAATGGTAGCTTAATTCCTTACATCCTTTCTTCCCTTTTTGTAAATGTGACTCTGTATAAACAGGATTTCTCATCTGAAGTGCCAATCCAAATGGACAAATTAACACGGGAGACAGGCTCACTGTGCCCTGGTCTCAATAGAAAATAGGCCAAGCCACAGGGGTGCTGGTTTAACTTCATAATACACAACATTTACTCCCCAGGTTATTATTTATAGAAAGTAGTGGCATTGGGTTAATCACCTCTTTATTGCAACACAATTGCTTAAAGTGAAGAGCTTTATAATCCCCTGCATGGTGTATTATACACCATATAATATATCCCCTACTGTACTTTATAAAGATATTAGAAGGCACCTTGGAGTTACTGTACATGGACTTTACAAAGGTAGATATGCTATGCTTATAACTCAGATTCATACAAATAAAATTGCTATTAATGGATAATTACAAATAAATCAATTAACGTTCACTTACGACAACAATCCCAAAATGGATATCCTTGCTTAAAATTCTGTCATTCATTAATTGTACTTGCCAAAGATGCACCTTGCAGTTCCGTATACAAGTATGGGATCGGTTACTGGAAACCCATTATTCAGAAAGCTCTGAATTATGGGATGGCCATCTCCATTTTATCCAAATAATTAAAAAAAAATTAAAAAAATCCTTTTTCTCTGTATTAATAAAACAGTACATTGTACTTGATCCAAACTAAGATATAATTAATATTTATTGGAAGCAAAACCAACCTATTGGGTTTATTGAAAGTTTAAATGATTTTTAGTGGACTTAAGGTATGAAGATCCAAAATATGGAAAGATACTTTATCCAGAAAATCCTAGGTCCAGAGCATTCTGGATAACAGGTCCCATACTTGTCGTTGTGCTTCGTGCCACCTTTGATTGTGAATCTCATGAAAGTGCACCTACAGTATTTATGCAAGGGAGCTATCAACGCATCAAAGGTGATAGTTCGTTAAAGGATTGAAGGATTTGAGTGCCAGGAATGAGGTTATGGTTCCAATTAGGGATGCACCGAATCCACTTTTTTGGATTCGGCCGAACCCCCGAATCCTTCACGAAAGATTCGGCCGAATACCGAACCGAATCCGAACCCTAATTTGCATATGCAAATTAGGGGTGGGAAGGGGAAAACATTTTTTACTTCCTTGTTTTCTGACAAAAAGTCACACAATTTCCCTCCCGCCCCTAATTTGCATATGCAAATTGATTGATGGTGGGCCAATCAGATGGAGAGCATAGCAGATCATGGCCACATATGGGCAGTGCCAGACTGAGATGCCAATATTATAGCTAATGACAAAATGGGAACAGCCTTCTAAAACGAATAAGGCCTTCTTTTGGATAAAGAACAGTATAAATGTACATTTGTAGTTACTAAGGACAAACAATGCATTAAGCTTAAGGCCATTTACAACAACTGCAATATTAAATAGTCTGTTACCAAGTATTATAGTATCCAAATCTCATCATTTATCTCATCGCATGGATCTCACCATTTATACGACACACACACACACACACACACGAGCATGGTAAAAGGAAACTATTCATCATATCCGTGTAATTGTCTAGAAGAATCAGAAGAGCGTTCCGTGGTGCCACCGTGGAGATCCTAATAAAGACAATAAGAGATACTTCCTACTGTTTGTTGCATCGGAGATAAAAGTCTCTTTCTCAAGGTCGTAACATTGGGAAGTTATCAAAGGCATATTTAAATAGTTGCAAGTGATGTGCAGCAAATGCATCAGGGAGGCCAACGTGTCTGTGCTCCAAGCAACTCTCCGATGGGTTGATGGTTAGATGAAACGTTGGTGCTTAAAGGGTACATGGCAAGCTGCATATTCGAGTATTACTATGCAGAACAAGGAAATCTAAGGAGGCTGCATAAATTGGTTCTGCCTATCCATTAACAGGGCTTGCAAACAGCTTACCCTTTATAACAAAAACTATTTTGTTATGATTCAAGTGGTCTATTTAAAGGTATGTTACATTATGGCCAGTCTTGCATTGAGTCTTGACATAGACATCTCATTATCGAGCATCTCAGTCTTCTGGTTAGCAGTTTTACAGCCCTTTTTTGGTTGGAGTTTCATTATTAAACAATGGTTGCAGTACTGTAGGTACAGTAGCTGCCCTTCAAGATATATATATATATATACTGTGTATATATATATATATATATATATATATATATATATATATATATATATATATATATATATATAGAGCGCCCTGCATTTTCAAAATCTCCAAAGGCCTTTTTGCTGTAATATGAGTGATACAATGAAATGTTTGCTGTTTTCCTATAGACTAATGCAACTATTAAGAGGTGAATGTTTTAATTGAACTGGCGTGTATGGAGCAGGCTGACTCTCAGAGCACCCCGGGAGGAGGTGGCTCTAATACGGGAGGTGAGGGGGAGAGCAAGGAAGGAAAGGCAGTTATTAGAAAAGGTGGATAGGGTAATCTGGCACAAGGACACTTCATGTCTGCTGCTTGCCTGGTGTTAGGGTTCGACATGTGGTGGAACGAGTGGACAGATTATTGGGTGGTGTTAGGGAAGACCCAGCAGTCTTGCTACACATAGGTAGAATGCCAAAGTTAGAGGAGGTGGTGAAGTCCTCAAGAACAATTTTAAAAAACTAGGTGTAAAATTGATGGTGAGGGGGGGGAGGGTTCAGTAAAGGATTCAGTGGAAGACAGGTTAGATGAGATAGTGGGCAAAGGAAGGGAAATGGGGAGGAGATTTGGTTGGGAGTACTGCTAATGATAGGGAGGACCACATGTAATTTGTTCAATATGGTACCAGTATTAAATGTATGTATGCAAGGAATCTGACTGGAAAAATGGAAGAGCTGGAGGTGCCGGTGCTGGAGGAAAAATATGACATGATTGGTGTGGCCGAAACATGGCTGAATGAGTCGCATGACTGGGCAGTTAATATCAGTGGCTATACTTTATTTTGGAGGGACAGAGGCAATAGAAAAGGAGGAGGGGTATGTCTGTTTGTTAGACAGGATTTAAAAGCTTAAATAAAGGAGGAAGTGAGGGGGCAGAAATCTTATGGGTGGGGTTCTTCACTAATTGTAAAGAGTCCAGCAAATTAATTGTAGGAGTATGCTATAGACCCCCTAATGTAAGTGAGGAGGAGGAGGCTAAGCCCCTGCTGCAAATAGAAAAGGCTGCTAGTTTGGGTAAAGTAATGATAATGGGGGATTTTAATTACCCAGATATTGACTGGAGCAACAGTACTGCCAGATCAGTTAATGGGAACAAGTTTATAAACTTTCGCATGACAATTTTATGGCACAGGTTTTTGAGGAGCCAACCAGAAAAAATGTTATTCTGGATTTAGTGATCTCAAATGACCCAGAATTTATAGCAAATGTGCAAGTAATTGAACCCCTGGGTAATAGTGACCATAATGTTATATCATTGAATGTCTGTTTTATAAAACAAATATACACTGGGACAACAAAAACCATGAATTTCAGAAAAGCGAATTTTAGTGCCTTGAGGGCTGCCCTTCAGAGCATTGTTTGGGGCATTAAGTTTTCAGGTAAAAACAAGAGAAATGGTTGTCATTTAAAATAATATCAAATCGTTACTGCTCTCAATTTATTCTGTTAAGGAATACATGTAGAAGGACTATGAATCACCCTATGTGGTTTCATATAAAAGTTAATAGGACAGAAGGGAAATGCATTTAAAAACTACAAGTCTGTGGGGACAGAAGCTGCATTTAATGAACATAAACACTGTAATAAATGTTGTAGAACAGCATTATGGAAAGGCAAAGAAAGAAAATGAAGAGTGCATTGTGGCTGAGGCTACGACTAACCTCAAAAGGTTTTTTAAGTATATTAATATTAAAAAGATGTAGGTGGAGAGGATATACAATAGAGGAGTCTGAGTTCCCAGGCTCACTTCATAGCTGCACTGATGGCTCAGCTTAATATAGTCAGTGGCTGACTCAGCATATGATTCATAAAGTTTTAATAAAAATGTATGTAGACAAGGTGCCAGGGCCAGATGGCATACACCCCCAGGTTCTAAGAGAGCTGAATTCAGTTTTAGACCAGCCCCTATTTCTGATTTTCTTAGATTCACTTTAATCTGGTATGGTACCTATGGATTGGAGAAAAGATGATGTCATTCCAATATTTAAAAAGGGATTACGATCTCAGCCTGGCAATTATAGTCCAGTAAATTTGACATCTGTGGTGGGCAAATTATTTGAAGGGACTGCATTCAAAATTTTGTCCTAGTGAATGGAATTATGACCAGCAATCAGCATGGCTTTATGAAGGATAGGTCATGTCAGACAAATTTTATTGCTTTTTATGATGCGGTAAGTAAGATGCTGGAATGTGGGGGCGCAGTAGATGTGATCTATTTGGATTTTGCCAAAGCGTTTGATACCATACCTTACAAACAACTGCTTTCTAAACTAAGGTCTGTTGGGCTTAATAAAATTGTTTGCACATGGATAGGAAACTGGCTACAGGATTGGGTACAGAGGGTGGTTGTAAATGGTACATTCTCTAGTAAGGTTCTTAGTGGGGTCCCTCAGGGCTCCGTATTGGGTCCAATTTTATATAACTTGTTCATTAATGACTTAGGGGAGGGTATTGTATGTAATGTATCGGTGTTTGCAGATGACACAAAACTATCCAGCCCAATTAATTCCATCCAGGATGTGGCATCTTTGCAACAGGATCTTGACAAACTGGCAATCTGGGAAGCTAAGTGGCAAATGCGATTCAATGTTGATAAAAAGTCATGCACCTGGGATGCAGGAAGGAATTTTTCCCCCTCTGAGGCAAATTGGAGAGGCTTCAGATGTTTTTTTTTTGCCTTCCTCTCGATCAACAGTTAGGCAGGTTGAAAAAAGTTAAAACCTTTTTTCAACCTAACTTACTATGTTACTATGTTAATTATAGAACATTTGGTGTATTCTCTCAAGCTTCTATGAAAAGTGTCACTGGGTCAGTTTGCATAGTTACATAGTGTAGGTAAATTGGGTTGAAAAAAGACCCAAGTTCAACAACTCCAAATAATGAAACTACGTGTCCATACCTAAACACTCACACAGACCCCTCTATAAACAATATATACCAATATCAATATGATATAAGATTTTAGTATCACATTAGCCTTGGATATTATACTTGTCTAACAAATCATCCAAGCCACTCTTGAAGGCATTAACAGAATCAGCCATCACAACAACACTGGGCAAGGCATTCCCCAAACTCACTGTCCTCACTGTGAAGAACCACCTACAATGCTTCAAATTAAAGTTCTTTTGCTCTAGTTTAAAGGGGTGTCCTCTGATGCAGTGATCCTTTTTTTGGTGAAAAAGGATTCCCGCAATCTGTCTATAATGTGCTTGCAAAGAATAATCATGTACCCTCACAAGTGTCTTTTTTCCAGAGGAAATAATCCCAACCTTGACAGTCTACCCTCATAATTTAAGTCTTCCATCCCTCTAACCAGTTTAGTTGCACATCTCTGCACTCTCTCCAGCTCATTTATATCCCTCTTAAGGACTGGAATCCAAAACTGCACTGCATACTCCAGATGAGCCCTTACCAGGAACCTTAAAGAGGTAAAATTATGTTTTAATTTTATGCACAGTACTTTATATGCATTAGTAGACATTGGCTAAAATTAGACAACGTGTTATCTACAAAAAAAAACCCAGAACCTTTACTGCCATTTAGTGTATAAATTGCATTTATATAACTAAATGCCATAATATAACTTTGAATTTATCAACATTACACCACATTTCTGCAAAGCGGCATCATCCTGCATGGAATTTATAGTTTTGCATTGGTCCAATTAGAAAAACACTGTTCCAATTAAACCATCCCCATTTCTCAAACTGTTCGGCCATGAGCATCCTTACTGTCTCCTATAGGTCACCTATTGCAAGAAGTAAGAGGTGGGCTTTGCCAAAAGGTTTAGAGGTCTAGCCAGCTATACATGACTGTCAACATTATTCTCCATCTAAAATTTCTCATAGTCTGTACAGTAAGATATCAATAATGTATGCTACCTTATTTCTACTGTAAGGATGGGGCAACAGTGTTTATGGCTGTTTTATGAGCCTAGTCATTTACTTACCATTAGCCCAGTAAGCAAAAGAGCAAGTCCAACATTCCTGACCAGCACCTTCTCAGATTATAATAATGATAGAGATTTATAATTGTAATCGTAGCACTCCCCTTGCTACGGTTCTGAGAAGATACATGGAAGTCAATAGGTATTAACTCCAAGTGTCACCTCAATGAGCTCTTTAAACTAGTCCCACCAACAACTTTGTTTCCCACCAAAGAAGAAGTTCTTCCTCTAGTAAGATCAATGTAGCATGTGGATGTCACTTGAATGTCACACTGTTTCTGTTTTCAGTAGTATTAATATTTACAGCACAGGGGGCAATTAATCCACTAGAATAATGCAGGTGTTGGACACACACAACCAACTATCCATGCTACCTCATCTCACCATGGGCACATTTTAATGAAGACCTGAGAAGGCTAAGCCTCCCCAAACCAACACCAATGGATTCCATACATAAAATAGGATGGTTATTATATATAATGATATGTATTTATATTACTGTGTTGTGAGATCATTATAAATGGAACTGGCACTGTATTTATCCTGCCACATGTTCCAGGAGAACCTGGAGATTATTGTCTAGGTTATTGTGTGTACGTTTAAATGTAAACTTAGATTGTAAACTGTAAAGGGTAGGAACCCCCTTCCTATTGTCTCTCTGATGTGGAACTTTAGCTCTGTGTCCTTGTGTACAGTAAGCTCTGTGTACTTTGTTTATATTTATTGTTGTTATTGCCTAACTTGTCCTCCCTGTGTATTTTTTGGGTAGTTTTGCATTTCTCCACTGGAAAAAATACAATGATGAAGAAAAACTACTGTGTGCAAGGGGGATAAGAACCTCTGCCTCTTTAGAGATCAGCTTTATGCAAGGAGGTGGTGGTGGGGGAACTAGTGCTCTGTTTTCAAAATTTCATTCATTTGTAAGCTCTGTGGGTTGCTAGATTCTCCTCCTACGACTTTCAAGTCCTTCAACATAAGACTCTCATAAAGAACCTGCTGTGTCCACAAGACGGATAAGGAAATCATGACAACGGCAGCTTTTGAGCTTTTGTAAATAGTGGCTTGATCTAAAGGTCAGTTTATCAGAGGAGAACACAAATAAAAAGAATATTGGAAGCATTACAAAAACAAGTAAATGCTTCAACTTTACATTTCTTAAAGGAAAACTTTACCCCCAAAAGGAATACTTAAGCAACAGATTTAGTCTCAGTTCAGTTTGATCAGTTTATATCAAATTAAGTGGCATATTAAAGAATCTTACCCAACTGGTATATATATTTAAGTAAATATTGCCCTTTTACATCTCTTTCCTTGAACCAACATTTGGTCTGTGTGCTGTCTCAGAGATCACCTGACCAGAAATACTGCAGCTATAACTGGAACCGGAAGAAGTATGGAAGTAAAAGACGGAACTCTGTCTGTTAATTGGCTCATGTGACCTAACATTTATGGTTTGTTTGCTTTGTTTGTGTGCACCTGATCCCAGACTGCCTCATTTTTTTAAATAGCAATTTTCTGGTTATGATTACCCAATAGCATATACTACTAAAAAAGTAAATTATCCCTTTAAGTGCCACAGAACGTAAAATCTACGTTCTGTGGAAAAGTAACTTGAAATGCCACAGAACGTAGATTCTACGTTCTGCAGTAGGGATGTAGCGAACGTCGGAAAAAAAGTTCGCGAACATATTCGTGAACTTGCGTCAAAAATGCGAACGGTTCGCGAACGTCGCGAACCCCATAGACTTCAATGGGAAGGCGAATTTTAAAAGCTAGAAAAGACATTTCTGGCCAGAAAAATGATTTTAAAGTTGTTTAAAGGGTGCAACGACCTGGACAGTGGCATGCCAGAGGGGGATCAAGGGCAAAAATGTATCTGAAAAATACATTGTTGACACAGCGCTGCGTTTTGTGCTGTAAAGGGCAGAAATCACACTACGTCACGCAGGTGATGTTTCTGGACACGGAATGTGAAAAAGCTCACACAGCTAGGTGGCACTTGGTTAAAGACTGGGCAAACAATGCCTGCAAGGGCAACGTATACAGTAGTGGATACGGAATATATTATTGCTGCTTGAACAACGTCACTCAGGTGGTGTTTCTGGAGACGGTATTATTATTGATATTTAGACAGAATGTGAACAAGCTTACACAGCTAGGTGGCAGTTGTTTGAAGAACACACTGGGTAAATAATGCCTGCAAGTGCACTACTATTGGTGCACTACTATGAAGAACAGCAAACAGCACTGGACACGTTAAAGAACAGTAAGATAAGTAAAATAAAAAAAATATATATATGTATATTAAAAAAAAAAAATTACTCTGGTTGGTTCTGAACTACTAGGAGCAGCACAGTAGCACACCAGTCCCACTCCCCAACACAGCTAGACTAATAGCACTGGGCTCTTATAGTAGCAAAGTAAAAAAACAAAAAAGAAAATAAAAGCAGTCCTTACAAGGACTATTGGGTTATTACAGCAGTCAGCAGATGAGATCAGAAGAGATCAGTGCCCACAGCAGCTACATACAGAGCACTGCAGTAGAAGGTAGATTACTAGCCAGCAAAGCTACCTAAGCTTAAATGTCCCTCAAATCCCTGCAGAGTTCTGTCCCTACAATACAGAGCAGTATCAAGTAGATTACTAGCCAGCAAAGCTACTATCAACTGTCCCTCAAATCACTAAACAGCTCTCTCCCTACACTAGCTCTTCCAAGCACACACAGGCAGAATGAAAAAACGCTGCAGGGCTTCAGTTTATATATGGAAGGGGAGTGGTCCAGGGGGTGTGGTGGTGGTCCAGGAGGGAGAGCTTCCTGATTGGCTGCCATGTATCTGCTGGTCTGGTGGAGAAATGGCAAAAAAAAGCGCCAGCTAAGGCGAACCCAAATTGGCGAACGTCGCGCGACGTTCGCGAACATTCGGCGAACGCGAACAGTCGATGTTCGTGCGAACAAGTTTGCAGGCGAACAGTCCGCGACATCCCTATTCTGCAGCACTTCCGGGTTCTGGAGCGGAGGAGCGGCTGTTAGAGCCGCTCGCTCCGTTCCTCCTCGATCCCCTGCCACAGGGGATCAAGTGGCCCCTGGGGCGCGATCGCCCAGGGGCCCCAAAGCAGCAGCAGGCACGTGTTACTTACGTGTCCTGCTGCTGCAGCCTGCACTGCGCCATTGATCTCCGCCCCCACAGCACAGGAACAGGCAGATCGTCGCAGAGCTCTTCCTGGGACCCCTCCGCATCGTGTGCAGCACTCTTCAGCGACTTTTTCAGGTTAGTGCAACAATTACACACACAAACACACCAACACACACTTATTTCAGTAATACACACTTAGATTCACACTTACACACACTTACACACACTTACACATACATTTTTGGGGATTGGGGGGGGTCACTTACACTCACTGCACTCACACACACGTGCACACGCACACACGCGCACATAACATGTAATTTACTAATTGTACACACGCACACGCACATACATGGCATTGTGGCTTTTTTTTTTTTTCTTATCGCATCGTCTTTTTTTTTTGCCTGTTAAAAATGTTTTATTGCCATTACGAATAGCGTATTTGCTAACCGTACTGTGCAATACCTTTTGTATGTTATTTCGGTGATTGTATTGCAATTTTGGGTATTTAGGTGCATTTTTAGCCATTTTATTGAATTTTTAGCCATTTTATTGCATTTTCAGCTCTGCATATGTTGTTTCTAGCCGTATAACCTGTTTGGCCCAGCTAAAATATTCAAACTGTGATTCTGACGGCCGATAACACTAGTCTGGAAAAAAAACATAGATTTTTGTGGTTTTATCGGATTTTTTTTCATTTCACTCTTTACTGCCTTATTTTGTTTTGCCTTGTAAATTTTATCTACTATTTGGGGTTCTCTGTGCGCCACATAGTTTGGTATATCTATGCATATTGGGCATCAAAGTGTTCAGTAGACCCCTGGCGTTCATATTTAGGATGTTTTATGCTGATACGTTACGAAATGTGGGGCATATAATGGGGTAAAATTGAAGCTTTCTGACGATTTTCCGAAATTTGATAAAAACCGTTATGTTCAGCATTGCTTTGCAGTTTGGCAGTTTGCAGTAGAAACACTTATTTACCCATATTGAATTCGTCAGAATGTGTACTTTCTGAAAATATATGGTTTTCTGGGGTCTCTGTACTGTTAGGGGGGTCTAATGTCGCATAATACACACTCCAGGTGCTCATATTGCAGCAGCCAGCGCGTCAGCTGTGAAAATGTATATACACTATTGTCATTTGGGGGTCTCTGTGCGCCACATAGTTTGGTATATCTATGCATATTGGGCATCAAAGTGTTCAGTAGACCCCTGGCATTCATATTTAGGATGTTTTATGCTGATACGTTACGAAATGTGGGGCATATAATGGGGTAAAATTCAAGATTTGTGATGATTTTCAGAAATTTGATAAAAACCGTTATGTTCAGCATTGATTTGCAGTTTGGCAGTTTGCAGTAGAAACACTTATTTACCCATATTGGATTTGTCAGAATGTATACTTTCTGAAAATATATGGTTTTCTGGGGTCTCTGTACTGTTAGGGGGCTCTAATGTCGCATAATACACACACCAGGTGCTTATATTGCAGCAGCCAGCGCGTCAGCCGTGAAAATGTATATACAGTATTGTCATTTGGGGGTCTCTGTGCGCCACATAGTTTGGTATATCTATGCATATTGGGCATCAAAGTGTTCAGTAGACCCCTGGCATTCATATTTAGGATGTTTTATGCTGATAAGTTACGAAATGTGGGGCATATAATGGGGTAAAATTCAAGCTTTGTGACGATTTCCAGAAATTTGATAAAAACTGTTATGTTCAGCATTGCTTTGCAGTTTGGCAGTTTGCAGTAGAAACACATATTTACCCATATTGGATTCATCAGAATGTATACTTTCTGAAAATATATGGTTTTCTGGGGTCTCTGTACTGTTAGGGGGGTCTAATGTCGCATAATACACACACCAGGTGCTTATATTGCAGCAGCCAGCGCGTCAGCTGTGAAAATGTATATACACTATTGTCATTTGGGAGTCTCTGTGCACCACATAGTTTGGTATATCTATGCATATTGGGCATCAACGTGTTTAGTAGACCCCTGGCGTTCATATTTAGGATGTTTTATGCTGATACGTTACGAAATGTGGGGCATATAATGGGGTAAAATTCAAGCTTTGTGACGATTTTCAGAAATTTGATAAAAACCGTTATGTTCAGCATTGCTTTGCAGTTTGGCAGTTTGCAGTAGAAACACTTATTTACCCATATTGGATTCGTCAGAATGTGTACTTTCTGAAAATATATGGTTTTCTGGGGTCTCTGTACTGTTAGGTGGTCTAATGTTGCATAATACACACCGGGTGGTTATGTTGCAGCAGCCAGTAGGGATGTAGCGAACGTCGGAAAAAAAGTTCGCGAACATATTCGCGAACTTGCGCAAAAATGCGAGCGGTTCGCGAACGGTTCGCGAACCCCATAGACTTCAATGGGAAGGCGAACTTTAACATCTAAAAAAGACATTTCTGGCCAGAAAAATTATTTTAAAGTTGTTTAAAGGGTGCAACGACCTGGACAGTGGCATGCCAGAGGGGGATCAAGGGCAAAAATGTATCTGAAAAATCTGCCTGTGTGTGCTTGGAAGAGATAGTGTAGGGGGAGAGCTGTTAGTGATTTCAGGGACAGATGATAGTAAGTTTGCTGGCTAGTAATCTGCTTGATACTGCTCTGTATTGGAACAAAAAAATAAATAAAAGCAGTCCTTACAAGGACTACTGTTATTGCAGCAGTCAGCAGATGAGATCAGAAGCAGGACAGCTGCCCACTGCAGCTACATACAGAGCACTGCAGTAGAAGGTAGATTACTAGCCAGCAAAGCTACCTAAGCTTAAATGTCCCTCAAACCCCTGCAGACTTCTGTCCCTCCAATAACAGAGCAGTATCAACACGATTACTAGCCAGCAAACTTTCAACTGTCCCTGAAATCACTAACAGGCAGCAGCTCTCTCCCTACACTATCTCTTCAGCACACACAGGCAGAGTGAAAAAAACGCTGCAGGGCTTCGGTTTTTATAGGGAAGGGGAGTGGTCCAGGGGAGAGCTTCCTGATTGGCTGCCATGTACCTGCTGGTCTGGGGTGAGAGGGCAAAAAAAGCGCCAACAATGGCGAACCCAAAATGGCGAACGTCGCGCGACGTTCGCGAACTTCCGGCGAGCGCGAACACCCGATGTTCGCGCGAACAAGTTCGCCGGCGAACAGTTCGCGCCATCTCTAGCAGCCAGCGCGTCAGCCGTGAAAATGTCTATACATATTGTCATTTGGGGGTCTCTGTGCGCCACATAGTTTGGTATATCTATGCACATTGGGCATCAAACTATTTAGTAGACCCCTATGTTTATATTTAGGAAGGGGAGTGGTCCAGGGGAGAGCTTCCTGATTGGCTGCCATGTTCCTGATTGGCTGCCATGTACCTGCTGGTCTGGGGTGAGAGGGCAAAAAAAAGCGCCAACAATGGCGAACCCAAAATGGCGAACGTCGCGCGACGTTCGCGAACTTCCGGCGAGCGCGAACACCCGATGTTCGCGCGAACAAGTTCGCCGGCGAACAGTTCGCGCCATCTCTAGCAGCCAGCGCGTCAGCCGTGAAAATGTCTATACATATTGTCATTTGGGGGTCTCTGTGCGCCACATAGTTTGGTATATCTATGCACATTGGGCATCAAACTATTTAGTAGACCCCTATGTTTATATTTAGGATGCTTTATGCTGGTAATGATACATGGACAATACAATGCTGGAAAGTTGAAGCTTTGAGGCAATTTTCAGATATTTCACCAAAACCGCCAAATTTGGCAAAGCCTTGCGACTCAGTAGTTTGGAGCAGAAAGGCATGGGTACCCATTTTAGATTCGGTAGAATGTGTACAAAAATATATGGGTTTGGGGGGTAAACGTATATTTCTGTGTTTTTACCCCACAAAAACGCAGTCAATGTGTTGATTTTTCATTAGCTGAAGTTACCCACAGGACAATTTGTATGTGCTAACTTCATTTTGGGGCCTCTAAATGCCATATACTTTGGTAAACTTATGCACAGTGGGCACCAAACTGTTTGGAGGACCCCTGGCAATCACAATTTGGGTGCTTTTTCTTGGTGCGTAACGATACATGGGTGATATGGTGCTGAGAAGTTGAAGCTTTGAGGCAATTTTCAGATATTTCACCAAAACCGACAATTGTGGGAAAGCCTTGCGACTCAGTAGTTTGGAGCAGAAAGGCATGGGTACCCATTTTAGATTCTGTAGAATGTGTACTTTCCAAAAAGGTATGGGTTTGGGGGGTAAACATATATTTCTGTGTTATTACCCCACAAAAATGCAGTCAATGTGTTGCTCTTTCATTAGCTGAAGTTACCCACAGGACTATTTGTATGCGCTAACTTCATTTTGGGGCCTATAAATGCCAGATACTTTGGTAAACCTATGAACAATGGCCACCAAACTGTTCGGAGGAACCCTGGCAATCATATTTAGGGTGGTTTTTCTTGGTGCATAACGATACATGGGTGATATGGTGCTGAGAAGTTGAAGCTTTGAGGCAATTTTCAGATATTTCACCAAAACCGACAATTGTGGGAAAGCCTTGCGACTCAGTAGTTTGGAGCAGAAAGGCATGGGTACCCATTTTAGATTCTGTAGAATGTGTTCTTTCCAAAAATATATGGGGTTGGGGGGTAAACATATATTTCTGTGTTTTTACCCCACAAAAATGCAGTCAACGTGTTGATTTTTCATTAGCTGAAGTTACCCACAGGACAATTTGTATGTGCTAACTTCATTTTGGGGCCTCTAAATGCCATATACTTTGGTAAACCTATGCACAGTGGGCACTAAACTGTTTGGAGGACCCCTGGCAATCACAATTTGGGTGCTTTTTTGTGATACGTAATGATACATGGGCGATATGATGCTGGAAAGTTGAAGCATTTAGGCAATTTTCAGATATTTCACAAAAAAACGTAAATTTTGGGAAAGCCTTGCGACTCAGTAGTTTGGAGCAGAAAGGCATGGGTACCCATTTTAGATTCTGTAGAATGTGTACTTTCCAAAAATATATGGGTTTGGGGGGTAAACATATATTTCTGTTTTTTTACCCCACAAAAAATGCAGTCAATGTGTTGATTTCTCAGTAGCTGAAGTAAAGTCCTGATCAATTTGGATGTGCTAACTTTATATTGGTGTCTCTAAATGCCAGATACTTTGGTAAACCTATGCATAATGGGTATCAAACTGTTCAGTGGACCCCTGGCAATCATATTTCAGGTGCTTTTTCTTGGTACCTAATATAGTTTGGGATATGGGGAGCAGCAAAATAAAACCTTTGAAATGATTTTTCAGAATTTTGAATTTTTTTTGAAAAACCGCTATGTTCAGACAAGCTTTTATGTTTGGTAGTTGGGAGGAGAGAGACATAGTTACCCATTTTGTAATCGGCAGAATGTGTACTTTTCAAAAATGTATGGTTTTCTGGGGTAAACCTATGGTTTCAGGATTTTTTGCCTTGGAATCTAAAGCATGCCGTTTTCTGCCTTAGTGCTTTCAAAATTCGGTAATATACTGCCGGGAGTTTTTGATGTACAGAAGTCCTAAATCTCCCTAAAACTATACATATCTGGTATTGGCACATTCGAGAGACATAAGGCTTTCCAAATCAGTTGGATTTTCATCCGTAAAATGAAATATTTTTCTGGTATAAATTGATATACGATGAAAAATGGTAATTTTTCTTTTTTTTTTGGTATTTAGCACTATAAATTTTTTTGCACAGGTGGAAATACATGAAAACTCAGGCAGATTTAGAAAGCTCAGTTTCTACCGAAAAAAACAATGTATAGTTTTCCTAGGTAAACTATAGGTTTCCCCTCAGAAAATGCCCCTAAAGTAAGAGAGCACAAAATGTTTCAAAAACGGCTGGCATTTCGCGTAACCAAAATGTGAAATTCTGCTGGCACTTAAAGGGTTAATATTATTATTATTATTATTATTATTATTATTATTATTATTACAATGGTTTATTTATATTAGGCAGGGTTTCACATATGAGCTGTTTTATGCAATATATTTTTATAGACACCTACATTGTTCGTATGGGTATAGTTTTCCTTTAAAGGGACAACAAAGTAGTTCTTCAAATAATTTTAGGAGGAGGCAATAAGATTCTCCCTTCCGGTAAAATAAATTTCTCCTTATCTGAAAGCCTGAGAACAAGGCATGAATTATCGGAGAGGTGAATGATACAGTACCTTGTGTATATAACTCTTAGGATCAATAAGAACACTGATCATTAGTTCTTCACAATTTGCAAAAAAGTTTGCATTTTGTTTTAAAATTAACATTACGTGAAATTAATTTTCAATATTGCTCTACAATATCTTGCATTGCAGTTTTAATGCCTAAAGAATCATAAAATCACAGTAGTCTATACTCTAAACCCCTGCCTGCTTCAAGAACTTTCCCTTCTATAGTGGGAGGGAAAACTAATAACCACTAATAATGGGTAAAAGGAGACTGCACCATCACTAAAGAAAGGATTCTTTACTGCAAGGAGAGTCAAAATTTAAGAACTGCAAACTTAGAGCTAGGGATAAGAGATTCATAGTTGTGTTGCCTCGTTAAACAAACTCTCGAAACATATTAATGTAAATTTCTTTAAAATTCTGTAAACAGTCTTCTTTTGAGCATCTTTGCAATTCACATTAATTACAGGTATGGGATTCATTATCCGGAAATCCATTATTCAGGAGTTCCAAATAACAGGCCATCTCCCATAGACTCTATTTTAATCAAATAATTTTTAAAAATGATTTCCTTTTTCTCTGTAATGATAAACAATAACTTGTACTTGAGGTTTAGTTAATAGCTAAATGATTTTTTAGTAGACTTAAGATATGAAGATCCAAATGATGGAAAGACCCCTTATCCGGTAAGCCCCAGGTCCCTAGCATTCTGCATAATAGGTCCCAAATCTGTATATTTTAGCAGGGCCCTAGCCATTTCCACCATTGTTCTCTATGACATTCAGCACTGTCTTCATTGTCAATTTGTTTTGAGAGTCACCCTATAATGTTATGTCCTCTGTTGGGCCCTAGGAGGCCAAGTACCTTGTGACTGATCCAGTAGCACAAGTGTCAGTTTAGTTTACATACATCAACCCCCCTTCTCTACACATAAACCTTTCCCCTTAACTTTGCTACAAAATCCATTTTGCCTACAGAAAAGTGTCCCATTTACAGAAATGGCCTCAATATATGCTGGGAGCTGTAGTTCACCGCGGCTAATGAACACCACAGGTTCCCGAGGCCTCCAATCACTGTCAGCAAATTCTTATTCACTGAAGTGACCTGGAACGCCAGCGGAATGCTAAAGCTGTAAAAGTAATATTTGGGCGGCAGTTGGCTGAACACGGGCACAAATGTCTGCTTGAAATTCAAACATTCCCGACTGCGTAAAACAAAGAAGTCAGAGCCTGTGCAAATTTCCATGAAAGGTAATATGAATAATATTATCTACGCTTGGAGGGAGCAGCACAGTACTCCACTTCCATGCTAGGGGCTCGCTGCTTGCTTGCCTCATTTCATTTAGAAGCGGGGAAAAAGGTTTGACAAACTTACATTTGCAGATAAATCACAACTGGCCTTTGCACAGGGACATCCAGGTAGATCACAACCTGAAATCCGCTTAAAAAAATTGTTATTTGCAAAAAAAAAAAAAAAAAGTTATTCCAAGTCACTTTCCAATACCCATTAATTAAACATGACCAAAGGTTTTAAATTTACTTCTGAATGTAATTGTTATTGTAATCAGTATTTGTCCCTTTCTGTTCTCTGGTTCTCTTTTAATCGGTTGCTTATGCTACTTTGTTTCAGGAGTAAAAATCAGAAGTGCAGAGAATGTAAACAGCTAGACAGATACAGATCATGGCTGTGCACCTGGATGCTTGTGAATGAAAGAACACCTTAAAGGATTTTTTATGGCTTACACATGGTCCTGCACAGCCACAATGCAACCTGGATCCATGCACCCACAGTTTCCCTCAAGTGTCTTCCTACCTAGACCCAACTGACTGACGTCACGTCAGTATTTGGAACTGAAGGAACACTGGGAACCTAAAGTGACGTCACTACAGGGCTGGGAAACCGGAAGTGACAACACTAACAGATACCACACTTATGGTGAAGACATGCAAATGGTCCTCATCAGATGCAAGAACTTCTTTTAATGGCATCATCATCAAATAAAGCCCACAATAAAATCAGCAATTTTGATTATTCTTAGTTTATTAGGACGCTTGTGCCCTATAGAAAAAACAACCCACCATGTATATTCCTCCGACATGGCCTTACCCCTCCTATTGTTCTATGATCAAAAATTCACCACCCTAGGGCATGCCACTTTAAAGGATAAGAAACCTTAAAAATAAAGTGAATGTAAAACTGATGAGGGTGCTATTATAAGCACTTTTGCAATGTACATTTATTATTATTTTTTTATTTTCAATATATTAAAGGATACATGTACAGTTAACATGAATGAATTTTGCTACAGCAGCACCACCTGCTGGGCATTTTCCAACCGGTCTGACCACCAAAAGGTCACGGAAGTTGTCAGGAGAAAGGAAAGAGATTGCTCTGATGTTCTTCTGCTTAGGAAAAAAAATTGGAAAACTTTCTCAAATCTTTCCTAAGCAGAAGAACATCAGAGCAACCTCTTTCTTTCTCCTGACAACTTCCTTGACTACTTGGTGGTCAGACTTGTTGGAAAATGCCCAGCAGGTGGTGCTGCTGTAGCAAAATTCATTCATGTTAACAGTCCTTTAATATCTTGGAATTAAAAATAAATAAATTATGAATGAACATTGCAAAAGTGCTTAGAATAGCACCCTCATTCATTTTACATTCACTTATTTGTAAGTAAATTGGGCATCTGCCCAGGGCCCACTGTGTCACTATGCCTTTAATTATATTCCCTACCTCCCATGCCACCACTGCAAATGCTGCCCTCCTTGCCCCGCATTGACTCTGTTCTTCTCTGCTCCCTGCTCCAAGGCAGCCATGCATTCCACTGTGGAATGCACAGCCATCTTGGATTGTTTCCAAGGTGTTTAAGGAGTGGGAGCACAAGAAAAGAAGAAAACGTCTTGTGAAAGTGTAGGGGAGATTATATGGCTTGAGCCTCCCTTAGGTAGCTCCTGTAATGCCACCATCCCCTCTACCACCATTGCTTACCTAGTATCACTAATACAGAGAGTGAAATTGCACTCTCTGCACTAGAAGAGCTGAATTCCGGGTTTTAGAACTGGAGATTTTTCTGCCTCTGGTAACTATTGGGTCTCTGCCACTTGAGGTGAGTTTCTCACCTCACCTCATTGCAGCAGCTATCCACTGATCTTACTTATTTGAAGTTGGAATGCTTATTGACCATTTTCCAGTGATCCTGCTCACATTCAAGACTTTGCAAGTGCTGCACCCCTCCTCTGGAACTCTCTCCCGCGGTCTGTCCGACTTTCTCCCAACCGTTTTTGCTTTCAAGAAATCTCTTAAAACGCACTTCTTTCGAGAAGCCTAACCTCACTCTATTTAACTACCAAATGCAACACCACATACAGTACCACATTTCTCACCCACTTAATTCAATCATGCCCACTCCCACACCTTGTATATTACTCCCTTCCCTTTAGAGTGTAAGCTCTTACATAGGGCCTTCCTCACCTTTTGTGAGGATTGTGATTGTGATGTATGTAACTCCATATGTTCTATTTAGTTGTATAATCACATTTACTTTACAGTGCTATGACAGGACCGCCATCAGAAATCGCAGGGCCCCATACGAAAATAATTCCTGGGCCCCCTGGGCTGCGCCCATCGCAAGCCCCACCTACAGGTCTGCCCTCCCCATCCCACAGGTCCACCCCCACCACACAGTAAAAAAACAATAAAATATTGGTGGCTAGGGTTCCCACATGTTAGTAAAAAATAAAAAGATATTGGTGGTCAGGGCCCGCCATAAAAAAACATTTGTTGCCAGGGCCCCCCATTAAAAAAAATTGGTGGCCAGACCCCCCCCCACACACATTATAAGAAAATTGGAGGCCAGGGCCCCTTAAACGTCCATGCCTTCCCGAAGTCAGCAGCTCTCAGAAAGCCCCTCGAGGCCCCCTACAACTCTCCCCCCGTCCCCCCTGATGGCTGCCCTGGCTACGCAATATGTATAAATACATGTTAATAATAATTATAATAATAAAACATACATTCATTAACAAGTTTCAATGGTT
Source organism: Xenopus petersii (assembly GCA_038501925.1). NCBI lineage: Eukaryota > Metazoa > Chordata > Amphibia > Anura > Pipidae > Xenopus > Xenopus petersii. The sequence goes on from CM076676.1 coordinate 22,588,256, forward strand.
TAGATGTAATTGCTATTGAAAGCTGTAATAGTCTGTCCCTTTCTGCACTGCTGGGTCTCTTGAAACTGTAAAGGCACCTATACATGAGCAGATATAAGTTGCTGACACATCAATTTTGTATGGGGCCCTCCGACGTGCTTCCCTGCCTGTCTTAAAAACCCTGTCGGATCGAGGACTGCATTGGTTAGTTGATCCGATCCGATCCTAAGCAGGCCTGGATTTGCGGCAAGGCCGCATAGGCCCGGGCCTAGGGCGGCAAAAAAATAGGGGCGGCATGCCGCCCAGCTGCATTATGGGGACGCGTGCGTCCCCATTCATTTACAGCAGCTGCGCCGGCGTTTTTTCGCCGTCGCGCTGGGAAAGTGAGGTGAGGAGGGCGCTAGGACCGTGCGGCCGCCTGGTCGGACCGCGCGGCCTAGGGGCGCGCCTCAGTGAAATCCGGCGCTGATCCTAAGTCCCACGATCGGATCAGCCTGATATCGCCTACCTCAAGGTTGGCATATCGGGGACCTCACCAAAATATCGGATTTCCATACATATGGGCAGCTTTAGGCTGCATGCTTCTTCAGCGCTGACTTAGCTACACTGTTTCAACAGTCAGAATTGGATGAGCAGAGACAGACAGATACTGCTTTTAATAGCAAGTACTTTTACAAAAATAACGGAAAGTGACATTTTCTTTCATTAGGCAAATATATAATATCATGATTATATGGTTCTAACCGTTTATATAAAACACAACTATCCACGGACTATAGGGTCTGTGTTTTAAGACAGATAAATATTATCCATAATTAAGATGAATATGCTCTTAAAACCAGTACCATGTTAAGCAGAACCTATAAATAGCACCGGGTTTGTCCGCAGCCTGTAGTGGTACTTAAGAATGACTCAAGAATGCAGTGGTAAAGTACATTGGGTGGGAATGGGTAAGCAAAGGGATGAGAGCAGATCTTGATGCAGATGGAGAGAGCTTTCTTAGAGAATAAAATTAAATTAGCATATCAAAGACGCCAGACACAGATCCCACTGGCTGTAACTCTTTCAACGCTGCAGGATATGAAAAAAAAAAGGAAATGTTTTGTCATGCCGAAGCAACTGCACTCTATCTCGGATTTCCCTGCCCTGCTTAACATTCTGCTTATAAATCTGCTTACTGTGCCAGGCCACTTATCCAAGGGAAGGAAGCTGTAAAGGACAATTGCTTTGCATTTAAAGTGATTATTAGTCATCATACACTAATGATTGGCAGAGGATTCTGGGAAGCTCATGTGGTGACTTTATTTTAGTGGTTGTAGGACTTTTACAGTTCAAGAGACAGGAACCCTTACCCTGAACCTTCTAAGTCCAACAACCAAAACCATAAGGGGCACATTTACTAACCGGTGAAAATTCGCCAGCGTCCACTTTGCATCCAGTGCCACACTTTGCCAGGCGAAAATTTGCTCAGACAACGCCAATTCGGAGTTTTGTACTGGGCGCCAAATGCCTAGCGAAAATTCGCCAGAGATTAAGTTGCATATGGCAGGGATTTTAAAGGTGTATGGACTTCTTTATGTTATATGTTGCAGAAATTACTTTACATTTACACTGTTTATTACACATGTCCAGGGAACCTTAATAAAGAAAATAGAGTTGTTATAATATATATATAGTTCAATCGGGACTCACCAGTCCCAGAGGTTCAGCCGGGTGCTAACCATAATTATTAATAGCAGTCCACGAAAGCACTCACAGCAATAACAGATAAACGTGTTTCAGAGCATCTTTAATATTGCATGGTGCATCAATGCATTTTGGTCCACATGGGGCCAACGTTAGGATATTAACAGGAATATTAGCAGGATATTAACAGGTATTTAAATGTTTAGCTCACTTCCAGCTAACATCCTGACGACGGCCCCATGTGGACCGAAACGTGCTGATGCACCATGCAATATTAAAGATGCACTCAAACACGTTTATCTATTGTTGCACTGGTAATATATATATATAAATTACCAGTGTAGGGTAGCATAGAATTTAAGCTTTCCTCTCCCTTTGCTGGGATTACTCTGAAGCCCATTTATCTCACTAATTCACCCATTATTCCAAATTTAATCTGTATATTGTGACAAATGACTTGTAAGACACTTCTAAGTAATTTACCACCTCTCTTGCTTGCCTTCCTCAGGTAAGATGCTGCTTCCTTAGAGGTGCCTAACAAATTGGAGGGGTGCAGAAGAAACAGCCACCCGCCAGTTATTTTACACTTCCTTCCAGTCACCGTGGTCCATTCAGGGAGAACCCTGTCAAGATACCCTCACCCAACTGCAGTCACTCTGTATTTATTTGAACAGGAAACACTTTGCCCATGGGAGGTTTTGGTTGTATGAAGACATGAAGTTATGAGCATCCTATAGGCAGCAGGCCCGGACTGATAATCTGTCAACTCGGGCATTTGCCCGAGGGGCCGCTCTACCCTGCTTTAAAGTGGGCCGCCCCCTGCCTAATTAGATACGGTGCTAGCTGGACTTTTTTTTTTAAATCGGACGTTACCTGCTGTGCCGTAGGAATGATTTTCAGCCTGCCTTGTTCTCTCGATTTATTTCCCTAACAGCTGCGAGCAGTAAAGGAGCGAGTAATGAAGGGACTGACTATGTCTGGGGTTTTGGTCCTGACAGTTTTATGGGTGACCTGTCTGCTGCCTTCATTGTGCGCAGCTCAATAAATGAAGAGGAGGAGATAAACACTCACCCTCTTCCCAAACCTAATTGCGGCAGGAACGCAGAGGGAGAAGACAGGCTGAAAATCAATCGTAAAGCACCCGCTGTCGTACCCCGAACAGAGAGGAGAAAGGGAGCTCTCCCAACAAGTGGGACCCAAACTGTGATCTCCGTGAACCATCAGCAATGGTATGCAAATGAAAGGGCTTCTAAAAACTGGGGAAACCTGAAAAGGCCTCACATATGTCAGCTTAGGTCCATGCCTTCCTTCTCACAAAGTCACCCAAAAAGATTAAATTGCATGCATCACAACTGAGCAAGAGTATCTTAAGTGACCAATACAATGTAATAAGTAGGGGACGCAGGAACCAAAGTCAAAATAATATCTAAATATTTATGGCTAAATGTATTTGGTCACCAGTGCTGTGCACATTGCCAAATAAATCATATTGAGTAGTAAATTATTAGTAAGATTCAGGCCCTGAAGAAAGCAAAAAACAAAAGAAAATGTTAAAAGATTTTTCTAATTTTCATCAGAAAGGAAAAAAAATGCAGAAAAATGCAAACTGAACCAGGCCCCACTATTAGCAGACCTTATCACACTGTTGCAACCTTTAGCTAGATTATGCTTAACTGTGTAGCACAAGCCCATTGCTGGATTCACGTTCTGTAATAACCCACATTTCTTCTGTTACCAAGAGAACTATGGCATGTTGGTAAAGGTAGTAATTCAATTTATTTAGCTGACAATAAGCACAGCGGTCCCCAGGCTATGCAACTGTAATATTTGGGAAGCATGCTATTTGCTCTCATGTGTAGACCAGTCTTATTGATAATATAACAGCTCTGTTTTTATGTCTATAACCTTATTATGATATCCTGAACAAATAGGGAACAAATGATAAGGATATGAGAAGTCACTGAAGGGTTGTTCTGTGATCATATAAAGGCACAAGGCTGCAGGCCAAATTATACAGGGAACTCTGAGTATCTGTAAGAAACCTACCCTGGTGGTCTAGTGGGCAGCGGGGTCCACGCCGCGTTCTTGGCGTGGACGCCTGCTGCGCCGCTCCTGTCCTTCCTTTGCCGGCGCCATCTTGGATTTCTAGCGCACGCACGAGCCTTGTGCTACCTGTTCCTGAATTTGCTATCCTGACTGTTATTCCGTGTTTGACCCAGCCTGTTCCTGACTATTCTGACCTCTGTATCCTGATCCTGCCTGTTTATTGACTACTGAGCCTGCCTGATTCTGTTTGTCTGATTACCCGGTTTTGACCCTTTGCCTGCCTAACGACAACTCCTTCTGCCTGATCCAGTATGTCTGATTACCTGGTTTTGACCCCTTGCCTGCCTGACGATTCTGTTATCTGCCTGTTCTGATCTGGTCTGTCCTGTTTCCGTTTCCACCAGACGCCTTGTCCTTGACCTTCTGCCCAAAGACTCTTGCTATCCGGTCGTGGCCCTTTGCCAGCCAGAACACTTCGCCTTGTACCCCTCGTTAAGTCCAGGTGGTACCCAATTAAGCTGAGGGCTCCTCCTGAAGCCCAAAGGTGGTCACACTACTGGTGAAGCCGAGCCGAGACCAGGGTTCTTGGCACTTGTTCTGGTATTGGGTGCCGGCCATCACAGTATCACTCATGTATTATAAGGGATAATGTACCCTCTACTGTAAATGATAAGGATATTAGATGTTACTGAGGGGTTCTGTGACAATATAAAGGCACAAGGCTGCAGGCTGAGTTATACAGGGAACTCTGAGTATCACTCATGTTTTATAAGGGATAATGTACCCTCTACTGTAAATGATAAGGATATTTGAAGTCATTGAGGGTTCTGTGACCATATAAAGGCAAAAGGCTGCAGGCTGATTTATACAGGGAACTCTGAGTATCACTCATGTTTTATAAGGGATAATGTACCCTCTACTGTAAATGATAAGGATATATATATATATACATATATAATTTAAATATATAATTTAAAATATGTGTGTGTATAAGTTAAACACGAGCACACATTTCTGTGTGGGCTTCTTTGATTTTTTTGCCGGGGCTGCTTTTTACTCCCAGTCCGGCCCTGATAGGCAGTGCATACTGCATTTATATGAATCAGAAATCTCTATGGCTTCCCCTGATTGGAGGACAATAGTCAAAGTGCCATTAGACTAAAATACCTGAATATATATATAGTTACTAAAGCTAGTTAAAGCACTAAACTAAATTATATAAAAAAGGAGGCTAATTATGTTATGACAGCACTGCTTTAATGAGAAGCGCATCACATGCTATATATCTCATCAAGCCGGGATTTCAGTCTGGGATTTCTGCCATTTTGCTGAGGTTTTTACTAAAGCCCCATTTGGATCCAGAAACATGTTGGCTCAATATATCAAACCAGATAATAAAAACAAGGGATTCATTTAATTGCATTACAATATTCATGTTTTTTTCCCTCCAATCTGCATCTTTGAATATGTTTTTATAGCTGAATTTAAACTCATTGCAATGAAATGAGCGCAACGAAAATGTAATTAGTCCATGAATCAATAAAATCGTACAAGGGCTGTTATTACGTATTGGAACCAGCTGTGCCGAATGTTTAAAAATTCTGGACAAATTGTAGTATTAAAAAAAAAAATGCTTGGTAGACAGACGGGAAATGGGAAATTCTACCATATTTCCTGCCTCATTAGAAAAACTTTCTGGTGCTGTATGTGTTGTGGGATTAGTTGACCTTTAAATTAACTAGTGTAGGTGGTAGAATACTAAAATGACCACCATTGATTGTTGTGGTTTTGGATTGATTAAATTTTAACTATTATTATTAAATTTGATTCTATCTCTCAGGCTTGGGATGTCAACTATCTGGTTGCTGTTAGGGTTTATATACCCAAGCAGTCAGGGAGCAGTTTTTAATAAAAGAAAAATAATGGAGGCTCTAAACTGAAAAATAAGCTATAAATAAATGGAATTTCTTTTGTTGCCAGGGTCATTGTCCCCCTATAGCCAGAAAGAAAAAAGGCTAAAATGCCAAAAAACATAACAAATAATGAATGAAAACAAAAATGCTTAGAACAGGTCCATCTATAACATATTAAAAATTGGTTGTTGTTCTCATTGTAGTTAACTTTTAGTATGATGTAGGGAGTGATATTCTGAGACAGTTTGCAATTGGTTTTCATTTTTTATTATTTGTGGTTTTTTGAGCTATTTCTTATTCAGCAGCTTTCCAGTTTGCAATTTCAGCAAAATGGTTGCTGGGGTCCAAATTACCCTAGCAACCATGCATAGATTTGAATAAGAGACTGGAATATGAATAAGAGAGGGTCTGAATAGAAATTGGAGTAATAAAAAGTAGCAATAACAATACATATGTAGCCTTACAGAGCAGTTTTTTGATTGGGCCAGTGATCCCAACTTGAAAGCTGAAGAAGAAAGCAAATAATGAAAATGTTATAAAAAATAAATAAAGAAGACCAACTGAGAAGTTGCTTAGAACTGACCATTCTATAACATACTAAACAATTAACTAAAAGGTGAATGACCTCTAAGTTAAAGGCCTGCAAAAAAAAAAAACCCTGGAGTCTTTCACTGTGAAATTGGAAAACCAAATTGTCAGATTCTAGAACGAATTTGTGAAGAAATCAATTCATTGGCAATACCATGAATTTCATCACAAAACTGTCCCCTAGGAAACTTATCCATATAAAAAAGCTGCAATCATGTTTTGGAACAATTATGCAAGTTTTTTTCAAATTTTAATAGATATGCCTGTAAAACTGTTACTTTTGTTGTCTCATTAAGTCTGTTTCCTACAGACAGAATACAATAGCTCATTTAACAATGTCGGCAAAAACCAGACACTGCCCTCCATGTTTTTACAATTTTCTCCAAGGTTGTATGTACCATATAGGCACCCTCGGACCTGTGCATACAGTGGCAGCTTTAGGGGGGGGGTCCATGGGTACCTATATGGTAAATTAAGAAATATCCTTAAAAAAAACCCAGGTCACCGCCAGAGAAAAATCTGATGGTGGACCTGAAGGCTGGGAGGTGTAATGAATGAAGCACAATGATCTGCAATTTCTGGATGAATTCAGTGTTGCTGAAAGAGGCGAGCTGGAAGAGGCCCACAGTCCCCTAATTTGTGCATGAGTTAGTACATGTATTTCAGGATAATACAGCAGGAATAGGGTACAGACCCATCCTTACCCAGGATGCACTTGTTGTCAGTGAATGAGAACTTAGTATTTTCTTAGTACAAGGTTCTATGGACTAAACTCCACGGGAGATTTTGATCATGTTTTGTGGGGCAGATCTTATCTCTGACTGACTCTCCCTGAATCAGTGGTACAGGCTGATACATTAGATAGATTTAAGAAGGGGTTGGATGGCTTTTTAGCAACTGAGGGAATACAGGGTTATGGAAGATAGCTCATAGTACAAGTTGATCCAGGGACTGGTCCGATTGCTGTTTTGGAGTCAGGAAGGATTTTTTCCCCCCCTCTGAGGCAAATTGGAGAGGCTTCAGATGTTTTTTTTTTTTTTTCCTTACTCTGGATCAACTGGAAGTTAGGCAGGTCAAATAAAAAGTCAAAAGTTTGAACTTGACAGACGTGTCTTTTTTCAACCGAACGTACTATGTTATTTGTTCATGCCAGTCAACACTGTATAACAAGCGGGATGCTACGAAATCTGATCCTCCACAACTATAATGTAAATGCAGATCTTATAAAGGGCCAGATTCAATTCAGAGGGAAAAAGGTTAATCACAGTGGCGTAACTACCAGGGAGCAGGGGGTGCAATTGGGCCAGGGCCCGCACCCCCTCAGGGCCCCCGACAGCTTGCACGCCACTGACTTCGACGGAGTTCCGGCCGTACGGAGGTGGAGGGGGGCCCGGCTGCATGCCCCGCTCCCCCTCTAGTTACGTTACTGGTTAATCAAGTGAAAACTCATGGACGAGATTCAATTTGAGATGCAATTCAATTGTTGGCAGGGCTGGGCCCTAGGCAATCCGGTTGGCTAAGGGGAGGGTGGAGGAGGGAGGCAAGATGGGATTGAATCTGAACTAGGAGTAGGCAGAAGACCCTTGAACAGGTAGCACCCCTACATCACCAAACTCCCCCACATTGTTGCTCCCTAGGGAGGTGCTTCCTCTGCCTACCATTAGTTCTGGCCCTGATTGTTGGATGTCTGAATGCTGAGCCATGATGCCAACAAAGGATTTTTAAATTTGCACATATGGATGGTGCTGTGACTTCAATTATCCTAATATTTTTACCCATGCGACTACATCCAGGTTATAGGAGTTTTTTTCGATTCAACGCCGTCCTACAAAATCTCCAGGGGGTGTTAGTCCTATGTCTCAATTTTTTGAATGGATCGTTCATAATGTCAAGTCCACGCTGAAGCTGCCCTTCCAGAGACTGAGTTTCTGTTTGAACTGACATAAAATCTAAAGTAGCTCTTTGCTCCACTTGAATACCTGAATAATCTAAAGGTAATAATTTTTGCTAGTTAATCTTTGGCCTGTATCAGCAGTTTAGTTTCCCCATAATTTGCACAATAGTCTTTTGAATCTGACTTAGTCTTCAATGGCCAGTGATACAGAGCAGCACTAATGTCGCATTTCTACCCACTTACTTACGCAGCCCCTTCGCTGGTTATAATTCAATATGCGAGACATCAGTAACCGGTCTATTAACTGGAAAATATTCTGCAGCTTCTCTCGCCATTATCAAGACAAAAAGGGGCCCTAATGAATAAGGCATGTCCGAGCTGTTCTATCTAATGTAAAGGAGAGCCTTTAATTTGACGTGCTCCTTTCAGAGTTATGCATCAAATCCATTTGATCTGACGTCACCAGCATATTAATGAGAGCCACACGGGTGTAGAATGATGAGATCAACTGAGTTCTATTGCTCAGCAGGACATTTTAGCTATTGATGATCAGAAGGAATTAAAGGGCTTTGGGGAATGCCAGCAGTGATCAGCAGCTGTAATTACGGCCAGCAACCTGTGCGACTTTCCAATCTATGTATGGATTGGGGCCATTACTAGAACTAGTTACCCATAAGATTAGATTGGGAACCTGTATACACTCACATACCTGCCCCTCATCACATGTACAGGGCATGCACCAACCACACTGGAACCTCTAATCTTATAGGACACCCAAAAATGATATATAAATATATATATATATATATATATATATATATATATATATATATATATATATATATATATATATAAATATATTGCAATATATGGACAAACAATCCCTGTTTTGTTTAAAGGGCAAGGCATTTTTCAGTAGCAGTATGCACAAAATGTCTCTGTTTTAAATATATTGATAATGGGTTGAGTGCAGAGGACTCTTGTATTTGTGTGTGTATGTATATATATATATATATATATATATATATATATATATATATATATATATATATATATATATATATATATAATTCAGTAAGCAGGACCCGCACTCGTTCTTATTCAGTGAAATAAAAGTGTCTTTATTCACAGGTTCATTTTCCAACGTTTCGGTCCTCACTGGGACCTTTTTCAAGGATAAAAGGTCCCAGTGAGGACCGAAACGTTGGAAAATGAACCTGTGAATAAAGACACTTTTATTTCACTGAATAAGAACGAGTGCGGGTCCTGCTTACTGAATCGTATTACACTTTGACCAACGCACCACCATCGATTGAAACTAATCCGGTAGGAGTGCGTACACTGAATCGACAGTATATATATATATATATAACAGCCTCGAGGAAGGTACGCACTCACAGGTCTTATGAAGAAAAAATGGTGTTTATTATTCAAAGCAAAGACTGACGTTTCGGCTAGCACTCTAGCCTTTCTCTTTGGGCTTATCGCACCCAGGCAACATTTACCTGCTTACGTGTTGTGCTGGCCTCCAATAGTTCCTATATATATATATATATATATATATATATATATATATATATATATATATATATATATATATATATTAAGCAACATTGCTGTTCTATCTTGTGGTTTGCCCAAGGCATAACAAGAAATGACTTATTGCATTTTCCATCTGTCTGTGTTCTTACATGAAATCATTCCATTTGAATATGTCATGATATAACTGAATGGGTCCAATCTAAAGACACCAAGATACTTGATGCACTTGTAGCGTCAACAATACATTGTTGTATCACTTGTTGAAGGCAGAACTAAACTAAATTCAAAGATCACTTCCACAAGCACCTTGTGGAAACACCTACTTTTGTATTAGTGTACACATTATGAATTGGTTGGGATGAAGTGGAGAGCATAAATGGAAGACATATGAGTACTGTCCATACAATTTTGAATGATATAGATTTCCAAGGGTCTGTCTGGTTCATAACTTCCTATTTAGGTTTCAGAATGCTGATGTCATATCATGCCTCAGTATGTCATCATCCCACTCCCTTTTTCCAGGAAAGTTGGCAACCCTACCTATGGTTGATGCAGATGCAGGATTGTCACCTGCCTGCACTGGAATCTGCACTGAATTACACAACAGTCAGCTGCCTACTGTGTTATGTGTCAACCCTAGCTGTCATCACCTTGCTACCTGACATCATCAGCTCTGCCCCTTATGTCATCCCCTGTCTGGACTATAATTCACACAAAGGTGGCAACCCTATGCAGATCTATTTTATTTCATTCTAAAATGTATATTACACACATACCTGTACATATTTGTTTAGTGATGTGAAATAGTTTATGCTTTTTGTTTCTTACAGGAGGAGCCATAGAGTTCACCCATGCTCTGTGGAAGGGAGATCATTTCCACTGGTCAATCTCTACTGTGGGTAAACTTGTTCCCTAGCTGAAAAAAAGGAGAGAAGCCATGTGCAGGGCTCTTGGCACTCCAGGTGCAACTCCCAGAGGCTGAAGAAGGCCTCATAACGTCAAAAGAAATATTATATTTGGGGGATCGGGACTTTATGAATTATCAGTAAAAATCATTGAGGAATAATTTAGGATAGATTAGACCTGGTCATTTCACAGTATATCCCAGGAGTGTTAAACAGGCAAGGTCAGACAGTGAACAAGGGAAGCTTTATGTCCCAATCACTAGAAGTAGTTAGGGATAGTAATCACTGTGCGATTTACACTTAGAGGGATATTTACTAACATCAGAATTTATCTCACATTTTATTTAAAAAAAAAAAAACGACAACCAAACTCCCATGGCCAATTTTAGCTTATTTATTAATAAAAAACTTGATTTAATCGGATTGCGGAAAAAAACTCCATAAAACCAAGCAAAAACCTGAATCTCGTAAATTTTTCAGGCTTTTTCCCGAATTCCTCAATTTTTTCAGGCTTTTTTCCCGAATCACGCAATTTTTTTCACGTTTTTGCCAGAAAACCCTGAAAAGGTCAGATTTTCAGGCTAAACCCAGCATTGACCACAAAAACGTCCCATTGATTTATACAGGACCTCGACAGAACTGCGATTGCGGATTTTTGGATTTGGGCTTTTTGCAGCATTGGAGTATAATAAATCCCAAAAAATTCGAGGTTTTTCTACCTCTAAAAATTTGAGTTTTCTAGTGAAAAAAACTCAAATTTATCGAGACTTTAACATTCGGATTTTAATGAATAACCCCCACAGTGGAAAGGAAACCAGGGCATTTGATACTTTATATATAGACGATTCATAGACGATTTATAGACGAGGGGTCAATGAGTGGGTGAAACTACACCCAACTGTGATGGGTTATTGCCTTCGTTGAGTAAGTAAATTACTATGGTTGGAAGTATAAGGTACATGGCATAATTATTCTGAATTTTTAAGTTCAATAAACTCATTGCGCATGGTGAAAAAAGCTCTGACGCCTCAACTAATTCTTTTCTGCATGTTTGAGTTTAAGTTCAATGGCAACACCCATTTTTTAGTGAGGGTCTATCTGAGTAAAGGAGTCCAGTGTAATGCAATTCCCTTCCGGGAGTGGGTGGGAGTTGTCACTTGCCAAGCCTTGTAATAATAGCAGAAGGTCAAAATAGCATAAAGCAAATATGCAGGTGAATATTGCAGAATACTTCTGACTTGCACCAAACAGGTTAAATATCCTGCTTACATTATTGGAAGGCAGAAAGTGCACATGGGCAGAAATATGGGCTGTTGCTTATTAGTCACGTACTGCCAGAGGATTATAGAGTGAAAAAAAGAACTTTTCAAACATTCCCTCATCTCCAGGGGACAAAGGCTGAAAAGCCTTTCTTTGGATTTCCATTGCTTGCAGAAACTCACAGTGGACTCGAGCGCCGGAATGATAAGGCATTTCAGAAAGTGACAATGAAAAAAAATTCCCCTCCCATGGCTAAGGGCCTGAGTGCCGAAAGACAAAGCGTTCTCATAATAAAGAGAAACTCATTAAAAAAAATTAAAAGTCTATTTTGATTGTATCTAACTGGAAATGGTTATTGATTGTACCGTAAAATGTTCATTGTAAAGCTGAGATTCAATCCAATCACAGGTACAAATACTGTGGGGACGCCATTATTAGACTGGACCACCGGGAAAGCGCCTGGTGGGCTCAAATTATATTATAACTTCAGTTTAAGTATATTATTAGTTTATGAATAAGAAGAGAGGGTGAAGGGGGGGGGGAATGAACCAACGAGGAAGAGAAATGCAGAATGAAAAAGAAGCAAATAAAAGGATAAAGGAAAAAAGGGGTGTAAGAAAGAAAAAAGCAGGCAAAAATTGAACAAATGGGAACAAGGGAGCAGTAAAGACAGCTTAGTATAATGAGAGATGATGAGAAGAATGAATTGGGAATGAGCCTGTGGTTTTAGTTGGGGGACCCTGGTAACCCACTCGGACACTGGGAGCCCATGGGCACAAAAAATTATTTTCCATGATGGAATCCAATGGCAACCCAACTCTATATTCACTGGTTATTGCATTACATCTGCAAAATGGGAACCTGGCACTAGGGCTGCAAGAAAACTCTCAAAGTCTGGATGGTGATGTAAAATCATCGCCCACTGAAGGCCTTATATCATAATTAAAAATACAGCATCTGCTCTTAACTGAGATTTCTAAAATAAAAAAAGGCGGGGTCTGCATAAAAAAATAACATTGATTTGATTGTTTGATTTGATGAATAGGTTTTTGTGTCATTTTCTGTTTATTCCTATAAAATGTTTTATATAGTACACATGAACAAATTCAGTCGATCATGCATAGTACTGGAAATCACCCGTGGGGTTGACTAGAATCTCACTGCATAGTTAATAATGGGCTACATGTACATTTTTGAAGACATCCATGGAATATTTTATTATATTTAAAGTAAGTACAGTCAATATGCACTTTTGAATTCTCTCCCTTTAGGACCCTATTGAGCAGTTATGGACTGGCATATCAGGTACAGAGAGGCCCTAACGGCTTCTTACATGCCCAACAAATAGGAATTCTATACGGCGTCTTACAGTAGCCCCCACTGGCATTTGGCAGAATCCATAGATTACCAATCTGGGCCCTGAAGTAAGACCCTAATGTTAGGGCTCATAAGAAGAGCATGGGAGAGGGCAAAGATGAATTTACAACTGGAAGCTGGGAAACAGGGATTCCTATATACTGTAAAAAAGTGCAGTATGAATACAGGTGTATGGACTGTGGTTCAACTAGAGCCATGATCGTACTGTTCCTCTTCTTCCACTGGCTATTGGTCTTCAAGCCAACATACCCCAATTAACAGCTCACTATTTCTTTGTTACCCTCAAAATTCATGGCTGGACTGCACACAGGGGGCTGACCAAGATCAATGCCAAATTGCCAAAAATAAGCCAATTATACAGAAAGTTTCAGTGAGTGTCCCTGAAGAAAGTGTTGGGAGGATGGAGCATGCCTATGCTTTTCGAGATGCACCTGAAGGCCCACCTCTAAGTCAGTTAGGGTGAAACTTGGGATGACACTTATTTGCTGTCCTAGATATTTTTGAAACAGTGGCTGATGCACCAATGCTCTCCTGTGTATGGAGGCACAGGCAGCACAATTGGAAAAAGAATTCTATAGGGAATAGCTTCAGCGGGACTGTATTTGCTTATAGTATCTACAAAGAGATCAAAAAGGACATAAACATAGGGATTCCCCTGGACAGATATGGGATCCATTATCTGGAAAACCCGTTATCCAGCAAGCTCTGAATTAGGAAAAGGCTGCATGTCACCCATAGACTCCATTTTATCCAAATGAGACAGATTTTTAAACTCTGTAATGATGAAACAGTACTTGATCCAAAGTAAGATATAATAATCCTTACTGGAAGCTAAACCAGCCTATTATTTAATATTCAAATGATTTCCTAGTAGACTTAAGGTATGAAGACTCCAAGTCCCAAGCATTCTGGATAACAGGTCCCATACCTGTACTGAGCACCATCCCCCGGGGCAGGGAAATGTAAGTGGCCATTTAATACGGCATGCACATTACTGTATTATTAGAGTGCAGGGGAAAACAGCATCAAACAAAGCGGCTGCACATTTTTCTCTGCCTTTCCCTGGCCACAGATTTAGCATGGAAGTAGGTTGTGAAGACAATCTCCCAATCAGTAGGGCAAACAGCGAGCGGATCTGAGGCACATGTACATGTGGAATGGAATCATCAGGAGAAGGCCTTGAAATGACTTTATTCCCTGCTTCTCCCACAATAAGACAAGTTAATGTTTGCTCTTACTGACAGCACCCTCTTCTCCGTCCTCTTACCACCCCCCTCCACCAATCCAATTATGAGCCCAGGACTCTGACTTCCCGCTAACCCCAGTGTTTATATACACAGGTGCAGAGCAGGCAGCGGAAAATAAATTGTCTGCAGAGACAAATAAGGCACATTCCTCCAAATGGCAGGCTGATCTTTGAGTAGAGCGCAACCTCTCGGCTGTTCTTTCCAAGCCCTTTTAAGTGAGCAGCAGATAGACACACTTCCCTCAGACAGTGATGTATGGGCCCTGGTGAAATGTTAACACACTGTATAAATACTTTTATGCTTTGTCCCGGTTGCCTGTTAAATTGCTGAGATTTGTTCTGTGCAAAGTGAAGTGTAATGACTCAATTTCAGCATTTGGCAAGAAGAACATTAATTCAATGAGAAGGAATGAGGTGTATCTGTATCACCACCGACCCCTACATACATTGGAGGATTCCGCCAACCCTGGTGGTCTCTACATCACTCTAATCATTAACTGGTTCTTGTGCCATTCTAAAGGGTACAGTCATAGTGATAAGACATACACTGTATATATATATATATATATATATATATATATAGATAGATAGATAGATAGATAGATAGATAGATATATATAGAGTAGGGAAAAAGAAAGTTAGGACTGGGAGCACGCTAATAAACCATGTAAAAAGCATTTTGTGGATTTTTGTTTATAACAGCGAAGGTTCTTCTTTAATAAATAAGCCCCTTAATGTGATTGACCATTTAAATACCAAAATATTGACTCCCGCTAGTATTCATTACACGTTTCTAACATGCTGGTAGCGATAAATATAAAGGGAATGCAGAACAAAACACGCTGCAGACATTTTTTTTTAAGTCACCAAAGTGTAAATTGAATCACTTAATATTTCTGGCAGCCGAAGGGAATGAGCCAGAGTTTGTGTTATTGTGAGATTCTTTTTCCTCTAGGAGACAAGTGTGTTTCTCCATTTATCTTTCAGAACTTTAATAACCATAATAGTGACGTTTGGCAGGTTTATATTAAATGCCCGCACTTCCCCTAATATAGAGCAGTTCTTCCCCTAATATAGAGCAGTTCTTGTAGTATACATGTTTAAACTCAATTCCAACACAAGTGTTTGTTATGACCACAACCTTGGGAATCTCATGTAACATGAAAGAGATCTAAATGGCTTGTGATACATTACATGGGATGTACAATCAGAAAGGATTAAACTGTCCCTCTTTGTACCATAAATTGTGTTTTCGGGCGAACTGACTAGAGAGAGCTGAATCGCCTTCTAAAGTGACAGATTTCCACTGACAGTCATTTGTGTGTTGTACATTTAAATCAGTTCTTATTATCCTTAATTTATATATGGCTGACACGTTTCTCGGCAAGTTGTATGTCGTTTACATCAATCGCTGCCCCAGCGGAGCCTATGATTTATAGTCTCTTCTATGCAACCACAGGTCAATTTCCAGATTGGAAACCAAAGGTTGTGAGAGGAAAGCCGTCTCCCACAGACTCCATTTTAACCAAATAATCCAAATTTTTAAAAATGATTTTCTTTTTCTCTGTAATAATAAAATAGTAGCTTGTACTTGATCTCAACTAAGCAAAACCAGCCTATTGGGTTTATTTAATGTTTAAGAGCAGAGACACACGGGCAGATTCGGTGACATCAGTTGTCCGGCGACAAATCACCTCTTCTTTGGGGCGACTAATCTCCCCGAAATGCCTTCGCTGCCTTTCTGCCACACTCAGAGAGCTTCATTTTCCAAAGTCGGTCAAAGTGCCATCCCACCAGCGATTTTTATTCTAGCTGGCAAGAAGGCAGTTCAGGGAGATTAGTCGCTCCGAAGAAGAGGTGATTTGTCGCCTGGTGACTAATGTCCCCAGATCTGCCTGTGTGTCTCTGTCCTATAATAATATAAATAATAATAAATGATTCTGATCAGTTGATTTAACAAATAAATAAGTATACTGATCGAAATCATTTATTACGGTTTGACAATGCACATCCAAGGGCTAATGTTTCCTCTCTTCCTAGATCACAAATGTTACGAATAAAACGCAGTTTCAGAGGAAGAGAAACTTCAGAGGAAGAGAAACTTACAATACATTTGGCTGAGATGACATCAAAATTCACACAGAGAGGGTATCCAAGTTATATCAGGAAGTGGCACGGGTTAAAGAATTGCACCGGGACTCCACTATACAGGAAAGGGCACCAAGTATGTCGAAAATAGTTGTATATCCATTGTGCACACTTACTATCCCAGTGCACGCAAAATTCACCATATTATTTATAAACACTGGCCATTATTGCAAAGAGCCTATCCTGATATTCCAGAATTCCAAGAACCTCCACTTCTATCTTATAAGCGCCCAAGGAATTTGAGGGACAGACTGGTAAAGGCAGATTTGGGCACGGCACTGGTTAACCCGCAGAGGGTTCTGGCACCTTTGAGAAATGACATGAATCCATGTGGTAGATGTAATCAGCGTTCAAATGTTATACGCACAAATGTATTCACACATCCACACACAGGGAGGAAATCTGAGATACAAGGTCACTATACATGTGATACCGAATACGTGGTTTATATGCTCAAATCTCCATGCGGGCCTATGTCGGGGAAACTATTCAGCCAATACGAGATAGGATTAGCCAGCATAAATCTACCATAAGAAAGGAGGTCCTCAAATTACCAGTTCCTGCTCATTTCCACGAAGCGCAACATTACGTCGGGGGGGGGGCGCAACAGACTCTTACAACTCCAGAAAAGGGAGAAGTTTTGGATACACACTTTATAAACATTACACCCGAAGGGACTTAAGAGAGAACATGACTTGTATGCCTTTATTTGAACGGGACATACTAATTTAGCTACAGTATTACATTCCAACAGGGGTAGTTTGGGATTAATAAACATGACATATCCTGTATACTGAATTGTTTCCTTATATTAGTAACGTATATTCTAAACTGTTACATTGTGTCCATGATGACTAGAATGTTACAAAAAAATCTCTTTTGATAGCATTGCTAAATCTTGATTTACTTTTATGTATGTAAGACACAAAGTATCTGGTTTATATACAGTAGGTCTGATATAATTATGTGGTTATGTGTTAACTCATTATATACTTGTGGCTGTGACTAATGCCTATGACTTTAAATAGGATGTGATGTCATTGTAATCATTCATGCTTGAGAAAGAAGCGGGAGCTTCGAAGCGTTGCATATTCTTGCTTGGTAAAAACCTTTTTTTGTTACATACTGTAAAGCAAGTTGTCTGGACTTTTTTTGTTTGATATATATATATATATATATATATATATATATATATATATATATATATATATATATATATATATATATATATATAGAGAAAGGTCCCCAGGAGGGACCGAAACATTGGATTGTAATGTAGAAATAAAAGCTGTTACAACAAGGAGAGTGTGGATCCTTTATTCCTTATACCTTCAACATTGATGAAGCACCTCCAATCAACTAACGTCAGAGGTGCAGGCACTCCAGGAAAAGTATATATATATATATATATATAAGCCCAAGTTTTGAAAGCACTCACAGCAGATTCCATCAGTGTATAAAAGGTTTATTCACCGCTCACATCGTATATATATATATATATATATATAGATATATATATATATATATATATATATATATATATATGAGCCATTTTGCCCTTTAGGCAAATCAGACGCAGAACTAGGGGGAGGCAGAGTAGGCATGTGCCTAGGGCGCAAAGTTGGGGGAACAAGGCACGTACCTCTCTGTTGCCTATCCCATGTCCGGCCAGCGGCTGTACCACTCAGGTTGCCTAGGTGGCCTGGCCAGCCTGGCCCGGCTCTGATCAGACCAGAGGTGAAAACAAATATGTCAACTTAGGTATATAAATATGAAGAAAGAATAACGCTTGTATAACACTTCTATTCCAAATGATGTCTATAAATAATAAAGGACAAGGCAAATACATAAGCAGAACATTCCCAGACTTGGAAGGAACCCAGAGGACAAGCCAAGGTATGTATTTTTTTTAAATGGCAGCAATGAAGTTTGGACAGATTTCAAGACATTAAAGGTTAAAATCTGCCTTCCGAGCCCAAATGGCCCATTGTCTGTGATCATTAGAATCAATGCTGTAATGTTGGTAAGAGTCTTTATACTGATAATGATGGTAGTATTTATGGTAGGTGAGCAGTAAAGTACTGTAAAACATCTCCCAAGCTATCTGTTCAATACAATGTTTCCAGGGGCTCTAAGTCGATGGCTGCCATGAGAATTAAAAGGGGGATTCGGCAAACAGATTCTATTTAAAGCAGATTGCAACAGGCATTTTCTCACTGAATTGAATCTGGCCCTAACTTTGAATAAAAGTGCTTCACTAAAATGCCCACTATTGCATAATTTGTCTATAAAGGGGTGGTTCACCTTGTCAACTTTTAGGGGCAGATTAGGGGCTCGAGTGAATAATTTGAATGCAAAAATATTCAAATTTCAAAGTATTTTTTTGGGTACTTCGACCATCAAATTGGTCAAATTCGATCGAATTCAATCGAATCGAATGATTCGAACGATTCAAAGTAAAAATCGCTTGACTATTCGACCATTCGATAACCGAAGTACTGTCTCTTTTAAAAAAACTTTGACTTCATACTTCGCCACATTAAACCTACCGAAGTGCAATGTTAGCCTATGGGGACCCTCCAGAGCACTTTTCTAAGTTTTTTTTGATCAAATAAAAATCATTTGATTGAACGTATAAAATCGTTCGAATCGTTCTATTTAAAGGATTTTATCGTTCGATTGAACGATTTTTATTCGATCTAAGCTTTTGCGCTAAAATTCTTCGAATTCGAAGGATTTTACTTCGAGGGTCGAATTTGAGGGTTTTTTAACCCTCGAAATTTGACCTTTGATAAATCTGCCCCCTAGTATGTAATAGAATGGCAATGGCATCTAGTGATGGACAAATTTATTTGCCTTTTTCTTCCAGCTTTCAAATGAGGGTCACAGACCCCATCTAAAAGACAAATGCTCAGTAAGGCTACAAATGTATTGTTATTGAATTCACATTTTGTGGCAAAGCGAGACGGGACAAATTCGCCCATCGCTTGCCAGTTAAAAGCAACTTTTCAATTGACCTTCATTTTTTTATTTTCTACAGTTTTCTAATTATTTGCCTTTTTATTCCAATTCTTTACAGCTTTCAAATGAGGGTCACAGACCCCATCTATAAAAACAAATGCTCTGTAAGGCTACAAATGTATTGTTATTCCTCATCTTTCTATTCAGGCCTCTCCTATTCATATTCCAGTCTCTTATTTAAATCAATGCATGGTTTGCTAGGGTAAGTTGGACCCTAAACAACTTGATTGTTGAAATTGCAATCTGGAGAGCTGCTGAATAAAAAGCTAAATAACTAAAAAAACAAAAATAACAAAAAATGAAAACCAATTGCAAGTTGTCTTCACTAAAACTTAACTCAAAGGTAAACAACCCCTTTAAAACTCCCCTAGTATCCCACATGAGCCTCTGCTAACAATGATCTTGTATTGGCCAATGTAATGTCACAAAGTCACCTGGCACCAGACGGCCAGTAGAAGTGCTACGTAAAGCATACAGGCACGTATAAGGAAGAGAATATGACTATGAAGATTTTCATTCATCCAGGTCATGTTATATCTAATAAAAGTAATTAAAAAATAACTCCAGTTGTTTTATTATTACTTACATTAGATATAAGGAAGAGAAGGGAAGTGTGCTCAGTGTGGAAAGTCATCAGAAATTCCAGGCTATAGGGAGACAATTGCTACCCTTGCCTTAAGGGCTCTTACACACGAGCGGTTTTACCTGCACTCCCCTGCGTTGCGCTTTCTTCTGTTCAGCCGTAGGGGAGCGCAGGAGTAGACGCACTCAATTATTGTCAAGGGAGATGTACTCACACAGACACATGTAAGCACCAAACACAGGTGGGACGCAGCATGTTGCATTTCACCTGCGTTCGGCACATACATGCGTCTGTGTGAGTAAGAGCCCTAAAGCTGACTCTGGACAGCAATCCTTGACAATACCCTCTATGAGGTACAAACTAGCTGTACTTACACATACTATCACCCAATAAACATTTCTTTAATTAAACACACATATAGCTTTGACCTGTGCAAGTACTCTTACCTGATGGCTGATTAACTAACATACATGCTTAATTGCACCAGTGCAGATTCCCATAGCAATCAGTGAGATCTTTGCTTTCATTCTCTAACTGGCAGTAGACTGATTGAAAGTAATTGCTTATTGGTTGGCATGGGCAACTGCAACTGTGTACAATTAACCTATATTATTAAATGAGGGGTACGTGTAAATTCGCAAGTGCAGTGAGCAAAGTGGAATTTCGAGCACAATGGCTGTGTTTTTATCCATAATTAGGTGTTTTTTTCACCTATGTTGTTGAGGCCCAAATGGGCAATGCTCTTGATGCAGCTGCGCTGAGCGCCCTATAGCTGCATGCAAGTTATGTGGCAAATTGGGCACAAAGTCTGCTTGGTATCATTTTAACGTGTTTGTAAGTCATAGGGCAGTACCGGGCCAAGTCGGCCTAGACAACATGGTTTGCCACGTGTTCACTGCAAGAGACCCCCCCCCTCGGAATGAGTGCGCACATGATGGTGCAGCACGGAGGAGTTCATATGTGATGCCTAAGCACCATGGGACAAGGATCAGTGATGAGTAGCGGTGTGGGGACAAGGGCACAGACTGGGGGTAGGCAGACAGAAGTGGTACATACCTAGCGCCCCCCACAGCATTGTGCCCTAGGCACGTGCCTCTTATGCCTACCCCTACTTCTGGCCCTGTTGGTAGCTCTAGGGTTCCCATACATCAATTCGGAACAGATGGCAGGAAGGATTGAGCGGCAATCTTTAACAAAAGTGGTGTTACATACAATTGACCATGGGGATTGTGGGGACCACACCTGGGGCTTGCAGATGTACATGTGCCCTATTGCCTTCTTAATGTTATAGGTAACATGCAGTCCAACTTTTAGCCACGATTCCCAGACAGTCCCTAATGTTTATACTGAAAACATCCCATATATTTCTCTTTTGTATGTCTCTCAACACCTTTCCTCACGGGGGTCCCTTTGCTTCAGGGGTCCAGGACAAATGCCATCTCTATGCTTCCCTAAAACCAGTCCTGGAGCCCAGCCATCTATTTCTCTGTGCATTTAAATGAGCAAAACGGTGATTGCTAAGAATAATCTATTTCCTCATACAGTTCTTTCCTTCCAGACTGAGTCCTTGATGGCTGGAGTTTCTCTCTCTCGTTCTCTGACAATGATGAAGCAGGGCAGGTGGCTAACTTGTCATGGAATGCCATGGATGATGGATAGGTAACTGCAAGTAACAGCACCAGGAGAACCTTCCTGCCTGTATTGCTGCACAGCTCAGGACCCAGAAAAAAGCTCCAAACACTGAAGTTGTGCCCTTTGCAGAAGTGAAAAACACAGTAAAAGGTCTCTCTATAGTGCACTCTCATGCCCAAGGTAAATTACAAGTGCTGAAGTGTAATAATGTTTGTGTGCAGCTTGTCTCATGCTAGGAAATAAATGTGTTTAAAGGGGACATAAACCTTCCATAGTATGTTAAAACTTTTCAATTAAACATCTTGTAAGCCCTCCGGGTGCAATTGATTCAAAAGTATCCTCCAAAGAGAATTATGCCCGCTCTTTGCTCACCCAAATCCCTGTTTTTGGTTTCATAAGACCCATTGAAGAATTAATTAACGATTAAAGAGTGTTTCTAATTATAACCTTCTTCTATCTATAATCAAGTTTGCCTAATACGGAAAAGCTGAGGGTGCAAATGACTCAACAAGTTACTGGCCAATTAGCCTTCTTGATCTGGGGGACCATGGTTGGATGCTCTTTCTGCTCTTAAAGTACAAGGAAAGCAACATTTGCCATCCATTTTTACACATCAGCCCTCCCTGAATGATTTACTAACTTTATTTGGGCAGACTGGGTCTCTCATACTTGTCCTCATTATCTGGGGGTCTGGAACTGCAAGTGCTGCCATCTTTCTTTTACTAGTACAATAGAAGCTGCTGCTCGTGTGGGGGCTGCTGTGCTACACCGGGTACCCAGGGAATACTGGCGAAGTGGTCAGGTTTCGGGCAAAAAGTATCCAATTCCCTGGCCGAAACCTGACCTTGCTACAGTGCGGGCCTGCGGGGGATTGATCTGTCCCACCCTCCCTTGTGGTTTTGACAGCTTTCTTCCATTTGCATGAAGATTCAGCACAGAGTGACATGACTTCTGTTCTACAGCCTCATCACATCTAGTTTTGTATGTCCCGGGTCAAAAGGTAAGTTGCTCTACTGCTGGCAGGTTGCGGGTCACAGGTATGGGTCGGGTATCGGTCTAAGAAACTTGACCTGCGCAGGACTCTATGCTGTCCATTACACATGGGTGGTAAAGTACTGGACAACTCTTTGACACCCAATGAGTTAAAGTGCATCAATCCACATTCCTTAGGGAGAAAACTCCATAGAGCATAGCTTATTTTAGACTTAGCCTTAAAGCTGGTCCACATGTGCACTGCAACTGCATGTAACTGCTGTACTGTTTGATAACACTGAGCATTAATGCTTAGAAGATGAAAAGCAGGGTCTTTGGGTGATTTATATCCCTGTTTCCTTGAGTCAGCAGGATTAATACTCCTGGCTTCTTGGGCAAAATGTCACCACTTCTTTTTAAATCACTTGGCCCAACAGAATTGAACAAAATGCTTTGATAATGACTTCCCTGTGTCATATTAATATACCTGCCTTATCGCGCCGCTTTCAGACAATAGAAGGTTATCTGATTGCTCTGCTTCATTCCCAGCTATTTTGGAGAAACACTGTGCCCGCTCAAAATAAGTTCTTAGCACCATTTCCCTCTGATGAAAAACGCCAGGCAAATAATATTACATTTATCATGATATATGCCAGGATTTATTTATGGCAAAATGAAAAGAGAATTAACTTTCTTCTAAACCACAAAGCTACAGTAATATTCAGTCTAAAATTCATTAGAGATCAAAGCATGAGCTTGCTTAAAGTGAGAGAAACAGGAAACAAAGCTAAAATAATCCCTTTTATGTGGCCCTTCTATCCTAGCATGTACAGAACTGATTATTTGGCATTGTGAACACAATTCAGACACATCAATATATCTGGATCAACTGGCAGTTAGGCAGGTTAAAAAAAAGAGTCAAAACGTTGAACTTGATGGACATGTGTCTTTTTCAACCTAACTTACTATTTAACTATGTTACATATCTCGGCCACGAATGCCGTAATTCTAAGTCAAAGTGATATCTGAGCCCAATTTTAGGCACAATTCTGCTGTGTGTATTGACACGATGCAGTGGAATCCCTGTGAATGAATGCCGTCAATTTGCAAAACAGCTGCATGCTTTATAGTATAACTTCATCTGCAATTGCGGCCATAAAATACACCTTATGGGGAAAATTTACTTGCCTCCAGAAAGTTGTCAGCGTTGGCTTTGTGCACATCGCAACACTTCGCCAGGTATAAATTCACCTGGACAACGATAATTCACAAAGAAGAAGTTGTGCACAGGGTACCTAAGCTTGAAAGATTGCGCTAGCGATAATACGATCAGCAGTTTGAAGCATTGGCTAATTTGCATATGGTGGGAAGTACAATGGAC
This sequence comes from Xenopus petersii, assembly GCA_038501925.1. NCBI lineage: Eukaryota > Metazoa > Chordata > Amphibia > Anura > Pipidae > Xenopus > Xenopus petersii. The sequence continues at coordinate 22,612,429 of CM076676.1, forward strand.
GTATATGTTGCAGCAAATACATTACATGTGTTATATTGCCCTACACATGTTCCCACTGTATAGTTTATGTGCCATATGTTAGGAAATGTAGGGGGGATGCCGGGTACCCTAAAAAAAAATTACGCACTTTTGCATCCTGAAAAAAGGAAAAGACGCCAGCGTTTTTTGGGACTTGGAAAATTTTTCAACAAAATTTCAAGTAAGTCCTATCTACTTCATTGCACTTCGCCTGGTCTGAGGTGGCGAAGGCAAGTCTGGCGATAGAGGTAACGGTCAGTAAAATCAAAAACTTAAAGAATTTGCGTAGTAACGCTCTTTCACATTGCGAATTTATGCCAGAGTCCTTCACTGACGTTAGCCACTTCGCCCTTTAGTAAGTTTCCCCCTATAAGTTGTCATTATGTCACAACTTGGCAATGTCATGGTGGCTTCAAAGGAGTTGATGTCACTGTGCCATTACGTTAGTACAAAACTCTATATAAAAACTTAATTCCGACCCATGTCTGATGCCTGATTGTAGGCCTACTCTGATTGTTCTTCTCATTCTTTGACTCTTGACCTGTTCTCTATTCTCCATGACCTGTTCCTCAACAGTGACTACACTTCCGCTTGGGCCTTAGGATACCTTACTACTGGACATTTGCCTGAACCTCTTCTCCCTACTCCTTGTCCAGAAGGCATTGTGGTCCTGACATAAAATAAGACATCTAAACAAATCAGTATACAAGTGTGGAGGTCCATAGATTAGGTCCATAGATACTCTACCCCCCACCCATAGTCCTAAAACAGACTGGAGTATACAAATATAGAGTACAAAGCTAGCAACTGGATCTATGACCCTCTTGTACAGAGCCACTTTGATGGGAATTACACAGCTACAGACATTATTCTGAAAAAACAACAACCAAATCACTTGGAGCGCCACTAGACTGATGTTAAGATGAATGCATTCATTGGCAAATTCGATTTTCCAACCAGACATAGCATAGAGTCAGACAACATCTAGACTGTATCATTATACACTGCTAGGGTGCCTTTAGTCTTATACACCTGACTATGTGTTCAATTGTGTACAAAAGGCACAGTGAGAAGAGGGCTTGAGCAGGGTCAGACTGGGCCGGCAGGACACCAGGTAAAAATCTTTTGGGCCCTGCCAACACAGACCAGCACCTGTGCTTTGCCTCCAGCCCCAATTGTGGCTGCAACTAGAGGACAGGTGCATGCATGGGCTCAAAGGGGGAGGGGGTTGCAGCTGGGGCAGGGGACCTGTAGGGTGGTTGTGGCACAAGTAGGGTGGCCCAGAGGGAAGGGATAGGCCCCAGTGGTTGAAGCCCATTAGACCTCCAACCCTCAAGTCTGACATTGGTCTCTAGTCTTAAGGAAGCAGTGACAAGATAGACCACCATGCAGACTAACCTATACACAAACACCCATTCTCATGATATACATTTTCATTTTACTGCCTCTTTAACCCAATGGATAACTCAACTGAGGGTTTCCAGAGTAAAAGAAACATAAGACAGGTAAAAAAACAGGATGGGGGGGCTTAGTTTTTGTTTCTAAAGAAGTGAGACGTTAATTGGAACCATCAAACTGACACCAGTATCAATATCAGTATTTTGCTTGTCCATATATAATGAGAGCAGCAGTTGAGAGCGGTGCAAGAAAGCATGAAACCTCTTTAAAGAGCAATCAGTCTGCAGATCCATGGCTTCACTCTGGCATCTCTATCACATTCCAGCTTAATCAGCTAAGAAAGAGAGCAAATTAACTTGTCCTACAAGGAGGAGGGTGTCTGAGGGAAAAAAAATAAAACAGCCAACGGAAGCAATACAGTATCCAGCAAGGCCTGACACATACTATTTTACAGTCCCATCTCCCACAGCTCACCCAGTGTTAAAATATCATCTGCCTCAGCGCCCGTACATAAGTCCTAAATTGTCTTCAGTTCATGGAACTGAGATCCCAGTGGAGCAGACTTATGAGAAATCTAAAGAGAAAAGAAAATTTTACTGTCAGAGAGATGTAACTGCTCTGCATGTGAAAAGGCTGCGATGCAAAGTTCACAGCCAGACATGTAATATTTCTGCAAACTAAAATAAATGAAGAGATGCTGGGAGAAGCAATACCAGTCAAGCAGGCTTGCAAACTGCTTTCATTTATTGTCTCCACTCCTGCTATTCTCATTTTTTTTGGCATTCGTTCCCTTTGCTCTACTTTGCCTCCCAATTCCTTTACTCTTAATTCACTATTTCTCTCATCCATCATTTTCCTTTTAATCCTCCATTCTTTATCTTATTCTCTTCGTTTCTACTATTTCATCTTCATTCTTTTTCTCTCTTCAACCTTTGTTCTTTGCTCACAGCATTTCTGCCTTTCCACTTTATCACCTTTCTTTTTGTTTCTTTCTTTCTCTGATTTAACTCCCTCTGTGCTCCCTATTCCTTTCCTGTATATTTCCTCCTTGTTTTAAACTCCATCATATTATTTTTTTTGTTATTCTTATCTTGTCTCTCTCTCCTTCCTATCATTTTGCTCTTTATTTCTCTCCCTAATTGTGTGCCCTCCCTATCTTTCAACTCTAGATCTCTTCTTACATTCTCTCTTCCCTACTACATTTCCTTTTTATCTACTTCCTATTATGTTTGTCCTTATTCCTTTCTCTTTCCACTATTCACTTTCCTCTTCATATCTTCCATCTACTTCTCTCTTCTTTATTCCTTTTCTCTTTGGTTCCATCCATGTGCTCTATATTAGTCCCCTCATTACTACTTCTTCTGTGCTCTTTATCACCTTACTTTTTATTACCAGCATCTCTTTCCCCTTCATCTATTTCCTTTCTCTCCTCCATATAACTTTCCCTTATCATTTTTGTCTTCAGTTACTCCCAACCTTCTTGCCGTCACTGTCACATTCCTCCTCATTCCATTTCTTTGTTTTTAGTCTTTCCATATTCTTTGCCTTTTATTTATTTATTTTTTTCTTTCTATCACTAATAACTTTAATAGTATAAGTTATTATTTATTTGCCATTTTTTAAGTCTGTAGGGATTATGAAGTGCAGTTTTAGGTTTGTTTTCACTAGCCTATTTGAAAGTGAGATTGGATGAACCAGAAGTTGCCCTTATGTAAATCTGACACTGATTATGTCATAACTCCCTAACATGAAAAGAGCAAAGTCTACTGCCCAAACAGTGGTCTCCACTTGCAAAGCATGTGTGTTTGGTTCAGGAAGGCTAATATTTTTACATATAATAAGCACCCTGATATACAGCAGAATTCAGTCCAGGAAGCACTGTGTGCCTAAAAAATTGTAGACACAACAAATATCATATTGTATCAACACAACTGACTATCACTGCAAGAAAACCACACTACTCAGTGATAGCAATACATATGAACCCTTAAGGAAAGACCCAACCAGTGGTTACAAGAAAAAAGTTACAACAACTTGTAAAGGAGAAAGCCACCTGTACCCCAGAGCAGCCACACCATGCTTATGCCCAAAATACACAAAGAAGGAGCCCACTGAGACCCATTGTCAGCAGCATAAATTCAGTGACATACAGCATTGCAAAATTCTAGGCTAACATCTTAGCCCCGTTGGTAGGCAATACAGTACATCATATCCAGAATGCCAAAGAGTTTGTAACCAAGATTCATGGCGTTACACTAGAGGCAGAAGAAAAAATGGTATCATATGATGTCCCTTGATTGTTCACATCTATACCTACGACAGAGGCAATTGAGACTGTAAGAAATCGACTGCAACAAGTTAACACTCTCAGCAGAACAAAGCTCAATCCTAACCAAGTATGTTTGTTGCTAGATGTGTGCCTAAACATCACATACTTCAAATACAAGGATCTTTTTTATAGACAGAAACATGGCTGTGCAATGGGTTCTCCAGTCTCTCCCATTGTAGCTAACCTGTACATGGAGGAAGTGGAAAGAAGTGCCTTACTTACATTCCAAGGAAATACACCAAGTCACTGGTTCAGGTATGTAGATGACACTTTAAAAAAAATCAGATCCATTGAAGTGCCGGCCTTTACAGAACACATTAACTTAGTGGACAATAACATCAAGTTCACAAGGGAAGATGTCCATGAGAACAAACTTGCCTTTTTGGACTGTTTAATATGCATCCAAGAGGGGGGGGTAACTTGAAAATGGAAGTATACAGGAACTACACACAATCAATATCTGTTGTTTGATTCCCACCATCCGCTGGAACACAAACTGGGTGTCATTAGAACTCTGCATCACAGGGCGGAATGTGTGGCAACTGATACAGAGTCCAAAGACAAAGAGCAAAAACATCTCAGTGGAGCTTTGAAAGTGTGTGGCTGCCCAGACTGGGCCTTTGTCAAAACAGCAGCAACCAAGCCCAACAGGAACACCAATAGAAATATCCACCCTGAGTCACATAGTAGGCGAAACAAAGTCATCCTATATGTAGCTGGAGTGTCAGAGAAACTCAGAAGGATTTTCAACAAAGACCACATCCCTGTGTTTTTCAAACCTAGCAACACACTGAGACACAAACTGGTACACCCAAAAGATCCAACACCAAAAGAGAAACAAAGCAATGTGGTATACGCAGTCCAGTGTAGCGAGGAGTGCACAGATCTATACATTGGGGACACACAACAACTGCTCACCAAGCAAATGGCTCAGCATAGGAGGGCAAACTCTATCCTATCACAGTAACTACACAGAATCAACACCCCTGTAAATGTCATATGCCACCTCTTTGAAGAGTTACAATGTGCCATTGTGATTGGATTAGTGGAAGAGTTTATATGCCGAGAACTTCCTACACCAGTCAGTTGAACTGAAGAAGCTGCTCAGATGAGTAGTGAAACGTCTTCAATGATTACTCAGCAAGTCCAGTTGTTTTAGATTTACCTATACTAGATAAATTGTTTATTTGTCCTCAACTAAACTGGTTTATATATTTTGTGATACTACAAGTTCAAGCACAACAAGGCAAAGGTTGACTGGGTGCTAAGATACTCTCCTGGCTCTCTATCTCAGTAGGACACCCCCGCTCCAAGGTGTATGGCAGTCACAAAACAAATATGTGGACACTGAGAGAGAGCACTCAAGGCAGATTTACTGCTAAGTGGTTTATTCACGACATGTTTCGGGCATCCGCCCTTTATCAAGTGTAATGACATACAGAAGTGGGTAACAAACTTTAAATGGTATGGCAGGAAGTGAGGTCACAAAAGGGGGTGTCAATTAACCCATTAACCCAATTGGGTATAAGTGGAAAAAATACAATATAAATAAAGTCCAAAGTAAATACGATAATTCTCCTGTTACGAGACCATCACATAATAAAAGGAAAATTATTCAAGTGCTGCACATTAAAAGTTCAGAGAACATTTATTATCGACCATAGTCCAATGTAAGCACTCATAATATGGAACTGCTCACTATAGGAGCCTACCAGCAAAAGCTTGATAATCCAAAATAGAGCTGAAGAAAAGAAAGCCCATTGTATCTTACCATTAGCCGTACATTGTAAGTATATAGAATATAATTCTTGGGCTCAAATCTTTATCTGAAAGGAAAAAATAGAGAATCAGTAATTGTGAACATAGCAACATTGTATATGTATTAGAGAAAACATTTCACACTCCAACTGTCATTTAGGCCTTTTGGCTGCATTGTATCCAATCTTTTAATCCAGTAGGCTTCTCTTTGTAACAGCTTCTGGTTGAGGATGCCACCTCTTTACTTAATGGCCATAGTAAAGAAATCGAACGTATTATTTACAAATATTGGCCTTTACTTCAGCAGGATAAAATACTTAAGAAAGTCCTGTTAAATCCACCTGTCTTTAGTTACAAAAAAGGTTCTTCCCTCCGTGATCTATTGTGCCCCTCAGAGGTCAATCCCCCGAAGGCTAAGGGTACTCAGAGATTCATGGGGAAACAAAAAGTGGGTACCTATGCCTGCCTAAACTGTATCTGCTGTTCCTCTATCATTAAAGGTGAAACCTTGAGGCATCCTACACAGGGAACACCAATCAGACTTAAAAACTTTGCTACTTGCAATACAAGTCATGTGATTTATTTACTCAAATGTCCCTGCGGTTTATGCTATATAGGCCAAACTAAAAGAGATGTTAAGACTCGTATTAAGGAACACAAGGGTAATATTCGGAACTTCAAAAAAGGAGCCTCTTCTGATACAACGGTGTCTAGGCATTTTAATAGTGCAACCCACAACCAGTCACAGCTAAAATGGATGGTTTTGGAAGTAGTTAATCTTCCACAAAGAGGTGGCAACCTCAACCAGAAGCTGTTACAAAGAGAAGCCTACTGGATTAAAAGATTGGATACAATGCAGCCAAAAGGCCTAAATGACAGTTGGAGTGTGAAATGTTTTCTCTAATACATATACAATGTTGCTATGTTCACAATTACTGATTCTCTATTTTTTCCTTTCAGATAAAGATTTGAGCCCAAGAATTATATTCTATATACTTACAATGTACGGCTAATGGTAAGATACAATGGGCTTTCTTTTCTTCAGCTCTATTTTGGATTATCAAGCTTTTGCTGGTAGGCTCCTATAGTGAGCAGTTCCATATTATGAGTGCTTACATTGGACTATGGTCGATAATAAATGTTCTCTGAACTTTTAATGTGCAGCACTTGAATAATTTTCCTTTTATTATGTGATGGTCTCGTAACAGGAGAATTATCGTATTTACTTTGGACTTTATTTATATTGTATTTTTTCCACTTATACCCAATTGGGTTAATGGGTTAATTGACACCCCCTTTTGTGACCTCACTTCCTGCCATACCATTTAAAGTTTGTTACCCACCTCTGTATGTCATTACACTTGATAAAGGGCGGATGCCCGAAACATGTCGTGAATAAACCACTTAGCAGTAAATCTGCCTTGAGTGCTCTCTCTCAGTGTCCACATATTTGTTTGAAGTTCAAGCACAAGTAAGAAATAGTGGAGTGTTTCTACATTTTTTTGGATTCTGTTAGAACTTTGCACCTGCACACAAATAATTCCATGTCTAATAAATAACTGGAAGTCACATGCGAGAAAGCCTGTAGCATGCCCACAAGATGCCCAGATTCATTCTAAGCATAAAGAGAGCAGAGATAGTTTTCTCTATCACCCTCCAAAGAGTCACCTAGATCTTTCCAGTCACGATCATTGGTTATCTCCAATTCTAAATGAAATGTTCATGGGTCACTGCCCTTAAAATTATGTGGACACCAGTTGTTATTGGAATTGGTCATTCAAGCCACAATCATCATTGCTGAAACCGTTTCCACTGCATCATACAATTACATTCTTGGCTATTTCATGGTTCCTACTCTGTGGCAACAGTTCCCTGTTCAGCATTATAGTGTCCCCATGTACTACGTGAGGTCTATACAGAATGGATTTGCTGAGATGGAAATGGAAGAACTTGACTGGCCTGCAAATAGCCCTAATGTCAACCCAACAGAACACCTATGAGATGAATGGGAATGACAGAGCCAGAGTAGAAGGTAAAGGCTGTTTGTTGTAGCAGCAAAGACACTTTATATTAATACGTTTGGTTTTAGAATGGAATGTTGGACAGGCATGTCTGCCCCCATACTTTTGCCCATAGAATGGAAAAGTTGGACAGGCATGTGCCCCCATACTTCTGTCCATATAATGTAGCTTGCCTTTCTATTTCAAAGGAATATACTAACATTTTCTGAAAGGCTGAATATAGACTGAAAAGGGATTATGAAGAAAAATGTAATGATAGTATCTCAAGGATAGGGCACGTGTATATATTAACTGTTATGGAGCCTAAAATTCATTTCATAGGGGTCAAAGCTGCATTTTCCTTTGATGAAAGATGGATATTTTTTCTCCCCCTTCTCATCCAACCTAGTGGAAGACTTATCAGCTTAATGTAGTCGAGCTACACTACATAAAGACATTGGGAATTTAAATCTATGAGCATTAAAATTGACTACCTTCATTAATCACTCTAAAAGACCTTGACACAGTTTAATGTAGAAAGAAAGAGTTCACGCTTATTTTTGTACTGTTTGCTTTACATTCATTATTTAAGGACTGACAAATTATGAAATAAAGACTGCCTTATCTACTGTTCTGCATATAACATTAACGAAAATTTAAAGAGAAACCAAGCCCTGTTAAAGGTTATTTAAGGGGGTACCATTGACTTGTATGACTTGCATGATCTGCAATGACATAGGGGTTTAAAGCTCAATGGCTGGGGTCTCTTGCATGGGTCATTTTTCCACTTTCCCTGGAAAAGGCACACAAGGATTCAAGAAATCTTGTGTCCATGTGGGTGTAAATTATTTTAATGCAACTTATATAAGGCAAGAACATTGCTCTATTCAGTGTTGGACTGGCCCACCGGGATACCAGGAAAAGTCCCGGTGGGCCCTGGTGTCAGTGGCCCTTATGCTGCTAAACTTTTGGCCTATTTCATGGTCATTCCCTATTTCTATGAGAACAAAGAGGCTAAATAGATGGAATAATAGATTATAGTATGTAAAGAAAAGCGACTAGGAGAATAGAGGTTGAGTGAGGAGAGGAAGAATAATAGTACTGAGAGTGGGGCCCTTGTCTAAGATTAATTGGTGGGCCCATGGTCAAATGTTTTTGGTGGGCCCCTAGTGTCCCAGTCCAACACTGGCTCTATTCTTTCTGACTATCATATCAGATGTCAAATTAGCAGTGAGGTTTACTTTTTGTATATCCACCAACACACTGGGCCCTATTTGAAAAGTGTCAATGTAACAAAGTCGGTAGAAATTTAGACATTTCTCACTTTCTGTTTCATTCTTAAAACACAAATTGTTGTTATCTTATTTTGCAAGTATATTTGCAAAACAGTTTTTCTTTGCACTTTAAAGGTATGGGATCTGCTATCCAGAATGCTCGGGACCTGGGGTTTTCTGGATAATGGATTGTTCTGTAATTGATTTTCATACCTTAAGTCTACTATAAAATCATGAAAACATGAAATAAACCCAATAGGCTGGTTTTGCTTCCTATAAAGATTAATTATATCTTAGTTTGGGCCACATACTAGGTACTGTTTATTATTACAGAGAAAAAGGAAATATTTTTTTTAACATTTGTATTATTTGTATTATTTGGATAAAATGAAGTCTATCGGAGATGGCCTTTCCGTAACTTGAAGCTATCGGGATAATTCAATTCTGGATAACAGATTTTCTACCTGTATGACTAAAATTTCATTTGCCAACCCAGACCTAGTGCCACATCTTGCTGCCAGTTATTAACCTTTATTTATATAAAGTCAACATATTCCAAACGTAGGGATGCACCAAATCCACTATTTTGGATTCGACCGAACCCCCGAATCCTTCACGAGAGATTCGGCCGAATACCGTACCGAATCCGAATCCTAAATTAGGGATGGGAAGGGGAAAACTTTTTTGTGACAAAAAGTCACGTGATTCCCCTTCCCGCCCCTAATTTCGGCCGAACCCGAATCCTGCTGAAAAAGGCCGAATCCTGGATTCGGTGCATCCCTATTCCAAAGCACTTTACAGAGATTATATTTTCATTGACATCAGTCTCCTTCCCAGAGACTTACAATATGTCTTTATAACATACAGTACACATTATGATCACTGTTATTAGGAGCTGATTAACCTTCCTGTTTGTTTTTGGAGTGTAGGAAGAAAACAGAGTGCCCAAAGGAAATCCAAGCAAGCACTGGGAGAAATACAGACTCCTTGCCTTGGCTGGAATCGAACCTAGGCACTCCTTCAGGGGTGGAAATACAGCACCGTTATCTTTAAATTACAAGTGTACGTTCCATATAGAAGAGTTTTAGTTTGTGTGTTCCTTCTGTATCGGTGTGATCTACTACCAAGTACTCTGATTTCTTCTCACACTTATACAGGCAGGTTACTTGGCTCCTAATATAGGTATGTTAGCCAGAACGCTTGGGACCTGGGGTTTTCCAGATATCGGATGTTTATCATAAGATTTGGACCTTCATACCTTAGGTCTACTAGAAAATCATGTAAACATTAAATAAACCCAATAGTCTGGTTTTGCTCCCAATAAGGATTAATTATATCTTAATTAGGATCAAGTACAAGCTACTGTTTATTATTACAGAGAAAAAATAAATGATTTGTAAAACTTTGGATTATTTGGATAAAATGTGAGATGTGCATACCTCCCAACTGTGCCAACACAGGACCCAGGGCAGTCTGTATATTCTGATTATTAATCCGTCTTGCTGTATCGGCTTCTGGCAGATATTATTTGACTGCTGTTTTGATAATTTATGACGATCCCTAAGCAGCCCAGGCCACACTGAGCATGTGCACAGTCTTGGTTTTGCAAAGATGTTTAACAAAGTTACAAGATGGTGACTGACCCCCTTTGGCCAACTTTGAAAGCATAAATTATTTGTTGTGATTAGGCTTGTGGAGCAGTACGTTCATGTTTATGTTTCGTATACAAAATATATACATTTCTAGCCTTATTCTACTTTAGAATTCACCTTCATTAGCAAAACTGTAATAACTTAAAAAAAAACACAAAAATATATTCAAACTTTCATAACCTGGCAAATTTTGTAAAATAAACGTGGTAATTAGGGGGTGTGGCCACAAAAATTGACGTGACCACAAATGTCACCACGCTACGCGCGCCAACTTTTTCGTCCCTCTTTTTATTTCCAAAATGTTGGGAGGTATGAGATGTGTGAGAGACAGCCTTTCCATAATTCTGAGCTTTCTGGAAATGGGGGGTTTACAGATAACGGATCCCATACCTAGTGCCTGCTTGTCTATGTATATAGTAAATTAGATTGTAAGTTCCACTGGGGCAGTGTCTGACTTGAATGATGAACAAGGTGAGTGACATGTCAGTTCTACATAAATAATGTAGAACAATACTGAAATGGTGCTAATGTACTTATCATTGTTTTCAAGAAATTCTAAGCTCTAATTGGCCATTAAGTTTTTGCATCATGCCTGTAAAGGGTTAAAGAGAAAAATTGCTCCAGTGATTCTCTTTAACTCTCTTGGCTGGATTTACCCTGCTAAGACAGACATGAAGGCAATTGCAGCAGAGAGGGGAAAATTAATTCAATTTCAGAGCGGGATGGAATCAGTGGGTGAGAAGTATCTAATAGGAGCGTCTCTCCTTTGTCTGGACTGGAGTCATCAAGCTGTGACGAAGACTGAAAATGGCAGTGGAAATGCAAAGAGAAAAGTATGGCTTGGAGCGGAATAAGCACAGGCTGTTACCTTTTAAAAAATAACCGTACAAACTTTGCTTTTCACTCCAAGCTATTGATTCAACAAAGCTGTTTGGTTTGGGGACATTATTTATAATGCAATTTAAGTCTTTTAAAGGAAAACTAAGCAGGAAAAAACTATTCAAAGGAATAAGAAACTTAACTTTTTTTTATTATCCATTTAAAGGGGACCCGTCACCCAAAGAAATTATTCATAATCCTATTTTATCACATTAGTCAAGCAAAATGAAGTTTAATTACACTGTATAAATTGTTTGAATCTTGTTTCCTTCAGTCTGGGAATTCAAAATGATAGCAAGCAGGCAGCAGCCATTTTGTGGACACTATTATTAAGACAAGCCTTGCATCATCTCAAAATCTTGTTGGTGCACCAGAATGAGGGACCCGATGTCCATTTCTATGCCCTGGCTACACAATTAAATGTTAAACAGGGGAATGTGGGGAGAGCAGTGACATCTAGGAAGTGCTGAATGGAAAGTGAAAGTAATTGCCTGCCCCGCCTCTATGCCCATGGTATAGAGGAGGGGCAGACAATATTTGATTGACATCTGAGATTTTTAAATGAGCTTACAACAGCCATGAATGCTTTAATAAAAAATAGAAATTGGATTTCATGTTTAATTTGAAAAGGACTTTTATTATACAGATTTTTGTTTCTGGGTGACAGGTCCACTTTAAAGGGATTTGAGCTACAGAAGGTGCCAAGGTTATTGAGCTTTACAAGGAAGGCAGCCCCTTATATTGTATATTACTTATATTCAGGGCTAGTTTTAGGCAAAGCCATTTTTCTACTAGGTAGCCGTAGCACAAGCATTGTCAATTACAGGTATGAGAGCTGTTATCCGGAAACCAGTTATCCAGAAAGTTCCGAATTACGTAAATTAAATAGACTCCATATTAAACAAATAATTCACATACTTTTTCTCTGTAATAATCAAACACTACCTTATACTTGATCCAAACTAAGATATAATTAATCCTTATTGGAAGCAAAGCCAGCCTGTTGGGTTTATTTAATGTTTACATGATTTTTTAGTAGACTTAAGGCATGGGGATTCAAATTATAGAAAGATCCATTATTCGGAAAGCCCCATGTCCCAAGCATTCTGCATGCCAGGTCCTATACCTAGCTATATAAATATTGTTTATTGATTATAGAGCACCTATTAAATGACTAGTTACATCTAGTCAGCCCAGTCTCTTAATTGGAAAGCACTCCCAGTCGGGGGCTTTGGTAATCCAGTGTTAAAACTAATTTGTGTACTGAGGTAATAGCAACATTCTATTGATCCGCTGCAATTGCCGTGAGCAAATAACAACATCTCATTGATTGGCCATGTTGCAATGTTTAATGTACAGTGCCGCATATACAAGTCATACATATAGGTACATAAATCAGCTTAAGACCTCTTTCCTTTTTGGCCTACAGGGTTCTCGGGCATCTAAAATGTTTAAATGCAGTTAGGTATGGAAAAATCTCACTACTCAATGACGTTTCATGTTCAACAAAATTTGTTAAGTTGACTACTAAAAGGCGACACAAAGATCTTTTGGCCCTCTAGTTATATTCCACTGTTTATAATATTCATGAGCCCTTTAGAAAAAGAGTTTACCTATTTTTTTTTATTATGCATTACCCAGAGCAGGACAGGACAGAGCGGGGGAAGACCAGGACTAGGAAGAGCAGGACAGGACAGAGCTATAGGCAGAGTCCTTCCTAGTATGGTTTTTGCCTGCTCCATTCTTTCCTGCTCAGCCCAGTCCTGGTCTTCATCACCACTCTGTCCTGTCCTGCTCTGCCTAGTCCTAGTCTTGACACGATCTGTTCTGTCCTGCTCAACCTAGTCGTGGTCTTCACCCCTGCTCTGTCCTGTCCTATCCTACTCTGCCTAGTCTAGTTCTTTGTCCACTCCATCCTTATTCAACCTGAACGATTCTATGCCCTTGTCACCCTGTTCCTGCCCTTATTATTATATTAGCTCATTTTGCCTGAAAAACTCACCTTCCTACCTCTGCCTCCTCAGTGACCCCCTATCTATCTCCTGACACTGTGCCAACCTTTGGCCTGGTTCTTTGATGTTGGTCATGTCCTTGGTTAGAACCTTGCAGTTACTCCTTACAATTTCCTTACTCCTTTCCTTACAATTTCAATTGTCAGCAAAACACAAGGTTAAGTTTAATTAAGATGGACTAAACAATCATCTTGTTAACCAATAAGAATTCCTTCATTTACACCTCCCAAACCCGTGGCCAAACAGTTTTCAGTAGCAATACATAAACTCCAAAAAAAACTAAAGGTTACCAAATGTTGAAACTTTCTTGCCAGTAAAACGTAACATTTTCTTATTCAGCATGGCAAAGCATCAAAGACGTTGGTCTGTTATGACTATCAGGCCTCTGAAGGCTCTCTGGTGCCTCTAGTTTCACCCCTTACCTCCAATAAGACCAAGACTAAGCAAATGCACATACAAATGAAGCATGCTTTAGTAATGCAATTAGTGCACACAGTAACCATGGCTAACCCTTAATCTTATTGACAAAAATGGTGTGGTTATGTCCAACAAGCTCGCCAATTGAAGGGTTGTTCACCTTCCAAACACTTTTTTCAGTTCAGCAGTTGTCAGATTGTTCACCAGATATATAACCCCTTTTTCTAAGTATCTGGTAATTAAGGCGCAGATTCTGAACAGTTACAATTTGCTCCATTAGTTGACACATTAGTTGACACATTTTTCAGCAACATTTCCAACTATTGTATCAATTCTAACAGCTGTCTTTAATGAAACTCAGGGATTCTGCTCAGCAGGGCCAAAGATATTAAATGTATCCACTAATGTTTCCATTCAGAACAGTTTACAGAGTCAATGACCCTTCCATCTAGAGTTGATTCAGAAGAAGGTGAAAAATGAAACTTTAAACTTCAATATTAGAAAAGCGGTCACAAATAGAAAATAGAAAGTCACTGAAAAAAAGACAATTTCTGGTGAATGGAGTGTTGGAAGGTTAACAACAACTTTGAGCTACCTTTATATATTCCTCTTAGATGTCCCTGTTGTCTCTAGACAGTCCAGAATCATGAAAATAAAAAAAGCGGAGACAGTTTGGGAAGTGGGCATTGTTTAGCGTCATCAGAGTGTCACTGAGTTAGGCATGATACTAAAGACTTGAATGTGTCCAGGGCCGCCATCAGGGGGGCACAGGGGATAATGTTGTGACTGGCCCAGGCCTAAAGGGGGAGCTGTGCTGCACCTTTTGAATTAACCGGGCCCCTATTGACAGCTCCAAATTCATGTGCCAAACCGCAGTCCCAAAGTCCCGAACCTCCAAAATAAGCCAAAGTCCCAAAGAGCTGAAGTCAAGTAGAGCCAAAGTCCCGAAGCCATGAAAACACCCGAAGTTGAAGTCCTGAAGTCGCGAAAAGACCCAAAGCCACTTAAGTTGCCGAAGCTGAAGCCCTGAAGCTGCAAAAAGACCCGAAGCCACAAAAAGAGTCTAAGGTAAGTTCCACTGAACACCGATTTTTTTTTTTGTTTAATTTCATTAAACCCCTGCCACCAATGCATTATTTTAATACTGCATAGGACCCTGGCCACCATTGTTTTTTTTTTTGGCTGGTGCCAATGTTTTTTTTTTTTTTATAGGGGGGCCCTGGCAACCAATGATTTTTTTTAACTTGTAGGGGGCCCTGATCACCAATGATTTTTAAATAATGTTTATGGGGGGCCCTGGCGCCAATGTTTTTTTAAACTTTTGTGGGGGGGGGTTTACCGTTTTTAGCGCTGATGTCTGTGTGGCCTTTTTACTATGATGTGGATTGGGCGGGATCTAGGGTGGGTGTTTGGGGGTGGGCAGGGACCGGGGGGGCCACAAATTGTTGTTGTATGGGGCACTATGATTTCTCGTGGCGGCCCTGCGTGAGTCCTAAAATGAACAAAACTTGGATCCTAGACCTTGTAGGATGTAGAATATCTAGAAATCAAGCAAGCACAATACACCACAGCAGGATTCAGGAATCTGGCTCAGGCCTGGATTTGTGGAGAGGCCACCAAGGCCCGGGCCTAGGGCAGCAGGATTTTAGGGGGCGGCATGCTGCCCAACCACACCCACATTGGTTCAGAAACACTGTGAATGTTATAGGGATCTTAGATTGTAAGCTTCACTTGGGCAGGAGCTGATGTGAATGATGGACAATAGCTGTAAAATGCTGGAACTCTATACATAAATTATAATAGAAGAACCTAGGAAGCGTTGAATTAGGAGGTAATAGTTCACGGAATATGTGACATTAGTGGGGATGTATGAAATGAATACGAGGTAATACATTACAAGGGAACAAGCATTGTATAGTAGATTACATTTATATAAAAAGCATGTTGATAAAAATCTAGCAGGCTAACATGGGATTGTGAATTAGGAAGGAATAAACAAAGCAGCCATAAATATAAAATGACAGCTATATGGGTAGTACATTTGCAGGAAGGCAATGCTATTTTGCTGTACTGCTGGTAAAAACCTCAATTAAGGCTTAAATGACACCTAGCCACAATAAACACCATTCACTGCCATTCATAAATATTCAGTACATTGCCAGAACAGATAGAATCTGTGTTAACCTAATATACTTACCTATCCTGATTTTAGAGTCTATTTTTTCCCCCTTCCACATAAAACCTGTGGTTAAGTACATTAATTTTTATTGTTCTAAAATGAGGATAAAAATTCAAATCAGCGTGGTTCGCAAGCAGGGAAAATATATGCACTCATCTGCATTAAATATAAAAATAACGTTTACGGGTTTAGATTTGATGCAAATGAGTGTATATAAATCTGATTTGTAATTATGATACGTTAAAGCCGCCCTTCCTCACCTACTCTTCATATGAAAGGTTGCCGTTTGAAGCTGATTATTGTATTCAGCAGATTTCTATCTAATGGGGAATAGAATAACAAGAAGAAAGTTTACTCCAGGCTCTCTCCTTCCTTAAAGGCCCTATTAATGACAGAACCAGCAAGGCATTGTGGGAATCGTCGTCTTGCCTGACTGCGGCTGTGTTCTTTCAATGGGATATATAGTCAAGATGAGCAATGATAGGAAAAGCAAAGGTTATTGCATTCAATATTAATTGCATTAAAAAAAATGTAAATTCATTAAAAACATAGAATCTTTTAAGTATATTGGAAAAATTACGTTTATATTTATAGGGTTGCCACCAGTCCAATTTTAAACTGGACAGCTTGTGGGAACACCAGACAATCATGCTTGAGTAAAGTTAAAACCACCAACATCATGGGGCAATTTTAATTTGCCCTGGTTTAATAAACAGCAATGGTGCAACCCTATATACAAAATCTGGGTGTACTTCCCCTTTAAAGGGGATGCATTACATTGGGAACTTTTTTATATGCGTTCTTCAAGCTCTTTATGATTTGTTTGACTGGTAAGGTAATACGGGGGCCCTGTGTGCCATGGCTGAACCTCTGGGCATGTAAGTAATGATATCATTTTTATATAATAATTCAATATAGAAATGGAGACAGTTTTGATAGAGACAGAGGCACCTATCTTCAGTAACGTAACTAGAGGGACACGCAGCGCCCCCCCCCCGCCCCCCTCCCTACACCCGGAACCGCCCGGGAATCAGCCCAGAACTGCCCGGAATTTGTGCCGCGCAAGCTGCCGGGGGGCCTTGAGGGGGTGCGGGCCTTGGCCAGTGGCGGAACTACCGGGGGAGCAGGGGGTGCCCCCCCGGCAGTCCGTTCGCCGCTGAAAATGCGGCCAAATGCGGCCGTACGGAGGGGGCGGGGCCCGGCTGCGTGTCACGCACCAGGGCCCTCCCCCCTCTAGGATCGCTACTGGCCTTGGCCCAATTGCATCCCCTGCTCCCCCCGTAGTTACGCCACTGCCTATCTTAATTTGAAGTTTTCATGGTCTGCGCTGGATTTTGCCCAACAAATCTTTTCAATTCTTTTCAATTTTTTCGGGGTTTTCAGGCAAACACTTGAAAACTTCGAGTGATTCAGGAAAAAAGCAAAAAAATTTAGCAATTCAGGTTTTCGCTCGATTTTATTACGTTTTTTCACGATCCAATTAAATCAATAAATAAACTAAAATGGTGCACAGGAGTTTGGTCAAGCTTTTTTTATAATATTATGAGATACAGTAAATTCAGATTTTAGTAAATAACCCTCTGAATTACAGCCATGCTCAAGGGTCCATTTCTCCTTATACATCTCTGCTCATTGCTGGACCAGGCAACAAATACACAGTTCCTTTTTAATTAGAGGATCACACTAATGGTTCCCTACATGTAAGAAGTACAGTATAAGGCTTCATTCAGTACAGCTTAATGAACACAAGTATCAGAAAGGAAACCCCAAGAGCACTCACTTGTTGAGCCCTGCAATCACCAATTTGCAACTTCACTTGGAATTCATTAAAGAAAGCTTCCTATGCTGATTGTGAAATCTTCTTTGCTCTGGTCTCAATGGAGGTCAATGCTCCATTAGGAAAGGCTGGAGCCAGAATGATTATGGTTAGAACAATCAAATCAATGCAATGTGGCCATTTATGTTTATGCCTCAATTTTACTACATCCAATTAGAAAACTGATCACAAGTAATGCAACACAATAGTAAGTGGTTCAGAGTAAGTCTACAGTTATGTCACTGCAAACCTATGGAGTGCAAAACCAGCTGTATTGCTACTGTATATGGTTTATCCAGACAAGAAATTGTTTAGCAAATGAAATGCCACTAATTCTTGCTGATATACTTTCCTACACAACATTATTTTGTGTTGCAAACTGATCCTGAGTCAGCAGTCTTGGGAAGGCTTAAAGATTTATGGGAGTACAAAGCTGCCTCGTTCAGCACCCTCTGCAGGGTGATCTGTTTATGCTGCGCCTGATATTTTCGTAAGGCTTTATTAAAGTAGTGACATCAATTTGAGGACAATGTCTTAGTGGGCATCTGTTTTTGCTTTCCAAGACACAATATTATTATACGGCAGGTATTAGTAAAAAGGAGGTACAGATCTGCATCCCTTTCGGTGTAACAAAATTAAAGTCCACTTCTTGATTTATTTTGACCAGATCAGTTAATTTAAAGAGTTAGATATATATATTCCTTATAATGTCCCTTTATAGCAGCACTATTAAGCTTTCTTGGTGTTAGCTATAAACAGTGTATGATGGGAGAACATGTCTAAATATTTATGTCTCTTTGGATGTTCTGATCCATACCAGTATTGGTTTTAAATAACACAAGCACCTATTAATAAAATATATTTGTAATAAAAATTTGATGCCATGCTGGAAAAGGGCATTTTTTTTTTACAGCCAGACTGTATGTGCTTGTTACTGGGTTCAGCGCAATTCCAGTGTGTTCTGACTTTTGTAGCATTACTCCCAATAATCAAGTCTCTGGGTCTACTATCTTGCCTTTTCAAGCAAGTTGCTTCAGGTGAGCGGTGCTAAATAATTGTAGCAATGAAATGAAGGGCTTTTGACCCAAGGCAAGGCATAACCGCAGTTGTCCCAGTTTAGGCAGGACAGTCCCTAAAAGGAGCAGGCTTATATGGAAGTTATTTGGCATGATCTAAAATATCCCAATTTTAAAATGTCAAATGTTGGCAGGTTAAGCAAGAGGCCATAGGAAAAGAAGAACTTAAATAGCATGGGCCCACTGGTTGAGGGAAAGAAGACGTAACAACTAGAAAACGCTAAGTTTATTATGAGCCCTTTCCCTTTTAATTTAAAAGAATCAGATGAAACACAGCAGAAGCTCCTACTCAGGCCCGGACTGGCCATCTGTGGGTTCGGGCAAATGCCCGATGGGCCGCTTGCTTTAAAATGTAAATAGGCCACTCACCTACAAATGCAAATGAGGTCCGTCTATAATATGTAAATGAGCCATTGGCTTTAGAAATGTAAATTAGTTGTCTGTAGCAGACACCCACAGCTAAACCGATGCCTGCATTTGTTAGAGCACATGCAGGTACTACGGGGCAGGACCAGAAGCTATCTACTCAATAGAGATGGCGCGAACTGTTCGCCGGCGAACTTGTTCGCGCGAACATCGGGTGTTCGCGCTCGCCGGAAGTTCGCGAACGTCGCGCGACGTTCGCCATTTTGGGTTCGCCATTGTTGGCGCTTTTTTTTGCCCTCTCACCCCAGACCAGCAGGTACATGGCAGCCAATCAGGAAGCTCTCCCCTGGACCACTCCCCTTCCCTATAAAAACCGAAGCCCTGCAGCGTTTTTTTCACTCTGCCTGTGTGTGCTGAAGAGATAGTGTAGGGAGAGAGCTGCTGCCTGTTAGTGATTTCAGGGACAGTTGAAAGTTTGCTGGCTAGTAATCGTGTTGATACTGCTCTGTTATTGGAGGGACAGAAGTCTGCAGGGGTTTGAGGGACATTTAAGCTTAGGTAGCTTTGCTGGCTAGTAATCTACCTTCTACTGCAGTGCTCTGTATGTAGCTGCAGTGGGCAGCTGTCCTGCTTCTGATCTCATCTGCTGACTGCTGCAATAACAGTAGTCCTTGTAAGGACTGCTTTTATTTATTTTTTTGTTCCAATACAGAGCAGTATCAAGCAGATTACTAGCCAGCAAACTTACTATCATCTGTCCCTGAAATCACTAACAGCTCTCCCCCTACACTATCTCTTCCAAGCACACACAGGCAGATTTTTCAGATACATTTTTGCCCTTGATCCCCCTCTGGCATGCCACTGTCCAGGTCGTTGCACCCTTTAAACAACTTTAAAATCATTTTTCTGGCCAGAAATGTCTTTTTTAGATGTTAAAGTTCGCCTTCCCATTGAAGTCTATGGGGTTCGCGAACCGTTCGCGAACCGCTCGCATTTTTGCGCAAGTTCGCGAATATGTTCGCGAACTTTTTTTCCGACGTTCGCTACATCCCTACTACTCAATCTCCAATGCCACCCCTTGCCTATCTAAGATCCAACAAGCAGCACAGCTTTGCCTGCCACTTAGCATTATTTTTGGGGTCCATGCTGTATGGATTGAGTTCTTGCTAAGTGCTGGGTTGAAGACTGCAGTTGCATTTTGCTGATCTGGCTTCAAAAATCACACAGGCATGAAACTGGGGCTAAACTTTAGAGACAGGCTAGTTAACGTGGTTGAAAAACTAGAGTGACTGAGGGAATATACTGTAAGTATAGGGCCACTAATCCAATGAAAAGAACAGCCATGATAGAAACTGGGGTGAGATACTCGTTTCAAGGACCAGTTTCAGGACATATGTGAATACATGGGCTGCTTTGATACTTTTGCCAGGGATGCTTTTTCCTCCCAGTCTGGCACTGCTCCTACTCACACAGATAAACACAAGTATACAGATAAATGAGGCACAATAACCTGTGGCTATAGGGATCATGTACTTCTCCAGGTAATGCTACTCTCTGCTTTTAGGCCTTGATTAAAACTCCAGCATCAAGAGGTACAGGCAGTGATGAAACTAGATATTAATGGGCCCAACAGCAACAGCAAATTTTTCAGGCACCCAAAATATTTAGTGGTTTACCTCATGGGGCCCCAATACCTCCTGGGCAGCCCTGGATACAGGCCTGCCCTAGTATTAATGTGTGGTTCACCTTTAAGTTAACTTATAGGGGCTGATTTATCAAAGGTCAAATTTCGAATTTGAAAAACTTCGAAATTCAAATTCAAAAAGACCAACCGTAATTTATTAATAAAAAATCGACAGTTTTTTTTGTGGCCGAATAGGTCAGTTTTCAATCTATTAGGTCAGTTTTCGTTCAAATTCAAATCGTACGAATCAAAGTAATACCGCTTCGATTTTTCAGAGTCCACCAATTGCCTCCAAATGGGTTCTAGGAGGCCCCCTTATGCTAAAAAAGCAATTCGGCAGGTTTTAGACAGCGAATGGTCGCAGTTGAATTTTTAAAGAGACAGTACATGATAAATTTTGAAATTCAAATTTTCAAATTTTTTTTTCAAATTTGAATCGAATTTGGACTATTCCCTAGTCCAAGAACAAAAAAATTTGTTTGAAATTCAAATTTTTTAATTCGAATTTTCACTTTGACCGTTGATAAATCTGCCCCTTAGTATATTATAGAATGGCTAATTCTAAGCAACTATTCAAACAGCCTTAATTTTTTTTTTGTTTTTGAATTATTTGTCGTCTTCTGACTCTTTCAGAAGTTTCAGTTACTCCATCTAAAAAACAAATGTTCTGTGCGGCTGCAAATGTATTAATATTGCTGTTTTTAATTACTCATCCTCCTCTTCAGGCCCTCTGCTATTCATGTTCCAGTCACTTGCATGGTTGCTAGGGTAATCTGGACCCTATGAACCAGATTGCTGAAATTGCAAACTGGAGAGCTGCTGAATAAAAAGCTAAATAACTCAAAAAACATAATAAAAAATAATAAAACATGAAAACCATTTGCAAATTGTCTCAGAATATCACTCTTTACATCATACTAAAAGTTAATTTCAAGGTGAACAACCCCTTTAACACCTGCCATAGGACAGGCAGTAAGGACAGGGCCCTGTTGTGGTCTGTGTTTCCTCCCTCTCCTTCACTTGCCATCTGAAAAGCATTCCAGAACCTGGGAGCTCATAGCTGGGCAGGGTGAAAAGTGTGAAAAACATGGATTGAACCTGTTTTTGCACTTTGCACAATGTCCTACTGTTTGTAAATGACTAGTGATGGGTGAATTTGGGGCGCAAAACTGTGCCGCGTCTAGTTTTTGACCATTTTTTTTACACCGTCGCAAATTCGCTGGCGAACATGAGCTAATTATTCATTAATTGAGCCTCATTGGACCCCCTATCTCCTCCTGGGCCCCCTGCAGCCGCAGGGTCTGCTTCCTGTGTAGTTATGCCCTTGACATAAACCTCCCATAGTAGTGGATAGTGATAGACTGTAACAAAGCAACCAGCATTCTCTGGCATTTTATTCAAGATTAAAGTATGAAGGGAGCTGTAAATTAGCAACCATAAATGTGGATTCATAAAAATATATTTATAAATATAAACTGTCAGCCTACCAATGAACCTTGTATTTCTTATTTGTTTTTTGATAGCTATGTGGTGCAAAAGATTTAATGTTAGGGAAGGTTTATGGCTCCGTTAGGGCCAAATGTTGAAGATATCATACTTGGGATGTTTTAGGGACCCCATATGTGCAGCAATGTAGGAAAGCACACCACCACCCTTACACCCCACATCACCCACAATTCTTTTCAGTGCAGCTGTTGTGTTTCGTGTTTAGATTCAGCTTTTTGCCTTCTCCTAATATGAATTTTATGTTGCCCATAATTAGTACCACTTTTAGCCTCACAGTGACTTTAATAGGGACATTAGCTTCTATGGCGTGTCCCAGCAAAACTGTGCAGCTATTCATTATCTAAATGATTTGACTTATCATTGAGTAATTATTGTTTCCAAGAATTTATAGATCTTAGAGTATTGCCATAAACATGGAAGTGATCTGCTGTAAGATCGTTCACACTTAGGGCAATCCCAGACTTTCAGAAAAAAAAACATTTTTTGTATATGATTTCATGCTGTGTAAAAGTTAAATACATATAAATATATGTAAATACACTGAGGAAGGGATTTTCATTAAAAGGAACAGTAACATCAAAAGATGAAAGTGTTTTTAAGTAATAAAAAAATAATGCAGTTTTGCCCTGCACTGGTAAAACCGAAGTGTTTGCTTCAGAAACACTATTGTTGTTAATATAAATAAGCTGCTGTGTAGCCATGGGGGCAGCCTGCAAAGGAGAAAAGGCTCAGGTTACACAGCAGATAGCAGATAAGCTCTGTAGAACATAATGGTGTTATCTGTTATCCACAATTTAACCTGTGCTATATACAGTAGCCTTTTTTCAATTTCCACCATTGCTAAACAGCAGCTTATTTATATACCTGTAAACTATAGTCGTGTTTCTGAAGCAAACAGATCAGTTTTCCCTGTGTAGGGCAACACTACACACTGTCGGACTGGGCCGGTGGGACACAGGGAAAAAACTCGGTGAGCCCCGGCCCTCATGGGCCCCCGTCGTCCCAGACACACTCTCCTGATCGGCCAGCCCTAATAGAAAATAATATGTGCAGCAGGGTACGCTGGCATTTGTGCATGTGCGCGGCAGGCCGGTGGATCCCCATTGCACTACTCCGACCCTGCCACTAGTAACTGGTGTTACTTAGTGGCGGAACTACTGGGGGAGCAGTGGGTGCGAGCGAGCCAGGGCGCACACCCCCTCAGGGCCCCCAGGCAGCTCGGGCGCCACTGAAATGCGGGCCGAAAATTTCGTACAGAGGGGGGCGGGGGGCCCGGCCGCCCCCCCCCCCCACTAGTTACGTTACTAGTGTTACTGTTCCTTTAACATTTTGGTGCCCTTATTTGGGATGACAACAAAATAATGAGTAGATCTAGAATTTCAACATGAAAAGACCCTAGACCTAAACCTACAGGCCAAGCAATCCCTCAGGAGGACAACAGTAATAAACTTGATACCATGCACACAAAGCCCTTAATGGCAGAAGGAAATCGGGTCTCATCAGAACAGGGTTGGACTGCGGTGTGTGAGGCCCAGTGGAGCTGCTACCCCAGGGGACCCCCACACCCCCTCTGCACCCCTCCCCCCCACAGCCCACCCACTTGCTCACTACCACCAGCATTTTAACTTAGTTTTGCCTATGGGGGGAGGGAGGGAAGCTAGAGAGTGACTGGGGGGAAGGTGGGTGAATGTCAGTGGAGGGCAGGTGGGTTGGTGGGGCCCACAAAGGCAGGGACCCATTGTGTATTTCCCAACTTTCCCACTGGGCCAGTCTGATCCTGCATCATATAGAACTAGTTAAGTTGGTTCATGATCCCAGAAAGTATTGTGGACACTTCCTCTATATTTTACACTAGATGATATAATGATACCACAACCCCAATAACAACACAGCATCTATAACAAACTACTTAAACAATATTCTACTAATTCCCATAATTACAGTCAGTACGGTGAAAGGAACTGGGGGTCGCCATCACAGAAGATGAAATAAAATGAGCCATACTACAACATAAACTTTCCAAATCTCTGGGCCCTGCTATATCATAAGAATATTCAATCCATATTGAACCCTGCTTTACAATCCTAGTTTAATGGATTCTGTCATGTTGCCCACAGAGCAATGGGAATGTAACAAGATAACAGCTCCCTGACACCTGCATTGCTCAAAAAAAGGCTCCAATTCCCCGCCTAGTGGTAGATATGAGAATAGCACTCAATAATAAAAATCCAAGTCGCAACACGACTCCGCAAGTTACATTCAGTAGGAGAAACAAGAGCTTATCTGAAAGCAGTTACATTGTGCAGCACTGGCTCTTTCTGAAAGCACAGGATCAGGCACAAAGACCTGAGATGGCTGCCTACACACCAATATTACAACTACAAAAATACATTTGTTGGTTCAAGAATACTATTATTTGTAATATAGGAACTATACAATTTAGAAATAAAAACTACAACTTAAAAATCATGACAGAATCTCTTTACAACTTAAAAAGCAATGTTCTTTACTCTCCTGCATTTGAACATCTTTTTACTTTGATCAATGTAAACACTTGCAATGTTGTAATGCTGAAAAGTGCAAGAAAAATAAAGTTATGAAAAAAATTGAACATACTGGAAGCTGAGCAAAGCCTTGAAGGCAATGTTCCCTTTAAGCTGTGGGCTCTTGTGTGCGCAAAGAATTTTGTGTGACTTGAGCACACTGTTTTAAAAAATGGGTACACATGTTTAAAGGAACAGTAACAACACAAAATGAAAGTGTTTTAATGGAATGACATGCACTGGTAAATGGGCGTGTTTGTTATAGTTCATATAAACAAGCTGCTGTGTAGCCATGGGGGCAGCCATTCAAGCACAAGATACACAGTAGATAACAGATAAGTTCAAAAGAATCCCACTGAATAAAACAGAGCTTATCTGGTATCCTGTGCCTTTTTTTTCCTTTTTCAGCATTGAATGGCTGCCCCCTTGGCTACGCAGCAGCTTATTTATATACACTGTAGTAGAGTTCTGATGCAAACACTCCAGTTGTACTAGTGCAGGGCAACAGTACATTATATTTTCATTATTTCCAAAACTTTCATTTTTTTGGTATTATTGTTCCTTTAAAATTTGTGCACAAAAGTATTTTTTTTGTGCGCATAGCCAAGAAGAAAGTAGAGGGAACATTGCTTGAAAGGTTGAACAGCCCTAAAGCCCAGTTAAGCTTCAGCAGGCAAAATAATTGAGATGTCTATCATAAGGATTAACATGCACATGTCCTTTATTTAGGTATTTAACTTTCTTAAAAAGGTCAAAGCACCCTAGAACTAGAATTTGTTCTTTACAGGCAAAGCAAGTATATTATCTCTTTATATACTGTGCGGGTTGCTGCAGATGAATCCACGCGTGCAGGTTTTCATGTTTCGGTGGCCCCAGTATCAGATGTCAGCCGCGGTTGCCAAACTTAGGTTGGGAAGGACCTGTCTAAGACCAGTTAGGACGGAATTTGAGCACTCATTGGATTTCTACCTTCTTAAAGCCCAATATGGAAATCAATAAATACAGATATGGGAGCTATAAAGGAAGGCTATGGCAAGTGCCAGGAATGAAACTATATTGTATTGTTTTTGCATTGGAACTAGTGACCACAAACTTCTTCATTGGCTCCCATATCAATAGTAATTGATTTTCACATTGAACTTTTTGGAGGTAACTTATGGGGGGGAATTCACAAAAGTGTCGGTAAAAAAAGTAACCCAGAAGTGGCGGTCGACAAATTTGTAAAATGTCGTACGAACAGCAAATTCACAAAGGCAGATGTTACCATCTCTGAATGTCTCGTAAGTCTGACAATTTTCTAAAATGTCGTATATCTTTTCATCGTACAAACGACATTTACCAAGACTTTTTAAACGACAATTTGTCTGACATTTTCATTTTGGAGAGCCTAAAGTGTCTGAAAAATTGTCGGTAAAAAAAATGAGTTTACAAGTAATTCATAAAAATGACGGGAAAAGTGGCGCCGAAAAAACCACGCCCACTTTTAACGACACTAATTCAAAAGTGTCGCACATGTCGGAAAACTGGCGGAGAAATGCTCTGTGAATTTGTCGGCTGTTGCTACGACACTTTCTACGACATTTTAAAGACATTTTTTCGTTCCCGACACTTTTGTGAATTCCCCCCAAAGAGTCCTAATATCTTCAAGGGAGTCAGAGAATCTTTGCAAAAGAGAAAATAATAAAATATTCACAAGGTAATATAATAAAAGTTACAAAGGTTGCTTGGTCTAGTGACCCAGATGTTTCAGACAGCGGGATGGTGATTGGTAAGACCCAGTCCAATCATCTTCCTCCCTGACCAGTGGTCAGTTAAAGTGAGACATGCTACAATTCCCTTGCTTCTACCATGCCAAGATGTTTTTTAGAATTCTCTTTGAAAGACAGTGCAGTAGGAAAAGACTTAATGTCTGCTCTGACAATCTGTCACCAGCCCTGAAGAGCTTCTTTATACATTTCATTCTTGTTTCAGGCCGAGAAATAAAAAAAACAAAAAAAAAAAACAAATAGAACTAGTGAGGAACTGCATTCATAGGAAAGGATAGACGCGAATAAGACATGAATGACATGCTAGATATAGCAAACAAGAGACAGATTGTTGAAGGGTTTCTGTTTGTCACAGTACAGTTTGATTCCTGACCAGCTGCAAATAGGACAGTAATTGGAAAGCTTTACTTTTTTTTTAATTTAACAGTAAAATTTCAGTATTTCCCTTAATATTGTTCTTCCGTGGCAGCTATGTCCTTGTAAAACCTACTTCCCAGGATTCTAGGATAAAGTTACTGGAATAAGAATGAATTAATTATACTGTGTGTATATAAATTTATATCAGTGATACACCCTTTGTATAAGAAGTTAAAAAATGGAGGGCCTCCTCTGCCTAGCTGGGTGTGGAAGTAGGAAGAGTGTGATAAACCAAACATTCAGTTTTCTACTGTGCAGGGAGCACTAGGGATATTAGCCTACATAGATAAAAGGTGGTGGGATAGCAGGTATAATAGGCAGAGATGGTGCCTATAGTAACAGTGGGATAATAGTCTCTGGGAAGGGAGTGTGACTGTGGGATAGCAGGTATAGTAGGGAGAGATGGTGCCTATAGTAACAGTGGGATAATAGTCTCTGGGAAGGGACTGTGGGATAGCAGGTATAGTAGGGAGAGTTGGTGCCTATAGTAACAGTGGGATAATAATCTTTGGAAAGAGACTGTGGCTGTGGGATAGCAGGTATAGTAGGGAGAGATGGTGCCTATAGTAACAGTGGGATAATAGTCTCTGGGAAGGGAGAATGGCTGTGGGATAACAAGTATTGTAGGGAGAGATGGTGCCTATAGTAACAGTGGGATAATAGTCTTTGGGATGAGACTGTGGCTGTGGGATAGCAGGTATAGTAGGGAGAGATGGTGCCTATAGTAACAGTGGGATAATAGTCTCTGGGAATGGACTGTGGCTGTGGGATAGCAGGGATAGTAGGGAGAGATGGTGCTTATTGTAGCAGTGGGATAATAGTCTCTGGGAAGGGACTGTAGCTGTAGCTGTGGGATAACAGGTATAGTAGGGAGAGATGGTGCCTATAGTAGCAGTTGGATAATAGTCTCTGGGAAGGGACTGTGGCTGTGGGAAAGCAGGTAAAGTAGGGAGAGATGGTGCCTATAGTAGCAGTGGGATAATAGTCTCTGGGAAGGGACTGTGGGATAGCAGGTATAGTAGGGAGAGATGGTGCCTATTGTAGCAGTGGGATAATAGTCTCTGGGAAGGGAGTGTGACTGTGCGATAGCAGGTATAGTAGGGAGAGATGGTGCCTATAGTAACAGTGGTATAATAGTCTCTGGGAAGGGACTGTGGATGTTAGAGAACAGGTATAGTACCATTAGATGGTGACACAGCAGAATATGGTCACTATCTTATTCTGTGTTGCATATTAGCTTGTGTCCCTTCAGTTTGTGTTACAGTACAATTTCAAGCCCCCCTTATTCCCACCCTTTAAATTTGCCCTGTAGCAGGGGATGATGGGAAATAAAGTTAATTACAGCTGCAGGGACAGAAGTCTGACTTCCAAGCTGTAGTCATTTTTTTCCACCACCATCCCATCCCTGTACTGTATATGTACCCTACCCACCAAGATGTCTGTGTGATGCTGGGAAAATGACATTTCCGCCTTAACCTAAAACCCAGTGCTTACTGTGCACAGGTGGAATGGACATGTTATCCCTGGGGATCCAAAATAAATCATACAACATGTAATATTTGCTGCACCATTAGAAATCCTGCTTTGGCACAAGGCACTGATCTGACATTGAAGAATATGACCCATTATGGGCATGTTGAATTTACAAAACATTGACCTGCTATTTAAAGCCTTTGGCAGCAATGTCGATGGCCATGGATTCGTTTTACGTAGCGAGCTACAGGCAAGTACTGCAGGATGCAAGAAAATGGAATTTCTGTTCTGTGCTTGCGCCATTAGACATTTCATTGTCCAGAGAGGAAATACAAAAAGAAGTCAGAACTGTTCTACTTGATATTTACCTTCTCTATCTCACAAGTCACATTCTTGCACACACCCAGGTCCTGGTTATTCTAAATAATGATACCAATGGGATTTTATTCATGGTGGAGATCTACGTTGTACTGCACTGTCTATTTTGACATCGGTTCAGCAGTGACTGACTGGATAACACTACTGCTTAAAGGGAAAGTGAGCCATAATAAAAATACTAAACAACCTCAGTGTAGCTATATACCTGTGCGCTGGCACAGGTACATAAATACTTGGGGGCAATATGATCAGATTTATTTTTGGCTGCTGCTGATACAGGTAAAGATTGGGGGCAATATGATGGCTGCAGGAGGGCTGTATGATGTATGGCTGCTGAGCTTGCTTGCACAGATATTGGCAGGGTGTATTACGGATGGCTGCTGAGCTTGTTTGCACAGGTATGGGGGCAGTAATATAAATGAAAAAGTGTTGTACACTTTCTTGCTCTCTTTATTTAAAGGAAAACTATACCCCCCAAACAATGTAGGTCTCTATTAAAAGATACAGCTCATGTGTAAAACCCTGCTTCATGTAAATGAACCATTATCATAATAATATACTTTTTTAGTAGTATGTGCCATTGGGTAATCATAAATAGAAAATTGCCATTTTAAAAAATAAGGGCCGCCCCCTGAGATCGTAAGATTCACTGTGTACACATACAAACCTCATGTAAGGTCACATGAGCCAATTAACAGACAGAGTTCTGCCTTTTGCTTCCTCACTTCTTCCTGTTACAGATAGTGTTGTAGTATTTCTGGTCAGGTGATCTCTGAGGCAGCACAGATACAGTCACGAAATGGTGGTTCAAGGCAAGAGATGTAAAAGGGCAATATTTATGTAAATATATATTCCAGTTTGGTAAGATTCTTTAATATGTCATTCAATTTGATATAAACTATCTGTTGCTTAAGTATTCATTTTGGGGGTATAGTTTTCCTTTAAAAACCATCATGGTAAGGAGGGAAATGGTAATTCAGGACAGGGGGCACTGAGTGAAGCTCTTGCCTAGGGTACTGAACTACCTTGTGCCTGCCCTGGCAAAGATGTCACTCAAATGTGAAAAAGCTAAGTCATATAAGACATACCCATAAATCCATATGCCTCCTCCTCCCCTGAGTATAATACAGTACCCCAGCATATGATTAAACACTTTAGGGGCCACTAACAATAATTTTCAAATGCTAACAAACCCCCAAAACAAATACCAAAGTATGACACACACAGGGAGCATAGGGAACAGGGCCGCTTCTGCCATGAGGCAAGGTGAAACCCTTGTCTCAGGCAGCAGCAAGCGGCCAGTTACAAGGGGCGGCAAAAAGCCACCTCTTGTAACTTTAAGAGCGGAACTTCCGGGTTTTAACCCGGAAATTCGGCTCCGCAATGCACTAGCGATACTGCCCCCTGAAACCCGCTCCAATGCTAATTTTTAAGCGCGGGGCGGGAGAGGAGGGGGGAGCGGCATCTGGGCTGCTGCCTCGGGCGGCAGCAGCCCCGTAATCGGCGCTGATAGGGAAGGCAGAACAGAGCAGGAGACAGGAATCAAGACCAGTATAATATGTACTACATACAGTGACACAGTGCTGGTGCCCATTAGCATTTTAAATAAATTGTGAACACGTGAACAATGAGGGCAGTTTCAGTCTGGGTCTCAGGTGTGAACAGTACAGGGTTTTAGGATATAAACAATAGAGGTGTCACAAGTGTGAACATTACAGGGGGATCACAGGTGTGAACAATGCAGGGGATTAGTCTGAATTTGAGGTTTAGACAATGCAAGGGCCAGTTAATCTCTGTAGTGATACCTTTTAAATTTTACATATGGTAAACAGACACAGAAGGCAGACTTTGATGTGGAGGGCCACATGGGGGGGGGGTAGCGGGCCACATGCGGGCCGCCAGTTGGACAACCCTGCCATCCAGTATACATTCATTAATATACTTATAGTTAGGCTACTTATACTGTAGCCTATCATTTCTATCAGTGCAAAATAAGCAGACAGTGCCCTTTATAACGGGTATGGGATCTGTTATCCTGAAAGCTCCAGAGAGGCAGTTTCCCCATAGACTCCATATTATCCAAATAATTAAACTTTTTAAAAATTCCTTTTTCTCTGTAAAAATAAAACAGTAGCTTATACCTGCCTTTTGGTATTATTTAGGGTTTTTTTTATCAAAAGTCAAGTTTGTGAGCTTTGGGAGGTTATTTCTACCTTGAATAAACTCAAAACTCAAATGTTTTCTAATTTATGAAAAAAAACCTGAATGTAAAAAACTCAAATGAATTTGTGGTGAAAAACCTGAATACTTGAATTGAGTTTTCCACTGAAAAAAACTCAGATCACTCAAATTAATCGAGTTTTCAAGCGAAACCCATTGAAAAAAACAGAACACTATGAAGGCTATTAAAGGGGACCCGTCACCCAAAAAAATTATTCAAAATGCTATTTTATCACATTAGTCAAGCAAAATTAACTTTAATTACACTATATAAATTATTTGAATCTTGTTTTCTTCCGTCTGGGAATTCATAATTATAGCAATCAGGCAGGAGCCATTTTGTGGACACTGTTATTAAGGCAAGTCTTGCATGTCCAATATTTAAAAAGGTATTACGATCTCAGCCTGGCAATTATAGGCCAGTAAGCTTAACATCTGTGGTGGGCAAATTATTTGAAGGCTTGTTAAGGGATCACATTCAAAATTTTGTCCTAATGAATGGCATTATGAGCAACAATCAGCATGGCTTTATGAAGGATAGGTCATGTCAGACGAATTTGATTGCATTTTATGATGTGGTAAGTAAGATTCTGGATAGTGGGGGGGCAGTAGATGTGATCTATTTGGATTTCGCCAAAGCGTTTGATACTGTGCCCCACAAACGACTGCTTTCTAAACTAAGGTCTGTTGGGCTTAATGAAGTCGTTTGCACATGGATAGGAAACTGGCTACAGGATCGGGTACAGAGGGTAGTTGTTAATGGGACATTCTCTAGTTGGAGTAAGGTTCTTAGTGGGGTCCCCCAGGGCTCAGTATTGGGTCCTCTTTTATTTAACTTGTTCATTAATGACTTAGGGGAGGGTGTTGTAAGTAATGTATTAGTGTTTGCAGATGACACAAAATTATCCAGCCCAATTAATTCCATCCAGGATGTGGCATCCTTGCAACATGATCTTGACAAACTGGCAATCTGGGCAGCTAAGTGGCAAATGAGATTCAATGTTGATAAATGTAAAGTCATGCACCTGGGATGTAAAAATATCCAAGCCACTTATACCCTTAATGGGACTGCACTAGGCAAATCCATTATGGAAAAGGACCTTGGAGTCCTTGTAGATGATAAACTTGGCTGTAGCAAGCAATGCCAGTCAGCAGCATCAAGGGCAAATAAGGTCTTGAGCTGTATTAAAAGGGGCATAGAGTCAAGGGAGGAGGGGGTCATTCTTCCACTTTATAGAGCACTTGTAAGGCCCCATCTAGAATATGCCGTACAGTTTTGGTCTCCATCACTCAAACAGGACATTATTGTATTAGAGAGGGTACAGAGAAGGGCAACTAAGCTGGTAAAAGGTATTGAAAATCTTAGCTATGAGGAAAGACTGGCCAAACTAGGGATGTTCACGCTGGAGAAGAGGCGCTTAAGGGGTGATATGATGACTATGTATAAATATATAAGGGGATCATATAATAATCTCTCTAATGCTTTATTTACCAGTAGGTCTTTCCAGCTGACACGAGGTCACCCATTCCGATTAGAAGAAAAGAGGTTCCGCCTAAATATTCGGAAGGGGTTTTTTACAGTGAGAGCTGTGAAGATGTGGAATTCTCTCCCTGAATCAGTTGTACAGGCTGATACATTAGATAGCTTTAAGAAGGGGTTGGATAGCTTTTTAGCAAGTAAGGGAATAAAGGGTTATGGGAAATAGCTCATAGTCCAAGTTGATCCAGGGACTAGTCCGATTGCCATTTTGGAGTCAGGAAGGAATTTTTCCCCCTCTAAGGCAAATTGGAGAGGCTTCAGATGGGTTTTTTGCCTTCCTCTGGATCAACTGGCAGATAGGTAGTTAATAAAAAAAAAAAAAGGTTGAACTCGATGGACATGTGTCTTTTTTCAACCTTACTTACTATGTTACTATGTTACTATGTTGTTTGCAGGGATGCACCGAATCCAGGATTCGGCCAGGATTCGGCCTTTTTCAGCAGGATTCGGATTCGGCCGAATCCTTGTGCCGGGCCGAACTGAATCTGAATCCTAATTCAGGGAAATCGCGTGACTTTTTGTCACAAAACAAGGAAGTAAAAAAAAATTTCCCCTTCCCACCCCTAATTTGCATATGCAAATTAGGGTTCCGATTCGGTTCGGTATTCGCCCAAATCCTTTGCGAAGGATTCGGGGGTTCGGCCGAATCCAAAATAGTGGATTCGGTGCATCCCTACTTGTTTGTGCACCAGAATGGGGGACCTGATGTCCATCCCCATGCCCTGGCTACACAATTAAATGGTAAAGAGAACGGGGGAATGTGTGGAGAGCAGTGACATCTAGGAAGTGCTGAATGGAAAGCTAAAGCAATTGTCTGCCCCTCCTCTATGCCTAGGCATAAAGGGGGGCAAACAATATTTGATTGACAGCTGAGATTTTTAAATTAGTTTACAACAGCTATGAATGCTTTAGTAAATGGCGTATAATAAATCTCGAAAAAGTCTAGTTTTTTTTTTTAGAAAATTTTTATTGAAAACTACCCTAGAAATGTATTCATGAAAACATAATGTGACCATTGATAAATCTGCCCCTTAATGTTTAAATGATTTTCTATTAGACTTAAAGGCCCAAATTACAGAAAGATCCTGCGCTTTCTGGATAAACAGGTTCCATACCTGTATTATGCCTGCTACTATATAAGAGTGCCGGGCCCCCTACCACCACAAAATTATTCAAAGTGAGTCAATTTAAAGAGAAAGAAAAGGATGGAAATTTCAACACTATAGAGAAAAACAGATCCTGCAGGGCCCCTTTTCCCCAGGGGCACGCGTGACTGCTGGGTGTGCTTCCTCTATAGTTACACTAGTGTATATAAGGCAGGATAAATTTAAATAAAGTATCCTTAAATGATTCCTTCTCTAACAACAGTGCCAATAATGCTGTGCTAAACTAGTAAGCTGCAATGTGAATCTCTGCGATTAAAAAGCTTCAGCCTCGGCTCCAACTAACCGTTAGTGAGAAATACTGTAAATGTCATAAATTAAAGAAGTTTGTCTAACATGTTCCTTTGTTAACCTCAGCTTCCTTGTTTTATGGTCTGCTTAACAGCTTTTGGGATTTGGGCCTGATACAGAAACTTTTTCCAATTCCAGGGAACATAGATCTAAGAAAGTTATTTTTGTGTAAAATAATTTAAAGAAAGAATATCAGCGATCAGCCGGAATTCCCTCCTGAGGCTGTAATGTGCCCAGCATGGGGGATAACCCTGTCCCGTTTCATCGGTGTCATTGTAGCGGAATGGCAGATATCACAGGAAAAAATGAAACGTTGATGTTGAAGTTCAGGATCAATTTTTAAGTAACATTTCTATAGTCTAAACTCTAAAGGAACATATTTGCAATTACACATATAAAAGCACAGCTTGTGTCCATGGTATATTCCGTCTCTGGCCCCAGCAGCCACAAACCTATTTCCAATATTGTTATTATTGCCCCTTTTTATGACCTTGCTTTTCAGACCCTCTCCTAGTTATCCTCCGATCTCTCGTTCACACCACTGACTGGTTGCTAGGATAAATTGAATCCTAGAAGCAAGATTCTGAACTGGAAAGGAGTTGCTGATCAAAATAACGAATGAATTCTACAACCACAAAAAAATGAAGACCAACTGCATGTCTCGGAATTTTACTGTTTACGTCATACTGAAAGTTGATTTAAATTTAAGAGAATATCCATTTAAAATAATCTGGGAGTTGTAGCCTATCAATTTAAATACCAGGGATGGGCTTATAAGAACCCATTGCTGAACTTTAACACTCAGCTCTCAATTCCTACGTCTAAACTGTCCTATTTAAGATAAGCAAAGATACAATTGTAACTTTTATGATAAGCGGATCTCTTGGGAGAACTGAGACTTGCAGCTTAAAGGGCAAAACTGTAATAACACTTAACGCTAAAACCCAGACTTTCCATAACCTGCTAAATTTTGTAAAATGGACATGGTATTTAGCAACAAAATGGGCATGCCAATTTTTTTTTCCTGTTTTCAAATGTTGGGAGGTACTGTATGCATTTATCCTTTTAAATATATTAGCAGGGTCGGACTGGATTGGCAGAACACCGGGAAAAAAAACAGGGGGCCCCAGCCCTTATGGGCAACCGCCAGTCCAGGCCCTCTCCCATAATCTGCAGAGCGCCTGCATTCGTGTCGATGTTCGTGCATCTGTGCTGGGGTTTGCACCAGTCCGAAGGGAGGTAGAAGGGAGGTAGAGTTCAACAACTTTTGGCTAATAAGTACTCCTTAAAATATTAATGTACAACAAAGGTTACCTATAAGTCATGCTGATTCATTTTTGCTGAGTGGTCAGCTTTTGTAAGTAATTATTATTTAAATAATTTGTTATTCCTAAACCTGACAGTAAAGGTGGCCATACACGGGCCGATAAAAGCTGCTGTATCGGGCCCCCCGACGGGCTTCACCTCAAGGTGGGCATATCGGAGGGAGATCCGCTCGTTTGGCGACATCGCCAAACGAGCGGATCTCTCCATGTATGGCCACCATTAGAGCTACTAATGCTAATAGATTACTGCTGTACAAATATGTCAGCCTCCTGATGTAGGAACATAGGGGATCAGATCAGGTAATGTGAAAGCACTGGACAAATACAGTGTCAGACTGGCCCACCGGGATACCAGGAAAACTCCCGGTGGGCTCAGGTGTCGGTGGGCTCTTGTGCTGCTAAATATTTGGCCGATTTCATGGCCATTCCCTATTTCTTTGAGAACAAAGAGACTAAATAGATGTAATAATAGATTATAGTGTGTAATGAATAGACTAGAAGAATAGAGGTTGAGTGAGGAGAAGAAGAATGGGTACTGAGAATGGGCCCCTGGTCTAATGTTTTTGGGTGGGCCCCTGGTGTCCCAGTCCGACACTGGACAAATACTTTTAAGGCAAAAACTATAAACAGCATGCAAAGACAATGTTTAAAAGGTTTCATTTCTGGTGTCAGTATCACTTTAAGCATGGTGGTGCAGCAGTTAGCATTTTTTGCAGCCTGGGGTCCCATGTTCAATGCCAACCAGAGATTATGCCAAATCTCACCCCCACCCCAACCCATCCCCCTACCCAAAACCGCTACCCGACCCGGTCCTTATAGAGTTAATTTACCTTCCGAAGTGACATAACCACAGACAGGCACATGGATAGAAAACTGCTTGGCCACAGGGTAGGGTGGGATGGGAACAATCCCGCAATTTAGTTGGGTACCCAGGCGGGTTACCCGTGGACCAAGCGCATGGTCAAGGAATGGGGGATTTTCTGCCCAAAACAAAACCGTTTTGCAAGTACCCGACCCGGTGCAGGAATCTGAGTTGTTGAGCAGTGCAGCAGGGGTTAGATCCCTTTAAATCCACGTTATGAAACACTAAACTACTTCCTAAACCTCTTTCGGACACTAACATTACAATTCAACAAAAATAGACTGTCAAAGAATAGTGTGTCCCTTACTGAAGGTATAAGAAAACGGGAGACAGCTGTATTATTTACTGGCTCGCTGTGCAACACTGTCCTCACAATCAATGAAGAAGTGCTGAAATAAAATGCCCTTTTTAACATTACAATGGTCTATTAATCCAAGAGTTTTTATGGGGGGAGGGAAAATGTTAAACAAGGCCTTCCTGTTCAGCCGTACCGACCCACTACCTACACAGCTCTCACCCAATGCAGTTTCCCAGTTATTCAGCTTTTTTTTGCAACTTTAATGCTATTCATTATTCCTCGTTCATGCAGCCGGGCATAAATTCATTATTCTCCTATTGTGAGTAGACGCAGGAACGTTAGCTGTGTATAAATAAAACATAATAATATATTTTGGAGTTTGTCAAGTAAATTGAAAAAAGTCCTTGCCGTACTGTATGCTGCATAGAGAACAAAGTGCATAGAAAAATAGGATCCCAAAAACGTATTCTCATATGTGGCGGCTTGTAATAAGTGGCGGAGTCGAGGAGGAACTAAAGAGACGGTAGCGGAGGCAACATGGTGAAGTAATTTAATTTTGCCTGATAAGGGTACTCAAAGTGAAGAATCCAAGTTTCAAGGAGTTGTTTCTCTCTCTCTCTATATATATATATATATATAAATATAATTATATTAAACCTTGTTTGTATGCAAAAATATGTTTCGGGACATGGGGTTTTCCGGATTAGGGATCTTTATTTGATTTGCAATAATGTAAAGCTCCATACCTTAAGTCTACTTAAAAATCATGTAAACATTTCATAAACCCAATAGGATGTTTTGCTTCCAATACGGATTAATTGTATCTTAGTTTGGATCAAGTACAATGTACTGTTTTATTATTACAGAGAAAAATGAAATCAATTTAAAAAATTTGAATTCATGAATGGATTAAAATGGAGTCTATGGGAGAGGGCATTCCTGTAAATTAAAAGTTTTCTGGATAAAGGGTTTCTAGATAACCGATCCCATACCTGTAGTATTGCAACCTTTCAATTGCTGTTCCTTTTTATAGGTTTTGAATTATCCTCTTCTGAATCCTTCCAGCTTTCAAATAGGGGCCACTGACCCTGGCAACCACAGATCTATTGCTCTCCGAGGCTACAATTTTATTGTCACTTTTTTATAACTTAGCACCACATCAGTGGCGTGAGCTTCTTTTTTACCAATATAGACTTGGCCCTCAGAAAAACACAAAGGAGCCTTGGAAATAATACAAGATGGCAGAGCTTAGTAAGAATGATCCTCGGGCTGGTGCAATTTTTACTCAACAAGGGCACCAGTCTGGGGACAAATGTTAGTAATTTAATATACTGGGGGTGCAGTTGATCCAGAGGAAGGCAGAAGAAGAGGGGAAAAATCCTTCCTGACTTCAAGATGGCAACTGGCAATTGGTAGGCAGAATAGGAAGACAAATCTGAAGAGCACACACACAAATAAAACATATTAGCTACAAAGTATAGGCTTATAGATAACATTCTATTCTTTTAAATAAAAAAACACAATAGTGTCCCTATAAGGCAAAATATTTCATATAACCTACATCTCACCTGAACAACTAAAACCCTTAAACATCTATTGCTGGGGAGAAATAATGATGAAATAAAAGGATTATTCCACTTATTGGAAGATTAAATCTGTTTTATAATTATGGACAGGCTGGAGAAGAGAAGGATGGAAAGAAGGCAGTAGGGATTGATCAGTTGTAGGATAGAATATGATAATGGAGATGCCAATAAGAGTGGAGCTGCAATAATCAAGATTGGAAGTAATGATACTATAAGATGAGCTGCGGCTTAGGAAAATGTATTTTAAAGATCAATTCCCTTTCCTGCCTTTAATACAATGGATAGGCTTGATGCGGCGGTCCCCATTTATAATAGGATTATGCAGGCTTGATGTACAGAGTAGATACTCCCCATCCAATATATCTCTTCTGTGTTTAAGTGTTATGATATAGAGAATAATATAACCCTTATTGTAAATTATAAGGATCTTACAAGCCATTGAGACATTCCATGACAATATAAACCAGAGGAGACTGCAGGCCAAGTTTTTTTTATGCAGCTCATGCAACTGCAAGTTGACTTTATCATCCTGCAAAATGACATCACTAAGCCCCTATAATAACTGATAACATCACTGCACAGTTTATACAGATATGGTTTACAGGTTATGCAGGGCTTTTGTGCAGTATAAACAGATTTGTTTTCATCTTTTTCTTGGCGATTGAACATGCTGTAAAGAGAACACAGGTAAATGGGGTAATACTGTAGGTCATATTTTTCCTTCAGGCTGAAGATAAGAGTTGGGTGTCACAAAAGGGGTACATTAAATAGGGGGCTTAAATTGCAGACCTAATTTTTAACTTCACTCCTTTATAGCCACATAAAAGTATTATACCCCACCTTTTGTATAATATGTTCACCAACAGACACATACAGACAGACCAACGAGCGAGCAACCAGACAAACCCTTTGATCTAGTTATCTATTGAGGATTTCCATGGATTTCTTTAAAACACCACAGTTCTGGGTATTCTGAGACATCTGTAATTATTATTATTATACAATTATCTTCATTTATAGGACAACTGTACTTTTAGAATTGTTCCTAGTACAAGGGAATTCCCATACCTCTCCACTGTGCTGCTTTTCAAGAGTCTCTGTTTCCACATCCCGCAGTCTCGATCGTTTGTCAGATGTCCTGTATTCTACAGGCTCCCCTCATCTCACAAGACTGGGACATCACTCCCAACATTATATAAGGTGTGGACACAACACCTTAACTTCAAAGTCTACTGGGCGCAAGGACTATTCTTTGAGCAGTGACACTCTACTTAATATGAAAGATTTGGGTCAGACTGTGCCATAAGCAGGCCTGGATTTGTGGCAAGACAATAGAGGTCCAGGCATAGGGCCGCACAAATTAAGGGATGACCAGACATGGGGGCACTCTCTGGGGTCTAGCCGCATAGGAGACCTCGGCGCTCCTGACCCTCTGTAAACTCAACTGATGTGCTTGCATGCAATCAGAAGTGTTGGTGCCCCAACCTGTGTGTCCCGGCCCAGTGTACATATGAATATGGCGGTGCGAGCATGGCTGTGGACGCATGTAGGACAATGCCGGCCTCTGGGCGCTCCTACAAGAAATCCAGCCCTGGCCATGAGAAGCTTGGAGGCAGACTATGGTATAATTTGCAGAGGGCCAGATTGTGCCATCAAGGCGTGTGAGCAGACTATGGTTTTAAGTGATGAGGGCTACAATATGTCCTGAAACAGTGAGGGCCACAGTATTGTGTCTGTCCAATGTTGG
The DNA here is from genome assembly GCA_038501925.1 of Xenopus petersii. Classification (NCBI taxonomy): domain Eukaryota; kingdom Metazoa; phylum Chordata; class Amphibia; order Anura; family Pipidae; genus Xenopus; species Xenopus petersii. Next base: position 22,652,402 of record CM076676.1, read on the forward strand.
ATTGGGGGGGCTAAATGTTCACCGGGGCTGCCATATCAGGAGCCCTCACACACTCACCCCGGGCCCCAAACCCACCAACTTCAAGGCCCCCCTCGCCAGCTGCAACGCTCTACCATCCGACCAGCCCAGTTTGACCTTGTGTCTGTCATAAGTGGTATTGTGGCAGTGTGTCCACCATGATTTGCACAGTGTTTCATTATGTCCCTTTTTCCATTTTGCAGAGGTTGGGAACTTTGAATACCTATGGTGAATCTTTGTATAGGTTATGGAAAAACCTCCCAACCCAACTCTTGGGGGCTACTGCCTTTTGTCTTTTTGTAAGAGGATTAGAACCGCGATATAGTATGACTATAGGAAATGATAAGGAATATTATGGCCTAAAAACTGCAAAACTGCAACTGAGCTAGTAACACCTTTATAGAAGCTAGGGGAAGAACACAACATGAAATACATTCATATATATATATTTCAATGCATGAGTGGCATACAAAATAAAATACATTTTTGGGGGTTTTTACATTCAGTAATTGCCATTTTCAATTCACCCTCCATTCCTGCAGTGAAGTGTACCCCAAGATCATAGCCACCCAAGCAGGGAGAGCAAAGGAAATCTCCTTGATGTTATCACACTGCTAGTAGGGGTCAACTGCGAGACGTTCCATCAATATCAAGTTCTGCAAATGCAGAAAAACGAAAGTCAAAACAAAAAAAGCTGGAGGTTCCGCAATTAAGCTGTAATGTTCTGAGCAGATGGGGGAAGTTTACATCTAAAAACTGAATCTCATTCGTTTGATGGAGGTTTTGGCTCTGCACTCCTTTGATTATTATCTTTTGTGGCCAGATGTTTGCAGAGAGAACAGATGTTTTATAGGAGGGTGTGTAAGGCTGTACAAGCAAGGCTCCATTTATCACAAATAAAGTGCATTTAGCCTTCCTCCCCCTGCCAGGGAACAAGGGAAAAGAGACTGAACTTCCTAACGCTGCACCTTTCTGAAGTCCAGAGGAATGCCCACAGCAAGCGTTTATTAGCCAAAAAATGACTTGCCGAAGGACAAACACTGGTATAGCAGCTGAAAAGCTCAATTTATTTTGTAACACAGGGGTGTTCAGCCCTTTATTTAAATTACTCACAGTATCTTTCATCAGCCTAACTTGTCGGTTCATTTTTTTTCATGGGGCCCTATATTCATCAAGCAGTGTAGACCAACAATAAATGACCCTTTACCTTGCCTTTAAATAACTCTGGGGTCCCCAAACTTTTTTTTTTACAAGTGAGCCACATTTAAATATAAAAAGTTGGGGAGCAACACAAGCATGAAAATGTTCCTGGGGGTGCCCAATAAGGGCTGTGTTTGGCTTTGTCAGCCCCTATGTGGACTGGAGGGTGGTCTTTATACCTCCAAAAGTTGTTCCCATGTTATAAATCCAAAAATAAGCACCTGATTTCAGGGCCACTGGGAGAAACATCAAAGGCCTTGGTGAACAACATGTTGCTCACGAGCCATTGGCCACTGGTTGGGGATCACTGATCATAACTGGTATATCAGCTGGATAAATAACAATGAAGCAACTTCCAGATGCATCATGGGGGGTTTTGTGGAATTTTAAGGGGCCGATTCACAAAATTCGGGTGAAGAATTCGAATGAAAAAAATTCGAATTTCGAAGTATTTTTTGGGTACTTCGACCATCGAATTGGTTAAATTCGAACGAATTCGAACGAAATCGAACAATTCGAAGTAAAAATCGTTCGACTATTCGACCATTCGATAGTCGAAGTACTTGCCCTTTAAAAAAAACTTCGACCTCCTACTTCGGCAGATAAAACCTACCGAAGTCAATGTTAGCCTATGGGGAAGGTCCCCATAGGCTTGCTAAGCTTTTTTTGATCGAAGGATTCTCCTTCGATCGTTTGATTAAAATCGCTCGAATCGTTCGATTCGAACGATTTAATTGTTCGATCGAACGAAAAATCCTTCGATCGTTCGATCGAACGATTAGCGCTAAATCCTTCGACTTCGATATTCGAAGTCGAAGGATTTCAATTCGAGGGTCGAATTTCGAAGTAATTTTAACTTCGAAATTCGACCCTTAATGAATCTGCCCCCTAGTGTGTTTTGAGTCACTTGCTTTTAATATGAGATTCTGTATCCTTGGCTTCTAGGCCATATCCAGGGGTGTATTTATATTTAGTGTGTATTTATGTTTATTAAAGGAACCGTAACACCAAAAAGGTCAGTGGCCAATGGCAACTTTGGGCAATTTAGCAATATGTTGGTCACACAACTAGCGAGTTCAATGATTTCAAATGGAGAGGCACTTTTGTGAGATTTGTCACCCGCAGTCGCTCATAAATAATCACCTAAATAATTGAAAAATCTTCCTGCCGGCCACTGCCCTTAGTATGCACTGGGAAAAGCTGTGTGTTTGGTTCAGAAAGAATACAATAAATAAGCTGTTGTGTAGCCATGGGGGCAGCCATTCAAGCTGGAAAAGGAGAATGGGTACATGTTACATAGCACATAAGCCGTGTCCAATACAATGGTGTTTTATCTGTTATCTGCTATGTAACCTGAACCTTTATTCCATCTTGAATGGCTGCCCCCATGGCTACACAGGGGGTACCATAAACTGAGGAGTCGGAGTCAAAAGATTCATGTATCGACTCCACAGGCCTGAATATAACAGGATATAGTTATGTGCCTGCTGTGAGATTTCCAACCCTTTCTAATCCTAACCCAATCTTTCCCAACTCTAACCTGACAAATCCCGAACTGCAGCAAAACGAGCCCATAATGGTTAAATTACCCACCCCCCATCATTGCCATCGGTGATAGGTGGGTATTGGGTGGAGACATCACCATAAGGGGTAGATATGGGAGAGATGAAAGTGTCTTCCTTTTGGGCTCCATCTGTTGAGTTTCTAACCTTCAAAGCTGGGGGTTCAGAGTCAATAAGGGTTAACAGGCTCTGCCAAAAGCATATGACCCAATTCCACAGTATCCATGGGATTTTTAGCGAGTGCTAACAGGGACATCTGTCCTGGGCCTTGCCCTTAGTGTGCACAGCAGAGCATCAGTTGGTAGGAAAAGTGAAGGAGAGATGGTCTAGAAAGGCAACATAGCAGAAGTAAAGCAATATGGCAGTTTTGCCTAAGCTGTGGCCCTTCAGCTGTTGTCCAAGTTCTACAAATCCTAGATGTTAGCAGTTCATTCTTTACATATTGGTAACATGGCAGATCAAAGTTTTGTTTTTTCCCCATGTCCCGTCACAGCCATAGACTCCCTCAGGTCTCGATAACGTGCCTAAAAGATAGATCTACTAAAAAGACAACATTGCAGAATAATGCTAAATCACTCTCCATTTAAGGAAGACAAATCTTCGGTGTGCTTTTACAAAATAATAGTGAAGGAAAATGGATTCTAGAAATAATCAATGAACCCCTGAGGGTATATTTGTGCTAACGTTGGAATGTGCCATTAGATGGTTATCACTAAAAACACAGCCTAGGTGAGCGGAGACGTCTGCCTTAAAAGAAAGGCCTATTATATGCAAAATCTGCCTCCGTGGGACAATCAAACAGGGTATTCAATTACACCTGCTCTTGCATGTCATTGATTCTCGGCAATATGACTGCCAGGAGTCTCGCTGTGAACATACAATCAATGGTTTCTTCATTACCTGTGATGATATGCGGGAACACCTTGCAGCAGTATCTGAGCACCGACAAGCCTAATAGTAGCAGGATGAATGGACTGTAAAAAGGCAGCAAACAGAACATTTACAAATGACTCTGCATCTCATCAGCAGAAGTGCTATGTACTAGAGATTTCCTATAATCACTGCATATGAAAAGCAGCTTCGTAGGCTTACAGCTCACTTTAAGCGGTGCCCTGTTATTGACGATGCAAAGTCTTTAAGGGGGTATAAGCAGGTATGACTTTGTATAGCAGAAGCTGAGGTTATGGAGTGTGTGAATTCAGTCTTAATTACACAGAACAAATTAGAATAATCGCCTCTAGAGAGGGACTGTGGCTGTGGGATAGCAGGGAGAGTATTGTATTAAAAAGTATTAAACTATAACAACAGAAATACAATGACATTTCAATCAGAACAGAAATAAGCAATAAATCAATAGAACATTAAAAAAGAAAATGACCATTCCTCCAAAGCATCATGTTTCCCACAGATTTCTCAGTTTCTATTGTCTTAATAAACTGAGAGCAGAGATAGTACCATGAGATGGTGACACAGAGGAATATGGTCACTATTTTATTCTGTGTTGCATATTAGCAGGATCGGACTGGGCCGGCCGGACACCAGGAAAAAACCCGGTGGGCCCCAGCTCTTGTGGGCACTGCCGGCCCAGATCCACTCCCTGGATAATATTCCTGCCGTGACCTCCCTTCTGTGCTGCGGCCAAAAAAAAGCACGTCAAAAACCTGCACACGCGTATAAAAAGCGGGTCAAAAACGTTTACACGCCACAAAAAACACATACGTGTGCCGGGGCAGGGGTCTGGAGGGGGGCCCTGGGACAGCAGCACCAGTGGGCCCTGTGTCCCCCAGTCCGACCATGTATATTAGCTTGTGTCCCTTCAGTTTGTGTTAAAGTACAAAGTGTCAAACACCTCATTACCACCTCTTAAAACTGCCCTGTAAGCTAGCAGGGGATGATGGGAAGTAAATTTAATTACAGCTGCAGGGACAGACGTCTGACCTCCAAGCTGTAATTATTTTTTTCCAGTCGTTTCAATATCAGGGGAACTTGCAATATGTTACATTGATAAATTCTGCTCGAGTTCCAGTGAAATGCTTATGACATATGACACTAGCAGGGATAATCCCTTACTCAACAGAAATGCAAGCTGAGTGGTTCTCTCTACGGCACACATGGGATGGGAAAGTAATCGAATAATCTAAATTGATGAGACACAGGCTTGGTCTGCTGGATTTATGTTATTATTAATGGAAACATAGTCTTTGCTATATATAAGGATATAAGGATTTATCTTTTGTTTGTTATAACTTAAAGCCTTAGAATTTAGCAGCCCTTCCAATGGTTACATTCTTACCTGGGCATTGTCTACAAAATGATGTTGTACAAACAGGATTGTATAACAGCAGGGTTAATTTACCATTGGTCTAGATCAGGGGTCCCCAACCTTTTTAACTCATGAGCAACAGTGAGACGTAAAAACAGTTTGGGGAGCAACACAAGCATGAAAAATGTTCTTGGGGTGCCATATAAGTGCTGTGATTGGCCATTTTGTAGCCCGTATGTGGACTGTCAACCTACATTAAGGCTCTGTTTGTTAGTGCACTTGGTTTTTATACAACCGAAACTTGCTACTGTTTAGGGATCACTGGTTTAGACACTACCTAAGGGGTGCAAAACTGGGCTCTTAGGATTCTTGCACATTGTAGTTGGGACATTGGTCTTTCTTCCTTTGGAGAATTAGAAGGAATATTTACATGTCCTTTAATGATATGGGGGAGAACAACATTAGCAATATTTTTATGGAAAACACCTATCCCCTTCATTTCTGCTATGTCTACTTTGGTGGGTGGGGAAAGAAGCTTTAGTGATAACGCTAGTGATTCCTATCCAATCCTTTATTATTAGCAGGTCTCGATTCCAGATATTCCCCTGTGAGAAATGTCTATAAGCGGAAATGACTTAACCGCTGATTAATTCTGAGGAGCGTTTCATTGATATACTGAGATGAGTGAGATGTTTCCCAGCCAATGCTGTGGTCTGGCGAGAGTGATTTACGGTGTGCCGTTTGTAATGACATCATCACCAATGACAGCCCAAAGTGATAAGCAGCCACAAGAGTCAAACAATTCTATCAAATATATATATGTCACCACCGCAGTGAGCCAGTGAGAGAGGCAGGTAATTCTAACAGCCCAATTCATGGGTGATGTATCATCCACAGAAAAAAGATAATTGTTGGAAAGACTTGCTATTGATTCCACCAAATATCTGTATGTTTAACTAGGTCAGCAAAATGAAAAAATACCTTTTTATGCTGTCCCCAGCCAATCTACTTGGGCAAGCGGCCCATTGGTTGTTGGTCAATGATAGCTGCCAGTGTCTCCCTGATTTTGGTGGGAATTGTGGCTCAACAGCCAGGGTGGTCTTTAGTGCTTGCAGGGCAGAGGCAACAAAGACTTCTTGGGGTGGCCAATTTATTTATACAAAGTAGAACTCCAACTTGTAAGTTTTGGTAAGACTAAAGAGGCCATTTATTGCAAGCAGGGCAGGATGCAAAGTGCAACAAATGGGCACAATCCGCCATCTTTTTGCATTTTACACCATGCCCTGCAATAAAAACAGAGAGCAGAGGCCTGTGCCCACCCCATGTATACAGTATGGCTTGCATTTTATGATGGGGGTAAGTGGAGGCATAAAGGTAACTTGCGCATCAAGTGGGAGAAGGGAGTGCCAGCAGGAGTACTGTCTGCCTCATCAGCGCTAAACTCTGCACCTAAGATTGAAAATCTGGAGATAGAATGAGCACCAATGATGGAATTCTAGAGATTTTAGAGAATTCTAAAGAGCAGACACCCCATTCTAGCCCCCCATCCCCTAGGCCATGTCTACTCTTTAGAATTCTATAGTTAAGCCATTGGTGCTCATTCTATCTCCAGATTTCCAATATTAGGTGCTGAGGGAGTTTCTGTGTGCAAGGGCTCCTTCAAAGATTTTCTTGCAGGAGGTCCTGGTGCGCTGTAGTTTTGCCACTAATGAGCACTAAGGGTCATGCTTTTGCTCTCCATAGTAACTCCCCACTTCACATCTTCTCTCTCCTGCCATGCTGTATACTCAAAGCTTTAGGGCTGAAGCTAGAGTAGGTATGTGTCTAAGGTCCTAGCACCCCATCAACATTGCACCCTAGGTAAGTGCCTCTTTTTGCCAAACCCTTGATTCCGGCTATCCCTCTTAGTGCTCTTGCACTTGTGCCCATTTTTTCTGTAAATAACTTCTTATAATTCCCACATCCCTTTGCATCCTTTGTCTTTGGCTGGGTGCTGGGATTTGTTTGTCAACAACAAATGAAAGGGGCAGAGACTGGGCAATTAAGTCAAAGGGGGAATGTAATGTAATTAAAGTCGGAAAGATAAAAACAATTTGAACCAATAAGAATAAAAATCCACATCTCGCAATGTAATATTGTTCCTTAAACTGTTATTGCATTGCGAATTTTAATTGCGCACTCTTAAGAAGTGCTTGAAGGTGTCGTAATCTTTTGGAGCAAACGTAACGACTTTATTTAGTAAGAAGTTTTACTACATTTACTGCGCATTGGCGCAAACTATAAAATTCGCTAAACAGTTATCAAAAGCTATATTAAATTCACGCAAAGCAAAATTTGTTTGCACAAAGGCATAACTATTTGCATTGCAAATAGTTTTTCTTTTACCGACTTTTATTACATTCCCCCCAACATTTATTACATCCCCCCCGTATGTTCTACATCCAATCATAGCATTCTTCAAATTCTGCTCTGACTGACCCCTTAGAGTTTAGAATCCTGGGACAGTTAGTCGTATTTGCAAACCCTGGCAGCCGTGTCTCCAGCACCTCAAATGGCCACTGCTTACCCCTCCCTACTTTACATGCTGTAATTACTGCGGGACCATCTCAGTCCTACTGTACATCACTTGATGTCATTATCTAGCCATACTTGGCAGCAAGTTCCCCTGTATCAGGTAAATAATTCACATAAACAAGACATTATATTCAGTCTGAATGAGAAAGTTCCTTATGACCTTGGAACAAAAGGCTCAATAAAAGTCTAGCAGGTTGAAGCATGCCAATAAACCACATTATTGGTGCTACAGCTTCTCTTCATTCGCTTTACTGCATGAATTAATAGGGGACATCAACCCGATCAAGAAAATATGGAAGTTTTCACTCCTTCTGCGCAATTAACATATGTCGATATTATATGAACGAGGCATTAGAATTCATCATGCATAAAACAGCCAGTGACTCTTAAATGAAGGGGCACTATATATATTTAAAGGGTAAGTGTATATGTTCCAGAAAACCCTGCGCACAACAATAACTCTGCCTTCTAGCTTTAAGTCAGTCATCTTGCTTTTATCTGTCATGGGGTAATTATTGTGATCACTGGATCATTGGCATGAAGTGGCCCTGGAGAACTTGAGCAGTTTTACAGAATAATTTCCATGATGTTTCTGGATTACAGCTCTCAGCATGCTTTGTTTATATGTACTAGAAGTTGCAGAGATGTCAACGAGACAGGGTGGAAATCCAGAAGATAGCAGGCTACAGCAGATGCAGTGTTGCTGTATTCCAGTAAGTCATGCTTGAGCAACACTGTTATGAAAGGTTTATGTTCCCCTTTATCGCCACCTTAAACTGAGTTGTTCCTAAAATTATATTTTATGTGCTGCAGCCTAGACTCTGCATTCTTATCTTTCCCACCTGCTCTATTAAATGTATTTATCTTCTTTCAATTACTTTTCCTTAAATGCACAGACATTTCCAACAGGCCTTGTAACATAATACTAATAGAAAAGGAAACATAGGGCCAAATTCAATTCAATTGACAAAAAGGTTTATCATGTGAAAACTCATGGACGAGATTCAATTTGACATGCAATTCAATTCAGAAAATCTTATCTCACTGTTTATCACGTGAAAACTCTATTGAAGAGGGAAAAATTGGAACGGAACATGGTGAAAATTTCTCCTCGAATTGTATCTCGTCCATGAGTTTTCACGTGATAAACGATGAGATAAGTTTTTATCACTGAACTGAATCTGGCCCATTAAGTGATAAAAAAAACTCAGTGTGGAGTAACTGAATCACAACATGTTTACTAGTGCCGTGTGCGTCCTTTGCGAATGCAAAACACTGTCAATATCAGGAAGGGACCAAGCCCTCGAAACAAAGGCAATTGATTACCAGGAACCCTCTGGTTCAGCAGCATATTTTTAAAAGGCCCAGATCCACCAGCAAAGAAAGTTCTTTGACGCCATGTAGTAGGGTAAAATTGTTAAATATTTAAGTACAAATGTTTAATAAATAGTTACTAATGGTATTTTCAGGTTAACCACCAGGGGGAGTAGGCGGGGAGCTGTTACTAGGGAAAGTCCCTGGTGGGTGGGGGAAATGAAATGATAAAAAGGTTACAGGCAGAATTATTGAGATGTGTCATGGGAAGGAAAGAGAGCAGCAGATTTTCTGACAGTTGAGTCATTCCCTGGAAGAGATAGTAATTTAGGCAGTGAGGAAGCTGTGGTTATTAGTATGCTATAGTGGGCATAAGTTAGCCAGGGACTAGCATGGGCAGCTGTGGCCCATACAAGGAGTGAATGGGCACAGTGTGAATAGAGCCCTGTTGCTGAACTGCTGTACTGTTCATCCAGGTAACAGAGGGTTAATACCCAAGCCCTATTCTGTCCCCTGTTACACCCACCTCTAATTCATGCAAACAAAAACATTATGGAACTATCAGGGTATACATGAAAACATTAAGGCTAGGGCCATATGATGCAGAGCTCGGCCTGTAGAGAAACGTGCTGCTAATTTGTTCAGGCCTGGATTTATATAGCAGGCACTCCTAGGCCCACTACAATTCGTCGCCCCCATCCCCACACCTTCATTCATGCACATGCTCAAATTTTCATCATTGGGTCTGGAGCACTGGGGATTGGCACATGGGAAATTTTAAAAACTATAGTATCTTCTGCCAATATCCAGTGCTTCTGAACCAATGTGGATGTGATTGAGCAATATGCCACCCCCTATAAATCCTGCCGTTCTAGGCCCTTTCCACAAATCCAGGCCTGGCTCTGCTGCTCTGCAGCTCTGCTGTTCCATGGGGCAAATTCACTAAAGCGCGAAGCGGCTAACGCTAGCGCAAATTCGACAGCGTGACGTCATTTCGTTACTTCGCTGATTTACTAACGGGCACTGGCGTAAATTCACTAGCGAAGTGGACCTACTCTAGCGCTACTTCACACCTTTACGCCAGGCGAAGTTGCTCTATGGCGATGGGACGTAACTACGCTAATTCACTAACTTGCGCATTTTACTGGACGTTACCTCTTGCACCAGACTTGCCTTCGCCACCTCAGACCAGGCGAAGTGCAATAGAGTAGATAGGGATTGCTTCAAAATGTAAAAATTTTTCTAAGTCCCAAAAAACGCTGGCGTCTTTTCCTTTTTTAAGGATAGGCTGAAAAAGATCGAAAATTTTTTGGGGGTATCCTCTTTCCCTCCTACATTTCCTAACATATGGCATCTAAACTATACAGTGGCCACATGTATAGGGCAAAATAACAACTCTATTTTATTTTATGAAGCTTTCCCAGGCTTGTGTAGTGTAATGTATTTGCTGCTACATATACGTCCATTCAATTTTAACTTGGCGCCGTATGCAAATTAGGCATCACTAGCGTAACTTCGCTTTTAGTGAATTTGCGTAGCATTGGCGAAACTACGCCTGGCGAAGTGTGGTGAAGTGCGGTGAAGCTCTCGCAACTTCGGATCTTAGTGAATTTGCCCCCATGTTTCTGCATCTGAATACATTGCTTCTGCTTGGGTGCAGACAGAAGCGGTGGATTTCAGGAAATTTTTTCATTTAATTTCAAATCCATCGCTTCTGCCTGCACCAGAATCGAGGCAATGTATTTGGGTAGCAGAAAAGCAGCAGCAAAGAAGAAAAATCTTGACTTGCATTTCTTCTCAGGGCGAGATCCATTGTGTCTGGTTCCTCCCTCTGGTATCAGCAATTCAGCAATAGCTCCAAGGATAATTAGGACAGCAATAAGTGTTCAGCCTAAATCTTACCCTAATTAACCTTCTCCTCAAACTTCAAACTAACAGGCCTGTAGGTTGGGCCCCAATTTAATTAGAAGGGAGGGCACTCTAATTAGTTATCAGCTGACAATATATAATTCCAACAGAACCATGAAGCTTCTCAAGTTGTAATAAAAAAGAGCAAACTTTGCTAAACCACTGCTACAGACCCTATAGCAGGAGACTTTTCTCTCTCTTCCCACCCCCCCCCCCCTTTCTCTCCCTGATCTACACTTAGCTCTAAGCAAGATCCACGTCACTGCTCAAACAGGACCGCTCTTCTCACAGCTCATAACACATCACTCTCTTCTTGGGCTAACACTGGACCATGGAGCAACTGTGAGCAAATATTTAACATTCCAAATGCCCAATAGGCATTGCAGAAGGAAAACCGTGTGTATTTACATCACTGTACAAAACAGTACCACTCATAACCCTTGAACTGTTACACTAGTGTAATTGGTGATAGTGACACAAGCACCAAAACAGCTTGACCATAGACCTGCATAGTTCCTGCACCTTGCCCCCGAGCAACACCTGCCAAACAGCCACATGATCATGATCCAACAACCCAAGTGCCATATGCTGCCTGTAACTAAGAAGCAGGCCAACTTGACTAAACATGCCTAGGCTCAGACCAATCAAAAACAAAGACCCAGACCTGTGATTGCAAAATTGTTCAACTTCCAAGACAAAGACAACAACAACTCTGCCTACAGGAGATCCTGGTAAATACAAGAGGATTAAATTTGGAGATTAGAAGTCAGCACTCACCCATAGGGTATATTGAACGCAGGTGCAGGTCTAAGGTGGCCACTTCCACCGGTTCTGTAAACACAATGTCGAAAAGCAGACAGCACCACACTTAGGCGATTGTACGCCTGAAACGTCGCTGCTATTTTGTCCATGCTGAAATAAGCCCTTTTGGAATACAGGCATTTTAAGAATTTACCTCAAGTGTGGTGCTGTCTGCTTTTCGACATTGTAAATACAAGAGGATTGTCATGATCTCCTCATTTTTCAGGACTTCTCGCTAACACCAAAAAGGAGATATTTTGTGCCAATCTGCAAAAAGCGCATAGAAAAAGGCACGAGATGTTTGCTTCTATACCCAGCCTGTATATGTTACCGAAAATGGACAGGCACTGATCTTTGACCACCCCAAGGATGCCATCAAGCACTTTGGTGACACACTATAACTGTTTACTCCCTTGCTTGCCTCCAATCCCTCTCCTCCTGACTGCCTAATACTATAATATCCCAAATCCCATATAACCCCCCCCCCTGATCCTTCTTCCCTTTCTACTTCCCTTCCCCTCTCGTCTTAATATTCTTCTATACTTTTCTATCTCCTCCAGGACCTGGACTCCCAATACAAAATACCACACAAGGCCCCGCTGGCTAACCACACTCGCTGGGAGATGATGATCTCAGTAACAGAAACACTCAATACAGCTCCCATCACCTTCCCACCTTCAAATCTTAACATCCATATTAGCAACAATACTACATTTCCATCAATTGCAACAACTATTGAATGAAGCATCACCCAGAAATGACAGACTTGGACAGCTCTACAATAACTACCCCACCATACTCCAAACATGGCAGTCAACAACCCCACTGAACTGTCTGGTAAGTCCCTTTGATTTGGTGGACTAAAAGGTGTCAATGATTTCTAAAAGTGACAGAGAGGCTAATACATCAAGTGAAGAATATCCATAGGGTATAGGATTTAAAACTTGCACACAGATGCACGTGCAACTTCCAGGATCCCAGAAACAATAAACTGTTCCCAGGGCTTTTACATGTATGCTTCCTAGGAGCTGACAATCATGAAATGATGAGGGTCGGTTTCCAGGCTAAAGAAGATGTCATGCTTACTACTGGGATTAATTGCTTATAATAGAATGAGGACCGTTAGCTGCATTACAAAGTGAAATGCATCTGTTCCACCCCATTATACACAATGTACTGTAGCAGAAAAAGACATCAATTTATTAGATTACATTGTGGACTGATAGATGTCTGTTTCACACCGTTATGCACAATATATCAACCTGGATTGGCAGTTTGGCTTCATAAAATGAGACGTGTCTGATCAGAATTCATGTTAATGGAGGGGAGGTATAACACAGACATAACCAGAGACCATTGACTGGGCAAAAGATACTCAATGGAACCCTTTTATTTATAAGTTTTTACTGCTTTCATCCTGTCAAAAAACAGTCCTTGATATCCCTCTAACAGCATTCGGTGATTGGGGATGCAGGAGTTGCAGGTTCATCAACATTGTCACCAATACCTGCTATCATACAGTCCAGCACATGTTCAGGGACGATTAACTCATTGCTACTATAGGCACCATCTCTCCCTACTATACCTGCTATTCCACAGCCACACTCCCTTCCCAGAGACTATTATCCCACTGTTACTATAGGCACCATCTCTCCCTACTATACCTGCTATCCCACAGTCACAGTCCCTTCCACAGTCCCTTCCCAGCACTTAAGCTGGCCATAGACGCAAAGATCGGTCCTTCAGTCGATCGGACAGGTTGAAAGATTTCTGTCGGCTGATGATCATATCTCTGCATGTACTGTATTGCCGATCAGACGATCACAGTGGGAGACTGTCACTGTCAGCTTTGTCGGACACAACTTTCCTACGATTGCTGTGGGGCAGAACATCGGCTGATCTGTTCTTTACTGCTTTGTTTGATCCGAATGGTTAGTGGCAGGTCAGTAGATGAGGACGTACAATGGTTCGTCTATGGCTAGCTTTAGACTGTAAGCTCCTTCCCACTATGTCTCTTAACACACAGCTTAATCTCTTTATCCTATGATTCTGTATATATTTATTATGTGATTTGTCTCCCCCATGTATACTTTTATATATATTGTACTTTTAAGCACTGTACAGCGCTGTGGCTCCTTAACAGCGATTTACAAATAAAGTTATACATACATACATACTATTATCCCCACTGCTACTATAGGTACCATCTCTCCCTACTATACCTGCTATCCCACAGCCACACTACCTTCCCAGAGACTATTATCCCACTGTTACTATAGGCACTATCTCTCCCTACTATACCTGCTATCCCACAGTCACAGTCCCTTCCCGGAGACTATTATCTCTCTACTACTATAGGCACCATCTCTACCTACTATACCTCCTATCCCACAGCCACAGTCCCTTCCCAGAGACTATTATCCCACTGTTACTATAGGCACCATCTCTACCTACTATACCTCCTATCCCACAGCCACAGTCCCATCCCAGAGACTATTATCCCACTGTTACTATAGGCAGGGTCGGACTGGGGGGCCCGTGGCCCACCGGGACTCGTGTCCAGGGCCCCCCTCTGGCCCCCGCTACCTAGGCGAATTGAGCGCTTGGCATAATTGCCCAGGCGGCGCATTGCGCATGCGCAAATGGCGCTAGTCGCGCATGTGCAAACGGTTTTTTAAAAAAACTGGTTGGGAGATGGGGTCTGGCCCGGCGGGGGCCCACTAGGGTCGGGGGCCCACCGGGTATTTTCCCGGTATCCCGCCGGGCCAGTCCGACACTGACTATAGGCACCGTCTCTCCCTACTATACCTGCTATCTCACAGTCACACTCCCTTCCCAGAGACTATTATCCCACTGTTACTATAGGCACAATCTCTCCCTACTATACCTGCTATTCCACACCCAAAATATATAGTGCAACTCCAGCACTAAGCTATTATGAGCATATTGTTTTACTTATCAGAGGGGATCAGACATAGAAGGTAGCAGGTCTCTTGAGAACTAAGGCATAAAAGAGCGGTATGAAGGTATATGCCTTCTGATAACATCAGAGGATATTCTGTCAGCATAAAACGATACTTAAACTGCTTCAGCCAAATAAACAAAATCATAAATAACTAATCGCATTAAAAAAACTTTCTGCTTCTATATGAGCATTGATATTTTAACTCTGCTATTTAAGCCCTACTAGGCTTAAATAGTTCTCTCTTTTTTACAGAGTATAAAGGTGTATTCTAGCAGTCAATTTTAGAAGTGCCTTACAGTACAAAGTATATGAAAGTAAATATATATATATATATATATATATATATATATATATATATATATTTATTTATTTTTTTTAAACGTGTTCAAAGATCACTTTATGTTTTCCAGCTGATTGGATTTTAAGAAAGTGCCATAGAATCCAAAGAAATAAGCCAAAGGTCTGGAATTAACACAGATATCTGTGCTATACAATGGCCTGTAATGTCTGGTGAGAGTGGGAGGTGGGTGCCAGAGTTACAGAACAAGTTGCGATTGTGTCCTTGACATTAACTGGCTATACAAAATCCAGAAATAGCCTTTTTTTACCCACATAATGATTTGCAAAATGTCCAGCAGCACTGAGTTATGGAAACTTTCCTATGATCATAGAAAACTGTATAATTGTAGGAGAGATCACTCAATACCCTGAATTTAAAGCAAAAAATGCATCAATTAAAGAAGTGTCATCACTGCATTATAATGTGCTCTAGTTTAACTTCATTTAAGTATTTACATGAAGATTACTAGCGCTGTGTTTTCTTACACACAGTAAGGTTTGGATTTAACATTTATTTACTAGCTATGAGGGAGTATTCTCCACCATGCATTTTAGGCAGCCATAATACTTTAGACTTTGTCAGAAGTCAGTGGCACCAATTGTGTGCTTGAGTCAGCTGAAATCCCCAACATAAATGCGATAATGGGTGCATGTACCGTCAGTGGTCCATCCTCCACCATTAGTCCAAAAGAAGGTTTTCGTACAGCACCAGTAGATTAAAATGCCTTTATTAGTTCATTACATGGCAAACAGCCTGGTACGCGGACCAGGCTGTTTTCCATGTAATGTACTAATAAAGGCATTTTAATCTACTAGTGCTGTACGAAAACCTTCTTTAGAAGTCAGTGGCACTGCACATGCTCAGTGTGCTATAGGCTGCTGTTGAAAAGCTGCCCGCAGCATTTTGCTAATGACTGTATTACATTCTCCTATGAAGATATTATGCTGCGTTTCTTATTTATTTTAAGATACAATTTTTAAAGGAGATCCAATTGTCGTACTGTCCTATTTAGCCTGTGATGCCTAAGTAAATCAGCAACTTGAGATCATGTTTAATGCCATCACAGGATGACACAGGAAAACTAAAAAGCTGCACATACAAAGCCATCCCCAAATTGCTTACTTTAGCTATATGATATAAAAGCAGCAGAAAATGCAGCTTAACTTCTTTTTTCATATAATGGCTTTGCTGACTGTAAGCACCATTCTATCCACGCTGCTGAAAATATCCAGCTTATACTCACAACCCCCACCCACCATGAAGGTGACAATGCTGGTAATATGCAATTAAAGGCATGCTATCATCCCGTTACTGGAAAAATTGAGAACACACTTATCCCATAATGTAGGATTATTAGAGGAAATGTCAACCCAAGATATTATCCTTTGCCTAATAAAAGAAAAAATAATTCCAAGCTACTTTGCTACATTAATTACACATTCTCTATGGTGTTTAAGTTGTATATGTATTGCTATTGAAAGGTTTGTCCCTTTCTATTATCCTGGTGGCTCAGACTGTTGATACAATGTAAGACAAGGCAGCTGATTAACAGACCTGTCAAGACTTTTGCAACGCTGTTTAAAAAGTAACAACCAGGAGTTAAGCAAATGCTGCTTTCAATAGCAATTGTTTTTACAAATAACTTTAAAAGCACTGAACATTTTTTAAATAAATGTATATTGGAAAGTTGCTTAGAATATAGAGGAAAACGATACCCCCCAAACAATGTAGGTCTCTATAAAAAGATATTGCATAAAACAGCTCATATGTAATACCCTGCTTCATGTAAATAAACCATTTTCATAATAATATATTTTGTTAGTAGTATGTGCCATTGAGTAATCATAAATAGAAAATTGCCTGTTGCTTAAGTATTCATTTTGGGGGTATAGTTTTCCTTTAATGGTCAATTTTATATTTTGGGGTTGACTTGCCCTTTAGCATGTTTAAAAAGTCAGGAACAACATCGTTCTGCATTCACAGCATCTCTAGAATCCAAAATTACCGTCCAAAAACCTGAACCACTTAATTTCAGCGCTTCACTGGAATTGAAACGCATTAGGTATATTTGTCTATCCAAGAGAAGTCCTGATCCAATTCACCTGCCTGTATGTTTGTGGAAGGTGGGGGGTACTGGATATGATTTTCTTTCCTACATTTTATCATTATTTCACTTTTCAAATATTTGGATAACATTTTAAATGAGTATCTTATTATAAATGGTTATATCTGGTTTCCAGGGTTCAGATAACCCTAGCAACCATGCATTGATTTAAATATGAGATATGAGAGGGACTACATAGAAAGATGTAATAAAAAGTAGCAATTACAATTTGTAGCCTTTCAGAGCATTTGTTTTTAGATGGGGTCAGTGACCCCCATTTGAAAGCTGGAAAGAATCAGAAGAAGAAGGCAAATAATTGAAAAAAATATATAAAAAAATAAATAATGAAGACCAATTAAAAATCTGCTATTCTATAAATATACTAAAAGTTAATGTAAAGGTGAACCACCCTTTAATCTGATACATAGGCTCCATGCATTGTTATAGTGGACTTATAGTAAAGGTATGGGATCCATTATACAGAAACACGTTATCCAGAAAGTTCGAAATTATGGGATGGCTGTCTCCCATTTTATCCAAATTTTAATAAAATATTTCCTTTTTCTCTGTAATAATAAAACAGTAGCTTGTACTTGATCCCAACTAAGATATTATTAATCCTTATTGGAGGCAAAACCAGCCTATTGGGTTTATTTAATGTTTACATGATTTTCTAGCAGACTTAAGGGATGAAGATCCAAATTATGGAGAGATCTGTTATCCGAAAAACCCCAGGTCCCAAGCATTCTGGATAACAGGTTTGATAACTGTAATGCTTAGCAGTCCCATTCATCATTCCCCTAAACTATATACTGAAGAAGCTGTGCTAATGAACTCAGCGCATTCATTTTTTTGTTTAGAATATTTCTTGAGCACCCAGGCATTTATTATGTTAGTGGAGTTTGTCTGTGCAGCTTATAAATGTGTATATCAGTGATAGTAGTCCTGTAGATCTGTCTGAAGCACATCACGTCATTGCTGTGGAGTGTACAATGTGATTCCATGCGCTGGAGGCACTAAGAGATGAAGTGGCTTGTCTTCACCCACAAGAAGCTGCAGGGAAATCAAACCAGGAGCGTGGCACTTTATTTGTTATATACTGGGCTGATTATATTCCCTTTACAGGAATCTTGTTAAAAGATTAATTGGGACCTTTGCCCCAAAACAATTTTTTGCTAAGGAAAATGGCATTCTAAGCTATTTTCCAGTACAGGTATGGTATCTGTTATTCAGAAAACGATTATCCAGAAAGCTCCTAATTATGGAAAAGCCATCTCCCACAAACTCCATTTTATCCAAATAATCCAAATTCTTAAAAATTATTTTGTTTTTCTCTGTAATAATAAAACAGTACCTTGTACTTGATACAAACTAAGACATAATTAATCTTTATTGGGAGCAAAACCAGCCTATTGGGTTTATTTAATGTTTACATGATTTTCTAGTAGACTTAAGGTATGAAGATCAAAAATTACATAAAGATCAATTAACCGGAAAACTCCAGGTCCCGAGTATTCTGAATAACAATAACTGTCAGTGTTTTTAAAGTTATGGGAAAAATGTAATTGCTACTGAAAAAAAAAACACTGTCTGTCACTTTCTGTTCTCTGCGATTCCAGTATCAGTATTAAGTGAAACAGGTCCTGATACAGAAATGGAAATGGCATCAGAATAGCACATGAGGGTGCAACATCCAGGCTCCTTTAAAGGGGTTGTGCACCTTGGAGTTAACTTTTAGTATGATGTAGAGAGTTATTCTGAGTCAATTTGCAATTGGTTTGCAGGGGATGTCGGTCATGTGTAGTTACACTCTTCTTTAGCCTGATAACTCCTGCACACAGGCAGATTCGGGGTGACTAATCTCTCTGAACTGCCTCCCCTGCCTTCCCGCTGGCTAAATTGTGAATCGCCGGCTGGTAGGTTTTCCACCTTTTCTAAAAAAATTTACCGGCTGGTGGGGGGTGGGAACAAAAGGGGCGGTCTATGACGCAAAAGGGGGAGAAGCCACGCACACTGATGCAAAAGGGGGCGGAGCAACACCCACGAGGGCCAGAAGCCTGGAAAAAAAAGGTAAGTTCTGAGCGAATTGGGGACGGGCCAAAGGCTTTTTTTCAAGGGCATTACAAATTACCGGCAACTACATTGCCGGTAAATTTGCAATATCGGCCCCAACCTTGGCGGGTGTTTTACCGGCTAGGCTGGCAATTCTACAGGCAGGATGGCACTCGGAGCAATTTGTTTTCCGAAGTCGCCCAAGGTTTCCTCGAGAGGCAACTTAGGGCGACTTCGGAAAACCAAATGCTCCAAGTGCCATCCTGCCGGCGATTTATACAGTGGCGGAACTACCAGGGTAGCAGGGTGTGCGATTGGGCCAGGGCCGGCACCCCCTCAGGTACCCCCGGCCTGGTTACGTTACTGGATTTACATTCTAGCTGGCGGGAAGGCAGGGGAGGCAGTTCGGGGAGATTAGTTGCCAAGAAAAAGAGGAGATTTGTCGTTGGGAGACTAATGTCCCCGAATCTGCTTTGTGCCCTAAAGTCCAAATAGCTTGAGAGCACTGGGACCCAAAATGCTGGGAGAAAAGGCATCAGGCACTATGATCAAATGCATTTTAACATGGAGTGTCTATAATCACAAACAAATAAGATTACTTTCCATTTAGTTTTAAATGGGGGTAGTTCTGTATCTTAATTCCAATGCCAAATATAATCCTTGAATTTGCACTCTGGAAATTAGGCTTCCAACCCCATTCACTGAGTCAGAAACAGACTTTTTTTTGCAGATAAATGTGCACATCCGAGACATTGGACAGGGAATGTCATCGATGACACGCATCCTTCATACTGTCAGAGATATGTGAAACTCCCTCTCCCTAATGTAATGTGTGGAGCCTCTTTATCCACTAGCAGACAGCTTCCATTACATTTGCAATGATAATAATGTTAACCCCAGACTTGAAGAATGAATCTACATCATCTTTTTTTTTTTTACTTGGGTAGGTGGGGGTGGTTAAATATATGAGGCTTTCAAGTGAACTGGCCATCAGCCAAAATGTGAGCAGGCAGAATTCACAGCATAAAATACAGGGTGTCTCCCAGCCACACAATGAGATATGGCTCACAAGCTTAAACAATGCCACATCTTGCACAGCAAGAAAGCATTAAATAACATTTTCTTTAAGATAATACATTAATAATGCCACTGGGGACTGTTACTCTAAGCACAACCTCTCCCTATTATACCTGTTATCCAACAGCTACAGTCCTTTCCCAAAGACTGCTATCCCACTGTTACTATAGACACCATCTCTCCCTACTATACCTGCTATCCCACAGTCATACTCCCTTCCCAGAGACTTTTATCCCACTGCTACTATAGGCACCATCTCTCCCTACTATACCTGCTATCCCACAGTCTCTTCCCACAGAATATTATCCCATTGTTACTATAGGCACCATCTCCCTACTATACCTGCTATCCCACAGCCACAGTCCCACCAAGAGACTATTATCCCACTGTTACTATAGACACCATCTCTCCCTAATATACCTGCTATCCCACAGTCACACTCCCTTCCCAGAGACTATTATCCCACTGTTACTATAGACACCATCTCTCCCTACTATACCTGCTATTTCACAGCCACAGTCCCTTCCCAGAGACTATTATCTCTATTGCTACTTTAGGCACCATCTCTCCCTACTACACCTGCTATCCCACAGATACACTCTCTTCCCAAAGACTATTAACCGCATATTAATGACTGCTATCCCACAGCCACTGTCCCGTCCCTACCTACAGTACATATGCAATCAATCCTTTTCAACTCCCCTAATGACATTATATATGCAAATATGAAGTTATAATTATATTGTAACCGAGATACCGACAAAATGGAAAAACCAGCGATGCAGAGGTTAATGCGCATCCTTCTTTAGTACCCTCTGAGAGCTATTTATCTCAGGCCAGGCTGCTGATAAAATAGCCCACCTACAGGAAGAGGTCAAGGGGAGCTGAGGGCAGTGGTTGGCAGGCAGATTGATGAATGTAAGGATATCAAAGAATGAGGCATTGGAGGAAGGTGAGAGGCACTGAGGGCAACTAGACACTGCAGCCTCATGCACAGTTAGTAAGGTCTAGCTCTGCAGATCAGGCTCATATACAGGGAATGCACAGAGTTACCATTAATAAAAGAGCAGCAGCAAGCTAATTTATTCTGTGCTGAGCATATAGCAAGCTCAGGACAAGCACGTTTATTAAGCTGCTGCAGAGCACTTTTTTTCTTTTCTTCTTTTTCATTCTAACATCTTACCTGGAAGTTGCCATGTTGCTAGACTCAAGTTAAACTAGGAAGGTACCAAAATCTATGGATCTGATTCTTTATTAAATGATTAACATATCTGATAACATCCCACTGTAAAATTTCAAGCTTGTGCGTTGTAATGGCCCTTTTTTACCTAACATTTTAGCAGTCCTAGAAACGGCTGTGTCGTCAATCAGCATAAGAGCTGTTTAATTCTATACACACCTCCATACGGCAAAAACTCAGTGTGATTATTAGAGAAAGCCATTTTGCTGCAGAGACAGAAGGGTGGCTCAGGATTGACATGGTTAACAAGGGGTTAAAGAGCTGCTCTGTATTCAGAGTCTTCTCTCCCCCTTGAAGGAAGCGATAAGGTCCTCCTATCCTTTGTGTGCCTTGATTTATTGGCTTAATTCGCTGCTTCAGAGCTCTCCAAATTGTCATGTTTTAACTCATCATGTATAAAAATGTCTTTGAAGGAGGGATGTGCTGATGGAATCGGCTTAATTACACTAGTAGTCTGATTTAAATATTATACAAGCAGCCTTGCCAAGTGGCAGGCATTGAGTAACACAGAAGAAAACATCGACATAAACCAATACAAGTCATTACTGTGCTTTTAATAGCACACAGACCAGGAACTACTGAGCTGTCTTAGCCCCACTCCTCCTGTTCCCCAATTTATTTTCATAGAACTTATGCTGTAGTTATACAAATGAATCAGGCATAAAGCTGCAGTCCATCTTGGCTACAACCCAATTGCCAGATGCATTTACAGAAGCTCACCTAATATCATTGGGGATATGGATGTGATAATAAGCTTTGAGCATGAACTGCGTCTGTTTGATAGCAGGTATAGTAATGAAAGATGGTGCCTATAGTAGCAGTGGAGATAAAAGTTTCTGGGAAGGAACTGTGGCTGTGGGATAGCAGGTATAGTAGGGAGAGATGGTGCCTATAGTAATAGTGGGATAATAGTCTCTGGGAAGAGAGTGTGACTGTAGGATAGCAGGTATAGTAGGGAGAGATGGTGCCTATAGTAACAGTGGGATAATAGTCTCTGGGAAGAGACTGTGACTGTGGGATAGCAGGTATAGTAGGGAGAGATGGTGCCTATAGTAACAATGGGATAATAGTCTCTGGGAAGAGACTGTGACTGTGGGATAGCAGGTATAGTAGGGAGAGATGGTGCCTATAGTAACAGTGGGAATAATAGTCTCTGGGAAGAGACTGTGACTGTGGGATAGCAGGTATAGTAGGGAGAGATGGTGCCTATAGTAACAGTGGGATAATAGTCTCTGGGAAGAGAGTATGACTGTAGGATAGCAGGTATAGTAGGGAGAGATGGTGCCTATAGTAGCAGTGGGATAATAGTCTCTGGGAAGGAACTGTGGCTGTGGGATAACAGGTATAGTAGGGAGAGATGGTGCCTATAGTAACAGTGGGATAATAGTCTCTGGGAAGGGACTGTGGGATAGCAGGTATAGTAGGGAGAGATGGTGCCTATAGTAACAGTGGGATAATAGTCTCTGGGAAGGGAATGTGACTGTGGGATAGCAGGTATAGTAAAGAGAGATGGTTCCTGTAGTAACAGTGGGATAATAGTCTCTGGGAAGGGAGTGGCTGTTGGATAGCAGGTATAGTAGGGAGAGATGGTGCCTATAGTAACAGTGGCAATAAGTGGTCTCCGTTTTTAACCCCCACTACTCTACTTTATTCTACTCAAACTATTTTAAAAGTTATTTTTGTTACCCTATTTGTGATCCCCTGTTGCCCAAACACATTCAGTTTTTCCCTTAGGTATTTGTGTTGTAGAAGGGCAGCACCCGAGCCATAGGATTTGACTTTAATTCAAAGCTCCGGTGTATTACAGCGTGTTTCTATGTGAAATGGATTTCACTGATAAATAATTACTTAAACTTTTTTATGTCTGTGCAGATGTTAAGAGATGTGAAATCTATATGCTCCTTTTATCTGGCTGTCTCTGAAAAGTAATTTTTTTGCTAACTTTCTAATCTGTTTGGGGCCTTATTTGAATAGGGTGAACTATGAAACAATGCTTGTATAATGAGTTCATAGGTAGGAGCAAGTCTGGTTGTGAGTATTAAACTGTTTTTGCCAGCATCCTCTGAAAGCCATGGGGCAGATTCACTAATCGGCGAAAAATCGGCAGCGACCGCTTCGCACCTATCGTAATACTTCGCCAGGCGAAAATTCGCTTAGACAATGCTTATTCACTAAAATGCAGAGTTTCGCTGTGGGCGACTTTTCGCTAGCGTTACTTCAACAATGCGAGCAATTCAAAGCGAAGATGTAATAGCGTTCATTTCTGCCTATCGCAAATTTGCTAGTGGTCTTGCACTCTTTGCATACGGCGGGAAATTTAAAGTTGAATGGACGTCTTTATGTTATATGTTGCAGCAAATACATTACATTTCCACTGTTACACATGTCCAGGGAACCTTAATAGAGTTAATTGAATGCCCTACACATGAGCCCACTGTATAGTTAATGTTAGAAAATGTATGTGGGAAACCGGTTACCCCAAAAAAATTGTTAAGGACTTTTGCAGGCTAGACACCAGCGTTTTTTGAACTTTGATGCTTTTTCCACTCAGAATATGATGTAAGTAACAGAAGATTGAGGAAGATCTATATACTCCAGTGTACTTCGCCTGGTCTGAGCTGGTGAAGGAAAGTCTAGCAAAAGAGGTAACGTTCAGTAAAATCAGCATTTTAGTGATAACGTCCATTCGACAGAGCGAATTGTCGCCTGCCGATAGAGCGTGAATGATCGCAAGTGCCTATCTCTTTCGCTAGCGAATTTGCGCCTACACACGTTAGTAAATCGGTAAATGCGGGCAGTAACGCTGGCGGATTGTCGCCAGCGTTTGCCACTTCGCCCTTTTGGTAATCTGCCCCTAGTCTCAGATGTACAGACTCAGATGTCTTTATCTTGATGCTGTGGGGCTGCTGACTACATTGCAATATTATAGATCTCAGTGATGGTTTTTCCCCTTGAATTGTTTCCTTCCCGGTGCTTAGAGGATTACAGGGGCTTGTAAATAAATTGCTCTTGTGGTCCATGCCAAGTCACCTCCCCCGTCTCTCCTTGAGAATGTGGTGTCCTTCTGGCCAGCCCATTTATACGGACACTGACATGTGCTCGATATCCCTAGGACCAAGATGAATCTACCATAAACAAAAGAGCATGGATTACAGAGCCAAATATCCTGTCCATCACAGATTTGCTAAACAGCATACATATACCTCTTGACAATTAAGGGGGCAATATAATGTACGCTAAAGGTCTAATAATCCATAGCAAACAATCAGTCAGCATTTGCTTACCTCATAGCAAGAATCCATTGGTTGCTATAGGTTAGTAGACCTGGAACAGATGGTGCACCTTTGTTCTCATTAAATCTCACTATAAATATGTCCATGTCTGGCCAGCTTATAGGGGTGGTTGACCTTTAATTTTTGTATGTTATAGAAAGGCCAATCCTAAGCAACTTTTCATTGATTTTCCTTATTTGTTTTTTTTTTATAATTTTTGAATTGTTTGCCTTTTTGTTTCCAGCTTTCAAATGAGGGGTCACCGACCCTATGTAAAAACAAGTGCTCTTTAAGGCTACAAATGTATTGTTATTGCTACTGTATATTAATCAGGCCCTCTCCTATTCATATTCCAGTCTCTTGTTCAAATTAGTGCATGATTGCTAGGGTAATGTGGACCCTCGTAACTAGAATGCTGAAATTGCAACCTGGAGAGCTGCTGAATAAAAAGCTAAATAATTCCTAAAACAGAAATAATTAAAATCAGAATATCACTCTCTACATCATACTAATAGTTAATTCAAAGGTGAACAACCTCTTTAAAAAAAATGATTCTGAATCCTATTTTATCACATTAGTCAATCAAAATGAACTTTATTTACACTATATAAACTATTTGAATCTTGTTACCTTCGTTTTGGGAATTCATAATCATAGCAAGCAGGCAGGAGCCATTTTTGTTATTAAGACAATCCTTGCATCATCTCAGAATCTTGTTTGTGCACCAAAATGGGGGATCTGATGCCCATCCCCATGCCCTGGTTATGCAATTAAATGGTAAAGAGAAAGGGGGAATGTGGGGAGAGCAGTGACATCTAGTTAGTGCTGAATGGAAAAGTGAAAGTATTTGCCTGCCTAAGGCATAGAGGAGGGGCAGGCAATATTTGATTAACAGTTGAGATTTCTAAAAGAGTTAGAATGCTTAAATTGAATGCTTCAATTAAAAAAAAATTGGATTTCATGTTTATTTGAAAATGACTTTTATTATACAGCTTTTTATGTCTGGGTGACAGGTCCTCTTTAAAATGAAAGGGAGCCAATTAAAAAAGAAAAAAAGAACACGCATAACAAACACCCCAGCCATGGTCAAACTCACCCCAGATCTACCCCATCCCTGCGTGTACCTTTAATTATGGTGTGTTATGGGCCCATAGCGACTGGACCCATAACTGCCACCTGTGCCACACCACCCTGATGGAGACCTTGCTATCATGCCATTTATGATATTATGTAGTTTCTAAATGCACACAGAGGCACTATAAGCGTTAAGGGGTTAACTAGCTGCCGCTGGTACCTGTCATGGTGTCACCTCCCAGCATATCACAGCACAAGAGAAAGACTCTGCTTGTGGCTCATCAAGGAATCCGCTGACCTACTTCTCCTGAGCTGTCAGGCCCCTGCTTAATTAAAGCTTTCCCCGCAGTCTCCAATAGCGAGTCCAACAAGCCAGCGACTTCAAAACCCCTTTTTTTAACTGCTTTATTTCCTAAGCTGCAGCCATTGCGTCCTATTTGCATCCTATTACAGATGCCATAACCCTGAAAGCATTTGGCGTGGTTTCCAACACGGCAGCACAGTGCTCTGCAGTCTACGTCCAAAGCCATCAACCAGCATCGGGTCACCGCTGAGATAATGATTCTTTCCTGATCTTGCCAGGCCTCTTTCTATTCTTAGTTGTTTCCCACTATGTCATATGAAAGGCACTGTGCAATATAAAATTAGTTGTCCATATATACAGTATATCTATACTGTATATGTGTGTATCATAATTTAATACATGAAAAACTTTCTTTACTTTTCAACACGGGAGAAGTGATGTTGTCTGTTTCCTTACTTAACAGGGAACAACTCCGGGAGTCATCAGTGGAACTACATGGTGAAAAAAGTGATTTGTTAATAAGATAATTATTTAGAATGTGTCCACTGTAATCATTTACTGAAATCGAGAAACAGCTTTGCACACTCCAGAGTGAAACGTGACTTTATTCATGAAAACCTGACGCATTTCGTGCGCAGGCGCACGTCAGCATAGGCATAATTAGGAGCAAGAACAACGTTTAAAGAGGGATGAGATCATTACATCGTGACCACACCTCTAGAGTAATTCATGGGAAAAAAACTATGAACATATGAAAATGTATACAAAATAGTTATATTGTAATCTTTTAGCAGATTTCAGATCGTTTTCAGATTGGGCGTAATCCTGCGGAATATGTTTTCATTATGAATCGGAAAAGGTCATTTGTATTCGCTATTTGTAATATCGATTGAATGTTTCTTCCGTCTGTCCCTTCCTATTCATTGCACTGGTGGCTCTGACTTTTATCGAATATTGACTTTTAAAGAATATTGCAGCTGATAAACAGACTGTTACTGTCGTACATAACAATTACATTTACAAATAGCTTAGAAAAGCTGCAGAAACACTATTTGAACTTCTAGAAATTAATAAAAAATTTTACGCAAACTGTACCTTATTCCACAGATTGAAATGAAGCCATAATATACTATCCATGACTTGTAGGAACCATTAACCAATCCAACCCTCTACGTATTCTATTGTTTCTGGAACTTGAAAATCATTCTGTATTTCAGGGAGCCTGTGCACCATCCACTATGGTAAGTCGAGGAACATCAATTCCCAGAATCCATCACTTTACAGCAGAACAAGGTGAGGGAGGATATGCATAATTGTTGAGCAAATTTACTAAAGGGCGAATATTCGCCTCGGAAGGCTTTGCTTCGTGCAACTTTGTCAGATATTAATTCACAGCGCATATCCTAATTCATCAAAATGCGAAGTTCCGTCTCGGCAGATGAACGCCAGCGAATCTTCGCCAGCAATAATTCTTCAGCGCGAGTATTTCTAAGCAAATTTTCAATAGCGTTACTTTCTTCCTAGTGAAACTTCGTTAACACACTTAGGGGCAGATTTATCAAGGGTCGAATTTTGAGGGTTAAGAACCCTCGAATTCAACCCTTGAAGTAAAATCCTTTTAGGATCAAACAATCGAATAAAAATCGAATCGAACGATTTGAAAGATTTTAAGCGATCGATTGAAGGATTTTTATTCGATCAAAAAAAGCTTAGAAAAGTGCTGGGGAAGGTCCCCCATAGGCTATCATTACACCTCGGTAGGTTTAAAGTGGCGAAGTATGAAGTCGAAGTATTTTTTAAAGAGACAGTACTTTGAGTATCGAATGGTCAAACGAGTTTTACTTCGAATCATTCGAATCATACGATTAGATCGAATTCGATCGAATTTTACCCATTCGATGGTCGAAGTACCCAAAAAAATACTTCGAAATTTGAATTTTTTTACATTCAAATTCTTCACTCGAGCTTAGTAAATCTGCCCCTTAGGTCAGTTTAAATATGGTAGGTACATACAGGTCATATATATGTCTTTATTAGAGATGTTGGGGAAATAGCTTGAAGTGGCCACTTAATAAAAATGTCCAAGGGAGCAAAATAAAGACAAAAGAGATCCTCTATTGTCCTAGACATGAGCCGACCCTAAAACAAATATGGCTTGTCCCTCAAATGGTTAAAAAAATATTTATTTTTTTAAAATAATTTTCAAAAAATATATTTAACAGTTAAAACTTTTAAACATAATCCCACTTTTAAATATGAAAAAACACCAGCGTTTAGTCTTTTTTTATGACCTGCATACAGGATATGATGTCATATGACATAATAATGTTAAGGATGTAGCTTCATCTTATCAATTCGCCAGGTATAACCTGGCGAAGCAGACTCTGGCGAAAAGGGTAACGTAGTGGAAGTTTTATGAATTTGCAGAGTAACGATCTTTCGCCTGAGTGAAAGGGAGCAAAACTTCACTAGCGCTGAGCTTTTTCATTAGGAAATTGTCCTCTAGCCCTTTTAGTAAATTGGTGATGACACTGCAAACTGCCTTTTTGGCGAATTTTCGCTAGCGACTGCCACTTCATCCTTTAGTAAATATGCCCCTGTGAGTCTAAGGGTAGTGATGGGCACATTTATTCACCAGGCGTGAATTTGTGGCGAATTCCTGCGATTCGCCGTCGGCAAATAAATTCGCAAAACCAATGGTGCAAAAACGGACACCGGCATCAAAAACGAGAAGCCAGCACCATTTCGGCGAAGCAAAACGACCCAAATTAGCCCATCATTATCTAAGTGGTTCGGTTTGGAGAATGATTTCTACGTATAGTCTATCATGATTTCCATTCAATCTGTGCAATCAGTTATATCTGAGTAAGATTTAAAAAAATATATAGTTCAGAAAGTGTGTGCATCTTTTCTACATAATCTCAGCTGAAAGGTAAAAAAGCTGCTACTCCTCCCCCTGCCATGCCACACAATAGACCACTCCTGATTGCCCTTTTCCGAACTTAGAATAAGTCAGGGGGACTTGCACCCTGCAGCTGCCTACCCCTAATTTCGCCACTAGCTGGCACATTGCTCTTCTCTAATAAAGCAAAATATTCCATGAGTATATTTTTTTTATGAACATTAGATGGTGCTGTTCTTTTCAGGGATATAGTTCTGTATTAGCTATTGATTAGTTATTGGAGCTCCAGGTCGTAAATTAAAGGGATCGTTCACCTTTAAATGAACTTTGTGTATGCTGTAAAGAGTGATTTTCTGAGACAATTTGCAGTTGGTTGACATTTTTTAATATTTGTGGGGTTTTTTTTAGATATTGAGCTTTTTATTCAGCAGCTCTCCAGTTTGCAATTTCAGCAGTTTGATTGCTATGGTCCAAATTAAATCAAATTAAATAAGAGAGTGGAATATAAATAGCAGGGGGCCTGAACAGAAAGATGAGTAATAAAAAGTAGTAATAACAGTACGTTTGTAGCCTAAAAAAATATAAGCCTAATAAATTTAGTTAGTGACCTCCAATTTGAAAGCTGGAAAGTGTCTGAATTAAAGGCAAAACTATTAGAAACAAAGGGCAATTGTCAAGTTGCTTAGAATTGGCCATTCTATAACATACTACAAATGAACTTTTAAAGGGGACCACCCCTTGAATAACGTCAAGCAGAGTAAGCTATTCAATACTAATAAATAAAATCAGTTTCCTCTTTATATTTTACTGTAGCAGAGGGAATTGTTCTCATCACATATAATAGGAGCCTGGCTATTTACCGCCACACAAAATGTATTTCTACGAGAATCCTATCTATACCTTTGCATTAGCTAAAGCAGCTAAGCAGAAACAGGCTAAGCAAACCCATATTTAGTACAAGCAAAGCAAGCAATAATTGGGTGTTCTGCGCTCCCTTGGCAGAAAAGAGGAGGAGGAAACCAGCAATTGTCAGAACCATAAATGTCAATTTGCACGTTCTGTTAACATCAGAGGTACAACCTTGAATACATGAATTTATAAAGATTGGAATCCAAGTCCTTGTCACAGTCCTCGAGCTGCTTAAATTTTCCCGGACCTGACATTTCAAAATAGTGCCATCAGCTATAGATGTATTCAGGAGTGATTCCTAGGGACGGAAGGTTTGTTTTTTTTAAAGGTTTTCGACAGGGGTATAAGCATCTTTTAGTTTTGAATTATCTGCCTGTACGCCCATACAGCGGAAAATATTCAAGAATGTTCTCAGGGTTCGCCAAAAGCAGGCGCATAGCAGCCTGTAGACTTGCATTGTGCTGCAAATTCAAAATAAATGGCCAAGAAAATCACAAGTGACTTGAGAAATCTCATAGACTGAAGTAAAGACACTACGAGAGTCAGAAGGTCAAGAGGTGTTAGCAGTTGAGAAAGAAAAAAGACATATCTGTCATGTTTAACCCTTTTCCTCACAATCCTACTTGCCTTCTAGCTCATCCACAGGCAGGTGATAATGTTTTTTTTAAAAGGGAACTATAATTTCTCAAGAAAACTTAACCAACAGGTAAATGCTATCCTAATGGGTGACCGATCAAAGCATCTAATGAAACTGGAATATGTATATCAATATTTCTGTTTAATATGTTTTACTTTTGAGCTGCCATTTTTTGATGTTCTGCATATTTCCTCACTGATCACCTGACAGGAATGTGTTCTAACTGGAACAGGAAGCATTGTCCCTTCATTGGATGATGTAACCTAGTATGTATGTGTGCACTTGGTTTGTATGTGAGCGCAGTGTCTTTTACAAGGCAGGCAAAGAGAAATTGCCACCACCTGACCCGCATCATCAGTATTTAGCAGCACAGAAGGAGGGTGATTTTTGTGTTCGGAAAGGCTATTTAAATACATTTCTTCATGGATTTTTGAAGTAACCAAGAACCAATTCCACATATTCAGAGCTGCAATTAGTACCATCGTAGAGTGCCATACTACTAAGATAGAAGGGCCCTTCACCAAAGGGTTCCAATTATTGTGCTTTATCTTTGGGCCCTATTCTGCCATGGGGCCCCTGACTACAGTATTCCCTGTACCCACCTGATGGTATACCTGCACGTACAGTATAGTACCCCAGTTATATGTATAATTCCTCCCAGAACACATGGCAGGATAAATACAGTGCCAGTTCCATGTATAATACTCCCAGAACACATGGTAGGATACATACAGTGTCAGTTTCATGTATTATACACCAGAACAGATGGCATGATGAATACAGTATCAATTCCTTGTATAATACCCCAGAACACATGGCAGGATAAATACAGTGCCAGTTCCATGTGTGATAACCCTGTCCTGCATTTGAACGAAGTTCCAATTAATGGGAAAAACAACATGGGACATGTTAAACACTAAATAAACCCAATAGGCTGTCTTTGCCTCCAATAATTATATCTGAGTTGGGATCAAATGCAATGTACTGTTTTATTATAACAGAGAAAAAGGAAATCGTTTTTAAAAACATGGATTATTTGGATAAAATGGAGTCTATAGGAGGTGGCTTGCCCATTATTTGGAGATTTCAGGATAATGGGTTTCTGGATAACGGATCCCATGCCTATAGTATAAACATGGGCTGCAAATGTTCAAGGCCTTTTTGCTCTCTAAGCTGTTTTTATCTGACTTTTTTTTTATTAAACCAGCACCCTTGTATCATTTCACTTGCTAAAAAGGCATTCCACCCTTTCATTAATCTACTGTATCTGCAGGTCCAACCACTTCAGAAAATGAATTTCACAGGTTCATTATTCTCACTGTAAAATCCCCTTTCCACCTCCTTTCCATCTCCTTACTTTTAATCTTAAAATATGCCCTTGTGTCCTTAAGATCTATTGGTGAACAAGGAAGCAGAGAGTTTATTGTAAGCGCTCATTGCATATGCATTCATTGTAATCATGTCTGCCTTAAAGTGCCACTACAACACTCTACTGCAGATTGTGTTTAGCGCAAGGAAATACTTCTTCTGGAAAATATTAATGGTCTCTCTCATAACAGGTTGTTGGAAAATATTGGTAGTGACCCTGTTTTGAAGAGTGCCTTTTTTAATGGGCCTTCTCTCCACATTGCTCAATTGGATAGACAGTGGTATGACCAGAGGATGGAATCCTGCTGGAGCCCCACATGTCTCACAGCAGCACTAGTTGGTGTCTAGCATTGGGTGGAGGGGACCCTGATGCCAATTTTGCATCATGATCTCTGATTTCACCATTGATAAACAGGAAGTGATACTTAGAAAAAAATTTTAGTACCTCAACTGGGGGCGAGATCAGATTGTAGGCTAGTCGGGTCGAGCAACTCTTCTCCTGGAAGTCTACCCAGAAGATTTTTTAGGGTGTGATGTAGGGTTAATATTTATTATCTGTCCTAGATATTCTTCAGTATGTTGCTTAATCACTGATAGGCCAATGTTAATACATGTTATATATATTTGGTCAGAAAATGTATCTGAAATCCAGGCCACCAAACCCCAATAATATAAAAAAGAGATTGATTGTGAGGCTACGTTTTTGTTAGAAACTTTTTTTAGGGGGCCCATATAGAGTTTCTGAATTGTCTGCTGTCTGTTCTGTTTGTTCCCTATTAACAACTTTCTTCCTTTAGGTTCTACTCAACCCTGTACCGACTTAAGCAATCCATAGTCTGACACAGAGATTTGCCTTGCTTGGAGACCTTCCTTGTAATCACACAAATCTTTTCCTTTGACAGAACGGTGTACCATTCAAAGGTTGCTTGAGGGAATTATTCATGACAGCCCTTTCTCTCAATAGAGGGTACAAATATAAATGATGCTTATTACATTGTTGGTCCACCATCATAAATGCATAATGATGGAGTAGATGGCCATGCAAAGATCCCACATGATGGAGTGCATCAGCACCTATAGCTCCATAGCAGGCAAATCTTTTATAAGACACAACTGAAACATTATACAAGGGAGCACTAGAACAGAGTGAACAAAACATGCCCTTTGAACTGAATTCACTGAGAAAATTATGTATAAAATACTCAAGAATTCCCTTAGAACTTCTGCATGGGCTGGTGTAAACAAGCACACATCTAGGAAACTACAAAGTATTGCAACAAAAATAGTTGTTCATATTTAGTTAGAAGCAGAACATTAAAGTATGCAGCCTCTTTGAGTCCCCAATACTGACATCCAATTGGTTTCTACTGGTCACTATACCTGGGCAAATCCTCCTCCGGTAAGTAAATTCTAACACCTCTTTCTGAAATTCCTTTTATTTTATTTATAATAGTTAGTAAGGAATGATTTTCTTTTTTAAAACATCTCAGGTGCTCTTATAGATTTAAGACTGGATAGAAAAAGCATTGGGCAAAACAGATACCACCCCCATGGATTCTCATTCTTTAATCTTATTGAGTAACAATGGGTCGCTAGCTCTTGTACAAACAATGAAGGCAAAAATCAGTAACAAAAATAAAGCAGCTGCTTTTTTTGAGACACAGATAATACCCAGCCGTGCACCTTTAGAAATGCCACCACTCTTGTTCTCAGATGAAGTGTGCTGCTATAACACACTCTAGTTTGGGAAGGGATTCCACTAGATGTTGGAATATTGTTAGTGGGATGTACTTCCATTCATAAATAAGTGGTTGGCCACTTATGTTGGGGGTCAGACCTGGCTCACATTGGTGTTCTAATTCATTCCACGGGACATCATCAGGGTCAATGTCAAAGCTCTGGGCAGGCCTGTCACGTTCTTCCTCTCCCATCATTGCAAACCCATTTTTTATGAACTTTGCCTTGTGTTCGGGTGTATTATGCATGGGAAAGTAAGGAAATTAATTGAAGAGTCAAGAAAAACATTTCTATACATACTGAAAACCCAAGTTTCCTGATATGCCCTGTAATAAGATTTGAGTCAAGCCAATGCAGACACTGAGTGTTATGAATAGTATCCCAAACCCAGAACAAACCCTTAGGTCCCGGCCTCGGCTCACACTTCTGCCTATAACTACTGCCTTTTGCTTCGTGGGGAACCCTTCACTACTTAGATGCCACTAGGTCTTAGAGTGAGAGGACCAGGGAGAGAGTTCTGGGCAGACAAGGGAACCAAACATTTACAGGAAGAAAGGGGAACAAGGAGTGTGATCATAGGATAGGCTGAGTCAATAGCAATCGGGTAGTGCAGTACAAATTCAGGAGATAAGAGCATAGTCGAGGTCACAGACTGGGTCAAAACCAACAGTATCACAGTGCAGAACAGGATCCGAGAGAATGGTCAGTAAATGGGCAAATGTCAGGACAGGCAGCAGACTAGGAATGATCAGAGACAGGCTAGGTCAAAAACAGTATAGGCAGTGAGTTATTGACCAGGGCCCATTTAAATATTTAAATTGTGATGTGATGAATGTGATGACATCAGATGCAGCACTCGTTTGCAGATTTGGCGCGCAAAGGAAGAGGAAGACCAGGTACTGATATGGAGGCTACAGATAAACAGTCTCTGTCTCTGAAGCAGATTGAGTTGAGCTGATGAACACTTGAGAGTGTGCTGTCAATAATACTTTTAGCTACCACAACTAGGAGCTCCTCCAAACAGAACCCTGGAATTGCCACCTGCTCAAGACAATTAATAAATTGATGCACAACTCAAGCAGACTGCAAGTAGGCAAAACTGCATCACTGTGTTCAACAATCTTGAGAAGAGTCTCTAGGTCACTGAACATGACCAAGTGGGTCAGATAGGTTGGGTGGAGGAGAACAGCAGCAGGATGATGAGGCAGTTAGCTGGGTGACAGTAAGAAAATATAGCATGGGGAAAAGAAAAAAATGGAGGCTGCTCCAGGGT
This sequence comes from Xenopus petersii, assembly GCA_038501925.1. Taxonomy (NCBI): domain Eukaryota; kingdom Metazoa; phylum Chordata; class Amphibia; order Anura; family Pipidae; genus Xenopus; species Xenopus petersii. The sequence continues at coordinate 22,687,296 of CM076676.1, forward strand.
TTGTGCATTCCAACAGATTAGCCAGATTGTGTGAAGAAGATGGGAGTGTGAACTCGGGATTGACAGTTCAAGATGGGGCTGATCTCTCTAACAGCTGGGAGACCTGTTTCTCTAATAGTGTTGGGGAGGATAGCAGAGCCAGGCCTAAACAGATTGTAGTTGTAGGGGATTCATTTATTAGGAAAGTGGAAAGGGTAATCTGTCATCCAGATTCTACAACCGAACAGCTGTCTTCTTGGTGCCAGGGTTCGGCATGTGGTTTATCAGGTAGACAAATTATTGGGTGGGGCTGGGCGTTACCCAACTGTCTTGGTATTACCAACAAAATTAATGGTAGATGGAGGACCATAAATTAATCTGAGGGACTGCTTATATGAATTGAGCAATTAATACTGCAGAACCCTGAAACCACTGCTACCAAAATAGAAATGATGCCTTTAGAACTGGGCACACACGTCATTTTGATGCAGAGCCCCAGAAATGATGCCATCATATATTGGGAGCAATGTGTATTCATCAGGAGTGGGAACATGTTTTTAAACCGGACAGGTGGCAACCCTAGAGAAGCACCTAGGCACTCCAATTCACATCCCTAACTTGTGTCATGCATATGAAGACTGCAATGGAGCTCCTATATTTGCTACCTGCCCTAGTATTCAGTAAGGACTGGGCTGGTATGAGATCCTGAGCACAGACAGTCCCAAGGTAGAAGTGCTCTGTGCATGGGGCTCTTGCATTTCTGCCTTGGGGATAATGACCAATTATGGCTCTTTTACAAGCTGGCTGCAAGTCAGGTTAAGCCTTTACTTAACACTAGTATCAGCACCAGTATAAATGTTGATTATGAAGTTAATTCTAATAAGGGGCCACCGTGCAATGCACTCAGAGAGATGAATAAGATAATGTGACCTTCGTTCCCCCAGTGCAACACAACCTGTAAACAGTAAAACCGCAAAGGGCTTTAGATCCATTTTACTGTTAAAAGTCAAGATATCTCATTCAAGGGCAGAATACCCTTTCTTGTCCCAGATTCAGCCATCCTTGTTTTTTCCAGTCTCCTAGCAATTCAGGTCCCACTCCAAGGTCACCATGTACTAATAAATTCTGCAGGGTGTCCTACAGCCTTGGCACATACAGCAAGCAGGCTTGTCAACCTCACAAAAAAATTATTTATCTTCTAATTTACAGGGATTAAAGGGGATATCATGTGATATCAGCCAACTCCTTGTTCAAACATAGCATACTGTGTTGTGCCACTTCTTGGTCCCCCCATACATTTTGCCATAGTGCTTTAAAGGGACACAAAACCTAACCATAAAGTGGCACCTTATAGCATATCTCCCAACATTTAAAAAATAGAAAAAAAAATTGAACACACCAAATAGCACATCCATTTAACAAAATATGGCAGGTTATGGAAAGTTTGAACACATTTCTGTGGGTTTTAGGGTCTGGTTTTATGTGTTATTAGAGTTTTGCTAATGAAGGTGAATTGCCCTTTAAGCTGCAAGTCACAGTTTCCCCAAGAGACCCGCTTATATTAAATTGTTACAATTTGTATCTTTGCTTATCTTAAATTTTTACAAATATATCTAAGTGCAACTGTTGAGTATTCTGGGCTCTCTGCCAAACGCCTCTTATTTAATTACATTTCAGAAACATTGTATGATTTACACATAACAGCGGTGATTGTTGTTGGAAGATTATTCTGTACTTTAATGCAGCCACGGGCCCTGGAGATCTGGGGGAATGTTTTACTGAGCAATATTGATTTAAGAATGCAACACTGATGTTACTGCCACGTTCAGGGAGGTGATACACGTATGGGATGCATTATCCAGGAACCCGTTATCCGTTATCCAGAAAGCTCCGAATTATCAAAAGGCCATCTCCCATTTTATACAAATAATCCAAATTTTTAAATATGATTTTCTTTTTCTCTGTAATAATAAAACAGTAGTTTTTACTGGATCCCAACTATGATATAATGAATCCTTATTGAAACTGGCCTATTGGGTTTATTTAATGTTTACATGATTTTCTAGTAGACTTAAGATATGAAGATCCAAATTACGGAAAGATTCATAATCCGGAAACCCCAGTTCCTGAACATTCTGGATAATAGATCCCATACCTGTAATACCATTGTTAGACAGCTGCACTTGCGCACAATGCAGAAGAGGCATGACAGACGCAATGGCACTTTGGGCAACTATACATAAGAACAAGGATGCAATACCTGTAATTAGGGAAGGGGGCAAATCTGATCCGAATCGAATCACCGAAAATTCGCTAAACTGTGAAAATTAGCCGAAATACATAGGGCGACAATCTTTTTTGAGACGCGTCAAATTGCACTCTTTTGACGTGCAACAATTTTTTTCATCTACAACATTTCGATTGTTTGGGTCAGAGCCCAGGTCTCAATAAAGGCATTTTAAAGAAAAGAAACCCGTGAACGGTGCTGTCCATGATACAAATTTTTATATATTGATGCCACTCCTTAGCTGACTAACTCTTTCAGCAAGTTGGCAGCTGCTGGCATAACTTACCAGCAGAGAAACAAGATGGAATACAGCGCTTGTGAACCCTCACCCTCTGCATTTAGTCGTACTTTATGTTGGTCCACTAAAGGGTATAACCAGCAATCTATAAACGTGATTAAAATCTAGGGTGTATTGTCTCTTCAGGGGTCGATGCCCCTCGGATTAGAGAAGCCTCTCGCAGCCAAGCAAATGAAGCTTCCCTTGCTAAATACAAGCTCTTGTAGCAATGCCCCAGTTGGCAAAGCCTCATACGGCAAATCAAAGGTATCTCCTTGTCCTTGCCTGCCCTTGTTGGCCATTGAATTTGTTTGGCCATTTTTCATAAATATCACTGGTTACCGGGAAACGCTGGTGGTGTTTGAGAATCAGCCTGAAATTGTTCTGTCCTGTCGCAGAGCCCGTGAAATGCTTTAAAGCTCTATTATCTGTGACATGAAGTAGTGGGAGGGGGGGAGCTCAGGGGAGGGAGAAAGGGGGGACATCATACTGAAAGGGAGTGAAAATAATCCACACAGCAACTGGGAAACGGATCTATGTCTGGATGAAAAGCTATAAATCCTTCGGACTTCATCTGCGGTGAGAGGGAGTGATACAGGGGGTGGAACTAATATCTACATCATTTTTTGCCCTTCAAAGGGCTTTATAATCTGCTATTAAAGGATCACTTTGTCTTTTAGTTTTTATTTCCACCTAAACCTTTCTTACCTTTCATAGCCCTCTCATCAAGCTGTTCACATCGTATGTGATACAGCTACTCTTTAAAAAAACAGGGTATTTTTGTACAGAGTGCACAACTGCCATCTTCTTTCCGGCTCTCTGCTAGCCTCTGTGCCACCCTGGGCTGGTGCATGGGCTCCTGTGGTGACTACTCTTGTGCATTCTACCCCAGGCCAAAGAGAACATCAGCCATTAGAATTAGGGATGCACCGAATCCACTATTTTTGAATTCGGCCAAACCCTAATTTACATATGTAAATCAGTGAGGGGGAGGGAAAAAGAAAGCCGTGCCCGCAGTCACATGATTTTATAGATTCGGATTCGGTTTGGCCAGGCACAAGAATTCAGCCGAATCTGAACCCTGCTGAAAACGGCAGGATTCGCTGTATCCCTAATTAGAATCACTTGGGGTGCTAAGAAACTGGCCAACCTCCTAATGATTTTGGGCTTAATTCATAATGTGTTTGTAGGATGCTTAGAACAAAAGTATGATGCATCAATGCATTGTGTCAAACATTATAATGGACAGAAGCCATGAATAAGCTGAAAAATATACCCTTGTAAATGGTGCTATGTGATATCATAAATGTATATCATAAATCAATGCTTAATGATGTCATTTGTATGACATAACTCACTAAACACATGCATTTTAGAATTAATGGGCAGCCTACTTTAATATAAGCCATGTATTTCAGCCTGCGTCCATGTCCCTTGACAGTGGTTGTTTAGCTTTTTCCATTTTAAAGGGGTGGCTCATTATAAAATGATCAATTCTAAGCAACTTTTCAGTTGGTCGTAATTTTTTTTTTGCATAGTTTTTAATTATTTGCCTTCTCCTTCTGACTCTTTCCAGATTCCAAATGGGGGTCACTGACCCAGGGCCGCTCCTGCCATGAGGAAAGGTGAATTTGGGTCTGCTAGTGCAGAGCTACTAACAATGCAGACCCCCTCTGACCCACTTCGATGCTGAAGTATTAAAGGAACAGTAACACCAAAAAATGAAAGTGTTTTAACTGAATGACAATATAATGTAACGATGTCCTACTCTACAATAGTTTATATCAACAAGCTGCTGTGTAGCCATGGGGGCAGCCATTCAAAGCTGAAAAAAGAGACAAGGCACTGGATACACAGCAGATAACAGATATGCTCTGTAGTATACAATGGGATTCTTCACAATTTATCCGTTATCTACTGTGTATTCTGTACTACCCCCATGGCTACACAGCAGCTTATTTATATAAATTATAATAGTCTAACTAAAGCAAACACGCCAGTTTTACCAAGTCAGGGCAACAGTACATTACATTCCATTAAAACACTTTCATTTTTGGTGTTACTGTTCCTTTAAGCGTGGAGTAGGGGGGCGGCACCGAGGCTGGTGGCAGCAGCCCCAGGAGGCAACAGCCCCAGGATCCATCTAAAAAACAAATGCTCTATAAGGCTACAAATGTATTGTTATCACTACTTTTTATTATTCCTTTTTATATTCAGGCCCTATCCTATTCATGTTCCAGTCTTATTCAAATTGTTGCTAGGGTCATTTGAACCCTCGAAACCAGATTGCTGAAATAGCACCGGAGAGCCTAAAAAAGCTAAATAATGCAAAAACCACAAATAATAAAAAGAGTAAACCAATTGTAAATTGTCTCAGAATAATACACCCCCCTCCTGCTATGGTGATGGTCCATAACATGGTTACAGATGGCCCATAACATGGTTACAGATAGAGGAAAAGATTAATGTACTACTAATTAGTCATTCAGACATAATTTCGAGAATATCTAGGACCGCAAATAGGTTTTGACCCCAAATCTCACCCTATCTGAACCACAAGTTCTGATGTATCTATCAGAAAAATAAATAAGCATTCTCCCTAAATCTCACCCTTACCAATGACTGCTCCAAGCCCCTCTTAGAGGTGACAGCCCACCGTTTAGGAACAATGTTTTTTTTATGGTCATTGAACACCTTAGTGATTTCCATTTCCTAACGTTTTGGGGGTTTCGTTCTTCTCCATGTAGTTAGAAACAAAGCAGAGGATATACTGCGCCGGCTCAAGGTCCCTCAGTGACAAAGGACCCTTCTTAGCAAGTAATTTATGCCGCTCTATTTGCAATGTTAAACTCTGGCTTTCCCAGTGCAATTCCGGGCAATCTAGAGATAAGCACGAACGCGGCTCTTGCACATCAGGGTCAATAAGGATGAGCTACTTGGCATTCGCTTCCACCAGTCAGCTCATTTATTTTGTGTGTGTGTGTCGCCTGCATGAAGTAGATCAAGGAAATATGAATAGCGGCTAAATTGTTCCATTTCTTTATTGCCAATAAGGAGATTATACAAAAGGATCTGCAAATCAATTTTGTGCGCAGTTAATAGCACAAGCACTTGGCGAGCCAATTCACAAACTCGCGGGCCAATGGGGCTCGTCGTAAGCTGACCAAACTGCCGGCAATGTGCTTGTCCCTAGGCAACAATCTGAAGACAGGGAAGCTCTAGAGAACAGAGAGATTAATAAATATCAATTCTTCTCTTTATGGGACACTATAATCCCTTTATCTTAAACTCTGCTGCTTCTGACAACATCCAGCTACGGAGAGAATGGCGAATGGAAGAGGGCACTTTTATGGAGACACTAAAATTTATATATTTAGGAAGAGCCGCACCATAGAAATTAGGTTATTTTGGTCTTGCTTGTTTAAAGGAGGAATAAATCTTAAAGTCATAGGTTAGAAATGCTACACATAATACACAAAAAGAGCAGTGTGCAAAGTGCAATAACAGATGTAGTTTTCCCACAGTTCCAGTTTAATTGTTGCTTCGAGGGGCTCCAGAATTACATCCAGTTGCACCAAAAAAACCACACTATTACATACGCTTGTTTAGATTGTAAGCTCTACAGCGCAGGGCCCTCCATCCTTTCATCTCCTTGACACTAAGCACTTCATCTTTATTGTACAGATATAGGACCTGTTATCTAGAATTCTTGAGACCTGGGGTTTTCCAGATAATGGATCTTTCCGTAATTTGGATCTTCATGCCTTAAGTCTACTAGAAAATCATTTAAACATGAAATGAACCAAATAGGCTGGTTTTGCTTCCAATAAGGATTAATTCTATCTGAGTTTGGATCATGTACAATATATGGCTTTTTTTATTACAGAGAAAATTTGGCTTATTTGGATAAAATGGAGTCTATGGGAGACAGCCTTTCCATAATTCAGAGCTTTCTGGACAACAGGTTTTCAGATAACGGATTCCATACCAGTAACTGTATTTTATCTTTATTTTATTGTATTTTATACTTATTTGTATATATTACTGCAATGACCCCCTATTTGGACTACTCATTTATTGTTCTGCTATATAGTGTGTTGCTCTCAAGGAGTACCAAACAAGTAAAATATACATACATACATACATATGATCCTTTGCATGGGGATCTGTTGCAACTACTGATGTCGAATCCATGAAATTACTGCCATGTTTAGGTAGACGGCAGCTCCAGGTTTCTACAGTATCTACTTGCACACAATTCAGCAGAAGATGGAAACAAGGCTACTTGGTGAAATTATATGGAGACATATGAAGCATGTTTGGATGCAAGTAACTTGAATGGTGACCCCTTACATATTCTTTACTACTCCAAAGCAACAACAGCCCTTTAACAGTAAAAATCTGTACCACAAGCTTCTCAACCAGGAGTACACTGAGCATGTGCAGTGCCACTGACTGTCAAAAGACACCAAACAAGATCCAAGATGGGGAGCAGCTGTGGACAACTATGAAGGCCTGTCTCATAACTGTTATAAAGATGCTGAATCCCTTGGGCTGGTACAGTAAGTTCAGTATAAAAAAATGCAGAATTTCTAGCTATATTTATTTTTCGGTTTCAGTTCAGATGGGGCATCTCAAAATATATTTACATATTTGTTAGACCAAGATGATGTATATGGTATCCTATTGACTTGCTTTATTCTATGTAGCACATCCGGTGGATGATTCCCATCACTTGCTGTTGAGTTACCCCCACCCGAACAGACGACTAACAAATGCTATTCCTACCAGCAGATGAAAGCGTCTTTAATAATATCATCTACTGCTGGTTTCCGCGTCTGAAGCTTGAGGCAGCACCGCTGTAGTGCACTGTCATCAGCAAATTAATAGCGGGTGACATAAATTCTTGGTCTACTGTGATTACAATATGTTGGTGGCAAGACCAACGGGACACGTGCTCAGAATGATCTATTGATGCCAGAACACCAGTGCTGGAGTCATGTTTGGCCTTATTCCATAACGTGCATTCAATTCCTTTAGTTTGGAATGGAAACAAGGAGGTGTTAATTGCTCATCCTCAGATCTGGCACCACTCTGAATGAAAATGGAATACATTTAGCCCTTAATGTCCTATTTTACTTATCCAATTTTATTGACATACACACATAAAACAGATAAAAAAAACAGTAAATATCTGTTACAAGATCAGGTTTATATACAAGGAAAGATTATAACATTATTATATCAATATGCAGGTATAGGATCTGTTATCCAGAAACCTGTTATCCAGAAAGGTCTGATTAGACTCCATTTTATGCAAATAATCCACATTTTAAAAAATGATTTTCTTTTCCTGTGTTATAATAAAACAGAACCTCGTACTTGATCCCAACTAAGATATAATTGATCCGTATTGGAAGCAAAACCAGTTTATGCAAATAATCCAAATGTAAAAAATGATTTCCTTTTTACTCTGTAGTAATAAAACAGAACCTCGTACTTGATCCCAACTAAGATATAATTAATCCTTATTGGAAGCAAAACCAGTTTATGCAAATAATCCAAATTTTAAAAAATGATTTACTTTATCCTCTGTAATAATAAAACAGAACCTTGTACTTGATCTCAACTAAGTTATAATTAATCCTTATTGGAAGCAAAAACCAGCCTATTGGGTTTATTTAATGATTACATAATTTTCAAGTAGATTTAAGGTATGAAGATCCAAATTATGGAAATATCCGGTATCTGCAAAACCCCAGGTCCCAAGTATTGTAGATAACAGGTCCCATACCAGTATTGTTTTTTTTAATCTATTTCATTCTACTGGTTTAATTTCCCAGCCTCCTGCTTAATTTAATTTGCTTAAAAATGATCTTGACAGGCTGCAGAGGTAATAACAATAGAAATGGTTGTTCTCATGTTTCCATGGGGCAGAAAGTCCCCTACCTGTGCCTTTTAGTAACAGGAGGGTTGGATATCAACCAAAAAGCTAAATTGAGCATCAGTGACTCTCACGACTCTTGCATTGTACTGCTATGTGGGTAAAAAAACAGAACATTTTGTTTCTCAAATTGTACTTTACACACTACACTTGCAACCTATTAACACATTTTACTAAATGTAAAATTTGTATTTACAATGAGAAATACCACAAAAGGATATTTTCTGAGCATGCAACATTGAACATTATCCACCTTCTCCCATACTGTCCTATTTTTTAATAAGGGTAAGACATGACTTCAAATAGAAATGATGTATAACTAATCAAAAGGCTTTAAAATGTATAGAACTTTAGGGAGTTTCTAAAATGCATAGCTTCTTGGAATATACATGGGGTGCTGGGACTTGACAAAAAGCATATTATTATTATAATAATTATTAGTATTGTTTATTGTACAGGTTAAGCCTCCTATTTATCCTGGCATTCAGTTAAATGTCTGCTTGCTGTAGTGAGCAGCAGGTCTACATAATGAACTGAAGAAACGCAGAACAAAAAAGTAACCCCTTGAATCACTCAAAAATTATGGTTTGTATTTTGTTTATTGAAAACATTACATGATAAACACAGCTCAGGTCAACATGCAGGTGGTACAAATACTATGGACAATCACTTCTCCCACCTAGTCTGGGGTGCCCTGCCCATGAGGAATACAGCTTTACCAAATACAGGCCTGGAGCAAATTCTGAGCTAATCTCTGTGTTTCGCCGCCAGCGAATAAATTTGCGAAAGTCTAGCGAAAATTCATGGGCGTCAAAATTGGCGTGCGTCAACACAATTCGGACGCCCATAGACTTTATTCTGGCGTCAAAGTTGACGCGGGCCTTCATTTTTGAGTTTCACAAATTTTTCACCGTTTTGGCGAAGCAAAACGGGAGAAATTCGCCCATCGCTAATGGTAGAAGCACAGCTCCATTCTGGAGCATAAAGACCTAAACCCAAGGAGCAAAGTACAGGGCACAGTGCTAAAGTGCCAAAAAACATGCTGGTTTGCACCTACAGTATTTCTTGCACTTTGCACCCTGCCCTGCACTTTGTAAATGAGCACTATAATATCCTTGCCCCACAGATGCCAAACAAAAGCCCCAAATACTTATAAATACTTATCTTCATAAAATGGAGATCTTTCCCAAAGTACGCCACTTCAACTTAAATATTCTATTCTCCATGTGATTTTGGTTTTGCACTAATGCTGCTAAGCCCCCAGTTGCAAGGTCAGCATTTGGCAAATAAAGTAATAATCATCACACTAACACTCTCTTTCTTCCCATCTCCCATTCTCCATGCTCAGGCCTCAGTAATAAAGTCCTTCCAGTGAGCCGCAAGGCCCTGGCAGGGTGACGCATTTGATAAATGCATCCTGTTATTTCTGTCTCTTACATCCAGGGGCTCAGCACTCACAGCACATGTTTAGCTTAATACAGTGTGCATAGGGGGCACAAAAGGCTACTTAGAGCTGCTGAAGAGGAAGAGTGATAAAGGATTTAAATGAAACAAGAAAGTGTAAAGGGCAAAAGGAATTCTTCTTTCAACTGTGACCCTGCCGGAATCCATCATTGTACAGCTATTAAATTAACACATTATTGCGCACAACATTACCTTGATACAAAGCAATTCTGGCCCAATATTTAGCCATGTCTGACCTAGTGGCCACTCAGCGAAACATTCCTAATATGAGTATCATTACCCGGCACTACTCATTTTATACAGGAAGGTACACATGGTATCTGGGGCACAGAGAACCCTTAAAGGAAAAGCAAGCCCCCAAACTAATGAAAACCCCTACCCTCCATAATCCCCCCCACTCACAGGTGTTAATACCTGTAAATGCCCCTAAGTCTTTAATTACCCCTCGATGCAAAGTCAGTGCAGCCGAGCTCACGGGCGCCATCTTCTGGCTCTTCAGTAATCTTCGGGTCCCTTCGACAATTTCTGTGGCTTTCGCTGATACGCCACTTACTTACTGAAGACTCCCGAAGCGGTGAAGATAGCCCCTGTGAGCTCTGGTGCGCTGACTCTGCATTGAGGGATATTAATTAAAGACTTACAGGTATTAACAACTGTGCAGGGAGGGAACAGGGAGGGGGGACTATGGAGGGTAGATAGTTTTCATTCGTTTGGGGGGTTGCTTTTTCTTTTAGCTGCATAGCACTCATGTACAGAAACATAATGGCAAGCCCCAAGCACACACACAGAATGGAAAACCCAAATCAAGTTTTACTGAAATTCGGAGTCCATTGGTAGCATTTTGACCGCCATGGGATTTTTAAGAAGAATTGCTGCAGGTCAAAATTCCCTTCCCCATTTAAATGAATTTTATACAAGAGCATCACAGCAATCAAAAAGGACGTACCCCTAAGCTACAGATGGTGGGGGACTTGTCTGATGCATCTGGAGCAGACCCTTTCAGCATAGGGTGTGGCTGTGCGCCAGATGCTCCAATTACTCCTGCTCCATCTATAACAAACTTTTTCTGCTCAGCAAAGTACAGTGTTACCATGTGCCATTGGCGATTCATAAGAACAAGCACAGCACTTTTAATGCTCTCTACAAATACAGATTAGTGATGGGCTAATTTGTCCCATTTCGCTTCGCCACAATTCGCCGGCATCAAAATGGATGCCAGCGTCAAAGCTGATGTTGGTGCCCATTAAAGTCAATGGCCGTCCATTTATCGTCATCTAAATTGGCGTCAAAATCGAGATGCCGCCGAATTTTCACAGCAAATTTCACGATGAATAAATTTGTCCATCACTAATACAGATACAGAAATGCACTGTTAATGTACTTGTATAACCACAGTATGCACTGATGCTATGATAACTACTACTGTCAGAACAGTCCCATAAAGCAATGTTTTAATGAGTGGCCCATGACCACTTGCTCTCAGGTGCCTCAAACTGGTTACATGACAGCAAGCCTAGCACCATTATCCATGATCGATATCTTGTGTTGAGGATCAGTTAGCTTTTTCTTGTCTACAGTAGTTAAAAAGTCATACAGTACAAAGCCCTCTGTTACTTCTCTTGCATTGAATTGACCTTGATGGTGGTGATACATGTATATTTTGTTTAAACCTTAAACTAGTAGCAACCTCCCCTTCCAAATGACCTGAATAATCCATTCCCCACCTTTTGGAGGCCATACACTGCTAAACCTGAACGGTTATAAGATCAGTTGTCCAGGGGACCATCATCAAATAGGGAATTGAGAGGAGCAACCAAGAGATGTTGTTCAGTTGCTCCTCTCACTTCCCTATATGTTGAATGCCCACCAGGATGACGTAGTGACAAATTACGTTCCTGATACCGAGAGCCCAAGAACTCAACAGTCACCCACTCTGGAAGAAGAGCACCCCACTTACACGCACTTACAGATAAAAACCTTCCCTTACCTTAGTGTCTGTGAAGCAGCATGTGCTGCTCTTCAGCAGCAGGGTGCTGCCATCTTGCTTTGCGATGCGTTGCTCTCTACACACTTCACGAGCACGTTCCAACCAAAATCCTACTGAGGAAATGACCAGAAAAGGAGAAATCAAATGAAAATGGTTTTACATGGATAAAGGAACAGCGCAAAAAAATATATATAGGTATGTTCCAAAATGTTCTTTTCATAGTACAAATATTTGTTTAAGCTATCATTTCCTCTCTCTGTGTATTATATGAGAAGTTTCCAAGTCGTGGATGTGGGAAAGTAATTTCGAACCCAGAAAAGCTCCTTAAAAGGACTAAGCTGAATAACTAGAAAGAACAGAGCAGATAACACACAGCTGGCATGGGATTAATTCACCTTTCAAATACCAAAAAGAGATAGTTGAAGGACTAATACTTGCCTCCATCAACGCAATCTAATATAACCTTTTCTGTCATGCAGGTATTTAATAGTACAATGTCAAGTGATAGGCCAAGAAAAAATTGTCTCAGGAGCAGATTCATGCATTTGGCAGGTCAAATTTCAGGCAAGGCCTCCCTCCCGACGCCTCTACTATGGTGGCTGATCTCACCCATAAATGAGTCATCAAAGGGGAGTAGGACCAGGTGTGGATCACAAAGTAGAAGAGGACTTAGTGCAGGTTTGGATGTAGGTTAGATGAGGATTGAGAAATTTCCGACCCACTCCTCACTAGTTTGAAGATTGTTTTTAGGATTTGCTTCCATTCAGCTACAAGAGCATAAAGCTTGCCATAAACGCAAAGATAAAATCATACAAATCTACATTTTGTATGATTTTCAGACCATGTGTACATTGTCCCGTCTTTTTTCGTACCATGGCGATCGGTCGTTTAATTGTTAGAGTAGGTTAGATTTCTGTAGACAAATGATAATATCTCTCCATGTATTGCCTATCTGACAGTATCAGTGGGTGACTGTCACTACTATTTGTCAAAATTAACTTTTGTACGATTGCTGCCTGTCAATTAATAGCCAGAACATCGTCTGATTTGTTCTACGTTATTTATCTGAATGGTTTGTTGCAGGTCGGAAGATTGCATGGACGCTGAGCACTAATGTTGCAGATCAGGCCTGGCACATGGGTGGCCTTTTCATTAATTCCATTTGGGTTGAGGTCTGGGCCCTGTGCAGGCCAATCAAGTTCTTATACCCCTATCTCAGTAATCCCATTCTGTACGGATCTTGCTTTGTAAAGAGGGGCATTATGGTGATAAGAAAGGTCCTTCTCCAAACTTCACCAATCACCAGATGATTATTGGGGACATTCATACTCAAAAGGTGTGTCTGGATACCTTTGGCAAAAAGATACTTTTGGCTATATACGATATGGCATCTGCGGCAATTGCTGCCAGGTACTACAGGAGACTTTTGCCTTTCCAGTGTTACGAAAAGAGCAGCAATCCTGTTGTCATAAATAGATGCAATAAAGAAGCAGAAGGCACAGTGAGACCTTGGCTATTGAGCAACGTCAATATGTGCTGGTGGAAACATTGTGTCCAATATTTTTTTAGATAAAACACAGTCATAACTTGGGACAAAAAGCCCTAGCGAATGAAATAAAATAAGTAGATAAATGATGCAGAGCTTTTGAATATGCAAAGTAAACAAGAATTATAGTGCATTTAATGTGTTATTAGCACTTTAAAAGCTGATCCCATTTCATGTTCTCCAGCATTAGTGAATAAAGGAAAACCATTGTTCTCTCTGTTTTCTTTGTGTGCACATTTTAATACCAGTAATGCTCATACAAAAGCAGCGCTAAACCGGACCAACCAACTAGCAAATTAGCTTTCAAAAAAATCGTCCCCCACTCAAAAAATAATTCACACACCACATGTATCACAGTCCATAGCCAGCCAGCTGCGATGTATTTAAATGTTATTTATAATTTAATTCCAGGAAGTCAGGTTTCCCTATAATCTATACATGCTTCCAATAAGCAGATATCCATTATTGCAGCTATTAAATAATGATGAGGATGTAACAATCTCCTATAATTCCTAGAAGATAAAAAGCCACAACTGATGGCTTTAACAGTGACAAGACCAATTCAAAACCTTTAAATTATTTTGAGGTATAGGACGTTTTAATTGGGTGAGGCTTTTTTTTTTCCGCCTCGGAAAGGAATGGAGGATGGGGAGGGAATATTTCAATTTATCAGTGAATGGCCAGGAAAGTTGTGCATGTGGACTTACGTATTGATTTTACCATAAACCATTCACTGGGATAATGTTTTGCCTTTTTTTCATTATGGTTGGAAAGGCCTTTATATATCTATGGAAATAGCAAGGTGTCAAAAGGCATAAAAGTAGTGGGGATGCATATGGATGTGGCTTGCTTTAAAAGACCACACAGTTGCATTCAGACAAGTCATTATGCCTGACAGCGCTTTGATATATACTTTCATTTCCTAAGAAACGGCAAAAAAAAAAAAATCCAAAAAATTTAAAGGGCCACTAAGCGCTGACATTGTCTTATAAAGGGACTTTTAGCACAACAGAAGGGCTCTGGGATTTGAGATGGGGCAATATGTTGGCTGGATATAGGTGCATTCTTAAAAATTTAGCAGAGGTGTAATGGCTCTATAACAATAATAATCAAGACATTCAAAATTGTTTACAGGATCTTAGATCTTGTCAGTCATCTTTTGAGTGTCAGTGGCACTGGATATGTCCTCTAGGAAGCTGCCATTTAAGCTTAGCTTAGGGATTGTTGGAAATCTTCAGAGTCTGATGCAGAATTCATTATATATATATATATATATATATATATATATATATATATATATATATATATATATATACGTGGAATATCGACACTCACAGGACTTTTCTGATTCAAGCAAAATGATAATTTGTTGAAACTCAACGTTGCGTTTCAATATTAAATAATCGTTTTTCTTGCATCAGAAAAGTCCAATGCAAAATACTCCCTAGGGGAAGGTTGTCACCCTAAAGGCCAACTAGGTTGAAATATGGGTGGAATATTTAGTTACTGTATTGGATATCCTTAGAACTATAGTAATGTAGGTCACAATGGCCATGTTTTTCTTTATATCT
Source organism: Xenopus petersii (assembly GCA_038501925.1). Lineage (NCBI taxonomy): Eukaryota > Metazoa > Chordata > Amphibia > Anura > Pipidae > Xenopus > Xenopus petersii. The sequence goes on from CM076676.1 coordinate 22,702,351, forward strand.
TGTAATACAACAAAGGACTTAACACAAGGAAACTGTGTGGTGTCACTGTGCACATGAGTTATAGTATACTCAATACTGCTTAAGAGTGATAGAGTTGGAAGTTACTGTTGTGTAATGGCTGCATGAGTCTAACAAAACACTGTTATACTCTACTCATCCTCGGCTACCCAAAACATCAAATTGACGACGAGATGGATATTCTACCTCTGCAGCAGCCTGCATCTTTTCTTCCAAACCAAACTGCCCCACCAGGGTACCAGGAAAACTCACAGTGGGCTTAGGTGTCAGTTGGCCCTCCCTCTCACTCAACCAGTTGGCCTTGTAAGCCATTCCTCATTTCTATACATGAATTAAGATGAGAAATAGAGAGGAAAAACAGATATAGAATGAGTATATAAAGAGAAGATGTTATGAAAACAAAGAAGTTTAGTGAAGAGAGGAAGAGTGTATCTAAAGGTGGCCATATACGGGCCGATAAAAGCTGCTGTCAGACCGAGTCTGCCACTTATTGGCCCGTGTATGGGGCTCTCCCGCAATCCGACTGCCCGTTACCATTCATTAGGATCCAATCATTGGGCCCTAGGGCCCACGATCGAATCAGCCCGATATTGCCCACCTCAAGGTGGGCATATAGGGGAAAGTCCAATCATTTGGCGACATCGCCAAACGAAGGGATCTCCCCGTGTATGGCCACCTTTAGATCTAAGGTCTTTTGGTTGGCTCCAGGCACCCCAATCTGAAACTACAAGTAAACATGCAATTGCAATGGCTCTTTCCTATCATTTTATGTTTATTCTTTTAGCTTAGAAGGGGTCTCCAAAAGTACCCAACACCAACTGACTCACACATTCTGTGGCCAATTGTTTTATCCAACCGTTTTAGTTATTTCCTGCTTTTTTACATCTAGGCAGGCAATACCTGTCCTCCAAAGACTGAGTTAAATCTGCTGGACATCCAGAACTCAAGAGGATCTGGACATAGAGAATGGCAAAGGCACTCAAGCAATCCTGATGAAGCACACTAATTCCAAGCTGCCTTAGGCTCAAAGTCTGCTCTGCCGCCTTCTATTGTGGGGGCACGATAACAGGAAACGTTGAGTAAGTTCTCTTAGACCGGTGCAATTAAAAAAGCTGATTTCAGCTGCTGGGAATGGCAAACACAAGCAGGGAAGAGTGAGACTTATTAGAGCAACAAAAGGCAATAAAGCAAGAGAATCAAACAGCAGTCGAGCACTAATTAGGAATGCACACAGAGTGAATTGCTGAAGGGATAATCCGATGGGTTACACTATCAGCATCTTCGCTGGCAACCAAATAGGTCTCCTTCCCTGATCGAGAAAGCAAGCTCATTATAACAACGAGATGAAGTCTACGGCTGGCAGAGAAACTCTTGCACGGATCGTGCGTCATACAGAGAGAGAGAGAGAGAGTGGGGGTCTCTGGGTAGTTATCTGCTCTGGGGAAAAAGACAAGAGCAACTTCTTTTTAAGAGGAAGTAAAATCCTTTGGGAACAATGTTAACCTCGACCGCAAACGAATCATGTGATTGCTGAAATCAACAGTCCTATAAAAATAGCTGTATATTAGAAGGAAATGAAGCGAGTTTGGTCTCAGTTTCTCTACGCAGCCCCTCAAGAATTTAGCAATATCATAACTTCTATGGGAAGAAGATAATAGGCATAAAGACATGTCTAAAAAAAATGAAAGAGGGAAAAATCTCACTGTCCCATATTTATTAAAGCCTGGAATCAGCATTACTCTACAGTCATTCAGAGTCCACCAATCGGTGCTCTGCATGATTTCTGAAGCATTTAATTTGCTTCTCTTCTTGCCTACAGGGATTATTTGACTCCCTGGAGCTACAGACAATAATGCTATTTCTTTGCAAAGCATCAAGTTGGTATATCTGAAATACACATATACATATACACACACACAGGTATGGAATCTGTTATACAGAAAGTCAAATTATGGGAAGGCCATCTCCCGTAGACTCGGTTTTTATCAAATAATTCACATTTTTTTTTAAAAATGATTTCCTTTTTCTCTGTAAAATAAACAGTACATTATACTTGACCCCAACTAAGATACAATTAATCCTTATTGGAAGTAAACAATCCTATTGGATTTATGTCATGTTTAAATGATTCTTAGCAGATTTAAGGTATGGAGATCCAGATTATAGAAAGATCTATTATCTGTAAAATCCCAAGTCTCGATCCTTCTGGATAACAGATCCCATACATGTATAGGCCTGTAGGATCAGAGTTTATGACAGATGAACTTGATTTCCAACAATCCCATCCCACCCACATTGAGGTTGGTTATGCAGGTACAGGATCTGTTATTCAGTAACCCTTTATCCAGAAACCTTCAAATAACTGAAAGGCTATCTCCAGTAGGCTTTGTTTTATCCAAACAATCAACATTTTTAAACATGATTTCCTTTTAATCTGTAATAATAAAACAGTAACCTGTGCTTGATCCAAACTAAGATATAATTAATCCTTAATCCAATCCAAATAATGGAAAGATCCGTTATCCGGAAAACCCCAGGTCCTGAGCATTCTGGATACCAGGTCCCATACCTGTACTGGTAATCCTACTCTCTTGATGGATCAAGGATTATTGGCCCTAATGGAGCTGATGGAAAATTTCCATCAGCTGGTTGAAAGAAGCGGCATCTCTGTGGTTCTTCTTCACATTCTGCTACAGGGTCAGACTGGCCCTCTAGTGTGCCGGAAGAAAACCCAGGGTGAGGCTGGGGTGAGCACTTTGTTCGGGTTTTCTCATAGGCCCTGCCTCCCCCAGTCCAATACTGCCCTGCTATTCCAATCCTGGTGGCAATACATGAAAACAGATCAGTGTATGGCAGGGATTTCCAAAGGTAGCAGGATCTACCAGTAGACTTTTAGCTGGTGATCAGTAGATCTCAAGACAATGTCAACAAATAGCTTGTCTAAGTCACCCTCCTGTTTCATTCATTTGATTCAGATATTTTACTGTTTCTGAAATATAGCAACATACAATAAATTCTCTCATAAATCAATATAATATTTAAGTAATATTTTCCAATGAACAGAATGCTAACAATGCTGTTATGGATGTAGATCATAATGGGACAACATCACCCAAAGTAGACCTCACATTAGTATGGGCACTTCTGGTGTATGACATCAAGAGCACACTGGGTTAGAAGATTGTAACACAACAGGAGGGCTGTAGAAGAGGATACAGAAAATTTGCATCCAGCATGCTTGTGACCAAGGAACTTTAGATAAGACTAAGCCACAATGTGAGTCAATGACTTACTGTCAGCGGGGGCCTGCTGCACCCACAGGGGGGTGTAGTAAGGATCAAGGAGGAAGTCCTTTTCCAGTGAGTCCAGGCAAAGTACAATTCAAGGGAAATCCAATAGAGAGGTCTAGTCCAGGCAAGGGTTCAAGATGGCAGGCAGCAAGGTTAAAGGTCAGGAAACAGACAGATGACCAATAACAGGTATAACAGGCAAGCAGGGAGACCCAGGAACTTAATATAATATTGAGCTATACTCGGGCATCGAACCCAGGTCTCCAGCGTCCTTTTATGTTTGAATTTGGCGCCATCGTGACAGTACCCCCTCCCCCACGGGGGCCACCAGACCACCAGGACGAGGCTTCTGGGGAAACCGACTATGAAAGACATTCACAAGTAGGGGAGCATGCACATCCGAGTCCTTCTCCCAGGAGCATTCCTCAGGACCAAAGCCCTTCCATTGGATGAGGTACCGGAGAGATCCCCCTGTGGGTGTCGCAGGCCCCCGCTGACAGTAAGTCATTGACTCACATTGTGGCTTAGTCTTATCTAAAGTTCCTTGGTCACAAGCATGCTGGATGCAAATTTTCTGTATCCTGTTCTACAGCCCTCCTGTTGTGTTACAATCTTCTATCCCAGTGTGCTCTTGATGTTATACACCAGAAATGCCTATACTAATGTGAGGTCTACTTTGGGTGATGTTGTCCCATTATGATCTACATCCATAACAGCATTGTTAGCATTCTGTTCATTGGAAAATAGAGAGTCTAGAATCCAGAATCTTCTCGCTGGCTGTCCACGAGGATGGCAGAAGGAGGGGACTGACCAGAGGAGAAGTGATTGGACACTACAGGTTTCAACAAGGAAACATGGAACACGCTGGGAATCCGCATCTCAGGAGGTAGTTGCAGATGGACAGCCACAGGATTGATCACCTCAGAGATGGAGAAGGGACCCACGAATTTAGGACCCAGCTTAGGAGATGGAACCTTCAGGCGGATATTCCTAGAAGAAAGCCAGACTTTATCACCAACCTTGTATGGAGGGGAAGGCTTTCTCCTACGATCAGCAAAGGTCTTGTGCACCAGGGAGCTCTTCTCCTTAGACTTGGTGGCAGTCCAGATGGCAGACATGTGAGCTGCATGATCCTCAGCAGCGGGAACGTCGGAGAGAAGAAAGTCCTGAGGAAAGGCTAGAGGATGCTGACCGTATACAGACAGGAAAGGAGATCTTCCAGTAGAAGAGTGATTGGCATTGGTGTGAGCGAATTCCGCCCACTGGAGTAGATCTGACCAGTCGTCTTGGCAGAGGGAAACATGGTTTCTCAGAAATTGTTCAAGAGCTTGATTCACTCGCTCCGCTGCCCCATTAGTCTGAGGGTGATAGGCAGAGGAGAACTGAAGAGCAACCCCCCGAGACTTACATAGGGAACGCCAAAATCTGGAGACAAACTGGGAACACCTATCAGAGACAATTTCCACAGGGAAGCCATGTAGACGGAATATATGCTGTATGAAGAGAAGAGACAGTTCCACAGCAGAGGGGAGTTTCTTCAAAGGAATGAAGTGTGCCATCTTGCTGAAGCGGTCTATTACCAACCAAATGACAGTGTTCCCACAAGAGGGCGGCAACTCCACAATGAGTCCATGGACGAGAGGGTACTGGTAGTGGTTGTAGAAGACCGCAGGGTCGAGAGTGGCTGGCCTTAGTGGTGGCACAAACAGTACAAGCTGCGACAAAGTCTCTGACATCCTTGCGGATGGTCGGCCACCAAACTAGGCGCCGAAGGAGCTCAAGAGTCTTTTCTGAACCAGGGTGGCCGGCTTGTTTGGAGCTATGAGTCTGCTGGAGGATGGGAAGGCGTAACTCAGGGGACACAAACGCCATTCCAATGTGGGTATCTGGAGGAGCGGCAGACTGGCAAGACATGATTTGTTCAGCGAATTGGGGTAGTACAGCAGCGATGATCCTGGATGGAGGGATGATAGGATCTTGCTCTATAGGAAGGCGGTCCTCTGGGGAGAAACTTCGAGACAGGGCGTCTGCCTTCCGGTTCTTGGTCCCAGGATGATACGTCAGGACAAAATTGAAATGAGAGAAGAAGAGAGACCATCTCGCCTGACGGGGGTTTAGTCTCTTGAGGGATTGTATAAACTCTAAGTTCTTATGGTCAGTGTAAATCGTGACCGGATGAGGTGCACCCTCCAAGAGATGAGGCCATTCCACGAGGGCGAGTTTGATCCAGAAGCTCATGATTCCCAATGTCGTAATTCTGCTCGGCGGAGGAAAACTTCTTGGAGAAGTATGCACACGGATGGAGCTTACCATCTGCAGAATGTCTCTGGGAAAGGATATGCCCCGACATCAGAAGCGTCAACTTCAATGAAGAAGGGTAGGTGAGGCTCAGGGTGCGAAGAACTGAGGCAGAAATGAAGGCATCCTTCAGGGACTGAAAGGCTTCAAGGGCCACAGGAGGCCAACAATTGGGCTTCCCTCCTTTGCGGATGAGGGAGAGGATAGGAGCAATGCGGGAAGAAAAGCCTTTAATGAACTGGCGGTAATAATTCGCAAAGCCTATGAACCTCTGGATCACCTTGGTACTCTGGGGGAGTGGCCATTTCTGGATAGCTGATACCTTGGCAGGATCCATCTCGAAGCCCTCAGACGAAATGATGTAGCCAAGGAAGGAGATCTTAGGAACTTCGAAGGTACACTTCTCCAGCTTGGCAAAAAGGGAATTCTCCCTAAGACGAGAAAGAGCCTCTTTGACTTGGGAGCGATGGGTTTCCAAATCTTGAGAGAAGAGGAGGATGTCATCCAGATACACAACAACCGACTTCCCCAGGAGGTCCCGAAAAACATCATTAACGAACTCCTGAAAGACGAAGGGGGCGTTGCAGAGGCCGAAGGGCATCACGAGGTACTCGTAATGCCCATCACGAGTATTGAAAGCTGTCTCCCACTCATCGCCCTCTCAGATCCTGATGAGGTTGTAAGCCCCGCGGAGATCCAACTTGGAGAAAACCTTGGCCCCTTTAAGCTGGTCGAAAAGTTCAGAAATAAGGGGTAAGGGGTATCTGTTCTTGACAGTTATCTTATTGAGACCCCGATAGTCTATACAGGGACGGAGAACACCATCCTTCTTTTCCACGAAGAAGAAACTAGCTCTGGCTGGGGATGTGGAATGAAACCTCGCTGGAGATTCTCTGAGATATACTCCTTCATGGCAGCAGTCTCCGCAGGAGACAAAGGGTAAGTCCGCCCACGGGATGGCATGGTTCCAGGAAGGAGGTCAATGGGGCAGTCAAACTGCCGATGCGCGGGGAGGAATTCTGCTGACTTCTTGCAGAAAACATCAGAGTAGTCCCTGTAGACAGAGGGCAAGGAGGATAAGATTGTTGAAGAAACTGTAACCCGTTGGATGGGCTGAGAAATTAAACAATGTCCTTGGCAATGTAGACTCCAACGGGAGATTTGACTGGAGGACCAGTCAATGGAAGGGTTATGTAGTCGTAACCATGGTAAACCCAGCACGACAGGAGTGGAGGGACAAGGAATGATCAGGAAGGACATCTTCTCCTGATGTAGTACTCCAGTCTGGACAGATAATTCACCAGTAGACAGAGTGATGGTGTCAGTGGAGAGGGGTCTGCCATCAATGGCGAAAACTCGTATGGGAGGAGACACAGAGGATAGAGGAACACCAATCTTTTTAGCAAAAGTCCATAAAGTTTCCTGCAGCTCCGGAGTCAAGGAAGGCCGAAACAGGAATTGACTTGGAGGTTAGCAGGATCTGCAAAGGAACACGAAACTGATGAGAGTTTTCAGAGGACTTGGAACAAACACCACTGATAAAAGAAATTCCAGTCTTACTCTGAGTAGGCACATTCTTCAACTTTACAGGACAGGAGACAGCTAAGTGGGATTGCCCACCACAATACAAACAAAGACCGGATAAACGCCTCCGGAGTTTTTCTTGTTCTGAGATGCGGGTCCTCCCGAGCTGCATGGGTTCCTCCGAAGGAGTGCTGGACAACTGCAAAGAGGAGGGAGGTATAATAGGATTTTGAAAATGTGGTGCCAACATAGGGTGTGATTTCTTGCCTCGCTCTTTGTCAGCTTGATGTTCTCTAAGATGGGTATCCACCTTGATAGCCAGTGCGATCAGATCCTCTAAGGAGTCGGGAAGATCTCTGGACACTAAATCATCTTTCAGGCGAGACGATAATCCTAGATAGAAAACTGCTTTATATGCTTCATCATTCCAGGAGGTCTCCTCCATAAGGGTTCTGAAGTTAATGGCATACTCACTGGCACAGAGATTGCCCTGACGGATCTGTAGCAGACGAGATGAAGCAGTTGCAACCCGACCAGGGGCATCGAAGATGGTTCTGAACACTCGCAAAAATTCATTAACATCAAAAGTCAATAGTGATTGCCTCTCCCAGAGAAGTGTTGCCCATTCAAGTGGCTTGCCCTCCAGACGAGACATAACATATCCCACCTTCGCCCGCTCAGATGAAAATTGGGAAGGTTGAAACTCAAATTTAATCATTGAGTGACGAAACCTCTGCAGGCTTGGGGGTCGCCAGAGTAGCGAGGAGGAGGGGGAATCTGCGGGTCACGACCCGGTACAACAACTGGGAGGACCACAGCAGGAGGAATCTCCGCGGCAGCGGGAGTAGAGGGCAAACGGGACAAAATAGAATCAAGTACTTGCCCAATTTTGACTTGCTGGGATTCATATGCCTCCATACGGGACGCCAGCCCGCGGAGGGCTCTTCCGACATCCGGCGCAGCTTCCTCGGGATCCATGGCCCGAGTATAATGTCAGTGGGGGCCTGCGGCACCCACAGGGGGGTGTAGTAAGGATCAAGGAGGAAGTCCTTTTCCAGTGAGTCCAGGCAAAGTACAATTCAAGGGAAATCCAATAGAGAGGTCTAGTCCAGGCAAGGGTTCAAGATGGCAGGCAGCAAGGTTCAAGGTCAGGAAACAAGCAGATGATCAATAACAGGTATAACAGGCAAGCAGGGAGACCCAGGAACACAATATAATATTGAGCTATACTCGGGTATCGAACCCAGGTCTCCGGCATCCTTTTATGTTTGAATGTGGCGCCACAGCGCATGACGTCACTGCGCCGGCACTCCGGTGCCGGTGTCCTTGCACCCACGTGTAGTCCTGGGTGCCGCCATCTTGGATCCGCCACCGCGCCGGGAGGAAGGTAGGGAGCGCCGAGCGCTCATCGTGACACTTATTTATTCAGCTCTTCATATGTCCATAGGCTTCCGCCGGCTACAATGAAAATCGCCTGGGAGCAGGCACTCGGAGTAATTCGTTTTCCGAAGTCATCCGTAATTGCCTCACCAGGAAACTTTTGGAAAACAAAGTGTTCTGAGCTCCGGCGAAAGGCAGCTCGGGGAGATTAGTTGACTAATCTCCCCGAATCTGCCCGTGTGGCCAGACCCTTAAGAAACATAAAGATAAAAGATCAACCCCATTACAATTACCCCTGTTCCGAAGTCTTCAAAAGTCTGGTGTAGTTATTACAATGAAACTAGTAACGAAGCAACGCAGCCATACATCAATGTCAAGTTACTTCTGTTGTCTAATATGTGAATAAAAAGGTCACAGCTCCAGAGTGATTTCCATTTTGCTTTTTACAAAGGCCGAAGATTAGACTATTGACTTGACTTTTCCTACTTGATTATGCTGAGAAAATGTTTATATTTACACTGTGATATTACAAGACAGCGACCTATTTGCATCAGAGCTGTCCTGACTGGGAACTGGAGGAAGGTATGTCCTACTCATTATTAAATAAATAGATACTGACACCAGTAATTCAACCTTTTTTACATCTATCATAATATTGTTTTTGCATGCTATTTATAATTTTGCCATAAAAGTATTTGCAGATACTTTTACTTTACTCATCTGGTCCCCCATGTTCCTCTCTGAGGGTGCTGCCATATGTGAGCTTCAGCAGTCTGGTGACATTACAAACTCTAACTGACAGTTTCAGAAGGGACAGTCAGGTTTGGGAACTTGAAGTAACAATTACTCACAAAGCAGCCCTATCAGCAAAAATGAACAACATGAGCTATAGATAACTTTTGATTTGCATTAATATTTCGAATAATAATTTTCTAGTATCAGTATCACTTGAAAGTTTATGTTTAGCTGGACACACACACAGGCAAAATGTACAGCCTATTAGGTCACTACAACCCAGCCAGCAGCATATAGGCGCATGCACTGAGCTAAGACAACAATACAGGTATGAGACCTGTTATCCAGAATGCTTGGGACCTGGATATGGGATCTTTTGTAATATGGATCTTTGTACCTTAAATCTGCTATAAAATAACATTAAGTAAACCTAAAAGGGTTGTTTTCTTACCAATAAAGCTTAATTGTATGTTAGTTTGGATCAAGTACAGGCTACTGTTTTATTATTACAGAGAAAATGGAAATCACTTTAAAAATTTGGATTATTTGCATAAAATGGAGTGTATGGTAGATGGCCTTCCTTTCATTAGGAGCTTGTGGATAATGGGTTTCCAGATAATGGATCCTGTACCTGTATATATATATATATATATATATGTATATATATATTTATTATATCTTCAGTATCCGCACTAAAACAAAGTATATATATATATATATATATATATATATATATATATATATATATATATATATATATATATATATTTAAAAATCAATTTTAAAAAATATTTGCTTATTTTTGTCATGGTGATGCTTCACTCTGATAAATAAGCCCTAAGTGCACTTATAAACCCAACAAACATGGGTGCATGAGGAAAGACCAAGGGAAGAAAATATTTATACATATATATATATACAGGTCTCTCTCTCTGACTGATACTGACCATACCTCCCAACTGTCCTGTTTTTAGATTGACAGTCCCTCTTTTGACAGCTCAACCCACAGTCCCACGATTGTACTGGAAAGTCCCGTGTTTCTTTGCACTGGTCAGCCAGAAAAAGAAACACAGCTTCTAACTTAATTGGCTTTTGGCAGAGAGAAAGAGCCCAGAACAGGCACAGCTACAGATAAGATACTTTTGTAACAATTTCCAGATAAGCAAATAAGTAATTGTAATAATATAAGATAGCAGGTCCCTTGGAAGAAGTTTGATTCACAGCTGAAAGGGTAATTCACCTTCATTAGCAAAACTTTAATAACTGAAAAAAAACACAGAAATATGTTCAAACTTTCATAACCTGCCAAATTTTGTAAAATGGACATGGTAATTAGGGGGTGTGGCCATAAATGGGCGTGGTCATAACATTTTGACCGCGCTACGCATGACAAATTAGTTAATAATTAGTTACTTTCTTATCTGAAAAACCAAAGATTATTAGGGGAGTTCAGAATCCTGAGCTGAAATGTAGCAATATGTCCAGCCGCCATGATGTTGGGTGGGGGGGGGGCAATATTTTTTAAGCTCAGGTAAAAATTATTTTCACACCAATATTTCTCAAGAATTACTGAAGGATTCTGCAGGGAAAGATGTGATTGGGATTCCTAATAACGGCTGCTGTAATGAGCAGGAAAGAAGTGGATATGATTTAATCATATCTTTCATCACTTTTACTGCGGGAATTGACAAAATAATTCATTCGCCCAAAAAGGTAATAAATGACATATATTTAATAAGCAAATAGTGACAGCTCTAATGAGCAGAGGCTAAGGACGCTGTTTAACCCCTCGTATTTTGCAGGCTAACTCAGGCCTCCCAGCGTTGGCTTATTGATGATATGACAGTGTGATTTAACATAATGTTTCACCACTCTCTTAGCATCTCATTGATAGAATCATTCATTTACTCAATTAAAAAAAAAATTGGTGCAAATGACAGGAATTTCACGTGGATTCAGTTTACTATTGTAAATCAGGAGCGACGTCGAGGAAATAATAGCCCTTTATGGGAAAACAAAAACTTCTAAATTCCAGGAAAGGTCGTTTTTTTTTCTTCATTGAAGGAGGGATCTCGTTAAAAATTAACTGCAGACTGTAGCAATCAATTAAAGTCTACAACTGGTCCTGATGATGTTATTCACACATACAGTACATTAGCAGCAGTAATCTCCCTGCACTACTATATAATGTTGCATGTCAGAAGCCCCACTTCCAGGACTACCTCTCTTTGCTGCACATGAACTAATGAATGGTGTGTGGGTATATTTGATACCCACAGGGCCCGTGGGTTGGGGGGTTCCGATTACAAATTGAGGGTGCTGAGCTGGGTTTAGACAGGTCAGACATTGAACCCCTTTGCATTTCTTTCCGTTGAGCCCTCCCTATTGGTGAAATCAGTGGCACACCCTTCCACCTCTATGATGTCACTGGCATGTACAGCTTAATTTCAAAGTGAGGGTCCATGGGCTTCGGCGGGTTTCCTATAGAAGTTTGTTTTCCAAGTGATTAGCCTATGACCAGGGTCAGACTGGGCCGACGGGACACCGGGAAAAACCCCGGTGGGCCCAGTTTTTTTGGGTCCCGCCAGCCCAGACCTGCTTCTGAACTCCTGTTCTCTTCTGCACGAAAAACTTGCAAGCTCACATGCGGAGGGGATACAGGAGGTATCGGTGGCACTGAAAAGTTTGCGGCTGGAAACTGGATATTTTAATAAAATACAATTGATAGTAGTAACACATTGAAGTCACGGTGCATGTTAAGTGGACGCAAAAAAACACATACACGCTATACTAGTAAGGTATATGAGCAGCCCGGAGGTATTTTGGTCTCTGATCAAATTACTAATAAAGTTTATTTTGTTAGAAGCAGCGAAATGATGCTGGGCACTTTCAGTAAAACCAATTTAGCGTCACACATAGATTTTGGTGCAGAGGGGGTATAGGAGGTATCAGCGGCACTCAATAATTTGTGGCTGGGGGCCCTGGACCCGCACATGCACTCCCTTTTCTGCCTACCAGCGCGCAGGAGGAGTTATCAGTGGCATAGAATAGTTTGCAGCTGGGGGGGCCCCCCAGTCCGACACTGTCTATGGCAATGGCACACAGGGTGTTTGCTAGCACCAGAGCTGTGGAATCGGAAGCAATTTTGGGTATCTGGAGTCGGAGTTGCCAAAAATGTACCAACTCCGACTCTGTGTCCCAATAAATTTTAAATAAGATTTAAAGGAGAAGTAAAGTCTAAAATATAATAAGGCTAGAAATGCTGCATTTTGTATACTAAACATAAACATGAACTTACTGCACCACAAGCCTAATCAAACAAATTATTTATGCTTTCAAAGTTTGCCACAGGGGGTCACCGTCTTGTAACTTTGTTAAACATCTTTGCAAGACCAAGGCTGTGCACATGCTTAGTGTGGTCTGGGCTGCTTAGGGATCGTCATAAATTATCAAAACAGCACAAGTCAAATAATATCCGCCAGAAGCCAATACAGCCAGACTGATTAATAATCAGAATACGCAGACTGGACTGAGTCCTGTGTTGTCATGTAATCTAATGTGGATTTTATAGTTTCTGTATCGTTTAATACAAACTTTCTCCAACTCTGCAGAACCAGTGGCTGCAGCAAAATAATCCTCCAAACAGAATCCCAGTTTATCTGTTTAAATCTGGCTCCATGATCTTTGTCCCTGCAGCTGGAGTTGGAAACAGTAAAGGGGATGTAAAGGCAAAAATAAAATCCAATACAAATCTCGACACAGTCGCCGACTGTCACGGAGCACACAGTCCCAGAGTGCGCATGCACGTGCGTCCCGGAGTGCGCATCTTCGCATAATATTTAAATTCATGGACGCCTGGAGGGGGAAGACAGGGGTCTGGACTAGTGATGGGCGAATTTATTCGGCAGGCGCGAATTCGAGGCGAATTTGCGCGATTCGCCGCCAGCGAATAAATTCGCAAAACTCCCGCGAAAATTCGCGTCAAAAAAATTCGCCGGCGTCAAAATTTTTTTTTTCGAAAAATGGACGCCGGCGTCAAAAACGGGCGCCGGCGTCGGAAAAACGGGCGCCGGCGTCAAAAACGAGACGCCGGCGCCGTTTCGCGAATTTTTCGCCGTTTCGCGAATTTCGCGCGAAATTCGCTAATTTTTCGGCGAAGCGAATCAGCGCAAATTCGCCCATCACTAGTCTGGACCAGGGGTAGGCTGAAGGAAGAGGTACATGCTTGGCGCCCCCACTTTGTTGCGCCCTAGGCACGTGCCTCTTCTGTCTACCCCTAGTTCTGGCCCTGTCCCACTGAATTAATTAAGTTTATCTATCTATCTATCTATCTATCTATCTATCTATCTATCTATCTATCTATCTTGTCGGGTCCAGAGAGCGGGGATTGGTGCATGGGAGATTTAAAGAGCCAGCAAATCTCCCGAATGTCTCAAGTGTTTTCGAACCCATTGCAATGTGGCTGGGTGGCATGCCTCCTCTAAAATTCTGCAACCCTAGGCCAAGGCCTTTGGGGCCTTTCCACAAATCCAGGCCTGGCTGAACTACTATTCCCCATATACTCTTCCAGCTGCAACATCTATCAAATAGTATGGAATACGTTCCTCAACCTACAATGATGTATGAGACAAGACTAACCAGTAGTTGTGATTGTGTCATCACTCATGTATTATAAGTGATATTGTACATCAAGCAGATATATATAGAGATATAAGATTGCAGGTGTCTAGCTCTTTATGATTTGACTAGATCTACAAGAGGTTATATGTTCCTGAATTAATAAATGGAACACATATTATATCAAAACAGGAGAAAACATTGAAGGCATGCTACAATATGCATAACAGTTAAAGGAAAACTATACCCCCAAAATGAATACTTAAGCAACAGATAGTTTATATCAAATTGAATGACATATAAAAGAATCTTACCAAACTGGAATATATATTTACATAAATATTGCCCTTTTACATCTCTTGCCTTGATCCACCATTTCGTGACTCTATCTGTGCTGCCTCAGAGATCACCTGACCAGAAATACTACAACAATAACTGTAACAGGAAGAAGTGAGGAAGCAAAAGGCAGAACTCTGTCTGTTAATTGGCTCATGTGACCTAACATGTGGTTTGTATGTGTGCACAGTGAATCTTACGATCTCAGGGGGCGGCCCTTATTTTTTAAAATGACAATTTTCTATTTATGATTACCCAATGGCACATACTACTAAAAAAGTATATTATTATGATAATGGTTCATTTACATGAAGCAGGGTTTTACACATAAGCTGTTTTACTCAGTATATTTTAATAGAGACCTACATTGTTTGGGGGGTATAGTTTTCCTTTAAGTAAAACAATATAAATAGCAGGAGGAGGTCACTGAAGATAAAGGTTTTTCCTCGTGTATTGAAGATGTGCTCTGATTGTGGTTTTCCATGCACCATAAGAGGATGATAACCCCTTCAGAATGAATCTCTTTCTGCCTTACAGAAAGGCTATTTGACCCTCTGTCCCCTGGGAGACAGTAATGAATGTTCTCCAAGTTCACCAATCAACACAAAATAATTCACTCAAATGAGCTTTACCCTGTCACTCTCAATGCGCCTCTTACGACTTTGACAAATCAATGACCTTTAAAGCAAAAGGTCACTTATTAGATCTGCCGCATACTGGAACCACTGCATGCGACTCATGATGTTATATTAGCCTGGGCTGGCTTATCTGATCCAGCACATGGGTTCTGAGCAATATCTGTATGTTATAAATGTGATTAATACTCTTTATTGCATACAGTTTTTTATGATGTGGGTCAAGGTCTCCCATGCTCTTGGGAAAAGTAGAAGCCAGCCGCAGACGCACAGCAACCTTCAATTTTTATAGGGTAAAAATACGAGCCACCGAGCAACTGTAGTATTTTATTGTGGCCGACTGTGACATTCATAAAAAACTTAATGTTATCAAATTTTCTGCTTTAATAAATGCAAATATGGTTTGTTGCTGTAGCATCAAAAATGCCAACCCATTCCCAAACAATCTCCAGGGAAATGTTCCATTACTGCATAGCTGACAATTATTAATTGTATATGGGTTTAAAGGGGATGTAAACCCAACAATAGCAATTTTGCTTAATGAATTCTGAGCAACCTTCCAATATTCATCCATTTTTGAATGGTTTATGTGTATGTCAATGAGAACAGTGCTTGTCTGCACTTTCAGTTCTGTCTCTTGAAGCACTGTAACAGAAGGCAGACCTTCACAGTCAAAGGTCTGTTGACCAGCTGCAGTTTTGGATAATTTACTTATTTTTAATTTGTCTTGTAGACTGCAAGATCTCACAAATAGTAGCCAATGGCTGTCTATCCCTTTGTTTACGCTCACAAAAGGCATGCGCAGTAAATGATCATTTAACAATGATTAACTGACTGTTCCATCCACTGACCAATTTCATTGTTTCACAACAAAATAAATTTAAATCCCTCATGAATACAAAGCTGCTGAATGGTAGCACTGTATTCACAGAGCAAATATAGGTCTTTGCACCATCCGGTTCTGTTTCCTGCAGGGAAAGTTGAAAACTGCAAAAACCATGGCAGATAGCTTCTGTTATTTTGCATATTGTACCTTATTCAGGTTGAAATGACTAAAGTCAGAGTACCCAGAAAAGAGAATAGAAAGGCAAAGACGGATAATGCTTTCAATAGCAATTACATTTAAAAGTAATTGCAAAAACCACTGAGACACAATTAACAGAAGTGTAATTTCGGCAGCGCATATCAGAGACTCTAAGGACCGCAACTGTGAATTTTAAAAGCACTCAAACCTTATTTAAATATCAATCAAAATTTGCCTGAGGTATGACACGTTTCATGCTTACTCGAAGATATCACTATAGTACTATGTTTAAATATTTAATTATATAATAGATAATAGGCAGTTTGTACCTTTAAAATGATCTCGTTCCCCACTACATTAACAGGGTTATATGGAATGTCCATGAATCTAGGACAGTCGTGGGATTAAATGCTTAGCAAATATTTCCCCATGACCATTAACACCATGAATTTCTAGAAAATAATGGAATGCTACTGTGTACATCATTAGAAGCAGACCTGTAATTACTGTTTTTAATGATTATATTAGGGTATTGAGGTACTGTTTGGTGCATTAAAGGTCAGAAATATGGGCTGCACTGTCGTCTTTATTGTAGGTAGTTTCTACCTACAAAATGTAAATATTAATACAATTTCATTGCTACAATATTAATCTGGTCCAAACAAAAAGGGCATCCTCATCTTCTACAAGAAGAAAGGTTATTGTGCATACACATATTATATCAAAGGTTAATGAGAAAGAAACCCACAACGGAAGGGGTTTTAATGCCAGGTGCAAAGAGGGAAATCTATTGCCAGATTTAAAACTTATTGAGAATATAAATACAGAAAACTTTGAAGATGTGCAGCTCTGGAGCTACTGTTGACACGTTTCATGCCGACACAGGTCACTCACCATGAGTAAGTTCCCTGTGTAGGCATGAAATATGCATCAGTATTTTTCCCTTTTCTCAACCTAATGTAAACAACTTGAAAATGAGGGGAGTAGCTACTTGCAACTGGCATGGCCTAATCCATTTAAGAGCAAAAGTGTTCCAGGGAAAATCTCAGTAGGCACTGGGACCCTTCTTACCACAAAGTGCCATCAAATAAGACCACAACACTGCCAGTCTGCCTTCACCCGCTTGCTTTAATGCCTGAAAATTGGAACCAGACACTGTTCCAACAATCCTTATGGGTACCACTCCCATAGGAACCTGATGATGTTACTAGCTGGACCTGAGGACCCTTAAGGTCAGGTTTTCTGTGACCCCAGTCTGTCGTTGATGACAACTAAAAGGAGCATAAATCCTAATCATCAATATAATAAACACTTTAGAAAGGACAGACCTTGCATTGTCCGATCATAAAATGTGATATTTCTTTCTGAAGAAAACTAGTGTGCACAAAATCCTGTTTTCCCAGAGGCCAACTGGGAGAATTCTAACCCTTTGATCTCACTATACGTCATTGATTTGCACATTGCTCAATAGCAGCATCTTGGGATTTTTTTTCAATGAACGTCAGAACTTGAATAAGGCAGCATCTCTCTCACCAGTTGATACATTAGCAGATATTTCTTAGCATATATTTTCAAATATATAGAGTTTCTGATATGGGAGATTAAACAGAAATAACACCAACTGAAGTTAAATGTGACTAAATTTGAAGTTTATATACCTTTATCCTCCCTATTACCTATTTTTAAGGTGAAATGGTTGGGTTGGGTCAGCAGAAGAGTCCACTGACACTGGAGCCCAACAAATTGATGCAACTTGATGCAATTAGTGATGAGCGAATTCATTCGCCAGGCATGGATTTGCGTCAAATCTCCACATTTCGCCACCTGCGTATTGTTTCCAAAAACGGCTGCGAAAATTTACTGCAACAAAAAAAATTGACGCTCGTCAAGATAATTTTGATGCGCATTGACTTCAATGTGTTTCACGAATTTTTCGCCATTTCGTGATTTTCCATCGCCCATCACTAGTTGCGATCATTGATGCCATTCATTAAAGGTGCTTGTATCTAAAGATACTCTTTGCTCTTTCCTATAGTTGCCCTCAGCACCACTGTGTCCATCCTGGTTTCTCTACCAACTGCATCATTACTGCTTGGGAATAGCAACATGCAAGTCAACAAAAAGCTGACCTGACCCTAACCAGCCCCATCCCAACCTGGACGCTGCTGACCCAGTGAGCCATTAATACTTATTTACCTGTGTCCAAACGGCTCCTTCTCTGGCATCAAAAAATGGGGTAATGTAAACCAATGGCCAGTGGAGGAAGCTTTAATAGTGGGGGAAAATGCTGTACTGTCGGTAAAAAGATGCAAAATGTATCTGAAATTGTACATTGCTCAATGAGCCCCAAAGTTCTATTTATTTATAATAATCATGGGCCCAATTCCAGCTCTGATTTAAAGTGTATTGGCAAATAAAAAGAGGTAAGTAAGGATACCTTACAAACTTGTCCTACTAGGTGTCATTGGAATTTGACTCCAAATCTTTTGTGTGCAAGCATTCTCTAAGGTCAGGCCAAGCTCTTTTGACCCAATGGAACACAATGGATCATTCTCTGACTCCACTTACTCTACTATGTGATTTATTTAAGAAAATGTCAACAAACAAACTGCGATGGGAAGATGGAAGTTCTGACTGCATTCTTTTACCGATGTGCATTGCCACCAGAGACAGGCACATCATCAACTTGACTAATGGGACGTTTGAGTCTAACGATGTTGTCTCTAGGAACCCCAATTAGTCCTTCTTCATGGCCCTATTAGCTCAGGGGACAACATGTCATCTGAAGGACTGGTAGATGAGGAAGCATACAGTGCCAACTTTGTAAATATATACACAGGTATGGGACCTGTTATACAGAATGCTCAGGACCAGGGGTTTTCTGGATGATGGATCTTTCCGTAATTTGGATCTTCATACCTTAAGCCTACTAGAAAATCATGTAAACATTAAATAAACCCAATAAGCTGGTTTTGTTTCCAATAAGTATTAATTATATCTTATATTACGGTATTGTTTTATCATTGCAGAGAAAAAAGTAATCATTTTTAAAAATGGAGTCTATGGGAGACAGCCTTTCCATAATTCGGTGCTTTCTGGGTAATTGGCTTCTGGATAATGGATCCCATACCTGTAATACTCCAAACAGACTATTTCCTACAGGAGCCAGCATGTCTATAGACAGCCTTAGCACCTAGCATGAACGTGACAGCTCTGGCCTAGAGCGCAGTTTGACAGCTTCCATTCAGATATATAAAAATGTAGATTCAAGAAGCTAGTGCCATATGCTCACAATATGTTTCTTCCGTTTGTATATTATGTATATTCCATTTAATAATAGCTCTATGGGGTCATTAAACAGATAAATCCCCCTTCATATAAATGAAAACTCAATTCAATATAAAATGGAGAAAACTGTCTCTCTATCTTAAGAGAACGCCACAACTTGAAAGAATATTATATTTTATCCAGACAAATAAGTGAGGCACTGAGGCAGTGTATGATAAGAGATAAAGGATGCCATGAATCAAGCAGACTATTGTAAGAAGAATAACAAGCCATCTATCAATTATTTCATAGAACTTCCTTTTGTTATTGAATCACAGATCAGTTACATTTTCGTGTTTACAACATTGTTCTTTGCACTGAGAATATGAACTCCAGCTCAGCCAGACCGAGTTGCATCAATGAAACATGCTTCTTGTACTTCCATATATTTCCTTTAAGTGCCATTGCATCCATTGTGCCTCTCCAGCTGAATCTTGCTCTGTGGAACCCTGGAGCTAAAGTTGGTGGTAATTTTAGGGCCCAAACACTGGTTTGTGTCAATAAGCTAAACAGATTTGCACCAAAAGAATTGCAAGCTAGTGTTGTTCTTAATGTTGTAATCAGCGCAATTTCCAATTTAAGTTGCAACTTGCACCCAATTTGCAAATACGGCACATTAATTTTGAGGCAACTCTCCCCATGGCTGCCATTACTCAGGAATTCTGGGGAAATACAACACTGCAGTATGGGTAAAAGGCACGAGGATCCATTTACATCCCCGGGCACAAGAGCAACTTGGTTATTTCATAAACAATACAGAATTTTTAATTGATTCTATTTAGAAAGTGTCTAATTTTAGCGAGATGAAGCTTATATTAAATTTTCATTTTCGCGAAAATTCCCCTTTAAGAAACCATCACTATTGATGCTGGACTTCCCCTCCCATTGTGCTTTAACTCCAATCATGCTTTATAACATTCTGGAGAATGCTGGAGGTTATAGTAAAACGTGCAGGCCCGGATTTGTGGAAAGGCCACCTAGGCCCGGGCCTAGGGCGGCAGGATTTTAGGGGGGTGGCATACTGCCCAACCACACCCACATTGGTTCATTTTTTAAATTTCCCCTGCACCAATACCCATTGCTCCAGTCCAGATGATGAAAATTTGCACGAATAAAGGGGATGGGACAGGGGCGACGAATGGCAGTGGGCCTAGGGGCACCCACTCTGTAAATCCGGCCCTGGTAACGTGTGTGCCCAACCTTCTTTACCCATGAGCTACATTCAAAGGTACAAGAATTGGGGAGCAATTCAAAACAGAGCACCTGCTTTGAGGCCATTTGAAGTAACATCAAATAGGTTGGTGAGCAACATGTTACTCGCAAGCGACTGGTTGGGGATTACTGATTTTTATGTTCTCTTTAATGCTTTCCCCATAGCTCACAACTGTATATGGTGGGGATAAACTGCAGAGACGTCAACTGAATAATTAGGTTGATAATGATCCAGTCCATTTTGTGTATGCAGAGGTGCCAACCCAGGTTAGAAGTGACACAGGTACTCAACACAATACAAATAAAAAGGTGAGAACAATAATTCTTGTTGCTGCCAATAATTGTGTTTCATTCATTAGAATTTGCATGACAACCACCCAAGCTGGTAGGTGGCTACCAAAATATCCTTTCCTGAACTTTAAATGCCAGTTGAGGCAGTAACTCCGTAGTCGTAGCCAGAAGCCACAGGGAAAATTCTAACACTGTCGCTGTGCCCAGGGGATGTGGGGATGAGTTTGTAGGAATCAATATCTCACATATGATCTGGCAGATAATTCCTTGTGCCGCTTGCCAACTCTGATATAAAAATATACAGCAAAGCCATTAGCACTTTATTTAGATAGGCGTCAGAGATTTCTACCATGCAGCATCAGCTGAAGATGAAACACCAGTGGCTTAAAGATAACTTAATAAAAGAGATAGCATGACAGGTTATCACTCACTGGAACGGAACAAAATATTCCCTGAGACCAGTGGACAATAAAATTAAATCCCTTTTTAAAAAGGCAGCGATTGTGTTGTCACTTGTATTAAATAAAAATCCTTGATGTCTACAGCGATTAATCTCACATAGAAAGGACAGTCATTTTAAAAGGAGTTTGCTCTCCGTCCACCCCAACAAATGCTGTGGTTTTAAAGGGAAATTTAAAGGAGAACTAAACACAATCAGCCCACATAACCATCTCAGCAATACGTTGTTGGCCTTGCTCCCCCCCTCAAGTACCAGTCTTCATAATACAGAGCAGCAGAACTGGAATCTGATATGTTCATCCACTTCACTTCTGCTCCCTGACGCCACCAAACAGGATCATGTGCATTAGAACCAGATGCCTCTTTTCAGCAATCAGTGCCAGTAAAATGGACAAAGGTGGGGGAGCAGGGCCATTTGGAGTTTTCTGTAATTTGGTGGCTCTCAGCAGAGACACCTGCAAGGGTGATTCCTGGTGATAGGGTGGCCATCTTTACTCATGGGGCCCATGTCCGCCTGTGGTACCCCAATTCTTAACCCAGAAGTCACCTGGGCTTCCTGGGCTGTGGGCCATTCCACCATTCCAAGAAGTAGAATAAATTCCCAATTAAAAAAAAAATACCCTGTGCACAACGATGCACCTGGCCAGCCCTGGCCATACCCATGATGCCCAGAACTGGTCCATGATCTGTCCAAACCCTGTCCTATCCAAACCCCATCCACTCTGCAAAATTCCTCCCTTTTGCAACCCACAAATTACATTTTCATATCTCTTGAGGCCCAGCTGTGGCATGGGGTCTTTGACTATAGTAGCAGGAAGTTGCTGTGAGCCTTATACCAATATCAGCAATATATTGGTGGGTGTCAGCCCTGCATGCCTAATCTCTATGCTGGCCTCCTTTCATTGTCTGTCCTATCTCCATTATTGGCCCTCGCTATTAATAATGTTGGCGTCATGTTTCATTTCTACCAGGAAGGCTATAATAAAATACCTGCCATATTGCATAATTCAAGACTAATTATGTAATTACACAATGGCTTTAACCCTGCAAATACGTCCTATCACTGCATTTACAGTATATGTAAAGATTAAGCCACTGGGGAGTCAAATCAAGTGACTTTAAAAACACCCACATGTTCTGGCCCATGCTATGCTATAAGTTTTATATATATATACAGTATACACAGTATATGGAAGATGCCTCTGCCATACAGAACAGCAACTAGTGATTAGTTGCCCTGTGAATTGGACTGTGTCAAATAAGTGGGCAAAATTGTCACAATTGTCATAATTTAACTGAGAAATGGTTATTACTGTTATGTAAGTCACAAAGGGGGATACATAGAAAGTCAGGATATTTGTATATCCATTGCATTGTACTATTTAATACACTATTCAGTTGGCCTCTGAAACATACAGTTCTTTTTTAGTTTTAAAGGAGAACTAAAGCGTAATAAAAAATTAGATGCTGCACATTATGTTCTGTACAGCTCAATGCAACCACAGAAGTGAAAACCTGTGGCCCTACAGATGCCCTGCCCCCAAATAGCTGCCTACCTTCTTTTCTACTGATTCAAAACACAAGACTTGGGGCAGCTGGGTAAATTGACAATATGTCTAGCCCCATGTCAGATTTCAAAATTGAATATAAAAAAATCTGTTTGCTCTTGAGAAATGGATTTCAGTGCAGAATTCTGTTGGAGCAGCACTATTAACTGATTCATTTTGAAAAAAATAAATTTTCCCATGACAGTATCCCTTTAAGTGCCATATGGTAAGAGAGACAGTAGGAACGAGGTCTAAGGGGTAGATTTATCAAAGAGTGAAGATAGAGATCTCCACAGTCCGCAGAGTGAAATACCGCCTCTCTCCATTCATTTCTATGGGGTCTAAAGGCGTATTTATCAAAGGGTGATAGTGAAAGTTCACCATTAAATAAATAATAAACAAATTGTACTTGTGGTTGAAAAGGTTCCCTCTTAGAAAAGAGCAGGAGAATCCTAGTAGCAGAGTTTAAGATTGATTGCAGGGAAGAGAGGAGGGAGTCATGGATACCAGTTAGTAAGAGAGTGCAATTGTCTAACTGGGATAGGATAAGAGCACAGATGTGTGTTTTGGCTGTTATTTGTGAAAGAAAGGTGTGTAACTTTGTGATATTGTGGAGTAAAAAGTGTCAGGTTTTGGCAGTAGTATCAAAGATGACTCCCAGGCAGCGTGCTGAATTAACAGGGTTAATGGTCATGCGATCAATAGTAATGTTGAAAAGAAGAGATGGGCTAGGTGTATGTGGGAAGACCATAAGCTCAGTTTTGGCCAAGATCAGCTTGAGGTGGCTTTGGTTCATCAAGGAGCAGACGGCTAGTAGGCAGTTAGCGATCTGTGTCTGAATGTCAGTGGTTAGTGAAGTAAATGATATATCTGGAGGTCTTCAGCATACAGGTGATATTTAAAGCCAAACGAAGATATAAGGTATAAGGAGAGAGTGTAGAAGGAGAACAGTAGAGGACCAAGTACAGAACCCTGAGGCACCCCCACACTAAGCTGAACCAGAGGAGAGAATTTGTTAGCAAGAGTAACAGAGAAAGAGATATCCGAAGGATAGGAAGAGAACCAGGATACAACTTGATCTCAGATACCAAGGAAGTGATTCACTAAGCAGCGAAATTACGCCAGCATTAGTCACTTCGAACTTTAGTGAATTTTGGCCCAAGTGAATGGTCAATCTGCAATAGAACAGAATTGTCAACAGTATGAAAAGCAGAAGATAAGTTCAGGAGAATGAGATGTCCTTTGGCCTTGGCAGTCTGGTTTGGTTGCAGACTGATCCTGTATATCAGTGAATATGCCTGAACCTGCCAAATCAGCTCCAGCCCGAAAGAAAGGCTTAAAGAAAGCCATGACTAAACCGCAGAAGAACCATAGGAAGAAGCACAGAAATAGCAGGAAGGAAAGTTATTCCATCTGCATATACATGTAAGTTCTGAAGCAGGACCCTGATACCGGCATCTCTTCCAAGGCCATGAGCCTCTCGCCTGACTCACTACAACAAGTGCTCCATCATCATCTCCTGCTGCTGCATGGGGAGCTGGCCAAGCACGTTACGTCCGAAGGGACAAGGGTTTTGACTAAATATACCAGTGGCTAGTAATCCCCATTCCCTATGTGTATATGTATATATATATATATATATATATATATATATATATATATATCTATATATATATCTATATATATATATATCTATGTATAATTAGTACAAAAGACAAACATAGAATAGAAAATATAGCAGCTATGTATTAAATGTTCGATTGACATTTGCTGATTTTTTATTCCATAAAGCCTCTCTCATACACACACACTCTCTCTCTCTCTTCTATTTCAACTTTATAGAAAAAGAAAATCCATTATTGTGCTACATTTCTTTTTATTATTTTGTGCCAGCCCTTGAATTTAATGCAAAAAGCTTTTAAATCAGATTTCTTACATATGACATTGATTGGTAGCCTGGAAGGATTATGTCATTACCGAATGAAAGGTTTTGTCGTTATTTGCTAGCAAGAAAAAAGAAAGTGAGATAGAGGAAAGCGGATATAAATGTGATATTTGGAGATGCGACTGTGCGCTTCCTGCTACGGCAATATCTCAAGTGCACCGACTGTAATGATACAGCTATTATAATAAAGTATCTGATAGGGCCACTATACTCTACACCACCGTTTCCAACACAATTTTGTTTGGTAGAGGGAATACCTATGCAGTCATGGAGCTATGCAGAAATATACTATTTCTTTTGGGGTCCCATACAAAAGGGACATTTGGGGCCCCCCTTGTGAAATACTGAACAATATGAACAATCGGTTTTCAGGGGGTACAGCAGCCAGGGGCCCCACAGTAGAGATGTAAAATCAGAAATTGCAAGTTGCAAAAGAGATGTGGTAAGGTGGGCAGGATTTTAGCATAATTGGAGATTGGCCAATTATTTGCTCTTTTCTTCTCACTCCCGCTTTTAAATTGGGGTCACTGACCCCATGTAAACCCCATGTAAAAAAACAACTGCCCTGTATGCACTGTATTAACAACTGTATTGTTAATACTTTAATACTCATCTTTCTATTCAAGCCCTCTCCTAATCATATTACAGTCTCGTATCCATATCAATGCATGGTTGCTAGGGTAATTTAAACCCTAGAAACCAAAATGCTAAATAACAAAATAAAAACACAAATAATAAAAAATGAAGACCAATTGCAAATTGCCTCTGAATATCACTATGTAAATCATACTACAAGTAGATTTAAGGTGAACCACCCCTCTAAGAAATAGGGCATACAGGGCGTTTTGGCCACTGTTCTTGCTCAGCAGAAAATAGTGGTGGTCAGCCCTTTGCAACTTTTACAGCTCCTAATGTTATTCAAAGAACAGCACCAATTAGGACCAGTACGAAGAGTTGCTTTGTTCACCACTATCTTTCGGCCCTTCCAAACCGCAGTCACTGCTCTAGGATACTACACTGTGCATATCATTACTGCGAAATCCATATTAACTCAACATTTGCTACAAGCAAAGATGATGCGCTTTTCTATTATGATTGACAACAGTGATAAACCTATTTGATTCACTTTCCGCTGCTCTTATCTTTTATACAGGTAGGTGGTCTGTTATCCGGAAACCTGTAATCCAAAAAGCTCTAAATTACTGAAAGACCATCACCCTTAGGTGCAAATTCCCTAAAGGACGAAGCACCTAACGCTAGCGTTAAATCTCTAGCGTAGCACATTTTCATTAATTCGCCGATTCACTAATGGACGCTGGCGTAAATTCGCTAGTGTTACTTCAAACCATTACGTCTGGCTAATTTGCGCAACGGACGTAACTACGCAAATTCACTGACCCGCGCATTTTTCTGAACGCTACCTTTTACATCAGACTTCCTTCGCCACCTCAGACCAGGTGAAGTGCAATAGAGTAGATAGGGATTGCTTCAAAAAAATTTAAACATTTTTCTAAGTCCCCAAAAACGCTGGCGTTTTTTCTTTTTTATGGGTGATAGGCTGAAAAAGATTGAAACATTTTTTGGGGTTCCCTTCCTTCCCCCCTACATTTCCTAACTCATGGCAACTTAACTATTCAGTGGGCACATGTGTAGAGCAAAATAAAAATTTTATTTGCTGTTTTGAAGGTTTCCTAGGGTTGTGTAGTGTAGTACCTCCATTGTAACTTCAATTTGGCGCCGTATGCAAATTAAGCATCGCTAGCAGAACTTAGCTTTGCTTGGCGAATTAATGATAGCGCAACTTCACAACCTTACGCTTACCCTGATCGCAACTTCGGAATTTGCGTAGCTCTGGCGAAAATACGCCTGGCGAAGTGCGGCGAAGCGGACGCTGGCACAACTACGAATCTTAGTGAATTTGTCCCATGACTCTATTTCATCTAAGTAATCCAAATTTTTACAAAATAATTTCTTTTTCTCTGTAATAATAAAACAGTAGCTTGTACTTGATCCCAACTAAGATATAATTAATCCTTATTGAAAGAAAAACCAG
This sequence comes from Xenopus petersii, assembly GCA_038501925.1. Classification (NCBI taxonomy): domain Eukaryota; kingdom Metazoa; phylum Chordata; class Amphibia; order Anura; family Pipidae; genus Xenopus; species Xenopus petersii. The sequence goes on from CM076676.1 coordinate 22,729,042, forward strand.
CCTAATGGGTTTATTTAATGTTTACATGATTTTCTAGTTATGAAGATCCAAATTAAGGAATGATCTGTTATCTGGAAAAAAACAGATTCCAAGCATTCTGGATAACAGGTCCCATACCTGTACCGGAATAAAGCACACAAATATTGGCTGAAATACACAATTGCTTGTAAACTGCAGAATTTGGCCCAATGCGATCAACTGTGCAATATCTTCTACTTGTACACCATAACCTGGTAGTGAAAACTTTCTAATAGAATATAACCAGGAATGTATTATTAGGTCTGACATATTGTTTTAATCACTGGCAAACCAATAGATTTTTTTCCTCTTGGGTAATTGAATTTATTTATATAAACGTATCAGCCTAATTTAATTATCATGGCTCCGCTTACATCACTAACAAGCACAAACCCTTACATACCGGCAAGCTGACTGACGTCTGGAAAGCGCGAACGCACAGCTACAGGAGTAATCAAGGGCAGTTACTGGGTATAGCCATTGCCATAGCAGATATGCTAATTTATTCAAATCGAATTGCAATTTTCCACTTAGATGAGTAAACAAGGTTTCTATAAAGCTTTTACTGACATGAGGAACCTGAAGCACACGTTGTGGCTACATGGTCACTTATGGACACACTGAGCACAATTTCTGTTTGGTTGCCTGAAAATATAAAGCTGTGTGTGCCCTATATTTTGGGAGTTGAAGTTCATCGGATCTTGAACAAGAAGGCATTGACTGTAGGAACTGAAGGTTAAAGCAGATGGCACATGATACAGTATTCAACACCAGCGTTTTTCATTCACGAATTGACAAATCCAATTGTGCAAATTGCAATATACAAATATATGTTTTCTAGACCAAAGTGCTCAAAAGTTTGTTTTTGACCCAAAAAACATTTTTAATTATAGCCAGTGCAGATGGCAAGGGCAGTTTGGGCTGCTGTATAAAACCGTTGGTGCAGATTACGCCCCATTTGCAATGTTATGTACAGTACAGGTATGGGATCCGTCATCTGGAAAGCCGTTATCCAGAAAGCTCTGGAATGGCCGTCTCCCGTATACTCCATTTCATCCAAATTAGTGATGCACCAAATCCTGTATTTGGGATTCGGCCGAACCTCCGAATCCTTTTTGAAAGATTCGGCCGAATACCGAACCGAATCCTAATTCTCATATGCAAATTAGGGGTGGGAAGGGGGAAATTTTTTTACTTCATTGTTTTGTGACAAAAATTCACACAATTTCCCTCCTCACCCTAATTTACATATGCAAATTCGGAATCAGCTTGGCTGGGCAGAAGAATTCGGCCGAATCCTGGCCGAATCCCGAACCGAATCCTGGATTCGGTGAATGCAAATAATCTGAATTTTTAAAAATGATTTCCTTTTTCTCTGTAATAATAAAACAGTAGCTTGTACTTGATCCAAAAGAAGATATAATTAATGCTTATTGGAAGCAATCATACCTTAAGTCTACTAAAAAATCATGTAAACATTAAATAAACCCAATAGGCTGGTTTTGCTTCCAATAAGGATTAATTATATCTTAGTTGGGATCAAGTACAAGGTACTGTTTTATTATTACAGAGAAAAAGGAATTCATTTTTAAAAATGTAGGATTATTTAGATAAAATGGAGATAGCCTTCCTGAAAGTTGGGGTTTCCGGATAACAGATCCCATACTTTTACAGTACAGGGTCAGTCTGTTTATGGAGACCTTATGATAAGGGTTAAGTGGCCTCTTTACATATACAAGACATTTGTCTCTTTCAGGTGGGGCAGGCACAACTGTAGGGGACACAAAGTATCTTTGTGTAGAGAGTGGAAATAGCATTACTCTGCTATACAGTCAACTGCATGTTGTTAATTTTCTCTCCATTCTGTGCCCGGTTCTATATCTCAAACAGTAGGCATTTTTATTGGCATCATAGCTGGCTCTAATTAACTGCAGCGGGTTTTTGTTTGCTGTCATAACAGCTATCGTGAAAAGCGAAATCTGTTTTTAGCACCCTTAATACAGCTATTACAGTATATATGCAGAACTTCACACCAACATAAGCGGATCGGAGAAGCGTCGCTCCTACCAAATGTTGCTGGACTCCCATCCTTCGCCAGCATATATTTTTAAGGTTTTAAAGGAGACCTAAACCCTAAAAACGAATGTGGCTAAAAATGCCATTATTTATATAATGAACATATTACAACAGCCTAAAGTTTCAGCTTGTCAATAGCAGCAATGATCCAGGACTTCAAACTTGTCACAGGGGGTCACCATCTTGGAAAGTGTCTGTTACACTCACCTGCTCAGTGGGCTCTGAACAGCTGTTGAGAAGCTTAGGGGTTTGTCGCAAATTATCAAGTAGAAAATGAGGTTGGCCTGTAATATAAGCTGATGCTACAGGGCTGATACTAGTTGCACTGGTTTCTGTGCTGCCATGTAGTAATTACCAGAATTAATTGCTAATCAGCCTTATATTGTGACATTTATATTCTATGTGTACTCTATATTGTGAGTCAGTCCATAAGCTCAGTAAGTGACAGCAGCACAGAGCATGTGCAGTGAATCAGCAGAAAAAAAGATGGGAAGCTACTGTGGCATCTTTGGTGATGCAGAACTTCCCTACTAAAGGGCTGTAGTTGCCTTGGGCTGGGACAGAAGCCCAAAACATAATTTACAACATTTCTAGCTACTTCTTTAGTTAAGCTTTAGTTCTTCTTTTGAGGGGACTGCCTAGCCTGTTCTTTCCAGTTCTCCAAAATAGAGAATTTAATCATTCATTAGAAATATGAGATGACTCTCCAATACAACTAGCCGCTGCACTAGTACTACAGTAGTAGTCGTGTTGCTATCTAACATAGTGAAATTACGAATTTTTAAAAATGATTACCTGTATTTGATCCCAGTTAAAATATAAATAATCCTTATTGGAGGCAAAAAAAACTACCTTATGGTTTTATTTAATGTTTAAATTATATATTAGTAGACTTAAGGTATAGTGATCGAAATAACAGAAAGATCCCTTATCCAGAAAACTCTAGGTCCCTGGACGACAGGTCCCATACCTGTAGTTTTATGGCTAAGGCAATAATTGTACAAGACCAAACAGAGAAAGTCAAGTACAAACAGGCAGGATTCACATTGGATGTCCTCATATATCAACAGAGCTGCCAACCCTGCAGGAGTTTATGGTTTCATTGTGTGATGGTACTTTAAGAATCCATCTCTGATGTTGCTGGGAACATTATAGGAGTAATTTGTGAAAATCATGGACAGAAGTACAAGAGCACTAAGGGGCAAAAGAGAGCACCACTCAGCAAATGTTGTGTTTCGTTAGATGATATCGGACATATCACAAACATAAGGATTATTCTCATTGGAGAGTTCTCCTGCATGTATAATTAAATCTGTAATAGACCACTTTTAGGGAGCAAAAAACAAAGGCAGAGGCTTGAGGCTTTGCAGTATATTTATGAAGTATTCTACATAGCACATGGCCAAATCCTAATTACAAATGCAAGAGAAATGTCCAATGAGAACCTGGCCTGCTCTTTGCACACTTACTCCTTGTTCTCTGGTTGGGTAATCATTGCTGGAGGGATTAGCACATTTTTATTACCAGCACTAAGCACAATACATGCCCTTCTGACTATATGTAAAATGTAATATCGGGAAGGCAAGACTGCGCGTCTCCCTATTTAAGATAACAGTAAATAGATATACAGTAGGTGTTGGTGGACTGGATTTGTTACTGGGCTTGCTTTTGCCAAAATTCCTGCGGTAAACTGCAACATTACTGTTTAATCCAGATGAAGGGCAGTCATCATATATTTACATTAAAGAGTTCTCACCTCCCAAAGATACACACACTCACACCACACTGGCTGCAGTAAAAATGTATTAAAGTGCAAGAAAGTAGAAAACCAGAACAAGTGACGGCTCTCAATTAAATGGTTTGTGTTTCCCCGTGATTTTGTCGCATCCTCTAACTGCCTGAGACCTGTGCGTCTCCAAGGGGCGCAGTGCTGATAAGTCGAAAAGCTTTCAGCTTAAGTATCCAAGTGACAAGGAATCCCAAGTGGCCATGATCAGGAGGAGGGCAGTTCTCTCCCTTTATATACAAAACATCAACTGGTTGTCTGAAGTGGTGGTGACAAAACCTTTATACCACTTAGGGCATAATCCAGACAAGCAGAGTCGGGCAGTGCTTTGGGTTAACAAAGGCATGGGTATTTGTAACACCCTGAAAAGCCTTCTTAGAGTCTCCAAACTGCAAGGTCCATAAACAGCTAAGCACACAGAAAATGATGTAAATATATATATATATATATATATATATATATATATATATATATATATACTTTGGGTGGGGGTTCTGGAAAGTAGGTTGTGATATGGCAGGATCAGAAACCTATCTGGCCATAACCGGGTGTGATTGTGGTGGACCAGGGGTGTGGCTCAATTGTCCCCCTTTTTGGAGGTATGCACACAGCCTATAAAGTGTTAGAGAGAAATTGGACAGAAGCATCTTATGGCCACTAGGGGTGCTGTTGTTGAGCAGAGTACAGAGCATGTCAGAGTAGAGCCAAGAAATATTGACCCTCCAACTCATATTCACAACAGTAAGATATAGATAGTTCCAAATATTACAGGTACTAGGTTGGTCATTAATAAGGGCTTATGGGAATGAATCTAGGCTACTCACTAGGACCTAGACCCACGAGAGCCTCTTTATAGGCCCCGGTAAGGCTTCACCTTGAGTATGCAGTACAGTTTTGGGCTTCACTGGAGAGAATGAAGAGATTTACAACTTAACTGGTTAGAGGGATGGAAGATTTAAATTGTGAGGATAGAAAATAGGATAAAAAGAGGATCACCATACCAGAGGCCACCCCTTTAGACTAGAGGAACAGAACTTTAATTTGAAGCAGTGTAGGGGGTTCTTCACAATGAGGACAGTGAGGTTGTGGAATGCACTGCCGGGTGATGTTGTGATGGCTGATTCAGTTAATGCCTTTAAGAGGGACTTGGATGATTTCTTGGACAAGCATAATATCCAAGGCTATTGTGTTACTAAAATCTACAATTCATATAGATATGGGTATATATATAGTTTATGTCAATGTGTGGAGGGGTCAGTATGAGTGTGTAGGTGTGTGTGCTGGGTTTCATTTGGAGGGGTTGAACTTGATGGACTTTGGTCTTTTTTCAACCAAACTTAACTATGTAACTATGTAAAACTACTATTTTTGGTCTCTTAATACACCATTGATAAGCAAGCAGTATGGTACCACAGCATAGTGAGCACTGAAAAGAGGAGTATCTTGCATCTGTAATCAAGTTTGGCTCAACCAACTCTGGATAGCAATGTTGGAGAGATTTATTTTAGGTTTAGGCCCCATTTCATGTAAAACATGAGAAAACACAAACTGCAAAAATGGCACTTTTTTCAATAAAGACACGTAGTATCAATGAAAGGAACAGATGGTATTACTTCTTTAATTTCTTGGGCAAGAAATAAGTGTTTATGGTCTTCTGAAATCCCCCAGATAAAGTAGCATACAATACAATTCCCTTACAACCCACCGTGCAGTACAGAAACGTACAGAACTTAATTAAGGCAGTTTGGCCTAGAATATCAGCATCTGTATCTATATAACGTTCCAGAGGGAACAAGAACAACTGTCATTTCAGTAAGCATTTACTAAGCTTTTGCCAGTGTTTTCCTTTCTTAAAAATAGACACTTCCGGTCTGTCGCTGCATAGCTAGCTCCTGAGCCGAGCAATAGATGAAACAACACTACCTTTAAAGTGCATGCACTCTCAGATCGATGCCTAACAGCCAGATAACTCTAGGTCAATAGGGAGCTAATGATTCCAGCTCTTGTTTTGTCTTCCCATCTGATGGGCTGTTTGAAGTCATGGAGATTATTATTAATTAACCTCTCTGGTGCCTGAACCTTTGTAAGCATGGAGGATTTCTCTCTGAAGGCATCTGAATGTGTTAGTTAGTGTCCACCTGCAACTGTATACTGTATATGGTAGCTTCTTCTCCACTTTTTTGTGCCACATGGTATGTCTAAAAATGGCACGACTATGGGGGTAAAATGCAATGAAAAGGTTCAGAGACAAACCCAACTGTACGTTCATCAAATATCTATCTGTAGAAATAAGTCAAAACAACTGGACTTGCTGTGTTTTTCTTGATGGTGTTTCACCAGTCATCCAACTGGCTTTCACAATTCGCAATGAGAAAGAAAGTTGGATGACTGGTGAAACATCTTTAAGAAAAACACAGCAAGTCCAGTTGATTTGACTTATTTCTACAGATATACCATGATCTGGATGAATGAGAATATCTAGTGTTGCTGGAATATACAAACCTGTCAACCATCCTGGATTTTTCAGGAGTCATCTGTATTGAATATGTGGCATGTTTGGGTTGTGATTGGGCTAAAAACCAGCAATTCCATGGAGGTTAGACAGGTCAGCACAAGGCTATTTTTTATTACAGAATGTTAAACTGATCTATATCCTTCTCCATTTATAGAGTAAGAGCTGCAATATTGCTTGCCTTCAATCTAACAGTATTATCTATTTATGGCCAATAGGGGTGCTGTTGCTAGAGCAATCTATACATACATGATTAATGTATAACATGGTTATATGAATGCTAACATGGTTGTACGAAATGTATGTTTGCATATTAAGGGACACTTTATAAGGCTAAAAGTATGCAGGAGAACTAATTGTGGGTAACCATGACTGCCATTCACCTCAGTTTCATGCATCTTTATGAAATTGCAAATTGGATAATTTTTCATAAGCCTTCACACTTCATATCTACATTCATTATGTTTAGGGAAAAAAGTAATGCAATTAGGGGTACAACCAGAAGTTTGTGGGCCCCACAGCAACTTTTTTTTATCATATTTACTGAATTTTTCATTGGTTAAGGACCCCATTTGGACTGTACTCCTAGATCACCAGTATTCTGTTTTCTATACATATATGTCTACAGTGACACCATGAAGCTGCCATAATGCATATGCCCAAATAAACATATTGCTGTACAAGGCCTGTGTGTCACTATGTGCCCTCACTATATGGTGCAAAGCAACGGAAGTCAACAGACAGAGCTGATGCCATGGGCAAGCTCCCTGTAAATGCTTGCAATGCCCTGCTCATAAATAGGATTAATTATTCATTTCCGTATATAGTAGAACCCCAATTTTATGTTTTTCATGGGACCAGAAAAAATGGTGTAAAATCCAGGAAAACGTAAAATTAGCGAAATGTATTATGCATCATATATAGGTGGGACCACAAAACAACAATATAAAATGAGGGAAAACTTAAAATCAGGGGATGTAAAATTGAGTTTTCACTGTATATGATAATGTACAGTCTACATTACTATGAACATTTCACTTCTTGCTTACATTTATACCTCCAGTTGAGTAGCTGTGGCTGTTATTCCTACATTCATAAATCAATAGCAACAGCACCACCTAGTGCCTTGTGTATTATATCCCTGGAAATGAAATATCTGGAACCATGCTGTCATGCTTTCCATGCATACCTTCCACAGTCCTCTGGGATGGCTGCCTACATTGGGGTGCGCAAAAGTCCCCTATGGCCTTCTATGAATAATTTACTCCTGAAATCCTGTTTAAGTTGGCCTTTAAATGAAGAGCCAGAGCTCAGGGCTGATCTCTGAAAGCCTTTTTGGCAGCAAAGAGGTTATCGCAATGATCTTATCACCAAATGGACGACATACTCCCAGGGAGAAATGAAGAAGGTGGATGAAAGCACAAGTAACCCCATGGACTCATTTATACAAGGTGACTCCTTTCACTTTAACAGCAGTTAGGATCAGGAGAGATAAGGAGAATACTAGCTTGCTTTGATTTGGGCACAATAGATAGAATAGGAAACAGACAACATGTACCTCGCTCACATAATAAGTCTTCTGACAACGACTCAAGGATCAATGAATAAAGGCTGCTATACTGCAAGTCATGTAAACAGGTATCCCAGAAGCTTATAGCTAAGAAATTAAATAATATTTGCCATGTAGACAAAATAATCTACCCTCCTTTTTTTGTTTTTCTCCCCCTGTGATCCTGCATCATCCTGAGGCAACTTCGGCCGACTTCGGAAATCGAAGTGCCGCGAGTGCATTAGCGCAGGGATTCTTCATTCAAGCAGGCGGAAGGAAGACGGAAGGCAGTTCGGGGAGATTGTCGCCCTGCAGACAATCTCGTGACTAAATCTCCCTGAATCTGCACGTCTGCCCCAACCCTTAAGTAATCATGTGTATTGTTTAAGCGTCCCTCCTTTTCCCCCCACTCCATTCTCCCTACCCTCCTTCAGTTTCATTTCTAACTCACAGCAGAAGCAGCAAGATTGGCTAATGGATTTATGGAAAAGAACTAAATTAAAGGGTATGTTAGAATATCTTTCCCTTTACTGTATCAAAAAAATAATACAGGCAAATGGATCAGGTTCCAGCGTGGTAGTGGAAAAGGAAAAAGTATAGTAAGATTAATATTGTTCTCCAACTGCTGCCAAGAAGCTGAAATTATTAGTCCAGCAAACAACAGGTACAGGTAAATAATGCATACATTGACATTTTTTTTTTGTCCATCAAGTTGAACCCTTCAAGGTTTTGAATAAATTTTTGGGGGTAACAGCTCAGTCTAATTTATTAGAGGGTTAAAATTCATGAAATGGTTAATTCTGCATACTCTATAGGGTACATTTATGAGGAAAGCACATAGTGTAATTTTCATCTTTTTTACCCACAATGCAGCAGTTTTTCCTACACCAACAAGGAGTCTGCCATGCACTAAAATGGACAAAAACTAGTGCCTGCTTTTTATTTATTTTATGAATCCATGCTTGGTAGTTGGTATGTATTGTCATGACATTAATTAGAGCATTAGTGTCAGTTGAAACCAGTGTTGGTCTGACCCACCAGGAAAATTCCTGCTGCCACTTGAGGTGGCCCTTGCAATGCTGCCTCCCTTTGCCAGCACTTAACTTTTCTTCACCAGAGGGGTTTTGGGGTGTAAGGCACATCACTAGTGGGGAGAGTGCAATTGCACATTCTCGCACTAGAAGAGCTGAATTTTCAGTTTAAACATTGGAAATTCTGTTTTTAAAGTCACCATGAGCAAATTTTTGCTGCCCCTTGTAACTGGTTTGACTGCTTTTCAACTCGCCTCATTGGCGAAGCGCCCCTTGTGCTGACTGCCCACTACCTGTCATGGGATTGGAGCAGCATGCATCAAGAGGGGGGATCTGCAGTTGGGGGTTGCAGTATATATATATATATATATATATATATATATGAGGAAGGGCCATGCGGTCCCTAAACGTTTGATTGTTTGTAAAGTGTCTTGAAGCACCTTGAATAAATTTGGGAGCACCCCGTTTAAAGCAAGTACAGGTATCGGCAATTTTTTTCTTTGGATTTACTACTGGCGAGTGGCTAGGCCAGTGCCATCTAGACCTGTATCCCCTGCATTGACTTTGCATGAACCTTTAAATGCTATACTGGGTGTTTTGGCATGAACAAGTAGTAACCAATGTGTGACAGTCCATAGGCTGTCCAGACCATGAAGGCAACAAAGAACAAAATCAGGCCTGGATTCCTAGCAAGGCCACAAATGCCCGGGCCCTGGGGCGGCAAAGGTTTATGGGTGGCATGCCACCCACTTGCCATATTGATAGAATCACATCAAAATTTCCTGTATCGCCAGTGCAGCTACTGTTTATTTTTTAGGAAAAGGGCTATGGGATACATGCACGGGGAGCTCACCTAGTCTCTTAGTCGGATTTTCCCACAGGGTATCCTGTGCTTGATATCCCAGTTTAGTCAAACTGTAGAAAATATGAAGGTGTGGGACAAATCCAAGGCAGCAACTGGACTGCAATAATTTCTTTATTGGGGGTAGAGATACACAACTTGTTTCGGGCAGCGCCCTTTGTCAAGTGGGCTACAAAGCCAAGTGCGTGTGCACATGCATGAGGAACGAGATCACAGTCTGGCCTAGGGGCACACTGATTTGAAATCCGGTGCTGTACAGAATGGAGCTTACTTTTAGCATGCCAGCCTTACTAAGCTAGTACCTCTGTTCATAGTGGATAGTGTCTTAGTTATGGGCAATAGTGTACAATATTTCTCTTAGCACAAGCAGCTTCCCAATATACGTTTTTTAAAGGTTCTCAATGGTTTTCAAGTTGTTTGTAAATGTTATTACTGCTGAAAGCACCTGTCTGGCTATTTATTATTCCCCGCACTGCTGCTACTGACTCCTGAAGCCAGCTGATGTACAAACCCAGAAGAGAACTGTCTGCCGCCACACTTCAAGTTTTCCAAAAATGTATTACTTTTGTGTGGTTTTTCTAGCAAGGTCTAGAATGCCCTCCAGTTTGCTGGCAGTCAGTAATAACCAGGCAATATGTTTGTTTACCCGCTGCTGGCACGGGGGAGGTCCCGTTATTCTTCATTTTACAGATTCACTCCTTGTTCCAAATCATGTACCTTTTTAAGTGTACAAGTAAAGTGAAAGTGTTTACACTCAGCTCCCTGAATGCCCAATTACAAATTCTCAGCCAACGCTGCACTCCATAGGATATCTCACCAGTGATTTCTGCTGCCTGACGGATCCAGGGATGAATGCTTTCTCGTAAGCTCAATTTATGAATATGAAGAGTCGACCAAGGTTCTCTGGTACAGTGATGAACGCGTCCTTGCATGGACAGGACACCGAGCGTGCAGCACATACAGTGAGTGAGAGAATGTATTGAGGCACAATGGAGCTCACAGATAAATGGAAACAACCCAGGAGAATACAGAGAGGTGGTGTTGATGTCACAATAGGAGAGCAGGCAAAATAATTCTTTAAACATAACACAGACCGGTCATTGAATTCTAAATATCAGTTGAAATGAGATGCAACTCATCTAAATGTTCCAGGTTCTTAATGGTTTTTTTGGATCCTGCCCCACACAAGGAAAACGGATGCAACACTGGGATAGTAAGACAAGTGTGCGTCAAGATAAGAGCAGTAACTTTTGGATAGTGGCAAGAGGGTGTCAGGAGAATGGGATGCAGCTGCTGCATAGGGGGTATAGCAGGGTATAGTAAAACTTTTTATCAGTGCTGTCCAACTTGCAGCATTCTCTGGTTGTTGAACTACAGCTCCCACCATTCTCTGATAACGAGAGACTATCCGGAGGAAATATTTGTAGTTGTGGTTACAAGGCACAGGTTCTGAACCCCACCACAGCAATAGACTTAATAGCATACACTTTATAAACTACAGACCTATGTCTGCCTTTCCTACATTCATAGAAGAGTATACCGACTGCACAATGTATATCTATTCATAATCACACATTCCACCAATTGGCCCTAATCAGACCCAGAGACAAGATACAGATACTGTTGCATCAAACATTACTATTCTGTTTAACTCTTTTCCATCTCTAGATACTATAGCACTCCCCATATAATGTTCATTTATCCGTAACAAGACCTCAGTAACACTGTTACAGATAAGACCCTTTCTCTACCCAACCCCGATTTACAAGTAGGATCCACCAACCCCACGAGGCACTGGGCAATGTGGCAAAATTCCAGTTTCTAAATCACTTTTGGTCTGGATACAACTCCATAAAGGCAAAACCAGCAGAAAATATTGGTTTCCAATTAAAAATCATTATTACTCAGACGCTCACACACATATACAGATACTTGATTAATTATAGATCTCCGCTTACAGGCTACAGTTTCCTATTCCAGTATATTTCCCACAGACTGGTCCCTACAATCAGCTGGAAATCCCCCTCAATGTGATTACAAACACTGACCTCTGATAACAAGATTAGGAATTCATTTAAGCAGGAGCAGCACAGGATTTATCTAGCAATCACAGAAGTCTCAGCCTCCCCCCCTTTTAAAAATAGTAGCCTGGCATCTTACATTTAAATCTCATGGTCCCTTGATAAGTGTATGTGTTCAGAACCGGCAGTGCTCTCAAATGCTGTACAAACTAGTGATACAATAATAGGGGTGCAGACAGCAAGTATACACACGGGTATAGATGCCACCGACACTTAAGAGCTTACAATCTAAACAAGCAGATATCCATGCAGAAACGGGCAAAATACAGATTAGAGAGTTTAATGGCCGGTGCCCATCTGATACCCACTTACTTATTGTTAGAAGCTCCTGGCAGAGTACAGAGGACAGTTCCAGTTTGAGAGCTCTGCTTCCCGGTTCAAAAGAAGGCTTTCCTGTAACATCCGCAGTTTGCCAGCTGCAACTGCCAACACACGGGCAGTCACACGCACTAACTGCCCACTTACGGATGCTAGCCCTAGTCAGAGCTCCAGTTGCAGATTGTGTGGTACCCAGCAGTGTCTCTTAGTAACACCCCCGCCCCCCCCCCATCATTCCCTTCCTCCTCCTCCTCCTTCCCCAGTGATGCCCCTCTAGAGAGAGGAGAAGGGTAAAGCGAAGCTACTTACCTCTTACTGTCTTCTACTCCAGAAGAGGCGGCTGACGGCTCTAGGAAAGTCCATTGATGAACCCGGTGAGCAGGACGGCCTCTAATCGGCAGTCAGCGCTCCCACTGCCTACTGCCAGCTACCAACTGCCCTCCCAGCTCTCCGCTTCCCTCCCACATCCTCCCTCCGCTGCATGGGCTGGGGTGGGGGCGTCTGCTCAGTACAGCACTGATGCCATGGCACTGGGGGTGCAGAGAAGAGATTAACGGGGTGCGAGGGAGATAAAAGGGGAATTGCAGCAATCTTACCAATCAATCTGCAGCAATGACAGTTGCTAGGGCCGGAGGAGGGGAGTTGCTGGGGTAGGGACATAAATGGGTCCCCCTTGCAAGTTTTCATTATTAGTTAATTTTATATGACAGGTGCTGGTTAGGGGGTAACTACAGAGGAAGCAAACCTTGCTGCTACAGGGGGGCCCAGGAGGTATAGGGGCCCCATGAGGCCCTAATTCATATACAATTTCAATAATATTGGTCAACCTCTAAACATTTTGGGGTCCTGAAAAATAACTTGCTGTGGGGCCCAGTAATATCTAGTTATGCCACTGGGGGGTACATGGGATGGGTAAGTGGCAGTGACATAATCCTCTATTTAAATATACTAGTCTGAAAAATGAGCATTCTAGGGGAATTAGATCACCTATGGAGCATCAGTTAGGGGTCATGTACTATAATCCTTTTAGGAAAACACATCAGGCTAATGGCACATGTGGGATTTGTCTCCCTGTTACCGCAAGGGCAATCCCGACCCCTCTGCCCAGGTCTGGACTGCCATTTCAGATACACAGAGGCCCAATCAGCCCAATCAGCCCACAGAGAGGCCCAAACAGCCCCCACCAGCCCACTAAATACTGACTTTCTATGGCAACTTATAGCAGCCCCTCTGGCATTTGCCAGAACCCACAGATTGCCAGTCTGGGCCTGCCACTGCCGCCCGAAACAGGGTCCTGTCACTAGTGCAGAGAGAGCAATTGCACTAGAAGAATTTCCAGTTTGAAAAACAGAAGTTCCACTCTTAGGGCAGAGACACACGCTCAGATTCGGGGAGATCAGTCGGCGACAAATTTCCTCTTCTTCAGGGTGACTAATCTCCCTGAACTGCCTCCCGCCGGCTAGAATGTAGAATATAGAATCGCCGGCAGGATGGCACTCGGATCGGTTGCCTAACGAGGAAACATCGGGCGGAAAGCAACACCCTCCAAGTACCATCCCACCAGCAATTTAGATTCTAGCCTGTGGGATGCAGTTCATGGAGATTAATCTCCCCGAGGAAGAGGCAATTTATCACCGGGCGACTAAATCATCCCGAATCTGAGCATGTGTGCCTGCCCTTAAAGTTACCAAGAGCAGCCTTTCATTTTCCAAAAGTCGTCCGAAGTTGCCTTGTGAGGAAACTTCAGGCGACTTTGGAAAAACAGACATGATTAAACAAAACAGGATATGTGTGAATGTTTAGTGTAGTGTGGTTAGGGCCAGCTCAACAAAATATGGTGTCTAAGGGGAATGTCTTGAGACTGCAAAAAATGTAAATGTCCCACCCCCCATGGGTGATCCTGAGGTTGCATCCTTAGAACGTCGGAATTAGGGATGCAGCGAACCGCCGACAATGTGTTCGCGAACGCCGTTCGCGAACACTGGCAAAAAATGCGAACAGTTGGCGAACAGTTTGCGAACTTCGAACATCCGAAAATCGTTCGATTCGAACGATCGAAGGATTTTAATCGTTCGATCGAATGATTTTCGTTCGAATCGAACGATCGAAGCCATTGGATCGAATGATTTCATTCAATCCAATGGCTTCGATCGTTCGATTCGAACGAAAATCGTTCGATTTTAGCGATCGAATGGTCGAACGATTTTGACGCGAACGCCTATTGGCGAACGTCGCGCGACGTTCGCGAACTTGCAGCGGACGCGAACAGTCGAAGTTCGCGCGAACTAGTTCGCCGGCGAACAGTTCGCTACATCCCTAGTCGGAATGGGTCAAGGGGTTGAACCATTGCTATTGCGGAGAGCACTATTGCACTCTCAGTACTGGCAGAGCAGAATTTCTGTTTTAAAAAAATGGAAATTCAGCTCTAAAAATTACCAGAGGAGACTTTTTTTGCTGCCCTTGGTAACTGGCCACTCACTGCCGCCTGAAGCAAGGTTCTCGTGGCAGGAGCAGCCCTTGGCACAACTGTTAATTACCCATAATGACCCAGATATGCTAGTAAGATCACTGCTAGAGATGATTGTATTAACCCTACACATGCCAGGAAGACCACTAAAGAAAACTGGAAATGAACATTGCATTAACCCCAGGCATGCCAGTAACAGCACTGCACAAAATTAACTACTCCATTGACCCGACATATGCCAGTATGACCACTACACAAATTTGATTAGAAAATTTGCCTCTACACTCCCATGAGCAGGGTGCCACAATTTTTTCTCCTCTCCTGAACAAGAAAAGAGACACCGCCTGTCCCAAAGGCTAATGGGATATTCTGAGGGCTAGGTTACTAATAACTGGGGCCAGTAAAGTAATATTTTATTCCTGGCTACACCACCAAGGACAGTCACGGATAGATGCATAAAAGCTGCTGCAAGACCAGGACTTCTTGAAATGGTAACATTTCCTACTGTCATCCCTCTATATATTCTGCAATATTCACATGAAAGCTGTTACAGGGTCTCATGGAAAAAAAAGAGTACTATTTTGCAACATTTAATGCTGAACAAGGATCCTCTGCAATTTCCCAAATTTACAGCAGCCTTAAAATAGTCCGGCCACCCAGCTAAGTGCTGGCAAACTGCTGCTTACACACGTCCTGCTGCTACTCCCCCTCCTCATGCTCTACTATCAGCCAGGCTGTACTCACCAACGCCATGGACATCGGGGGAGATGATGCTGTGTCTGGAATTTATATCTTAAATATATATCTCTCTTTCCTGGGGAAATGAGTTTAAAACATATTGCTAAAGGGCCACTCTACCTTCATATTTTTTATTCCCTTTGCATTTGTAGGAAAATGTATAAATATTTTACTTTTTGTTTGTTCACCTTAGCCTCTTTGAAGGTGTTAATGACCGAATTGCAGTTTCAGCCTTGATTAAGATGTTTCAGAATGGCTGACCAAAGTTACCTTACCTCTTACCTTTGATATCATAGTGGTCTTAATAAAGGAATGTCTATATCCTTATATAACACTTCTACAGTACATAAAGCAATACAGTGCTGTACAGTTTTGCAGTGGGTTGGGGGTGGCGCCATGGGAGGTGTGGGTACTATAACACATTTGGGTTACCTGCTAGGAGGTCATCAGAGTAGCACATTGGAGGGTTGAACTCAGGTGCATCAGAATGGCTGACAATAGCTACATTACTGCACAAAGGAGGCTTATATGCCAGTATGGCAACACTATGGCCTGTGAAAGCTAAGCAATACCCACAGGCAGCATTCAAACTAGATTGGGATATTTTCAGGCACAATGATTTGAAATGGCCAGGCACAAAATGTTCCTTATGCTCAAACACAGTTGGACTGGGGTGCCAGGGGTTCACCAGAAAATTTTAGGCCCACTCTATGTCTCTATATTCACCTTCTTTATTCTCATACCATCTTGTCTTTCTATACTCTCATCTGTCCTTCTGCCCATTTCTCCTCTTTGTTCTTCTACAAGAAAAAAGCACCAAATGTTGCTGATGCTCAAACACTGTATTGACTGGGGTGCCAGGGGTTCACCAGAAAACTTTAGGCCCACCCTTCTTCTCTTTACTCACCTTCTTTATTCTCATACCATTGTGTCTTTCTATACTCTCATCTGTCCTTTTCCCCACTTCTCCTCGTTGTTCTTCTACAAGAACAAAGCACCAAATGTTCCTGATGCTCAAACACTGTTTTGACTGGGGTGCCATGGGTTCACCAGAAAACCTCAGACCCACTCTTCCTCTCTTTATGCACCTTCATTATTCTCATGCCATCTTCTCTTTCTATACTGTAATCTGTCCTTCTCTCCATTTCTCCTCTTTGTTCTTCTACAAGAACAAAGCACCAAAGGTTCCTGATGCTCAAAAACTGTTGAAATGGGGTGCCAGGGGTTCACCAGAAAACCTTAAGCCCACTCTTCCTCTCTTTACTCACCTTCTTTATTCTCATATCCCAGAATTGAGGAATAGGCATGGTATAGACTTATAATTTCAGACAGGCAGGCCTAACCACACCCATATTGAGTTAGAAACACTAACTTTAAAAAGCAGGAGTCATTGTTATCTGAACACAGCAGTGACTCCTGCCTGTCAGAGCTAAACATTTCCCCAAGACAAACAGCTGTCACCTTATACATTGCCTTATAGTACCTGCCTTGTAGCCTGATTCTGACTTATATAACTTATCAATACACGGCAAACTTTTATTACCAAAGATAGCATTGCCATGAACTATACCTACAGGTACCATGCTTATTATTGTTCATTTGGCAATCTGTCACTTATGTGTTTTACCGGCTGCAACCAATATTACGAAGTTTTGGAGCAGGAACCAAACTCAAAAATTAGAATAGAATACATGCAGCAGTCACTTGGGTATAGTATGGTATGTAAGGAGAGCTAAGGCAGACAGAAATATATATATATAAAGGCATGCGGAGGAGACGCAGCATGTTACCCTTAATTGTCTTCCACTTGTCAAATGCTCCTTTTAGTAACAGCTGATGCACTCAGAACTAAAAACACCCATCATTTAATAGCACCGCAGAGAGCTTGATACAAATAGTCCATTACTGCATGGCCAGGTTCAGCAATTTAAATGTTTCTACGTTTTTATTGTATTATCTACATATAATGGCATGATCCTTTTATGGCTCCATCTGATGGAACTAGTTAGTGCAGAGCTGACTGCTCCCTGGCTACAGATCTGATGGGGTGTGCAAGTAGGCAAGAAGGCTTACTGTGATAGACTGGAACACCGAGTATAGTCATGCAGGCTAACACTCATTTGTTTGTCCAGACAAGGCTGGCTATTATTGGCCATGGACATCTTCTATTGATATCCTAGAGCAACTAGCTTTGTCATTCATCCATTGCAAATTCAGTTTTAGTTTATATAAACTTACTGCAGCCCAAACAGCCTGAAGAAGGACATGTCAAAGCTATTCTCCTTACTAAGTAACATATGACGGCTTTGGCTGTAAGCCAATGGTCTCCAAACAATGGGGTTGGCACCTCTAAATGGGGGGAGGCCAAATAGTGTATTATTTGGGGAGACGGATCTTCTAGATACATCTAAGAGCCAACTTAGTGGTCAGACAGGGTAAGATTTGGGAAAAAAATGTATCTTCAACACTAGATATTCATGGAACTATGGCTGATACACTGATATTTTCCTTGTAACTGTAACTTTGTAATGAGTTAAAGTAGGGTCTAACCAAAGTCTGAACCTCCAAGGTGGGCTTAAATTGAAAACATCCAATAACCACTGCTACAAGCTAAGACATGACAGAGAAAAATAAAAGATTACAAAACTACCCTTCAACAAATGTTATGGTGCATCCAGTTAAAATATGGATAGCTAGCTTTATCACCAGCATTCTCAGCTCAAGGTCATGGCTTTGTGCCCCCAGACAAGTTAGGGGGTTAAATTCTTTATTATCCCAATATGGGGCAAAACATTAATAAAAAATAATTAAAACAATTGAATGCACTTCATCTGCATAAACAAGAATAGCAGAAAGTGGAAGCTATGTACCACATAATTATAATGGAGTGGGTTTTGTGTCCTGGATTCCCTAACAGCAAATTCATTTTAGCAGCCGGTACCCACTACAGGGAATGGAAATGGCTTTGCAGAAAATTCATGTCCATTTCAATCAGCAGATCAATTCACCTAACTGACTGTTTCCTTGGCTAATCTGCACACCGGTTGGAGTCGGTCCGAATGGGTAACAAGTGAACGACACGCCTGGGGCATCGGCCTAATAACATGCTGCCTAATTTACAGAACCAAACCACTGTCAAGCAGTAGATACATTTAAAGCAGAAAAATATGGAAAAGGATTTGAAAATCAATAAATAAATATACATTGTGCAGACGTGGAAGGCTCCAGGCTATAAGAACGGAACAGCAATGCTAATGCACAGTTAAGACATAACTGCAACTCATCATCAACCAAAGGGATAGTGGGAAATGTAGTTCGCAAATAGCATGAGAGCTAGATAAATGGTTGCCTTTTGAAGTCAAGCCCAAGGGATTGTGGGCCGTTTTGAATTAATTCTCAACCATCTGGCCACTTATACTGTATAGTTACATAGCAGTTAACTGGAAAAAAAAACATTATCCATGAAGTCCACTCTTAAGGTCAAATATTTTTTCTAGGTAATCTAGAGGAACCCCAATTGGAAACCAATATCCCCTGACATCTGTCCTTACTGTCTACCAGTCAGAAAAAGGCTCTCTTGCACCCTGAACCCACTGGTGCTCCCTGATTTTCATATCTCATTTAATGGGTGGGTCGGGTGGGTTTGTGTGCAGGAGAGGGGATGCCTGGATGCCTACATCGCTGTCCCTCATGAAGATGCTATTCATGGGGAGGAGCTTCATTTCTGAGTGTAGACACCTGCAGACATATTTTGCAACCTGCAGTAAATGGCCACCTCCTCATTTTATCAGGTAATTGCATTACACTTTATTGCTATAGTACCAACATATTAGCACTTTACAGAGATTATCCATTGTTCACTTCAGGTCAAATGTAGTCCAGCAAAATTTGGGTAAAGTTTGGTTAAGCAAACAGGAGGTATAAGCGCTGGTAAAGCAGCGTTCTCATAAATGGATTCTCTTGCATCTGTAATGGAGGTTTTATGTAGGATTTGCAACCCCTTTAAAGGTGACCTGTCACTCTAAGAAATAATTCCAAATCCTTATGTTGAACAAAACAAGTGACTAACTCTATATAAATTGTTTCAATTTTGTTCTGTTCAGTCTTGGAATTCACAGTCACAACATACAGGCAGGGGCCATTTTTTTGACATTTTTATTAAGGCAAGTTTTGTATGACCCCAAAAATTTTGTATCAGAATGGGAGACCTAATGGCTATGCCCATGTACTGACTACACAATTAATTAGTGCTGAGTGGAAAGCAGGGTTGGACTGGGTCGGCAGGACACCAGGAAAAAAACCTGGTGGGCCCTGCTGCCCCAAGACCCGCTCCCCACGGGCGCATTAGATTGTGCTCTCCCTGCACTTGATCGCTGTTGCCTCTGTCCTGATTTCAAAGAGAAGAGAAAAGAGGTACATGCTGGTGGGGGTAGGGGGCGGAGGGGTGTTGTGGCTGGGATGGGGAGCCGAAGAGGGGGGGTGCCCCAATGATGTAGCCCCGGTGAGCCCAGACTCCCCTCCCAGTCCAATGCTGAGGGAAAGTGAAATTATTTTGACTACTACACCACTATACCTGTGCCACCTATAGGTGGGACAGTCAAAATTTGATTGACAGCTCATATTTATTTTTAAATATATATATAACATGTCGGGATGTTTTAATAAAAAAAAAGAATGGGTTTCATGTTTAATTTGCAAATGACTTTTATTATACAGTTTTTAATGTCTGGTTGACAGGTCATCTTTAATGGAAGCCCAGCAATCATAGGCACTGATGCCAAAAGCAACACCATGCAATATTATCAAGAGCCACTGACTCTATGGATTTAAGAGGATCTGCCTGGTTTGTTTACACTTGATGCCTTCTACTTGGTTAGAGTCCTCATCAATCAGTAAACAGAAATAGTGAGGGAGCAGAATTAGTGGAAGTATCTAGTTCAAGAAAGCGTGTTCTGTTACACTTACGGAGCATTAATGGGATTATAGATGCTAAATCAAAGATTTTTTTTATTATCGGGACAGAACATCCAAGGAATCAATTATTTGAACAAGATCAGCTCATGGCCACAAAATATAATAAAGAAACAAGAATTAGAAGCTACGGGTTAAGATAACAGAAATCAAAATAAGAGACAGATAAGCAACTGTCTGTGGATTGGGATGAGAGCTCCATTCTTCACCTGGGTATTGAACCCCTGTACTAACTTTCTCTTAGGGTTACTTCCTTTATATTGCCTAATAGGGAGTCAGTTGTACATTATAGATTGCTGTCCCACGAGTAGAATTGATTATTGTTTACACCAGAGTTAAAATGCCCTCTGAGCACATGAGATCTTTAGAATTCTATGCCGGAAACAGCCTGACGGTCTCTGAGGAGCATGGGGTCCTGTTAGACCAGGAGGCAGTTCCGAGTTGCAGGATAAGGGAAGGATTGCAGAATCTGTTTGCTAAAAAACAGCGATAATAAAAAAAACTGGTAGAAAAGAGAATGCGTCAAGACTGATTCATAGCTTCTTCCATGCTCCAGAAATATCATATTCTCTTTAGCAACCTCTAAGCCAAAATGAGCACTGGATTTATAGAGCCAAAAAGCTTCAATAGCAGTGTTGCTCCATCCGAAAGTTGCCAGACTACAACTCCCAGAATATTATCAACAAATTAAAAAGTAATGGGAGCTGTAGTCCAGCAACAACAGACATTGATTTTCAAAGCAACACTGTCCAGTAAATTCTCCAGGGACAGATGCCTAACTGGTCCAGGAGGAAACCTTCATCGAAAGTTCATACAATCATCAACAAATACGGCCCAAACACTAGCACTACATTGAGTGCCATGCTAAAGCACATGCCAGGCAAGGAATATGCATATGAATATTGAGCTAATGGCATTGCAGGTTCAATATGTGCATGCCTGTTACCAAATCTAAGATCATACGTATGTGCCTACTGAGTGATTTCTATATGTATATGTGTGCACCAGCATGGCCACCTACACCGGGTTTGGGTTCCTGATAATCCTAGATTGACAATCTTGAAACTCTGGCAAAATAGGACTGTTCAAAGGTATCATAGACTTTATATTGGACTTGTGTGGAGTTGTTTGCTTTTGAAATGCCTATTTTACCACCCATTTCAGCTCCTGGTGTGGAAGGCACAGGTTGCACACGTTGCAGGGCTTTCTTCCAATAATACTATTGTATTCGCCATCTGGAGTGTGGGGTCTGATAGCTCTTTATGTTGGGGATGCTTTAGAAAGTTAGGGGCTGCTACAGAATTAGATTATAGGAAAGTTTATATTGTCTTTAACAGACTACAGCAAGCCCATCTTTAGCTGTGGTTGTGCCAGGGTCAACCAAAACTTTTCTGCATTCCTCATTTATATCAAGTAGAACCATCTAACTTAGAGCTGCGGCACTGTTAAACATATAGAACTCAGTACTCCCAGCAGCCTTCGGAAGACAGAGCAGGTCTGTCAGGTACCAGCAATATAAATTAGGTAGGGGAATAAAATAAAAATTGGCATGAGAGACAAATGTGATTTTGTGCAGCCCCCGTCCCTTTTTGCACCGTCTCTGTCAGTATATTTTAATGTGAGAACAAACTAATTAGATGATCATTCCATGGAAAGTACAAACTCGATGTCACAGCTTGCTTCTGTCAATGTCACTGTGTGATGAAGTTCAGCACTTTCTGGGCTCATGCAAACGTCATGAGAAGAAAGTTTTCTTCCCCATATTTTTGTGTTCTTGCTCATAATTCCATGAAGGTAAACCCTGGAGTATATGCATTTTTAATTTAATTGGTGTTGTAACTTGATATTGCTTGGCCCCACATGAAATTATTTTTCAGGCCCCAAAATGTCTAAAAGTTGACTGGTTTTACCAATATTTATTGAAATTGTATATAAATTAGGGCTTTGTCGGGCCCCTATACCTCCTGGACCGCCCTGCAGCCACAGGGTCTGCTTCCTCTGTAGTTACGCCCCTGAAGTTAATTATATGTACAAAGCTCACTAGGGTTCTGACCTGGACAGTCTGGTTTTTACACAAGCTGACCAGTTTAAAAATGCCTGTCCAGCACAGACCACTGGGTCATAAACCTGTCACTAATCTACCCCCTGAGATCACCAGCCGTCCCTGAAAATCATTGCTCCAGCCAAAATCACCCCCTAAACCTCCTGTCCAGAAGGTCCACCTAGCAAAGGTGGCAACCCAACAGTTTACCCATATTAGTATACAGTCCAAAGACAGTTGAGTTGAGATCATGATTGGGTATAACTTGGTGGGTTCAGGGCGTAACAGGGTGTGGCTGAGGCCTCCAGGGTGATGTCAATATCTTGGATCTTTGGATGTATCCAAGGATTAGGCAGTGGGTGGACAATGAAGGACAATTATGTTCTGATAATGGCATTGATTTCATTCTCATCTTTGATATTAGACAAAACCATAAACATCCATAAGGGTAATGGCACATCGGGGAGATTTAGTCGCCTGGCGACTAATTGCCTCTTCTTTGGGGCGACTAATTTCCCTGAACGGCTTTCCCCTGTCTTCTGCCTGGTAGAATGCCAAATTGCCTGCAGTATGGCCAGTATGGCACTCGTGGGGCTTCGTTTTCCGAAGTAGTCCAAAGTTGCCTCATAAGGAAACTTCGCCGAGAGTCCATTGCAGCAGGTGTTTTTACATTTTAGCAGGCGGAAGGCAGTTTGGGGAGATTGTCGCTATTGTCACAGTACTTAACTATCTGATAAAAGAAGAGGATATTAAATACTTCATGAGTAACAAAAGTCTAAATTAAGCATGTTTTCTTAATTCTGGGAAAAATAGACAATGGTGATGGGCTTATAAATATCCATTTGAAATGTAACCTTTCCTATTAAAGAAATTTGAATATAGTCCTTATTCCCTCTGTAATAAAATCCTAGCCCATGTTGTTTGCAGTAATATTCCCTTAACCTTTTTTGCAGAAAGTTGGGATCAAGTATAAGGAAATAATTTTTAGGATAAAATGGAGTGTATGGGAGATGGCTATCCCATAATAATGGGTTTCCGGATAATAGATCCTATATATATATATATATATATATATATATATATATATATATATATCCAAAAACCACTTGGAATACTTACTATTAAGTTAGCAGTTACTGTAATATAACACCATACTGCAGCCTTGATAGAGATAGCAAGGTGATCATTAGAGTAAGGTCAGTGTGTCCTCCTTTCCTGCGCTCTGTGTTTCTCTGCTTACTTTTACTTCATGTATTGACAATGTAAGAATCTGACTCTTCACTGCTTCAGTTAATGAGTCCATTGGGAATTTCAAATGCCTTAAAAGAACAGAGCAGTTCTGAGCAACCAAGCCTTGGAAGTCCATGCAGTACCTGATGTGAGTTCATTCTTACCAATTATCCTCATCAATAAATCGACTTTAGGAAAGGAATTACTGGGCAGTACAATGGAGAGAGAGTAAACGGAGAAGTAATGTGCTTTAATGTGGGAACACAGTAGGACATGTATTCAGTGGTCAAAGTTCACCTTTAAGTTACATTTTAGTTTATTATAGAATGGTTAATTCTAAGCAACTTTTCCATTGGCCATCATTTTTTTTATATAGTTTAATTATTTGCCTTTTTATTTTGACTCTTTCCAGCTTTCAAATGGGGGTCACTGACCCCATCTAAAAAAAAAAAAAAAACTCTGTAAGGCTACAAATTTATTGTTATTGCTATGTTTTATTTTTCATCTTTCTATTCGGACCCTCTCCTATTCATATTCTACTCTCTTATTCAAATCAATGTTTGGTTGCTAGGGTAATTTGGACCCTAGAAACCCGATTGCTGAAATTGCAAGCTGGAGAGCCACTGAAAATGCAGGTGATACGGAGGGGGCGGGGCCCGACTGCGTGTCACGCACCAGGGACCGTCCCCCTCTAGTTTAGCTACTGCACCTAGCACCTGGGTTCTCCTGTAGCAGGTCTTCTACCACAATTGTCTGGTCTTTATTAGTTCCTCTCCGAATTAAAAAGCCCGTACAATACAGAGTCAAGCCCATTTGTTTAGTTATCAGTGTCTGTCCAGTAAGATATTCAGGCTTGGATTTGTGGAAAGGCCACCTAGGCCCGAGTCTAGGGCGGCAAGATTTTGGTTCAAAAACATTGAATCATTTTTTAAATTTCCTGTGCACCAATCCCCATTGCTCCTGTCCCTCTGGAGGGGACAGGGGCGTCAAACGGCAGTGGGCCTAGGGGCGCCCACTATGTAAATCCGGCCCTGAAGATATTTACATTTTCTGACCAAGGCTTTCTCATTTGTCTGAAGAATACCCAGAACCTTAACACACAAGACAGCTTTCTGCAAGCACAAATGATTCGGCTTCAAGTATGACATAAAATAATAAGTAAGACTTAATTTTTCCAGATGCCAATCTGTTCATGAAAATGACTTTATAGAAGCTTCCGAAGGGTCCTCTAAAACGGGTGTTTGAAGTGTGCTGGAGACTTAATCAATGGACTGTGAAATGAATTACCTAAATACAAAAACAAAGGTTTCCAAATTCTGGTGGCCAGAATGGGGCGGGACCAGTGCATGGCAGAGAAGATGCCCCCGGATAGCTTTTAATCTGGTTTTGTATCTGTGAGTGCATTCAAAGAATTTTGTAGAAGGTTCGTGTGTCTTTTAGGCATCATTACTCTACCATTATGCAGCTATATTGCTATAGAAATCCTAAGCTGCAGTTTGATATATTTTCCTTCACATTTTCTTATACATATTTATGACTATACCAGGGATGCTGGAAGTTGTGGTTCAGATGTAGTTAGAGGACTGTACATTTCATACAGTCCATATTGTACTCCATTACTCCAGGTAATATTACAGGATTATATATCTCGGTTCCCCATATAAATGTTGTGGTCTGGTATGTATCAGTGCCATCCATTTGAGGTTAAGAGATCTCTATTCACTGTCTTTAATTCTTTTTTATTTTTTTTTCTGTTTACAAGTGGGTACTTGTTGCTGCCAGATGAAATCCTGCGACATGTAATTGCTAATCATAGTCTCCGACTCCAGTACCCTACAGACATTGCGCTAAAGCTGTCTGGAGCCAGGGAGTCCCATAAACACTGTCAAAGGAAGCCGCGTTCCATCTAACAAGATGATATTTTTATGGTGATATTATTATTTTGCATTATTTCACAGGGAGTAAGTCATAAATAATAACTTCATCACTTGTGGAGCACAGTGATGGCCCAGATTTATTGCAAGCAACAACAGCAAGTGTGGGGGGCAGTTGGGGGTGTATAGAGTGGCATTTAAGAAGTGGAATTGCCTTTTTAAAATTTATACTATGGGGGGGGGATGTTAAACTAATACAAGATTATCAAACTGTGTCCACCAGAGACTTCCTTCAAAATCTCATGGTGGAGCTTTACCCAATAAAAGAAAATATAATTCTAAGCAACTTTGCAATATACAATCATTACAATATTTTACAAATTTTTAAGCTATTTGTACAGTATGAATATTGCTATTGAAAGCAGTGTCCGTCCCTTTCTATTATCCTGGTGGCTCAGACTGTTGATACAATGTAAGACACAGCAGCTGATTAACAGACCTGTCTTTACTGGGGAACTAAGACTTTTGCAACGTTGTTTAAAAAGTAACAGGAGTTAAGCAAATGCTGCAATTGTTAAATAACTTTAAAAGCACTAAAAAAAAATTAATAAATATAACATAGTAAGTTAGGTTGAAAAAAAACAACATCAAGTTCAACCTTTTAAGTCTGGAAAGGTGCTTAGAATGATGCTTTTTTTTATTAGGCAAAATTTTATTTTGGGTTTCCCCTGGCCTTTAAGTGTTCAGAGTGGATCTTGGTCACGCCTGTCCCACCCCAGCTGTACCCAGGGCCGCCATCAGGGGGGCACAGGGGGTACTCCTGTACTAGGCCTTAAGGGGGGCCCGGCTATGCTGCACTTTTCAAATAGCCCCCCTTGATTGTGCCGAAGCCGTGACGCCTCTTCTGTCCCAAAAAGCCGAACAGCCGAGGTGACAGCTGAAGTCCCGAAAAGCAGCGAAAAGACCTGAATTCCTGAAAGCAGTGAACAGATCCAAATTCCCGAGGCAGAGAAAAGACCCGAAGACCTGAATCGGCGAAAATACCCGAAGTCCTAAAGCAGTGAAAAGACCAGAGGTCACGAAAACAGCCGAAATTGAAGTCGCGAAGCTGCGAAAAGACCCAATGTCCCGATAGGAAGCGAAGTTGAAGTCCTGAAGCCATGAGTTCAATTCTACTGAACACCAATTTTCTCATTTTTATTTTAATGATTTTTAATAATTTTTAATGATTTATAATGATTTCTAATGGCGGCCCTGGCTGTACCACCCCGGTTGTGCTACCTGTTCCACTGATTAGGAAGATTTTAAAGGGGTTGTTCGCCTTCCAAAATCTTTTTGAGTTCAGTTGTTTTCAGATAGTTCTTTAGCGATAAAGACTTTTTCCAATTACTTTCTATTATTAATTTTGGCTGTTTTTCTAAAATTTAATTTTAATTGTTCATTTTTTCACCTTCTAATGTCTAAATCTTCATTTAGCAGTTCTAAATGATATATAAGTTGATCCATTTCCCTGCTGAGCAGAGTTTGATTAAAGGCAACGGTTAGAATTGATATAATAGTTGCTAATATTCCCACAGATGCCGCTGAGAAATATATGAACTAAATGTTACAAAATTGAAATAGTTCTGCACCTGGATCACTGAGTTGCCAGATTGAAGCACCAGAGACAGGAACTTCAATTTTGGCACAATCTGAAAACAATTGAACTGAATAAAAGTGTTTGGAAGGTGAAAACCTCTTTAAAAGGGTGAGCTCAAATACAACATGTCAGAAATGATTATATATAGAAAGTTTTTATTTAATTTTAATTATTCTATAGTTCCCCTATCCACAGTGGCATAACTACAGGGGGGGAGAAGATGCAGAGAAATGGACCCGCAGGAAGGGGTGACTCTGTACATTTCACCTATTCCCATGTTCATGTGTCAGTGTTGGGGAACGGGTGCAGTACCCACAAATGTACAGAGGGTTTTCTTGAAACAAAAACTTTTAAAACACAAGCCAGGTGGGGGAGGGCTGTTTGGGGGGAGATTTTTGTTATTACTCAATTTTCCTGGAGTTAATAATGATATTCAGAAAGATGCAAGTAAATTAATAGAAAAACTGTAAGTCCATATTTTGACATTATGGGGCATATTTATCAAGGGTCGAATTTCAAATTGAAAAAACTACGAAATTTGAATTCAAAATGACCAACTGAAATTAAGTCGAAGTTTTTTTTTGTCGAATAGGTCCGTTTTCGATCTAATATGTCCATATTCGGGCGAACTTAAAATTTTCAAAGTCCACCAAATAGGTTCTAGGAGGTCCCCCATAGAGACAGTACATGATAAATTCCAATATTCACATTTTTTTTCAGACTCAAATCAAATTTGGAATATTCCCTGGTCAAAGTACACAAAAAATAGCTCGAAATTCAACTTTTTTTTCACTCGACCTTTGATCAATCTGCCCCTAAAAGAAAAAAATGTGGGCATCAGGTGGGCCTTTTTGAGTGTAAAGGAATATTTTCGGTCAACACCAAATTTGTCTTAATGTTACTTTTATGAATTTCCCCAGATATCTTTAATACATATTTGTGTTGTTTAGATTAGATTAAAGGGGACATGAACCTTCTATAACATATTCTTGTAATTTTCCTGGATTTTTTTCTCCAGGGCCATGCTCTGTAACTATTGGAGCCACTGATTGTGGCATCATCACCTGCTGTGGCATTTTATGCAATGGAGAGTAACTGCTTTATGGGCAGCCTGTTTTATCAGGAGAACAACTGGTGTGCACTCTTATGTCCAAAGCGCCACGGTACAAACACAATAGACCCTACCTTGTTGGCAATCAATTTTTATTAGCAGGGACAAAGCTCTGTGCCCTTCAAGAGACTGCTAAAAAATCAAAGCTTTTGCAGACACATGTCTATATAACAGTGTGAAAAGGTCTAAGTGAGCTTCCTTGGGCATCAATAAGGGCAACAGTTGTTAAAAACAGCTTGAGTACAAGCAAAGGGACACTGCACCAAAGCTGCTTCTATTTTTGTGTATTAGTCACATAGCATTGCTTTATTTTTATACAGAACTCCACTTTATTTATTATTATAAATATTATATATTATTAAGGCATGCTGGGAGCTGTAGGCCAATAATATCAAGGATGGATTCTTAGGGGCAAATTTACTACAGGGGGAAGTGACTAACGCTGGCGAAAATTCGCGCAACTTCGCTAGTACTATAGCGGTACTTCGCTCCCTAACGCCAGGTGAATTTGTGCTCTGGTGAATGGACGTAACTACGCAAATTTACTAAGATGCAGATTCTACTGAACGTTACCTCTTGTGCCAAAACTCTAGCGTCTTTTCCTTTTTAGGGTGATAGGCTGCAAAAGAGTGTCAATTTTTTTGGGGGTAACCCCCCCTACATTTCCTAACATATGGCACATAAACTATACACTGGGCTCTTCTTTTATTAAGGTTTCCCGGGCTTGTGTAGTGTAATGTATTTGCTGCAACATATATGTTCATTGAACTTTAACTTCCCGCCGTATGCAAATTAGGCAATGCTAGCGCAACTTCGCTTTGCTTGGCGCAGTAATGCTAGCTCAACTTTGCCAGTGTTCGGCATCCTGGACGCAACCTTGGATTTTAGTGAATTAGCATTGTCCTGGCAAATCTACGCCTGGCGAAGTGTTGCACTGCGAGCGAAACCAGTCGCTGCCGAATTTTTGGAGTTTAGTGAATTTGCCCCTTAGAACAACACTGCCTTATAAAAGTGCTATGTTCTCAGGGCTGGAAACCTACGTAACAGGGTACTCCAACAACAGTTTCCAATAGTTTTCAATTACATAGCTTGAAAAAACAGAGGTAGTTGGAGTTGGATTCATTTTGATGAAGGGAGTCAGGAGCCCCCCCCCCGAAAAACTGATGGTGCTTGGTTCAGTCTGACACTGAAACAGAGTCAGACTGAGCCTGCGGGACACAAGAATAGGGGATAGGGGAACAGTTTGAGGTGTAATTTTCACTTGCAGAGGTACTTAGTGGGCCACAGTGGAGGGGTCCAAAATGGAAATGGGGACCTCAACAGTTGGGGTGGTGGGCCCTTGAGTTGGTGGTCCGGACACTGAGACACCCCAGTCCTATACTGTGTGACAGTTTGGTGATGGAGCAAGTTTTTCTATTTTTTACAATGGAATGTGTAAAACTAATTTCTTGTTATCCTTGAATTAGCCTAGGCAGTCCATAGGCAGTGGTGTAGGTAGATGTCACTGGGCCCCACAGCAAATTCAGTTAAGGGCCCCAAAACCTTGGTAAATTGACCTATTCCACCAAGATGTATTAAAAATGATCTTGCCCATAATGGGCCCTCTACACTCCTGGGCCCCCCTGCAACTGCAGGGTCTGCTTCCTCTGTAGTTACTCCTCTGTCCACTGAAGGGACTGCCGGCTGCAAGTTTGATCTGATGGGCAGCTTTGTGGCCAAGTTATCTGTACTATACATGTTTCATTTATTCCTCAAGCTAACCAGAAGAGCTTACATAATGTGAGCCTCACAAAAGTTTAGTCACATTACTGAAGAGTATGGGGGGATTGTCAGTGGCGTAACTAGTTGTTACTGGGCCCCATAGCAAATTCAATTTAGGGCCCCAAAATATTTATAAGTTGGCCTATTTTAGCAAGATATATTAAAATTACTAATTAATTAGGGTCTCACTGGGCCCCCTACACTCCTGGGCCCCCCTGCAACCGCAGGGTCTGCTTCCTCTATAGTTACGCCCCTGGGGATTGTGTTGCTTTGGAAACAGGCCCTCGAATGGCATAGGTTAAGTTCATGCTGGCCCCTGAGTGTAACTACTGTGCCACTGTATCGTTCAGCACATCTGTGATTTGTTAATATTCACCCACCAAATACTGGCTCAGCGCCTTGACTATCCACTGCGGTTGCCAACATCTTGCCCATGTCTGAATTTCCTCTCGCCCCCCTCACTATAAAACAAACAAGTCAGAGGGCAGCAGGTTATTTGCCCACTGAAGAGGGTGTTGCTTTGATTTACAGAGGGCGCAGCATAGATTCCTTCCAGTAAAAATTTACATATTTACACCTTGTCTCGTTTTACTGCTGCAATATAATTGTCTCTCCTGCTAAGAATCATAGGAAATGAGCCAGCCTGTCTGCCATTATGGCTAATTATAGTCTGGCACAGGATTTTATAGGAGCCCCCTGCATGGATTCCTCCTTCTTTAGCCGCACATTAATTATCTTATAGAATGCCTTTGCTTCAGTTGCAAGGATAATTGGCACCGGCACCTTTGCCTGTCGCACGGACTCCGCTGAGTTGTGATTGTTTGTGGCTTTTTAAATATATGCCCCTCTTTTTTCTAGTCATATTTCTATCTGTTCATCTCATCTATCTACTTAATTTCGCTATTGAAGTCTGCCTGCCTATTTACATTACAGGTATAGACTGGCCATACCTGTTTCTTTCTGTCCATGTAAAGTATCTATCATTTATCATCTATCTATCTCTCTATCTATCTATCTATCTATCTATCTATCTATCTATCTATCTATCATCTCTCTCTCTCTCTCTCTCTCTCTCTCTCTCTCTCTCTCTCTCTCTCTCTCTATTATCTATCTATCTATCTATCTATCTATCTATCTATCTATCTATCTATCTATCTATCTATCTATATATCTATCCTCTATCTATCTATCATCTATCTATCTCCCTATCTATCTATCTCTATCTATCTATCTATCTATCTATCTATCTATCTATCTATCTATCTATCTATCTATCTATCATCTATTTATCTATCTCTCGCTCTCTCTCTCTCTCTCTCTCTTTCTCTCTCTCTCTCTCTCTCTCGCTCTCATTATCCATCTATTCATCCATCCATCTATCTTTGTCTCTCTCACTCTATCTATATCATCTATCTATCTATCTATCTATCTATCTATCTATCTATCTATCTATCTATTATCTATCTATTATCTATCCATATATGTCCATCCATCTATGTATCTATATATCTATCTACCATCTATCTATCTATTTGTCAGCCTCTGTCTAGCTATCCTTTTATAGGGGGTCATTATGATACAGTGCACCATTTGTGCACCATACCATAAGGTGCAGCCCCCAGACAGAAGTGCTATTGACATGAGCACTATGGCTTACTTGGTTAATAGGGGTTAAAAGGGGTTAGTTCTTTTCCCTAGGAGACACAAAAAACAGACACTACAGCCGGTAGTTATGCCACTGACTAAATACATTTAATAATAAACAGCCTTCGGCTAAACATTGTGCTTACAGTGCCCGTAGCTTTAATATATAATGTTGGAAAGTTGATATTCTAATAAATGACTGCTTCTTCTGTAAAGCCCAAAAACCTCGGCACAGCATCACCTCTCTGTATCCATTAATCACCAGCTCTCACCTAGAAAATCATTTCTCGCATCTCTTGATGGAAGCGCATCCGCAGATGATCTAATAGCTGTACTGAGAAAAATACCAGACCTCTGTCATTACTTGCTTGCTAAAGAGATCCACAACAGAATTGCATTAGTGATATTCTGCTTGGGATCTGTGTGCTTGTATGTATGTATATAAATATATATATATATATATATATATATATATATATATATATATATATATATATAGCTCAATACAGAACTCCTAACAGTGGTTTATAGAAGTTGCCTCAGCCAGGGGAGCATCAGCTGGCACAGGCTGCAATGGGATTGCCTTTTTCCCACCACCACAACACTCTTCACTAACCTTCAGAAATTTGCCAGCGACAGCTTCACTAACATCGCCACACTTCGCCAGGACAACGCTAATTCACTAAAATGTGAAGTTGTGTCAAGGGCGCCGAACAATGGTGCAAGCAAACCAAAATTGCACTATCGGTGGCTAATTTGCATATGCCAGGAAGTTAGATTTCAATGGACGTATATGTTGCAGCAAATACATTACACTACACAAGCCCAGGGAACCTTAATAAAATAAACTAGAGTTGTTATATTGCCCTACACATGAGCCCAGTGTATCGTTTATATGCCATATGTTAGGAAAAGAAGGGGGGAAGCCGGGTACCCTAAAAACAAAATTGCGATCTTTTGCAGCCTATCACCCTGAGAAACTGGGACTTTCCCTTGGGACTTTGGGAATTTCCAAAAAATTTTTGCGGAACGCCTATCTACTCTATTGCACTTCGCCTGGTCTGAGGTGGAGAAGGCAAGTCTGGCGAAGGCAAGAGGTGACTTCAGGAAAATCTGCATCTTAGTGAATTTGCGTAGTTATGTCCATTCGTCAGAGTGAAAATTCGCCTGCCGTTAGAGTGCTAAGTAACGCTACAGTCTATCTCCTTCGCTAGCGAATTTACGCCAGCGTTAATCACTTCGCATTTAGTAAATTTGCCCTCATATCTACAACTTCACTGCCGCAACAAATCCCCAGTGGCTCCCTACATGCCTTTTTATTCCACACTCCAAAAACACAGGCAGTCTATAAAGGTGGTTCACCTTTAAGTTAATTTTTAGTATGTTATAGAATGACCAATTCTAAGCAACTTTTCAATTGGTCTTTGTTATATAATTTTTTAACATTTTCAAATGATTGCTGTTGTCTTTTGACTCTTTCCAGCTTTCAAATTATCCCATCTAAAAAACAAATTCTCTGTTAGGCTACACATTTCTTGTTATTGCTACTTTTTATTATTGCTCTTTCTATTCAGGCCCTCTCCTATTCATATTC
The DNA here is from genome assembly GCA_038501925.1 of Xenopus petersii. Lineage (NCBI taxonomy): Eukaryota > Metazoa > Chordata > Amphibia > Anura > Pipidae > Xenopus > Xenopus petersii. Next base: position 22,762,345 of record CM076676.1, read on the forward strand.
CAGTCGCTTATTAAAATCAATGCATGGTTGCTAGGGTCATTTGGACCCTAGCAACTGAAATTGCAAACTGGAGAGCTGCTAAATAACTCAAAAACCACAAATAATAAAAAAATGAAAACCAATTGCAAATTGTCTCAGAATATCACTCTCTACATCATACTAAAGTGGTGCAGCATATGTCAGCATGCTATATAAATACAGAAAAAAATAATAATAAAAGAAGGGATAGAGATAGAAGGCGACAGCTCAGTCCAACAGAGGCATCAGCTGATGACTCAGTATTACACTGCCCTACTGGGAGGCAAAGGGAATTCTGCGCTTGTAAAGCTCCCAGAACAGCAGACAGCTGGGTGAACACATTAGTGGAACAGATGACAATAGTGAAGGAAAACATATCAGTCAAGGGAGCAAGACTGACAGAAACAAGTACAAAAAACAGAGCAGTTATGAAACAAGAACTTACCCTGCATTATTCAAGGTGAGAATCAGCAGAAAGCGGGACTATAAAAATAGTGATCATTCCCTTTTATCAGTTTGGAAATATTTCCTGATTTAATGATGCGGCAATTTTATGCACAATGCCGTATCTGACTTTTAGAGACATGATGGGTCAGGAAACCTTTCTTTCAAGGGGACCAAACGTAAATGTTGAATTTTGTGCCAGAAAATAATGCATACTGTTTAGTAAAACAGAGCAGTTTGGTGGAGAAAATCAATTTACCTCAATTCTAAAAAAGATAACATTGCTTTCATGCTCGGATAAGTTTGCAAGTAGATGGTGAAGTCTCCGTTCTTCTCATACTGATTATTTACTGGTTCCCTAGGATGGTCATTTACACTGAGATCGGTCTCTTGCCCATAGTTACATAGTTAAGTTGGGTTGAAAAAAGACCAATGTCCATCAAGTTCAACCCTTCCAAATGGACCCTCAGCATCCATACATACACATACTCACACCACCCCTCCATACGCTCACATAAACTATATATATACCAATATCTATACTACCATGACCATATAAAATTTTTAAAAAAACCCAGACATGCTAGTATGGTCTCAGCAGAAATTGCCAAAGTAACAACCAGGAGTTTCCATTAACCCCAGACATGTCAGTAAGATCACTGCAGAAATGGGTAGATTGAAATCATTACCTTACTTAGACTTGCACAGGCAAAATACCACAAGCTTGTTCTTCTTACCCAGTGATCCCATGTTGTTTGTCTCTCACTTTGCCAAGCTAAAACTCCTGAAAAAAAAAAATCAAAGAAAGACATGCATTCCACGGTGGAATGCACAGCCATCTTTGATTTTTCCCCTCTCTTTCAAATTCAGCTGTGAGCAGCGAGTGGGAAGCAGGACATTTAAACTGTAATCCTAGACTGTGGGTTTTGTGATGAAAATCTGGACAGTTGCAAGGTATGCATCCATTCAGGGTCCTATTTAGCCCCCCTGTCACTCCAGCCTGTAAGTGGGCTCTTTACTTAAAGGGTCACTTTCCAGTCTTCTATGAGGAATAGCACTTGGTACATGAACATTGGTTTATATATGTAAACAGGCAGCAAGATTGTTCCTGCTGCAGCTAACTTTATATTATACCATTTTTTGCCCATTCAGATTGGCCACGCCCCTTGTTATTTAGACCACCCCTCCTTTTGGTTGCATTTAATCAGTTTATAGCTCTACCGGTCAGCTCTGAGAGCTGATAATGACGACTGTGGCTAGATAGTCAGTGATAAATGATGACCTACACAAAGCTAAAGCCAAATACCAAGTCTAGACACTAGAAAAATAAAGAGGAAAAAAATTATAAATATTTTCATTTTACAAATACAAAAGGAATATCTTAAGTGGCGTAACAGCTCTTTAAAGGGGAAATTATACTTAATGTGCAAGTAAGCTACTGTCACATGTCTCTGTCATTTCAAGGGATGATAAATGGAAGATAATTCCTATGAACAACAGAGTACATTTTCCTCCTTTAAAACAATTTTCTTGACGATACTGAACCTATTATTCTCCAGTATCTGCCAGTTTATCTGATGCCACCGCCTCCCCTATTTTCTCACTTTATCCTCCATCTATCCGTATATTCTGTTCAGTGCCATGGCTCCTACAAGTACATTCTATTCCTGCATCTTGTGCTGATAGATGTTTCCATGGCCCAGGGTTAAACCGTATCATTTTCACAGTTTGGGCAAATTTATTTATGGATATTGTTCTGCACGGTCACTGTTGGGGGCCCCATTTTCAGTGGGTGATTGGATTCATAGATTTGTCCCAAGCCTTGTAATCCTGATGAAGGTCACGCATGAATGCAACAGCAGATCAGAACTGTGCGTTTGAAGGGGCTGTAGACTGAAAATGCTAATTTATGGTACAAATTCATTTTTTCCCTCTTTTCTCAGCTTTTCTTTCAATTTTTAGTTAAGCACACGGGCAGATTCGGGGAGCTTTAGTCGCCTGGCGACTAATCGCCCCTTCTGCGGGGCAACAATCTCCCCAAACTGCCTTCCCCCTGCCTGCCGCTTGCTATAATGACAAAACAACAGCACCAATGCACTCGTGACGCTTTGATTTCCAACATCGCCCGAAGTTGCCTCGTGAGGAAACTTCAGGCGTCTTTGGAAATCGTAGCGCCTCGATAGGGCTATGCACATTGGTGCCTGTATCAGAGGTATTTTGAGAATGGTTTTAAGCCTCTTCAATAAGGGGTTAATAGAAATTTGGGTACAAATTATAGGGAACAGGAGATTATACTATTGTTCGCCTTTTTGTTAACTTTTAGTATGACGTAGAGAGTGATATTCTGAGACAATTTGCAATTGGTTTTCGTTTTTTTTTTTGAGTTATTTAGCTTTTTATTCAGCAGCTCTCCAGTTTGCAGTTTCAGCAATCTGGTTGCTATGGTCCAAATTACCCTAGCAACCATGTACCAGTGTTTGTCCTTGTCTATTCTCTGCCCTGGTGGCTCAGACTGTTGATACAATGTAAGACATGGCAGCTGAATAACAGACCTGTCTTTGCTGGGGAATTAACGGGGGAATTTAATAAAAGTCGTTAACGGAAAAAACTATTCGAAATGCTAATTTATTAAAGCAGGAAACTGTTTTGCGACCACTTCCAACAGTGGAAGACCGTTTGCATTTGTTATAGTGTGCGCCAATGCGCAGCAAATGTAATAAGACTTCTTACTGAAAAAGTCCTTATGTTTGCTCCAGAAGATTACGACACCTTCAAGCACTTCTTAAGAGTGTGCAATTAAAATTCGCAATGCAGTAACAGTTTAAGGAACAATGTTACATTGCGAGATGTGGATTTTTATTCTTATTATTGTTTTCTCTTTGCGACTTTACATTCGACTTTTGCAACATTGTTTAAAAGTAACAACCAGGAGTTAAGCAAATGCTGCTTTCAGTAGCAATTGTGTTTACAAATAACTTAAAAAAGACTGGAATAAATACATGTATATTGGAAATTATTAATTGAAATAATAAGAATTTAAAGGTGAACCACACCTTTAAGGCGGTCACTGAAAGGGCCATCATTACTGCATCTTGTATGTTTAATTTGTTAATGAACTTTCAGTCTAACAGGGGCTCACAGGCAAGATCTGTTTTTGTAGGATTTCAAATGAAATAAAGACAAGGACAACTTTGTTGCCATGGTTTTACCAAAGGAATCTCTGCAAGAATTTCAGAAGTAAAACGGAAAAACAAGAACAAGTTGAATGCATGAATTGTACTTCATCTTTCATAGTGTGTATAGTGAGGCAATAGCGTTTTACAGAGAGGGGGTTCTAACTTTGGCATAGTTACATAGTAAGTTAGGTTGAGAAAAGTCTCACGTCTATCAAGTTCAACCTTTTAAGTCTGTATATAATCTGGCTAACTGCCAGTTGATCCAGATGAAGCAAAAAAAAAAAAACATTTTGAAGCCTCTCCAATTTGCCTCAGAGGGGGAAAAATTCTTTCCAGACTCCAAGATGAAAATTGGACTAGTCCCTGGATCAACTTGTACTATGAGCTATTCCATAACCAGGGTGGGACTGGGGGCCCACCGGGGCTACTGGCCCAGGGCCCCCACCGCCCCCCCCCCCCGGTGAAACTGCTCGCCGTTTTGTGCATCCGCACAGTATGAGCGTCAGTGCGCATGCGTGTGGTGCCCGAAATTTTTATTTTACTGTGACCCCGACAAAGAGGTGTTGCACCATTGAGAAGCGGATCTGGACCAGGGGGGCACACAGGAGCCTGGGGCAAAACCGGGTTTTTTTCCGGTGTCCTGCCGGCCCAGTCCAACACTGTCCATAACCCAGTTTTCCCTCACTTGCTAAAAAGTCATTCAACCCCTTCTTTAAGCTATCTGATGTATCAGCCTGCACGACTGATTCGGGAAGAGAATTTCACATCTTCTCTCTCTCACTATAAAAAAACCCCTTCCCAATATTTAGGCAGAACCTCTTTTCTTCTAATAGGAATGGGTGACCTTGTGTCAGCTGGAAAGACCTACTGGTAAATAAATCATCAGAGATATTATTATATGATCCCCTAATATATTTATACATAGTTATCATATCACCCCTTAAGCACCTCTTCTTCAGTGTGAACATCCGCAATTTGGCCAGTCTTTCCTCATAGCTAAGATTTTCAATACCTTTAACTAGCTTAGTTACCCTTCTCTGGACCCTCTCTAATTCAATAATGTCCTTTTTAAGTGCTGAAGACCAAAACTGTACAGCATATTTTAGACGGGGCCTTATAGTGGTCGGGGCGAGGGGTATAACTGACATAGTGTCATCATGATGTTATCAGACAGTGGCATAGCTAAAGAGGGAGCAGACCCCGTATCAAATGATCCAGGTCTGCTCCATCTGTAGGACGACCCAGGGGTGACCCACGACACATGCAAAATCACAGGTTGCCTCCAAATGTTTGTGCATTTCTTGGGTGACCTATGATTTTTTTCTGTGTCATTAGAATGGGGGGATGGTGTCAGTGGAAGGGTAGGTAACATTAGGGTTAGCCTGCCCAGGCCAAGTAAATATAGAGTAGGTAATATCTTTGTTTGATTAAAAAATGTCACCGTATCTCAATTTACAACTACACAAGCATGGTATACACAGAGACTACTACTATAGTTTCTGTGTATACCATGCCTGAAGCAGGGACCAGCAGTAGTCCCGAAAGCTAGCATTTTTTTAATCTACTCAGATAATAAGGTATCACAAACTCTATATTTTCTGATTTTGATCTATGGTTAACACAGTACAACACTCTGCTACCAGGCCAAGTAATGCTGGTAAATTAGGGGTGTGAGTGGTGGGACAGGGGTTTGGAGATGCCAGCCAAGGGGCAGAGGGGTGCAAGTGGTGGCTGGCCCAGCCCATGGCCTAAGGGCTCTTACTGACGAGCGGTTGAAGCTGTGCTCCCCTGCATTCCGTTTTTCTGCGTTCAGCCACAGGGGAGTGAAGGAATAGACGCATTAAGTTTTTTTCAATGGGGCTGTACTCACATAGGCGTGTGTAGGTGCCGAACGCAGGAAAAATGCAACATGTTGCGTCTCAACCTGCCTTCGGCACCTACACGCAATTTCACCAGATACGACAACAAAACAAAGTAATTGTGCTTTGTTACAAATCCGGTGCACTACCATTTTCAGAGCTGGGTTGAGTCACTTCCAGAGGATTTACATCTGATTCACTTGGCGCAAGTTTGGAATGTGTCATGAACAGACCCTCTCATTATAACATGTGTTGGAACTGAGATGGGGAAGGGGACCAAAATAACCCCCCCCCCCACTTTCCTAAATACAATCATCTTCTTTGGCTGATGTATTGTCAGACCCCCTCCAGCACATCCCAAAACAGCACACACTGATCTTCCAGCCAATGACAGGCTTGATGGAAAATTAAAAAATTTAGAGATTTCTTCATTTCATAATGCATTTTTTATAGAAGCCTCTTTGTGACTTACCCCCCTCATAGAGAGCATAATTAATATTTATGTTAGTGTGAAACTCTTATGTGTGCCCATGTATACCTTTATTTTATTAGAGTTTTCATTATTGTAATAGCTGATGGCTGTACGGCTGTGCACACCTCTGGCCCTTTCCAAAGTCAAGCTAATTACAAGCCACGGGGATCAATAACTGAGCTCAGCTGGGGCTGTTCCTTGTCCATACTACTCAATTTCAGCTATGTGCCTTACATGTCTTATTGATATCCCACCTGCACTTTATAGAATGGCAGTGACACCAGGGGCCCACCCAAAAACCTTTGACTAGGGGCCCAACAATTAATCTTAGTCCAGGGGCCCACTCTTAGTACTATTATTATTCCTCTCCTCACTCAACCTCTATTCTCCAAGGGGGTTATTTACTAAACTCCGAATGCAAAAATCATGAAAAATTCGTGATTTTTTTAAATAAAATTTGACTTTTTGAATGGGAATAGTCTGAATCTAGAAATCCAGCATCTCAGACCTGTCGAGGTTATGTATAAGTCAATGGGAGACGTCCCAATGATTTTTTGATGTGCACAGGGTTTTTGGCAGTACCCCAAAGTTTTCTGGCAAAATTAGAAAAAAACTTGAAAATCGGATGAAAAATCTGACAAAATCAGATTTTCTTCCCCGCAAACAAAATTTTGGGGAAAGTTTATTAATAAATAAGCCCAAAAAAACCCGTGCGGATTTGTCTGAGTTTTTTTTCAGAAGATATTGAGATAAATTTGATAAATAACCCCCTAAGTCTCTTTTCTTTACATACTATAATCTATTATTCCATCTATTTAGCCACTTTGTTATCATAGAAATAAGGAATGGCCATTAAATAGGCCACATGTCTAGCAGCATAAGGGCCCATTGACACCTTGGCCCAGTTTTCCAGGTATCTTGGTGGGCCAGTCCGACACTGCCACTGATGCTCAGATACTTAGCAACCTGAAATCTAAACCCAAATAGAAAATGAATTTAAACCTCCTCAGAGTGCTCTTCTAAGCACTTCTAGAATTTACAACATTTTTGTATTTTTAGTGACTTCTGTGAAATTGGCAGTTTTAGACTGCTAATATCAGGCTTTCGACTCAACATCTTTTTCAACGTCAAAGGTCCATAGGGTTAACTGACTGTGCAGCTCATAGGCATTTAGGTTTGCTGATAATTTTGCGCTAAAGGCTTGGGAGGGTTGCCACCTATTTGGTTTTGCCCAGAGATGTGTGTCTCTGTCCACTTGAATCATGACCCCGTCCTCTTGGCGCCCCCCCAGTGTCGGACTGGCCCACTGGGATACCAGGAAAACTCCCAGTGGGTCCAGGTGTCAGTGGGCCCTCCTGCTCCTAAACATTTGGCTTATTTCATGGCCGTTACCTATTTCTATGAGAATAAAGAGGCTAAATAGATGGAATAATAGGTTATAGTATGTAAAGAAAAGAGACTTGGAGAATAGAGGTTGAGGGAGGAGAGGAAGAAAATAATGTTTAGAGTGGGCCCCTGGTCTAAAGGTTTATGGGTGGGCCCTTGGTCTAAGGGTTTTTGGTGGGCCCCTGGTGTCCCAGTTCGACACTGCGCCCCCCTGTCTTTGCTTGTGTGACTTCAGGGTTGTGATTGGCTATCCCTTTCCTACTGTGCTTCTGGCAGGCACCAGTAGGACATGCCGATGCCTCATTTAAAACACAGACATGGACTGTAGCAGATCTATAGGGATAATAACAGGGATTCTTACTATCAATAATAAAAAGACTAAAGTGAAACCAGCACCATATACAGTATTATTCATTATTGCCTACAAGATTTTTTTATTTTTTTTTTAGCTATGCTACATGTCTCCCTGTCCTATTCATCTTTCAGTTTGTCATTCAATGCAAAATTAAAAGCAACTTTACATCTGGCACTGACTTGGCAACCACTTGGCACACACACTTATATGTGATTAGAAGTGGCGCAGGTGGCTAATGGTGTGCCAGCCACTCTCCAGAGCAGTAAAACTATTTCATTATTCGTAAAGCCTCCACAGTAGCATGATGCACTAGCACAAAGCAAAAGAATAAGTTATGCTAATGCTATGAGTGTATGGTTACAGGTTTTGAAGCATCCGGTGTTACCCTGTTTTTAGTACAAAGTTACCTGGATTCACATAGTCTTAATATCTCCATATTTAAGTTAGTAGTGTCTCATTTTCTTAACCCCTGGGTGCGAGTGCAAGAGCAGTAAGGGCGCAAGAGCACACCTGTGGGGGTCTTTTATCAACACTCAGCCCATGGACATTAACCCATGGCAACCAATCAAATTGTTGCTTTCATTGTTCTACCTGCAGATGGTTTTTAAAAGCCAATCACTGATTGCTATGGGTAACCACTCGTGGGCAAATTGGGCCAGTGTTGATAAATGACCCTTGACAAAGTCAGTAAGCACATATTTAGTGGAGGTGGCTGCTGGTCTCTGTGCTACAAAAAGGAGTGCTATTTGCACTTGAACGCAGCGTGAAAAGGGCAAAAATATGACTGTGGCTCTAAAGGGCCAAAAGTATGCGTCCTCCTGACTTTCCAACATCTTATTACAACACTAAGATGATTAATATGAAGTTGGTCTTCTGTTGCTGTTAAACTAGCCTTTACCGTGAATGATGAGGTCTGGTTTGCATCAGCATTTCATTTTATAACACAGGGGTTCACTTGAAGCCCAACCTGGAAAATTTGCGGTTTCATAAATCGGCCACATAAGTTGAGGTCAGGGCTCTGTGCAGGCCATAAAGTTCTTCCTCTCTTATCTGCAAACCCAGTCTTTATGGGCCTTGCCTTGTACACGGGGGCTTTATTGTGCTGAAACGGGAAAGGGACTGTCACAAATTGTTGCCACTAAATAGTAAGTGGGTAAATGTCATGATATGATGTATCAGCAAGGATGGCGTTTACATACATTTTACCAAAAATCTCAACTTCACTGCTTTAAGCTGCATTGCTATATATATATATATATATATGTATATATATATATATATATAGATCTGGCTGGAGGTCCCTTCTCATCCTCCCACTGAAAAGCTCTTAAATGGAAATAGCTAGTGATACTACCACTTCCTACAATGTTTGTTTGTTTGACAATGTTAGTTTGTTTCATTCCTCTATGCCTGGCCCGAGCCATAGAGTGTTTGTTTGTTCTGATGTGCAGACAAGTAGGTACATCAGGCCTGTGAGCCTCTGGAACGCATGCAAAATACATGCCCGAGAAATTCAATTCATGGTTTATTTATAAGACAACAAATTTATCAGCACAGTAAAATTGCAGACAAACACATCCAATTTAGAGCTCTATGTAAACAAATCGAACAATATTCTATTTAAACAACAAACAGAATTTGCTTTTAAAAAGCGGCCAAAAAAGGGATTCTGCCAACTTCAGAGTTGTTGTTTTTTTATCCTTCTTAAAGGGGGTTCTGTTAATGGGGAAAGATTCTCCATATAGTGTTTATTTTCTCTCCAATCACCTATACATGATTAGTATGAGGATATTCTGCTAGTAAAAATGTAATTATTCCAATAAAACTCCGAAAGCTTCTCTCCAACTGAGGATATTGGATTTTCATTGAAACGGCAGATTTTGCAGGCAATAACTTTAATATAATCAACAGGACTGTCTTTAGTCGGGAATAAATTGGGGTAACTCCCACGGGCCCCTCAGGCCAGCAGTTGCAGAAAGAAAAAGGGTAGGATGATAGCAGATACATTAGACATTAGAGTACATTAGAAAATGATGGCAATAGTGCAGCAAAATGGTAACAGTAATACAGAGAACCGTTATCCAGAAACCCATTATCCAGAGAGCTCCAAATTACAGGAAGTCTGTCTCCCATAGACTCCATTTTATCATAATATTTAAAGATTATTTCCTTTTTCTCTGTAATAATAAAATAGTACCTTGTACTTAATCCAAACCAATATATAATTAATCCTTATTGGAAGCAAAACCAGCCTATTGGGTTTATTTAATTAATAACATGATTTTCAAGTAGATTTACGGTATGAAGATCCGAATTACGTAAAGCATTCTGGATAACAGGTCCCATACCTGTAGAATGTTTGCACACACCAGATACAGTAACTATATAATGTTTCCATCTGCAATGGTTTGTATGAACAATGTTTATACAGCAATGTTTCTGAATGTGGTGGGGGCGCTGGTGTATTTGTGTTGTGCCCGTCTCAGGGAAATCTGTCTGTTGGATTATCTGGAGGTCGCAGGAAAAGCTGCCGTGTTTGTCTTGGCTGAGACTCTCTTCCAGCTGTCATTCTCCCCTTAGTCATTATCTGGTCATCTCCAAAAATAGATTTACATGGAAAGCCTAGAAACAGAGTCCTGATGATCCAAACACCTTTCCTTCCCGGCTGCCAGTTTTAATTATCAGCACTGGGTCGATTAGCTCAATTTTACACCCCTAGTAATAACAAGTAGCATTTTCAGGTTCACTGACTCATCTTTGAAAATGAGAAAGACTGATGCAAAGGCTAACATTCAAATGGGTTTCGACATGAAACAGACACTTTAAGTATTTTGTGTAAAAGCTCAATGAACCTTCAGGGAGAGATGCAAGTGATTCTTAGAAAACAGAACTTGCAATTTGCTAATAGCCCCAAAGTCATGACACTTGGTAGGTATGGGTTCAAGCCATTTTAATATGAAGGGATGACCCAAACTAAGCATATATGCTGGAAACACAATATATCTCAATTTGTGAATGGGTGTTCTGGATCCAGTTAGACTGAGCCTACTAGGGCCTACCATCCTGGGCCCACAGGTACAACAATTATTTTGAAACAATGCCATATTATATAGAGCAGTAGTTCCCACACACTGTGGGCATTGGTGAAAAGCTGATTAGACTGAGATTTCATGGGGGGGTTTTAGATATATCTGAGGTCCTAATTGAAGGTCAACGAAGGTGTGATTTGGGGTAGGGATGCACCGCATCCACTGTTTGGGATTCGGCTGAATCCCCAAAATCCTTTGTGAACGTTTTGACCAAATACTGAACCGAATCCGAATTTGCATATACAAATTAGGAGTGGCAAAGTAAAAAGTTACTTCCTTGTTTTGTGATTAGGATTCAATTTGGCCAGGCACAAGAATTCGGCCGATCTGAAACCTGCTAAAAAAGGCCGAATCCTGGCCGAATCCCAAACCTAATCCTGAATTCAGTGCATCGCTAATTTGGGGTAATCATTTGTTTGCTCTTCTAGATATTCTTGTAAGCATGGCTGAATGACTGATACTCCAATGTTATCCTATATCTTTAACCTTGTTGTGAGCTAAGGGGGGCCACAGACTAAAATATGAAATTAAGGGGGCTTGAATTGAGGTTACATAGGCATACGGTGAAAATTAGATTCAGTAAATTGGAATTTTCCCAGGCTGGAGCTCACTAGAACCTGGGCCTACCACAAGATACTCCCAAGGCCAGATTTGTGGCGAGGCCACAAAGGCCCGGGCCTAGGGCGGTGAAATTTTAGGGTGCAGCATGCTGCCCACCGCATCCTAAAGTGTATGGGGAAGACAGTCTTATAGGTGGGCTGATTTAGGTGCTACTGACAAGAATGCTTCAGATAATCCAGTTACTATAACACTTTAGGCTTCAAAATAAATATTTACACACGTCTACAATACAGGCCAAGGGCACAATACGGTGGAAAACCATGGAATCTTCTCATAATCTCAACTGTTTACAAAGGGTTTAACAAATTTCTCTTTTAATACCAAGGGAAATGCTATTTGTCGCTATTGAACTTACGGCTTGAAAGTGCAAGACATATTAGTCTTGTTAAGCGGGGCCCCACAGTTCAACTGATATAGTGTTGTGTACCTGTGTGAGGTCTGCTGGGAAATCAAGTTGGTCAAGGCTCAGAAGAAATGTCAAGTTGGAGTGATGGGATATGTAAAGGATGTCACATTGATCTACTGTGTATCTTGCTAAATCACAGGCGTGGGCTTGACTCGGCAGACACCCCCTTTCATGGTTAGTGTGCACGGAAGAGGTAAAATATATATATCTGGATCAATAAATACATACTGAAAGCTTATGTTCCAGCACGTGTTGTCTTTAATTCTGTGCAAATCATATTATGTATCTGGGTGCCCATTTAGTCAGGGAAAATTGCATCGGAAAAGCAGACAATCACTCAAGCATTACAAAGGTGCCAAACATATTAAATTATAGACGTAACAAAGAGTATCAAACCATCTGGAGGGACAGGTACAGTCATCCTGCATAGTAAGGCTTTGTTTCATAAGAACTAATGCTTTTAAATGTGTCCTTTACTCCTTGGATGTCCTTAGAGTAGCATTTTTGAAAAAGTGATTCCAACATTTAATATTTACATTTGTTGAGTAAACACAGATGTATCCCAAGGTGAGTGGTACATACAGAATAAGTAAACTGAAATGCAACCCAACCAAAGGGGCCAAGGTGAGCAGATGAACAATGTTCAGGCCAAGGACAGTTGAATGATAACTGCAGATGTACCCTGCACAGACAGTGGGCAAGGTCTATGGTGCAGGCCAAACAAATAACTACAGATGTATTCTTCTCAGGGAGTGTAAGCTGACATGTAAAGGTGGGTGGCACATGCAGAATAAGTAACCTGTAAGTAAGCCTGTCTCCCAATACTAGGTTCAGCTGGCAAAGCTTTCTGGAGCACTGTCTGAGTTCTGGTAAGTCCACTGCTAAATGACTTTCCTGAGCCTTGGCATCCAGCTGCATCTTGTGATTGATGGTTGTCTGCCATATTCAATTGGCTTTCAAAAGCATTGACCCATAAAAAGATTAAGTAGTAGCATGCATGGTGTTGGCTGTCCATAGAGAGCAATCAAGGGTTATCCACTAATGCCAGTAAAGCTACCCTACCCCATCAAGGATAGTAACCAATCATCAGTCAGCTTATAATGATCTATTACAGTTACTGTAGGGCTGCTTGTAGCTAATCCAGAATGTATTCACAGGACCTTGGAAGTATTTGCATATAGACAATATTGTAAACCGAGATATCTGCCTTTTGACTACGTTATTGTCCTAGAAAGGGACAATCTGGGTGATCTGAGCAAGGCAAACTGTATATCCGTTGTGCCCCAGGCAATGTTCAGAGCAGGGCGACACTGGTGACAAGCCCTCAAGCACCAAATAAAATGACTACTTTGCATTAAAAAAAAGATTAAGAATTATGAATATTTGAAGATTCCTCTTATCTGACAAAACCCATTTAAGAGAGAGTTACTGAGCTTCCAAGCTCTGAAAATGAGAAGCAAAAGGAGCAAAGAGGGAAATATTTTAATTTTAAAATCTTACATGAAAGGGATTTTTGTGTTCACACACCTTCATTTCAAGTGAGTGGAGCTTGGGGATAAAGCTTTTCATTATAAAATCCGGCCTGTATCGAGTAGGTTGGTGTTTGGTTTTCTACCTGTGGGAAACTCTTTTTTTCCCACTTTGAGTTCTGTTGGTGACAGCTTGCCCCTGTGTTTATCGTATAAGTAGGGCAATCTTGGTGAGGGTTAGAAACATCCCAGGATGTTAGGGCAAATTTTTTATAGGGAGAATTTTCACCTGCGAAGGCTTCACCACACTTTGCTACCACTACGTTAATTCACTAAATTGCAAAATTGTGTCTCTGCAGCCACCCGCTGGCAGCGTTTTGCTAGAGTTAATTCATCAGCATGAGCATTTCTGTCAGGACCACTCGGCGCGGTCACTCCTTTCGGCGCCTCCGTCAGCGCATCCAAGATGGCGCCGCCCATTGACTACACATGGGAACACTGGCGTGATGACATCACGTGTATGGCGCAAAATTCAAAGTCAAAAACACTTCCAGGTCATGGGTTCAATGCCCAATTATAGCGTTTGTTTTGGACATTCCTGGGTACTCTATTATTCTTGTTGAACTGATCTGTGGACTTTGACTCTGCCTGTTTCTCGAATTTGCTGTTTATCTGCCTGCCTTTTGAACGTCTGGCTGGACTTGGATTTCGTATACTCTTTAACCCTATTTGGCATTACGAACTGGGACTTTGATTCCTGGGCTTCCTCCTTGGTCTGGACTACTCCCACTGGAGCCGATAGGCCCCCTGACAATTACATAGCGAACTTCATTTCTGCCTAGTGAAACTTCGTTAGTACACTTACACCTAGTTCAATTTGAATAGGGCTGGTACATATAGGTCATATGGACGTCTTTATTAAAGATGTTGGTGCAAATGCTGGAAGTGGCCACATTAAAAATGACCAAGGAAGCAAAATAAAGACAAAAGAGATCCTCTAATGCAGTGCTGTCCAACTTCTGTGGTACCGAGGGCCGGAACTTTTCTGGCTTACATGGTGGAGGGCCCATAATGAAAGCCAGTGTTGACCATGCCCTGTCTTTATCAACAAAGGTCAAATGACATATATAGAAAAAGAAAAGGATTGGCGGATATAATTGCACCTAACCATCTATTACTTCCAAAAACTCATATGTAGCAGTTAAAATGTAACTTTTAATCCTAACTTAAAACAAAGGTCCAAGAAAAATAAATTAAAATAAAGGTAAAGAGCAGGGGGTCAGAATGACTAGAGGTAAGAGGTTCTTGGTAAAGACGTGCTCCTGTAAAAAGGTGTAACTCGCCTGCCTAACCGGTATGTTCTGCTGTACCCAAAGCACAATCCTGAAACATAAACCACCAACCCCTTTACCCACAAAGCATCCCCTCCCAGACACAACAGGCTGGTAGATTAAATGCTTAGTTGTGAAATCGGGTAACCTGCCTAACTAACTGTTGTGCTTCCCTGCAGTCTGAAGCACCTTCAGGTGGCTGGTAAAAATCAATTAATTCTACCCGTTCTTGTAGCACCAAGCACCAACCGCTTCACCCACATAGTCAGGGCCATATTTATATCTATATATATTTAGGCCCCCAAGGGCCTGTGCCTAGGGGGGTCTATTGTTTTAAAAAACAAAACCTCCGTCATGGATTTCAATAGGAAATCTGGTGACGGGGCCGAGGTGGTGAGGGGCGGGGGTCTGAGGAAGACTGTGGAAGTGACGTCACTCGCATGGCACGTGATGTCAGCGCGCCGGCAGGTGATATCATCGTGCACAACGTAGGGGCGTGTCTAGGTCACCCTGCCTAACCGTTATTAAAAAATGCACCTGATGTGTTTCGCCTACTTTCATTCTGGCTCTTATAAAGGCCCAGAATGATTTCATTACAGGCAGCTGTTAGAATTGATACAGTAGTTGCTAATACTCCAGAGATGCTGCTGAGAAATGTATCATCTACAGTAAATGTTGAAAAATTGTAACAGTTCAGAGTCTGCGCCTGAATTACTGAGCTGCCAGACTCAAACACCAGCGACAGGAACATTCAACTTTTAACTTAGATTTGGAAAAATAGTCAAAAATTAATAATGGAAAGTAACTGAAAAAAATCTTTATTTCTGGGGAACAATCTGAAAACAACTGAACTGAAAGGGTTTGAAAGGTGAACAACCCCTTTAAGACATACCTTTAAAACCATATGCCTCCTCCCCTGTGGATAACACAGAGTCCCTTCAGCACATGATTAAACACCTTAGGGGCCGCTAAAACAATTTTCAAATGCTAACAAACCCCCGCAGGCTTATGTTCCACAGAAAGAGCAGGGCACGCACAGGCAGAGTATGGCACACACAGGGAGCATAGGGCAGGCAGAGTATGGCACACATAGGGAGCATAGGGCAGGCAGAGTATGGCACACACAGGCAGAGTAGGGCAGGCAGAGTATGGCACACACAGGGAGCATAGGGCAGTGCTGGTGCCCCTTCAGCAGTTTGTATGAGTGTGAACATGTGAACAATGTGGGCAGTTTCAGTCTGGTAGTCTGGTATTTAGGTGTGAACAGTAGGGTGTGAACAATAGAGGTGTTAAAAAATTGTATGACTTTTCGGCATACAGGATATGATGTCACTGACATAAAATTGAGGAGGATGTACAGTAGCTTCATCTTATCTGTTCACCAGGTCTAAGCTGGTGAAGGAAACTCTGGCAAAATGGGCATTTATAAAATTTGCACTTGCAGAGTAACGATCGTTCATCTGAGTGAAAATTCACCTGGCAATAAGGCGAGAAACTGTGCTAGCGAAAGTCTCTTTCACTAGTGAATTGTCCTCTCCGCCTGTTAGTAAATTGGTGGTTGGAATTTCTCGCTAGCAATGGGCACTTCGCCCCCTTAGTAAATGCCCCGTAGAGAAGACATGAGAGCGTGATCTGAGATCAGAAGAAATGAGTTGGATTGGAGTGAAGTAGGTTTACTGGCAGATACAATGGATAGTTTCAAGAAAAGACTGGATGCCATTTTTAGACTTTTAGGTTAATTGAGAATTAGAACACAACATATGTAGTGGTGGATATAAACAGGTCTCAGTTCATCAACATTTGTAGGACACACAACTTCCATTTTGCACCCTGATCTTGTGGGGAAAACAGGCACGTAATGTCTAGAGGAAGGTGTCCTCTACATGACACCCTGTGAATCCTGAGTTTACCAATTAACTTCAAACAACTCTTTGAGAAAGCATTGGTTTCATAGCATTCCTCAGTTCGAAAATGCCATGCCATCAAGAGCAAGAATATCTGTAGATCTTTGTGATCTTTTTTCTATATATACAGGAAAGTGTAATGGTACCTGGTGGTCTAGTGGGGCAGCACAGGGACATAATTTTGTTCGGCACCCCGCTTTTGATGTCATTGTGCTTGACGCGAAATTACTACCAATCACTGCCTGTTACTGACTACTCTTCTGGGTCCTGATTCTGTTCTGCACTGTCTTGCTGGTTATTGACCACGGGCCTGTTTTCTCGACTACGCTCTGCTCAAACCCAGTTACTCTTGTCACATGTTCCGGTTCTCTTGCCAGCCCAGAACTCTCACCTTTAAGTCCTGGCGGCAAATGAGTAGTGAAGGGCTCCTCCCGAATTGATAGGTGACCGTTATAGGAAGCGTGAGCCGTGACTGGAACCTTGGCATCTGTTCTGGGTTTTGGGATACCGAACATGACAGTAAGTAACTCATTCCTGTTAACCTTGGTCTTGTACAATATTTATTATATAGATAGACATACCAGTTTGTTATATAAATATGTTGGTTTGGCTTTGGACTATTGCTTGTCTTCTGACAATGATGATACCAGTAATTATTCTGGAGGTCTTTCTCTAAAGAAGAAACAGGCAGAGATTCGAGATCATGGCTGGATAGAATGTCAAACTATATCATATTAAAGGGAAAGTTCCCCTTAATATAAAAAATTGGGGATCCAATTCACTGGATGCAATTTTCATGATTCTGTACCCCATTTTCTGTAAACTGAAGGCAGGGTGGTACTAAAAATATTTGGAGGGGGGAGGAGGACCATATATTACATTATTTCAGTACTTGATGATGTTTAAAAAAATAAAATTAAATTTCCAAGAGAGTCCTGGCAGATTTTTTTTACCATTACAAAAATAGATTTCTGAAGCTGCAAGTCATTGTGATAAAATCCTCCCAGGGTCCGCTCCGTCTCAAAGCAATATCCAGATAACATTTACACACCAGGCGCTGGCTAGCTGATGATCAGCAGAGATGTGTGTTTGCTGTATATATTTTGGCACCAATATCCTCAGCCAAGAGGAAGATCTGGATCCCCTAAATATATGAATGTGTAGGCAAAACACAGTAGCATGCACTAGTGTAATTGTAGATCAGGCTGAAATATAAGTCAAGTTTTATATATGAACACAGCCTCAGTGTGCAAAGAGCAATTTCAATTGCAATTCGTCATGTTTTTTACCCAGCATACTGTGCTTTCCAAAGATTCCAATGTAATTGTGGCCATGTGCATGTCAGACACAATTGCACAATTGTATAGAGTTGTCAGAGTGGGGACTGGTGCTCAGTGTTTTGCAACAATTGTGTGTATTTTTTTGCACTACCACACTGCTGCAATTGTAAATGAGCCCTGATGTTTACACCAGATCTAGTAAAACTCAGCAACTGATCGGCATGTTGCATTTACTGGTCATGTGTTTGAAAGCCAAAATTTGGTTTTTAATTCATTAGGCTAACATGGCTAACTGCAGTACCCCCTGTACCACTACATGTATTAATATCATATGCTATAGCCTCCCATCTTGAATCAAGAAAACACAGTATTTTCTGTGCATAGGGCCACAGTATAATCAGAAGCATAAACCAGCTCTATGCAAGTGGCCCAACATACAAAAGTAGCCCAGTAAATTAAACAAATCACAGACCAATCTGATCCTGATTTCTGAGGCCCGTCCAGATTTATTTTTCTTATTTTCCTGATTTCCTTTAAATACTCAAGCCTACATTTAACCACTCCTGGGCTCTTTTCCCTTGCATGGTCAGCTTTAGAGGCAGACTTAGTGATCGGTTCGCTATAACTAATGATATATACCTAATAAATCCCATTTAAACCCCTGTGTTCTTACCTCAGCACCAATAATGTGCCATAAGTTACAAGAGCTGATTAAATTAAAGGACATTAAGCAGGAGGCTAAAACAAAGAGACCAAAGAAAAGTGCAATAAAAATGTTGTATTATTAGACAGCCTCAAGTAGATGAGTGCCGGCATGATTGGGTGAATAATTCCCACTGATATTGATGCACACAAAATTCCATATGAGAAATGATCCTTTGATTAGCCCATACTTCAACTAAATCAGATATCTGCATTGGGTAGTTTGCCAGATGTTCAAGTATTAAACCGATTCCCAAGATACTGCAAGCTGTAGTACAGTAAACGTTATATATGAATTTAAGAAAATAGTAATTGGATAACCCAAGCTCTGCTTGTGATCTCTAGGTATGGTTGTGCAACCTACACATATACAACACAGCTAGGGCAATGTAACACGACACATCCCATAAGACTTAGTAAGCTCATGAAGCCTTCAGCACATAACCCTAATAGGGCCACACAAGTCTAAGGCTTGAAATGCATGTGCAATCTGTGCAACCAGAGTAAGTTTGCTTAAGTTCAAGACCAGGTAAGGTCTTACAAGCTACTCATTAAGACCTGGAAGAGCTGTGCAGTCCAAGACCTAGTGGGGATATGTAACCTTCCTTACCCGGGAAGAGATAGTAGTTACATCTTACACAATCTATATAATCAATGTTGGGCAGTTGTCATTCAATGCCACGCAACCTAAACACATGCAGGGCAACTGCAATAACCTACTATGTCAAGGAAGGGGTTGTTCACCTTTGAGTTAACTTTTATTATGATGTATTGTAGAAAGTGATATTCTGAGGTAATACACAATTTGTTTTAAGTTTTTATTACTTGTGGTTTTTGAGATATTTAGCTTTCTATTGTAATTTCAGCAGTCTGGTTGCTAGGGTCCAAATTACCCTAGCAACCATGCATTGATTAGAATAAGAGACTGAATGAAAGAGTACAATGAATAGAAGAGTAATAAAAATAAAGAGCATTTGTTTTTAGATTGGGTCAGCGACCCCCATTTGAAAGCTGGAAAGAGTCATAAGAAAAAGGCAAATAATTCAAAAACTATTAAAAATAAAATAAATTGCTTAGAATTTGCCATTCTAAAACATAAAAAAAAATTAACGTAAAGGCAAAACACCCCTTTAACTATAATAGGAAGATTACTGTGGATCATCTTCCATCCAAGTGAGTCAAATGGCCATAGGGCCAGTGTAGTATTGCTTTAAGAATCCATCCTTGATGCTGATGGACTACACTTACCAGCATTTATAAACCTATGATAATAATTTGGATTATGTTAGGAGCCGTAGACCTTCAACACCAAAGTAAGGTAAATCTGAGCAAAATTGTCATTATAGGTGTATGTCCTCTTTACGATCTGATCAACCTTACAGTGGACTTCTGTATTTGGGTCACAGCAGCCAATATGTATGGTTGGTTTTGACAAGAAGAACCTGTATTTGGTGTTTAGGGACCCATCAATCACTGCATGCAATTTTATTGTACAATTTGTGTTGCTCCCATTAGACAATTGCTTTGCAATCTTTTACTTCATTCCATGATTCTAATTGCATAATTGAGCAGCCAAAATCTCATTTTTCTAGGAAGCTCTAGCCATTAGCATCTTAATGAAATCTTTAATGAGCTGCTTGTGTGTATTCATATCATGGGCTTCATTGAAGAGCATGACCAGAAACAATACCCCAGTGACTAGGGTTGGGTAACTCTTGATAACCCTGAAACATTCATCTCATACATGCTGATTAGCCTGCGATTTTAAACCACTGTTTACTCTGTCTTCCATTTGAGATCATTCCTACACAGAAAATTGCATATAGTATATAAAATTGTTTCTTTTGCATCCCCTAACTCCCTGAAGAAGAGACCCCAAAAGTAATTACATATGCAAGAATATTCTCCAATGAGACAATTAAAAATTTACATTGGTTCAGTGTGGAGGGCTTTCTTTAGGCAAATTGATTGTTGGTGAAAAAAAAATAGGGCACCTATCAACAACTCAAAAGTCAACATGTTTTTATAATTCTTTTTATCTTCCCTTTTAAAGGAAGATGTGATATGTAATGATACACAGTGTATATACAGACAACTTTGTTCTCATCTTCCATACAGTGCTATTAGCAATTGCCCCAGCAACATTGTCTCTATGTCATGGATGAGATGCATCAGTCATCAAGCTATCCTAAATTGGAGAAAGGGAGCCGCTGGAGGCCAGTGAGGTCTGTGCGCAGTACCAAGGCTCAGGTATTATCAGACAAGCCTAAGCTCAGGGCAGGCAGAACAGGATTGTGGTCAGGAATAAGACAAGAGTGTAAGGGCCCAAAGGCTCCATTAGGACTTGCGGACCAAGGAGGAAACATCAGTCCAACACAGTTCAAGGTATCCGATAAGGGTGAAGGAAAAGAGTAGTCAAGTCCAGGCAAACGGGTCAATGCAGGCAGAAAGTTTTGAAGTCGAATTAACAGGCCAAGGTCAAAACACAGGAATTTATAATAGCAAGGAATAAGACGCACCCAGGAACACACAAAGTAGAACCTATTATTGGGCAAGGTCTGCAATGTTCTGGCATCTTTTATACCCCTATTTGGTGCCAAACAGGCTTGATGACTTCATGGCACTGGCGTCATGACGCTGCGTCCATTCTGAAACAATGCTGGGTCTGTTCTGATGCACTGGCATTGAGATGCTGCACGCATTTGACGCATTGGCGTCAGAACGTGCCACGTAGGAACCCTGGGCGCAGCCATCTTGGAGAAAAGGAGCGGAGCTACGGTAAATATACAAAGAGGTCACGTCAGGCAGCATCAGGTTGGATCAGCACAAGCAGGAGTCAAAATTAATAAAATAAATAATAAGAAACAGCCAGGAAACAAGAACCAGCTTGATATTCAAGCAAGGAATGGAATGATTTCCCACCTCCAGGCATGCAGTGCAAATAGAGCTACAGCTCATAACTCGTCATGACATGTGCCATGTTGTCACAATGCATGTTATGTTCTTGCATGGCGGAGGCATGCTGGGCGAGTTCTGTGATTGAAGAAAGCTGTTGTACATGCATCAACAATATGCTTGCATCACTTAGGGCACTGGATATGCAGTTGCACCACCCTGAGTGCAAGGAATAAGTGCACATCAAGTCCCAGGATATGCTGCATGGCTGCCATATTTTAATAAAATATACATTCCAAGGGCTCTTGATACAATTGCATAGGGTTGCTGGCAGTGGGAAATAGCACAGTAGCCCTATATCTATTAAAATAAAGTAACATTGAATTCGATGTCTTTTTAGATGCTGCGACAAGCTGGCTGCCTGTAAATTCAGTCAGGGTCAGACTGGCCCCCCAAATAAAATGATATGCGGCCTGTCACCGGCATTTGCGCATGTGGGACCCCAAAGCTCCAGTCCGACCCTGCATGCAGTGTTTGGGGGAATTAGCTATGGTAGGCAGGTAAGGGTACGATTAGGAGCATGGGGGATACCCCATCTTCAGGCTAAAACACAGGTTTATTTTGGCATCTCTTCTCAACATAAAATCACAGGAACACAGTTCAACAGCATTTTAACAGCATGCATTCAAGACAAATGTGCTAAATCAGTTTTTTTCTTCAGTGTTTACAATAGAGGAGTCTGAGTTCCCAGGCTCACTTCATAGCTGCACTGATGGCTCAGCTCAATCTAGTCAGTGGCTGACTCAGGATATGATGCATAAAGCTTTAATAAAAATTTATGTAAATAAGGCTCCAGGGCCTGATGGCATACACCCCCGGTTCTAAGAGAGCTTAGTTCAGTTTAAGACCAGCCCCTATTTCTGATTCTGACCTATAGATTGGAGTAAAGCTGATGTCATTCCAATATTTAAAAAGGGAGTACGGTCTCAGCCTGGCAATTATAGGCCAGTAAATTTGAGATCTGTGGTGGGCAAATTCTCCCTGAATCAATTGTACTGGCTGATACATTAAATAGTTTTAAGAAGGGGTTGGATGGCTTTTTAGCAAGTGAGGGAATACAGGGTTATGGAAGATAGCTCATAGTACAAGTTGATCCAGGGACTACAGGTAGCACCCCAGTCCCTCTGGGAGTTCCTAACACAGACAGGTAACCTTTCTGCTGTGCCCTGCTCAGAGAGACCTTCCTAACATTTTTCCTACAATTAAATACCTTTCCACAGGACAGCCTTCCTGTGGAAAGTGAGCTCCATTATGCAAACTGGACCACTGGAATGGATTGTCTGTCTTGCCTTTTCCTTCCAGAACACTATAGCTTCCAGGGCCAGATAGGAATATCCTTTAAACAGATAAACCATTTCCTTTTAGTAACATCTACTTTGCAACATGTCCTATTATGGAGTAATTAATGGCAATATTCACCTTTTGACACATTTTGTTGTTCATTCTACCAAAATGCATTTGTCCTTACTAAAAATCTCTCCATTATTGAGAAGATTGTCCTAATGGAAGCTTGATGTAGATGGTTTGCCCTGCTTGACCTGTAGAATGGAAGATGTTATCCTGAATTCCCACCCTAATAACTTAGCCTGCCTTTCTCTACCTTGCAAAGAAGGGATGGTTATTTGAGTTGCTTTTGGAATACAAAACCTTGCACCAACTGATAAATGCAGGTCATCGAACCTGTCACCTTTAGTGTCTAATGGACTTGTGCCCCTTAATACGCTGCTGCTGTTTGTCACTGGTAATGTATGAGGTAATAACACAGTCTGGGATGGAGCAAATTCACCTTGAGCGGTCGCCGTTCTTTCTCTAGATTAACTCCATGTTATTTATGATTATGCTGCCGTGTTTACACGATGCCCCCATTTCTCCTGGCCATGTGTAATCCTGATCCTGAGCTCCTTTATACCCTTTAGCTGGGCATGCAATCAGGCAACCATTAGAACTCAATTCAGAAACAAAGACCGATGAGCTGAAAGGACTATAAGCAGAACGTGCTACAGCAAACAAAATTACTGTCCATGCACAAAATACAGAACCAAAACACTCCACACCACATACAAAGCACCACATTTCTGGCAATGGTAATCATACTAGGGCTGTTTCTTGAGAAACTTGGATCAGTCTTCACCAGGGGTCCCCAATATGCCCGGACTAGGAATTTGTGGGATCTGGGAAATATCAGAGGGGCTGCTATAAGGTGCCATAGAAAGTCTGTATTTAGTGGGCTGGTGGGGGCCCGTGTCGGACTGGCCCGGCGGGACACCGGGAAAAAACCCGGTGGGCCCCGCCAGGCCAGACCCCCTCTAATAGTATAAAAATTTTTAAAAAGTTTCCGGCGATGTGCATCGCATCACCGCTTGCGCATGCGCATGCGCATCGGCACTTGCGCACCGAGAAGCGCCGCTCGCGTATGCGCATGACAGCATTCGAGCGGCGCAGTGGGGGGGCGGGGGGCCCTGGACCAGCAGTCCCGGTGGGCTGTCCGACCCTGGTGGGGGCTGATTGGGCCTCTGTGTACTTGTAATGTCAGGGCCTATTTTGACCCTCAGTCCAAACCTGGTCCCCAACCTTTTTCACCCATGAGCCACATTGAAATGTAAAAAGAGTTGGAAAGCAACCTAAGCAACCCTGGAGATGGTAACTGAGATGGCTCTGATTGGCTACTTGGTTGCCCCTATGTGGACTGGCAGCCTACAAGAGGCTATGTTTGGCAGCATACTGTCAAGACCGCCGGGAGTGCGAGGAGTCACGTCCGCTCCCGGCGGCGAAGATTCCAAGATGGCGGCGCCCAGGCAACCCTCGTGGGTTCCGACGCCGGCGCAGTGACGCCAGCACGGCGCGACGGTCGCAGGTGCGCTGACGCTGGCGCAAGGGCGCCAAATTCAAAGATAAAAGAACGCCTGAGGCGCCAAGTTGGCGCCCGAAAATAGGATTCTGTTTCCTAGTGATTCCTGGGTTCCGTTGCTGTTTCCCCTGCTATAATCTATCTGATTCCTTGGTGTGACCCCTTGCCTGGACCTGGATTTCGCTGTTACTCTGCCTGCCATTGACCCCCTGCCTGGCCCTGGACTTTGTTGGTATTCCGCCTGCCTTTTGACCTGTGCCTGGACTTTGATTATTCTCTTGCCTTACCCCTGGATACCACGACCCTGATCCCTCCTGTGGGGCTTCCTCCTAGATCCGGACTATTCCCCAGAGGGGGCTCCCGGCTCCCTGACACATACCTGGTATTTATGCAACCAAATGTTGCCTCTTAGCCTGAAATTCAAAAATAAGCACCTGCTCAGAGGCCACAATTAGCAACATGATGCTTGTGAGCTTCTGGTTGGGGATAACTGGTCTACACTTTACCAGAGGAGGCTTTAGAAATGACACTTAATATTCCACACTGGCTGTTCTCTACTTGCCATGTGGCTTTGCAAATTTGTTGTTTGATGCTTCTGAGATTAATAATAATAATAATAATAATAATGGCCATGCATGGGGCAAAGCCTTGATTTTACCCGGGTTATGTGACAGTGGCATCACTGGGGGTTTAGGTTGCCTATTATGAGGGCTGGTAGGATCCACTGAATTATTTGTTTGGGTCAACCCAAGTATGAAGTGCATGGGGCAAGAGTGTCAGTGAGTCCAGGTTGGAACACAAGTCCAGGTTGGGTGATAATCTACACAAACAGGCCTGCACAGGTCTCTAGTTTGTGGTCAAATGAACTCTGTGATAAGGCATTTACAAGTCCTGCAATATTTAGGTAGAACTAAACTGCAATGAAAGTCCCCTTTACGAATGAATCCCTATTGTTTCTAAATATGCTTAAACCATTGATAATTATTTGGAGTATGATGGGGGTTGTAGTCAAGGTACACTGGGTGGAGCAGCAATTCTATGGAAGGTTAACATGCCTTTTAAATCTCTTTATATTCTGTCTTTTTATATTGTTTGAAGCAGGCCCACAAAAGCTACTAGGGTGGCATCAGGGGTGGCTGCCACCAAGCTGTATGAGAAATGTGATTGATTCCGGAGCTCTAGGCACAAGTGCTCTGGGAAGGAACAAAGGAAATGCATGTGAGTGATCCTGTGGGAGAAAGGGGCCACTGGAGGACACCCTCAGGGGAAATCGGGCCCTGTGTAGGGCATCAAGAGCTTTGGCTGCTCACTATACTCTAATGTGCAGCACTGTATGACCCTGTGTTCCCCATATGACAAATCCCAGTTTAGCTCTGTAAACTCTCTCCCATGGGTCCATCTTTCAGCAAGCTCTGGGCCTGTTGCTGATATGCTCTCAGCCTGAGACCTATGGGAGGTTTTATTTGTATGAAGCACATCTGTTGCTTTAAAATACTAAGTAGACACTGTGATTGCTTTATTGAATTTCCAGCTGTTGGAAAGCAATTTTGCAGATTACACTAAATTCTATTCTTTAAGTATTGCTCTTATTCATAGGGGAACTTAAAAGGGAAAGTGTGCCATGGGCCACAAATGTTTGCAGTAACTGCAGCTGTGGTCTTAGATTTTTCAGGATTCATAAGCTTGGTAGATACACGTCTCTTCTCTCATTAAAGAGGAAATAATACCTTCCATATCCTATAAATGAAAAGTGTTTTGAAGGCTATTGTGATTAAAGGAAGTGTAAACTCCAAGGTCAAAATGATCTGGGCAATTCCCTGTCCAAATTTCAATATCCCTTTGCAGCTATAACAATCTCTACTGTTTTGGGAAGGTTTCCAGTAGGTGTTGGAACATTGTTGGTATGATTTGCTTCCATCATATGAAAGTGGTTGGACAAGTTTAAACACAAATGCAGGATTTTCAATGGAGGATCCTCTTGTATTTAGTGGGCTGTTGGTCCTGAAAGACTTAGATATGGTTTTATTGTGGCCTTCAAAGAGGACTCACAGGTTATTCTAACATATTATTAAGGCTTAAACGCATGATAAGAGCTGCAGCCCAGCAACATCAGGGATGGATTAAGCAACACAAACCTAGGTTTTAGAGATTTCTTACTTCCCCTTTAAACATTTGACTGGTCTTCTACAAGTGTCAGCTTATTTTATGTTAGGAAACATTACTGTATGTGTCTTTCCTTTCTGCCTTTTTGTTCCCTTTATTTGAATTTAAGGTCCCTGTGTGGCAGAAAATAATCCAGAATATGAAAGATAGCAGCTGTTATTTATACACGCAAGCAATTAGCTATAATTTCCTTCTGCACTCCTGTTTATATTACTCTCCAAAAACTAAATGAGATCAAGAAGCACTAGAGCTCTCTTAACCCCAGCAAATAACAAAGGATGGAAAATATGAACAATTAATAGCTGATCTCTGTTACTTTTTTTTGGAAAAAAAAAAAGACTGACACTGTCACAAGCACTAACCATTGTGGCTAAGAATGGGTCCAGAAGTATGCAAGCGTTTGAATGCAGTGTAAGGCAATAATAATTATATCCACTGAAGTTTAAAAGGATTCTGTCACAGGCATACATGCTTTTTTCAAAACATATCAGTTAAAAGTGCTGCTCCAGCAGAACTCTACACTGAAAACCATTTTTCAAAAGAACAGATTTTTTTATATTTAATTTTGAAATCTGACATAGGGCTAGACATGTTGACAGTTTCCCAGGTGCCCACAGTCATGTGACTTGTGCTTTGATAAACTTCAGTCACTCTTAACTGCTGCACTGCAAATTGGAGTGATATCACCCTCCTCCCTTTCCCAACAGCAGTCTAACAACAGAACAATGGGAAGGTAACCAGATAACCGCTCCCTGACACAAGATAACAGCTCCCTGGGAGATATGAGAACAGCACTCAATAGAAAAAATCCATGTCTCACTGCAACTACTTCAGTTACATTGAGATGGAGAAACAATAGCTTATCTGAAAGCAGTTCCATCATAAAGTGCTGGCTCTTTCAGAAAGTACAGGGTCAGGCATGATGACCTAAGATGGCTGCCTACACACCAATATTACAACTAAAAAAAATACACTTGTTGGTTCAGGAATAACATTTTATATGGTAGAGTGAATTGTGTGCAGTTTAAACAGTGTCATTAACCATAAAAATCATGACAGAATCCCTATAATACCTGTGTGTGTTCTAGTGGGTACCAGGAAGTTGTGGAAGCACTGCATTATATGTAAATGAGCTGTCCTATTCCCTTTTGCCAACCAGGCAATAAATCTGCCTATGCCCAGAGTACATTATGGTTATTTGTAATGGAGGAGTGATTGGCACATGTGAAGCGAACGGGAGGGATGAGAGAAGAATATACTGGTCATTAGGGACTGAGTTGGGGAAAGGGGGGAAATTGTAATTTACAGAAAGGTAGAAAGGATGGGGAAAAGGTAAAGGAAAGGTTTAAAAAAGGGGAGAGACTGGGCCTTGAGAGATTAGTTAAATTGTGAAAGATAGATACATGGGAAGAGGGATAAATAGGGGAGATATTTGCATATGGATAGAGGACTCAAGACATGGGGAATGGTATAAAAGGAAGAGGGTTCACCCACAGGGAGACTGTGTAAGTGGGGAGAGATTGGCATGTTAGAGGGATTAATTATATTATTATATTATTACATGGAGAAGGGGGGTGATTGGCATAAAGGAGAGGTATGGTGAGAGGGGAAAATTGGAGAGATTATATTGGCACATAGATACAGGAGAATAACCACTTTGAACAGTAGCAGAAAGGTCCATTAACACTTATGGAAATATCTCAAATGCTTTTATGTCACTCTTCAATGGCTGCTCATTTTACCTTCTCAGTGTATACTGTAGCTCAGTAGTCACAATTTGCTGTGACTCACAGAAAATTCGCCTACTGGGCAAACCTCTATTCTGAACCACAACCACAATTTCCCAGCAGGTAGAAGATAGCGAATGCGTGACACATAGGGCCCCTGTTCTCATCAAATTTTATTAAATGAAATCATCAAGAGAAAAACCTGCTTACTTCTCAAACTGAAACAATAAAGTCCTCTGGAGCAGCATATCTTATCTGGAAGAAAAGGGTCAGTTCCAATATAGCAGCAGGGACCTTAATTCAGAATCTAAGCAGTGCTGGAAAGGGCAATTGCTCCAGTCGTAGGGAAGACTTTGCCATAGCTTGTTAGTGGTATAAATTGGTTATTACTGAATTCAAGACATAGTTACATAGCAATTTGGAGAGGAAATTGTCCTTATAATTCAACCTTTTGGTGTAGTCATCAGCATCAGTATCCCATAACTTCTAAATTATATTTTAGTGAGGGAATAGGAAAGTGTTACACAGGGTTTTCAATACTTTACAGACAATAATTACACGGGCACAAAGTATTCTGACAAACCAACAGGTGAAGTATCTTGTCCAAGGTATAATGGATCTTCTATAGTGATTAAAAGGTTACAGTATCTCACTTTAACTGGCCTTCAAGCAGCAGAACCTCTGGACCTCTCTTGCCAATCTTACAGTTATTTAAACCACTGTCTAAGGAGCATAATTATTTTTTGGTATAAAAACTGGCAAGATAATACACTGCACATCACTATTCTTTACCATATAAACACTGTTTAAAATGGTGCAAATGTGTGTGGTTTTTTTGTGAGTGACCTCCGCCAGAAGCAAAACAGTGGCAAATCTGGTGTTCACATGGCGTAAAATAAAACACACCTTGATAAATTAGCCATTTATTTTACACAGCTTTCTATACTGTTTTGTCAGCAAATTTAATTTTACACAGCATAATAAATATACCCCTTAGTGTATACAGAGGAAAGGCTGAATCACCATCTTTAAGGACTTGTAAGTGAAGGAGGGTATGTAGCTCGCAGCCATTGAAGAGTTCATTCAGAGGGATCCCTTTTATCAGGGATCAGACAGTTTGCTGTGTCCCCCTTGACAGCTTTGCTATTACTGCTCTTTATATACTTATTAAGACAAGGGTGAGTGCTCAACTCTTGGTTGCCCTGGTTCAGTGGCACTTCTGGGCATGTCTGGAGCAGAGCTTAGACCATATCTACTATATCGGGATTCAACCCAATTCCAAACCAAATCTGATCCCTATCGGCCTAATTCCGAAACAATTCTGATCGCTAATTCGAATATGCAAAGTAGGGCTATGAAGGGTTAAAGAGAACCACGTGGTTAAAAAAAATTAACTTCCTTGTCTGTGTGATGAAAAGTCATGTGATTATAAGGAGCTGGATTCAGTTTGGCCAGGCATTTGGATTTCAGCTGAATCCAAATCCTGCTGGAAAAGGAAGAATCTTGGCCAAATCCTGAATTCAGTGCATCCTTAATTTTTCATAATATGCAAGTGGTGTGAGTGTAACCCATGATCTGCTAGGAGCAAGCTATGAAGGCGTTAATTGGTGGCCAAGATAATGGGATTTGGAGCATTGGGCAAAAAATAGTATTTGGAGCATTGGACATATGAGTGACCCTTGCTTTTAGGCAAGCTGTGGGTAGTTGTAGAGCAGTACAGATTAGACATTACTGAAAGCCTCTCACTAAGCACTTCAGATTTAATCATTTCTCTTGCCTCCACCCCATTCTTCGGCTCTCATTATCCTATGTCAGAATCTCCTGATTTCCTGATAAAGGAGCAATTTCTCCTGTCCCCTAAGGGTAAGGACACACTGGACGATTTGTCGCCAACGTTTTAAAAAAGTAAATAGCGGCGACAAGACGATCATCTTTTTTGAACAGACGATTCACAGCGACTATTGGCACAGAGCGATTTGTATCCCATTACTCTGTGCGGTACGTGCTTCACCCAAACCGGAAACAGTTTGTGCTTCCCGCTGTAACCTGGCGTCTTTGCGTTCTTGCGTCATTGCGTTCGCATTGTAATTTGAATACAATTGCTGCTACTTATCTGTATGTGTGTGCCTGTCTAGGAGATTTCAGAGCTTTTCTAAGTACATGCTATTTCTGATAAATCGCTCGGAAAAGGGTCTCGGTGCGTTTTGGAGCTACAGGCGATTCACAAACGCGCTGTGGGCACAGGCGCTGGCGTCTTTCATTTGGTTTTGTTCAGAGACAAAACGAGCGATATGTCGCCGCGATTTGCTGTTGGCGACAAATCGTCCAGTGTGTCCTTACCCTAAGACCAGCAAAGCTTTCCCTTGAGAGTTTTTTTTTGCCAGGAGGCCACAGGCATTCAGATTCAGGTCATTTTCTTGGCCATTAAAGAAATTCTGAACAAATGTACAAAAAAAAAAAAAAAAAAAGCATTTAACTAATCCATTGTATGTATCTTATATTTCAGCCATCCAACTGAGGTACATTACAACTCCCAGGGTCCTTAGTTAACGGTTGATTTGGTTTTGCTTACCCAAAACAGCCCCCTTTACATCAGGCCGGCCTCTGATTTTTATTATCTTTCTTTCCCCAACTCCAGTCCTTTTTTCCTTGGCTCTGCACAATAATATTCATTATATCTCTTGGTCTGATTCTTGGAGGATGTCAATTGAAAGCAGCCTAATCTCTACCTGTACTAAATGTATTGTTTTCTGCTTTTGTGGTGTCTCAGCTGGGATGGATTCCTTTCCTTGTTTGCTAGATCTTGATATACAGTAGATACCATGCACAAAACTTTCCCCATTGTGCTCCCCAGTTTTCCAAAGCAGGAGGCCAAGACTTAATTATAGATGGGAAAATGGGAATCCTGCTTGCTCTGTTTGTTCATGTGACCATCAGAGAAGGACCGGAGCTGGAGAGCTGCTGAACAAAAAGCTACAAGAACAGAAAACACATAATTAAAGCATTCAGTGTTTCAGCAGCTACCTGGGGTCTTATTTTCCCCTAGCCACCAGGTATATGGTGAATAGTGGTTTGAGACTGGAATAAGTAAAGGAGGGGGACTGGATAGGAAGATAAAATAAAAAGTAACATTAACAATAAAATTGTAACCTCGCGGAGCAATCGTTTTTTTTGCCTGCTGGCACAATATGAAACTGATTAATAATAAATTTAGTTTATTGTTACCCAGTAGCTCATTAACACAATCAGAATAAATAATCACCCCAGTAGCATGAACTTCTACGAAAAAGCTAATTTATGCTTTATAATTTGTGACGACCCCTAAGCTTAGCTTCTCAACAGCTGCTCAGAACCCACTGAGCAAGTGAGTGTCACAGAGCCTCCTAACAAAATCCAAGATGGGAAACTCCTGTGACAAGCTTGGAGGCCTGGATTACTACTATAGAAATGCTGAACCTTTAGGCTGGTTCAATACGTTCTATATAGAAAATATGGCATTTTAGGGTTTAGTTCTCCTTTAACATTTTCAATTGTCCTACATTTTTCTTTTTTATCATTTTTTAAATATTTGCCTTCTTCTTCTTCTGACTCTTGCCAGCTTACAAATGGAGGTCACTGACCCCATCTAAAAAACAAATTTATTGTTATGGCTATTTTTTAGTTCTCGTCTTTCTATTTAGGCCATCTCCAGGACCCTTTCGTATTCTAGTCTCTTATTCAAATCAATGCATGGTTGCTATGGAAGTTTGGACCCTAGCGACCAAATTGCTGAAATTGCAAACTGGAGAGCTGCTGAATCGAAATAACCCAAAAGCCACAAATAATAAAAAAAAATTGTCTCCGAATATCACTCCCTACATCATACTAACTCAACTGAACCCTTTTAAAAAATGGAAAGCTCTGATGTTGCTGGTCTACAGCTCCCATGCTCCATTAAACATTGATCATAATTTATAGTATTCTGGGAGTTGTAGTCCAGTAACATTTGGGTTGAAAATACTGTTATGGAAGGTTTAGTCCCCCCTTTGCAAAGCCAATATCCTACCTACCTTCTGTGCATTTTCAGTCTAATATAAATTGTAAAGCATGGCATAAATCTGTTAGAATGAATGATAATTTAAAAAAACCTGAATAGTTCCACCAAAAAAAGTCTCCTAGCACCCCTCTCCCACCCCGCCTCTCCTCCAATCAATCAGCGAGTACTCGTGTGTGCCAGACAGAGGCTGTGCAGTACTTCAGTAATTTTTGCAACCCAATGATTTGCTGATCTATTGTAAATTATTTCTGCCTGTGTCGGCATCTTGCAAGTAATTAGTTGAACAAGTTACATTAGACAAAGATTCTACTGACATTAAAGGGGGAAAAAAAACATTTGGCACAGAATTCAGACCAGGGAGTCGTTTATCTATCAATTATTGCCATATCTGTTTTAACTTAGTGTTTAATAGTGAAAGCAAAATAGTGTAGAAATATATCCTAAATAATGATTTATATTTCCTAACATTTCAGTACAGTTTCAGGAAACAAACGGTCATTTGTCACTCGGTATAGATTTGCGTTCTTTTATAATGGCAGGAGACAAGTATGAGACCTGTTATCCAGAATGCTTGGGATCTTTCCGTCATTTGGATCTTCATACCTAAAGTCTACTAGAAAATCATGTAAACATTAAATAAACCCAATAGGCTGGTTTTGCTTCCAATAAGGATGAATTAAATCTTAGTTTGGATCAAGTACAAGCTACTGTTTTATTATTATAGAGAAAAAGGAGATCATTTTTAAAAATTTGAACTAAAAATGGAGTCTATGCGAGACGGACTTTCCATAGTTCAGCGCTTTCTCTGAAACAGAGCTTTTCTCTTGGGTAACGGATCCTGCACAAAGTAAACACGTAAATAGGGCTTTGAATTAACATGTAATGTCGAATATGGCCGATATAGTGCCAGCATACTTTAACATATTATTAAAGCCTAATTAAAGAAGTAGGCTAGTATATCTGACGATTCAGCTCTACACGTCTGTACTGAAACAAACAATCTTTTCCTGTGACCAATGGTAATTGTTACATTTAAGGCCACCTTTAAAATCGTTGTTTAACTGTTTATTTTTGGTAGTTCAGATCGTGTTTTTGCACCTTTCCTATGTGGGTTCTCTCTTCTGACCCCAAATCCCAAAGGGGTTGGGAACCCAAAAATAGCATTGTGTTTATTGAAAGCAAATTTCCAATGTATGTTCATTTAACATTTGCAATGGTTGGAAATACAGCTATGGAATCCATTATCCAAAAACCCGTTATCCGGAAAGTTCTGAATTTCGGAGAGGACGTCTGCCACAGGCTCCTTTTTATCCAAACAATCCAAATTTTTTAAAAATGATTTAAATTTTCTCTGTAATAATAAAACAGTAGCTTGTACTTTATACCAACTAAGAATATGATAAGCAAAAGCAGCCTATTAGGTTTATTTAATGTTTACATGATGTTCTAATATGAAGATACAAATTATGGAAAGATCCATTTTCCGGAAAACCCCAGGTCCAGAGAATTCTGGATAACAGATCTCATGTCTGTACACTATAACTGCTACTGAAAACTGTAGATGTCTGTCCCTTTCTACTCTACATTTCTTCTACATTTCCTTTACATTTTTATATGAAAATTATTTTAAAATGACAATTGTGTTCATTAGGCCAAATTTTATCTTTGGCCGCCTTTAACAATGAGTTATCGTGAAGTCATAGGCGCACATGGAAAGTTTAGAAGAAAGTTGTGTGCGGCTGAAGGCGGGCGACTAATTTGTGTTATTCCTTGTATAAAGTACACAGTGATCTCATTCCAACCGTTGCTATATTGCAGCAGATTTATAGCCTGACAGCTCATTGTTCCACCGGCTAACCTTGAGCTTTGTAAACTGCTCACAGCGTAATGCACTAACTGTACTGATCTGCTCAATGCACTCCCAGCAGGACTCAGAAAATACATTTATGAAATATCGCTCTTTTGTGACAGGCTCTAAGGACAACTCTGAAAGCAGCCCCCTCCATAGAGCCTCACACAGCCCCCCTTAATGAGACAGAACAGTAAACAAATTCCCCTGTGATAGCGTCTATAGTCCCCTTCTCACATTAATGGCGCTGATGGGGGGCATATATTTGCCCCGTGCTAGAATCACCTTTATATGTGTGTGTGTCTGTCACTCGGAGTCCTGCTGAATGATGGACTATTAGTCTGGGATCACATCTAAACAAAGGAAACCAGCCGCATGGGGGTTATGTGACAGTGCTTTACTATTTTGAGCTTGTAGCAAACAGCAAGAAAATGCTCATTTCCCAGCTCCATTCTTCATTATATTCTTGTAATAATACATGTCATAAACAGGGGATTTTACTGTCAAGTTGACAGTTATAACCGCAAACCACTTATATCCACATGATGGTTCTACTCATTTGCCTCTGGTCATCTCTCCTAAATTTAAGGTGGCCATACAATGTGAGAGCCAAATTGGCTCTCAACACCCTGGGCCAGACTGAGATGATAAAATCTTTTGGCTTCAACAATTGGATAATAATAGAAACACTGGTTGGAGAAGACCGTATGAATTTGTCAATGGATTCCTCTGCTGACAACATTTCCTAACCTGCTAGACACTGGTCCAGTAGGCTGCTGAGAAGACCATGTACAGTCATAGACCAATAAGCTGTGGACTGGTCAACGGCTTTTATTGGCACTTGCATGGCTTTATAGCCCAGACAAAAATTGCACAACTGCCTCCTTGTGTTAAGGTGGCCATACACGGCCAATAAAAGATGCAACAGACAAAGTTGGCAGCTTATTGGCCAGTGTATGAGGCCCTCCAACGGGCTTCCCCGAGCAATATCAGGCCGAAAATCTGGCAGATGTCAATTGGGCAGGCTTAAAAATCCACCTGCATTCCTGGCCTTGTGAGGGCCCAAGATCAGATCAGACCAATATTGCCCAATCAGGGTGGACATATCGGTGCAAGATGCACTTGTTTCCTCTCATTAAGAGTGGATCTGCTCATGTATGCCCAGCTTTAGACAACAGCAAGTTGGCGCTGCAGTAGAAATGAGAGGGAGATTCTCATTGGAGTATTCTTCTGTATTTGTAGTAGTATGTTTGAGTGTCTGATCAGTATTTGTATGCTGCTCTGGCTTTTGGCTAAGGTTGAGTGTATCATCTTTTCTTAGGAGGGGCAGCTCCTTCAATAACAGACAGGCTCACCTGATCCTCTGGCCAAAAAGTCAATGGCTATGAAACTCAAGGTGCACATACTCCAGGACTGGCATCCCAGGGTTGGTCAAAAAAACACACTGGGATAGAGGGCTCACAAGTGTTTTGAGGGTCAAAAGACTTGGTAAGCTTGTTTACTCGGGTGATTTTGGAATCAGTGTGACTTCTAAAGAAAACACGAGTTGTCATCTCCTCCAGATAAGAACACCAGAAGTCCTCTGCTGAGGCAAACCCTGTAGTAGCTCCAATTCCAGTGTATAAATGTGTGTGTTTATCGTTTATCCTGTGCACACAAGGATTTCTTTATTCTGTACAATGTATGGGTGATAAATCCTCCTTTTTATATATTTATAATAAAGAATATGGGGTCTTGTTTTTTTGCTTTCATTTTACAGCTTCAGGAAACATCATGAATTAAATACACAAGTTTTATTTGAAACATTCTGGGGGAAGGGGGGGGTGTTCCACATTTACTGTGCCGAAGGGTGATTGATAGATTAGGACTGTTCTTGATCTGACTCTCCTATCTTATCACAATCCTGTACATGTCATTTATATAAAGCCTGTAGCTCCCTCTACTGTGCTTACAGCACTGCTCGAAACAACTGTGAAATTGCTCTGGTCATAAAGCTCTTACCATTACATCCCCGTAAATCTGTAATCTGACAGATTAGAGTGTCTGTGGGGCGGATTGGACAGGGATCCGGTGCTTCATTACACACTATCCTCTCTGTATTGCACACGCCGGCAGCCCAATTTAATTGCCACTTTCCGGAAATCCCGGCCTCATACAGAGGATTTATCATAAAATAAATTCCTCTATAAGGATCGACAGAAGGGACGTGATTACAAACACAGAAATCATTTTCGCGCTTTGATTTGATATTTTATCCTCGTTGGAATACAGACGAGTGGCGAAAGCGGATTTGCAATCGGAGCGGTGTATTTACAGGAATAAATGATGTGTAGCAAGGCAGCAAATGCCTATGTACAAGAGTGACCTTTGTAGAGTCTCCTTATCCGTACAGGACGGAGTATGGGGTTACAAGCATTAGCACTCAGGAATATCAATGGCTGGACTCAGTGCCATGGCACGTAAATGCTTTCAATATATAAATCGGGTGTTTGTACTTGGTATTATCACTGAAGCACAGTGTAGGATGAGAGATCACCGTGGAGTGTTTTTATCTGTTTACCTGGTTTAAACATCCACAGGCTGGTCCAAAGTGAGCTTATCCAATCGTTTGTTCCCTAGGCCAATCACTGGATCATCCTGAGGGCCCAGGGAGTCATCAACACACAGATGAAGTCTGGGATCTCTCATCTGCTATCTAGAAAGCTCTGAAATATGGCACTGCCACCCCTGATTTGCTATACTGATGCACCTAACCCTGTTTTAATATATGTTGTATTTGCTCAAGGAATCCGTCCCCCCTATTCAGCTGACTGAATATCACTCCATGTACCATCTTCCATACAGTGGCTTGTAGTCTCAAAGCCACCAATAATCCAACAGATATATATTGGGGAGGTTTAGAAATCCTATTGGATGAGGACACCTTAAATCTGGCCATACATGTAAAGATCTTTCAATGATATGCCCACCTTGAGGGGAGCAAAATTGGGCTAATCCAATTGTTTGGTCCTTGGGCCAACAATCGGATAATAACTGCTATAATGAGGACTGCTTCAACATGCAGATGCAGACCTCGATCCAATGGGAAAATCGAATATGCTTAATAGTCCTTGGTCCGATTTTTAGACAGTTATCTATTGGGTGGGCCCATTGGCAGGCCCCATACTGGGCAGTCCTCAAGTGATGGGTATCCGTAGGCCTGCAGTAGGATCCTATTTTTGGACTTTAGACTAGTGATTGGATCAGTAACTGGTTGGTCAAACTGGACAAATCCACATGCCTGTCAACCTCACACTATGGGCTTAAAGGAACAGTAACACCAAAAAATGAAAGTGTTTTAAAGGAATGACAATATAAAGTACTGTTGCTCTACACTGGTACAACTGGTGTGTTTGCTTCAGAAAGACTACTATAGTTTATATAAACAAGCTGCTGTGTAGCCCTGGGGCAGCCATTCAAGCACAGGATACACAGTAGATAGCAGATAAATTCTAAAAGATCCCATTGTATACTGTGGTGTAACCTGAGCCTTTTCCTCTTTTGAATGGCTGCCCCCATGGCTACACAGCAGCTGGTTTATTTAAAATATAGTAGTGTTTCTGAAGCAAGCACCCTAGTTTTACCAGTGCAGCAAAACAGTACTTTATATTTTCACGTACCTTTTTCTGGTGTTTTTGTTCCTTTCAGATTTGCTATAAAATGGGTTAGAGCGAACATCCATGCTTTCCCTGATAGAACTACAGAGTTGAATTTATCAATGTTGTGGCACTGACTTGATCCAATATCAGTGTATGGCCCAGATGTTTAGGTACATCTGACATGGGCTGGCAGCTCCTTTACCTCACATCTTAGTGAGATCCATAAGGAGATGAAAGAACCCATGTAAGGTTCTAAAAGTGCCCAGGAATACAATTTGTAGGGATGCACCGAATCCAGGATTCGGTTTGGGATTCGGCCTTTTTCAGCAGGATTTGGATTCTGTGGAATCCTTCTGCCTGGCCAAACCAAATCCGAATTTGCATATGCAAATTAGGGGCGGGGAGGGAAAATCGCATAACTTTTTGTCACAAAACAAGGAAGTAAAAAATGTTTTCCCCTTCCCACCCCTAATTTGCATATGCAAATTAGGATTTGGATTCGGTTCGGTATTCGGCCGAATATTTCAAGAAGGATTCGGGGGTTGGCCAAATCCAAAAAAGTGGATTTGGTGCATCCCTATCAATTTGTGCAATCTGATTTAAAAGGGGTTTCTCTTCCCTTTCAATAAGAGTCAGACTGTTCCACCAGGACAAATTCCGGTGGGTCCGACCCTATAGTGCCCTGCCTGCAAGCCAACAACCCCCCTAGCCACCACCGCTCTCGGCTCCAGTAGGGCTTGGAACGGGAGCAGCTTTGGCTGGGGATGGAGTAGAAATAGATGGCTAGGTGGGCGGCCCTCCATTGGCTTCATGGTTGGCCCTTAAATTGGGTGCCCAAAGACCCCCGGGTACCCCAGTCCAACTCTGTCTTTAATTGTATAAAACCAATTAATCATGACAAAAAGGCATGTGTTTGGTTCCTTTGCAGTCATTTATGTTTGTACAAGAAAGCTATTCCCTTCAGAATAAAACCAGTACATTACTTTGCTAAATGTTAACACAAGGTGTATATATGCAAACGGTGCTTTAGGCTTAACTACCATCGTTACATTAGACACATTGCAGCATTTAGATTGGAATGGAAGTATTGCATAGCAGATGGCTGACAGTCAATCAAATGTAGCGGCTGTAATGCTTCTTTTGGGAAATTAGAAAAAAACAACAAAATTAAATCTTTATCAGATAGAAAAAGTATATGTATATTTATATAGAATATCTCAAAGTGGTCGATCAGTTCTTAAGTGGAAATGCCATATGACAAGGCTGCAGCTGTTCCACCATATAAAAACCCAGGATCTCATAAGCCGTGGGTTATGGTGCGGTTCCGAAGCTGTTGGACGTATTCCTTGGCCTGCTGGAAGCCTGTCACTGGCTCTTCCTTAGGGGGCGGGGGGCCTTCGACCAGCTTGACAAAATAGTGGCAATAGACCTTATCCATTATTCCGAACATGCCGCGTCCATGATAACGGATCCGCTTTAGGTACTTGCCTTTGTTGGAAAAGGAATCCGCTAAAAGGAGAACAATTGCGAGATTAAACGAGGAGATTAAACACTGACAGCAGAACCGGCCATAAACATTTATTTCCAGCTCAGTCTCAGCATGGTACATTGATTTAAGCCGACCATACACAGAGAGGTCCAATTGTTTGCTGACCGCTAAATAACACAACGTGTGGCCAACATGGTGCTTGCTAGGCTACATTTATTAGGCACAGATTCAATAACATCGGAACAATTGAGTTTAATCAGCTAATGACCTCCTATACTCATATACAAGAACAATTAAGGTCAGACCTGTTAATTAAGATCCAATTGTGTGGCTGATTTTGATGTGCACATATACAGAGGGAGCTGCCAAATCTCTTCTCTTGGATAAGGCATCGTCCACAGACTTTAATAAAACTCCAGCTATCTCTGACCACTAGTGCAGCTGCTTTATTAAAAGGAACAGTAACACCAAAAAATGAAAGTGTTTTCAAGGAATGACAATATAATGTACTGTTGCTCTGCACTGGTAAAATTGTTGTGTTTGCTTCATGTTTATATGAACAAGCTGCTGTGTAGCTGTGGGGGCAGCCATTCAAGCACAGGATACACAGTAGATAACAGATAAGTTTCTACTACAGAACTTATCTGTTATCTGCTGTGTATCCTGTGCCTTTTCTACTTTTTCAGCAATATATGGCTGCCCCAGCCATATCGTTTATATAAACTATTGTCTTTCTGCAGCAAACACACCAGTTTTAACAGTGCAGCACGACACTATATGATATTTTTATTACTTTAAAACACTTTAATTGGTTGGTGTTACGGTTCCTTTAAGTACATCACTTCAGCCAAAGCTGTTCCAAGGTATGCAATCTTAGAGAGGGGTTGTTCTATACACAACATTTATGGGGAAAAAATGATTATGCAGACTACACAAAAACAGGGTATATTTTCCCTTTAAAGGCGATGGAGTTTACACCAACTGATTGCTTAGTTTCATAAATTCTCCTATTAGTCAGAGTCAGCAACTTCCATTATTTACACATGTGTGATGAATACCTTGATTACAAAATGTGACATAACAATTTATTATGCTAATGGCTCCAGCTCCAACATATCTATCCTACCTGTCAGACATGTCTATTTGGTGAATATCTGTGATATTATTGCTTGTTATAGCTAATCATTAGACACTTCAGAGAAATATGCATATGTATAAATGTGTTTTTCCTTTGGGATGTTTGTTTAAATAGAGAGCAAATCTTACAGTGTACTCAGAACTTAGGGTCACAAGGCACATGCCCCCTGCTTGGGATTATAGCATAACAGAAGGGCTATGGGAGAAAATAAGAAAGGATGGGCCCAGAGAGCCTGAGACAACAGCTGTGAAGGCAAGGCTAAAAAATTAGAATCAGTATTAGATCCTTGAGAGAAACAAAAAAAGAAAAAACAAGGAATATAAAATCAAATAGACTATAAACAATAAAATAGTTATTGTATCTGTTTAAAGCAGAACAAAACCTAGGCCCCTCTGCCAAAAGCTCTGCCTCCATATGCCTG
This sequence comes from Xenopus petersii, assembly GCA_038501925.1. Classification (NCBI taxonomy): domain Eukaryota; kingdom Metazoa; phylum Chordata; class Amphibia; order Anura; family Pipidae; genus Xenopus; species Xenopus petersii. Next base: position 22,803,121 of record CM076676.1, read on the forward strand.
TACTGAAAAGGAAGAGCAGGCTGGTGAACACCATCACTGAGAAGGCAACCCATCTGCTATTAAAGGAACAGTAACATCTCAAAATTAAATTATTCTAAAGTAGTTAAAATATAATGTACATTTGTTCTGCACTGGTATAATTGGTGTATCTGCAACGGAAATTCTGAAATGGTTTATATAAACAAGCTGCCTTGTAGCCAAGGGGGCAGCCATACAAGCTGTAAATAACAGAAAAGCTGTGTGGCATCCCATTGTATACTACAAAGCTTATCTGTTATATGCTGTGTATCCTGTGCCTTTTTAGCTTTGAATGGTTAGCCCATGGCTACACAGCAGCTTGTTTATATAAATTATAGCAGAATTTATGACCAAAATATTTCAGTGTTACCGGCGCAGGGCAACAGCACATCATATTTTAATTTCTTTAAAACACTTACATTTTTTTAGTGTTACTGTTCCTTTAAAAGGTACTTGATTTAAAGGAAAACTATAGCCCAACTTAAGCAACAGATTTTACATCATATTAAGTGGCATATTAAAAAATCTTACCAAAACTGGAATATATAGTTTACATCATATTAAGTGGCATATTAAAAAATCTTACCAAACTGGAAAATATATTTAAGTAAATATTGCTCTTTTTCATCTCTTGACTTGAACCACCATTTTGTGATGGTCTGTGTGCTGTCTCAGAGATCACCTGACCAGAAATACTACAGCTCTAACTGTAACAGGAAGAAGTGTGAAAGCAAAAGACAAAATTTTGTGTGTTTATTGGCTCATGTGACCTAAGAAGTATCGTTTGTTTGGTATGTTTGTGTGCACTGTGAATCGTACAATCCCAGGGGATGGCCCTTATTTTTTAAAATGGCAATTTTCTATTTATGATTACCCAATGGCACATACTACTAGAAAAGTATATTATTATGAAATAGTTTATTTATATAAAGCAGGGTTTTACAAATGAGCTGTTTTATGCAATATCTTTCTAGAGAGACCTACATTGTTTGGGGGGTATAGTTTTCCTTTAACAGTGTATCTCAGAATAATGACATTGTTGATGTTTGTACTGCTTTGAGTTTTTGTTTAGAAAGTAAAGTGGTCAAACATGGCGACTGCTGTGCAGCTCTGTCCTATGTGTATGAGGGTGTCTAAAGAAAGGGGACCTGTATAGGGCCCTATTGTTATTCTCCTTAATAAAGGAGATTACATAGTTAATATTTGGAAAGAACAATGACTAATGGTGCAGAGAGAAATCTTATGCAGCTTGCAGGGACACTTACCAACATACAAGTTGGATTTATATTCCACATTGTGATTCCGTACAGCTAAATCTTGAGCTTCTAGCAGGACCTGAAGAAGACAGAGAAAGAACAAATCATCAGTGTGCTGGTTAGTGTGTGTGTGCATTACAATGGGGGGAGTGGAAATAGGCAATACCAATGTTGGGAGTTTGTAAAAGACATGTGCCAGTCTGGTAAAGAACTGTCAGAGAGGCAGGGGCTTATAAAGGCAAACCTATACAAAGATTTGGAAACTTAATGCTTTAGAAACACTTCTATAGTTTATACATACAAGCTGCTGTGTAGCCATGGGGGCTTATATTCAAAGATGAAAAAAGAGAAAAAAGACAGGATACACAGCAAATAACAGATAAGCTCTGTAGTATACAATGGGATTCTTCACAACTTATCCATTATCTACTGTGTATCCTGTGCTTGAATGGCTGCCCCCATGGCAGCTTGTTTATAGAAACTACAGTAGTCTTTCTGAAGCAAATGCACCAGTTTTACCAGTACAAGGCAACTGTACATTATATAATCATTCCTTTTAGAACACTTTCAATTTTGGTGTTATGGTTTCTTTAACAACATTTTCCTGTTGTCTAAACTCATTTCGCTTTTATCATGGAAGCAGTTGAAGAGATAAACACACTTTATTATCCTTCCCGTGGGGGCAATAATTAGTAGCTGAAAGCTGTTTGTCAGGTAGTGCTCTCCTTTCAGTCGCACATATATATCGGAGATGCAATTAAAGGGGAGAAAACAATGGAGCCGCAGTAAGGAGATTGTATTTTATGCATTTTATTTAAGGTACCAGAATAGAAGTTGCAGTATATTTACAAACCTTTTAAATCACCAGTAAAGGTTTTACTTAAGCAAAAATACATGGTCTTTAAAGGGATGGCAACACTAAAATGCAGCAGATGCTGTTCCTACAGTGAAACAACATAACTACAAAAATATAAATACAGTACAGGTCAGCCACTGTCTATATAGTCTCTTCTCCAAGTCTCCCTTCCTAGCTGGGGGCCCTCAGTAACTTGAAATATTACCCACTTAGTACAAATCCTCCTGGACACCTTGTATAACAAAGTTTGAATAACTACTGGTGGCATGCAAAAATATTACTCTGTGTAATGTGTTTACGATACAGTAGTGTTCTTAGCCATAAAATTAAAAACAAACATCCAGGAAGACCATTTGTTTTTCATGACTCTATATGGTACAACGTAAATTGTACAATTATCATATACAATACACTAAAAACTTTGCCAGAGACTCCACATCTTCCTACCAAAACCTTATACATTAATTTATGTGATAAAATGTCACTATTCTCTCTTGATAAGGGCTCCTATCAACAGATATTCAGCCCTTATACAGTTACAGTGGGTTGATCAAAAAGATTGCATAAAAATGTCAGGAATTAAAGCCTTTTTTTAAAACAATCACTTCATTTCAGGGGCTCAAAAGTAATTGGACAATTGACTCAAAGGCTATTTCATGGGCAGGTGTGGGCAATTCCTTCAGTTATGTCATTATCAATGAAGCAGATAAAAGCCCTGGAGTTGATTTGGGGGGGGGGGTGCTTGTATGTGGAAGATTTTGCTATGAACAGACAACATGTGGTCAAAGGAGCTCTCCATGCAGGTGAAACAAGCCACCCTTAAGCTGCAAAAAACAGAAAAAACCTATCCAAGTGTCATAATACAGGCCTGTAACAGTTAATAAAATAGGCCAAGGTATCATGAGAAATATTTCTGACAACATCTAAATCAGACACATTACAGGCCTCTTTTCACTATGGTCAGAGCTGTAATGCCCTCCTCCATGCCCTGGCTGATAAGAGCCATTCCATGGGGAGGGGGAAGCCCAAGGAGTGAGAACTTAAGGTGGCCATACACGGGCAGATAAAGTTGCCGATATCGGTCGTTTGGACCGATTTGATAGCTTATCTGCCCGTGTATGGGGGCTTCCGACGGGTCATCCCGATCGACATCTGGCCACGATATCGATCGGGAAGGTTGGATTTTTACCCGACCGACCCGTCGGAGCCGCTTGACGCTCGAATTACCCCCGATATAGCCACGCAGTTTAGTGGCATATCGGGGAAAGATCCGATGTCGCCAAACGAGCGGATCTTTAAGTCTATGGCCACCTTTAAAGTTCCCAGCAAGACCCCCAAAGGTGAAGTAAAGGTTACATATAAGGTATACTCAAATATATTTATCCTCACAGAACCCATACCTGTTGTACCAACAGTATAAAAAACTGGTGATGGGTTCAAGGCAATTTCATCTTTCCAACGAGTCCAAACATGACTAGGTTTGGTACTCTGTATATTAGATGTGAATATCTGGGCAGGTCACACAGTATTGATGTTTAGTATCCATGGAATCCCTGAGAGAATTAATAACCAATGAATATAATATCATCTCTCTCCTATGTTCCAATAAGGAATTATGCTCATTATATTCTTGGTCCAGTTCCTACTCACAGGAGCTCATAAAAAACTCAATCTGTGTCCTGCTAGGCCACGCCCCCTTACATTCCTTAGGGAGGGGGGAGTATGCAGTTACCTGATGCCCTGAAATCATTAATAAATAGTCAGCTCTTCTGACTAAACTTTGGATTTACTTTAGAGGACCAATTGCGATTGGAAGTTATCCTGTTTGTTTCCCCTTTCCTCCAGGACCAGGAATTCTATATCTTTGGAGTTAAGTAAAGGTTTTCCATGTTTTCCCTTTTATTTTACAACTGTTTGTAATTGTATTATTGAGTGTATGTCTCTTTTGTAACATCTTTTTGTATTTTGCACTGTTATACCTTTTATAATATTAAAGAGAATTTAATAAGATTGTCTTTGGTGCTCTAAACGAACCTAGCCTGAAAGAGTGTAACTGTGAGCCTTAACCCTCTGCATGCTGAAGTACTTGTTGAGTCAGTAGGGTTATTACCTGTTAGAGAGAACGGGGAAATAGTCACATTAGGTTTCTATCGCCTGTGAATGATAGATGGTGGCAGCGAATGAGTTTTGTGGGTGTTGGTTGGTGTTTGGGGTGCTTTTGTGTTAGTCTAACCTGTGTGCAAGGTGGTTGAGAGACTGAGTGAGTGACCCCTGAGAACCACACCTAAAGTCACGTGTACTGTGTCCGTGACACCAAGAAATTTCTACAATATTAGGAGTGACAAAATCTACAGTTGGTACATCCTGAGAAAGAAAGAAAGCACTGGTGAACTCAGCAACGCAAAGACTTGGATGTCCCTGGAAGACAACAGTGGTGGTCGGTGGATGATCGCAGAATCATTTCCATAGTGAAGAGAAACCCCTTCAGATGAAACCAAGATCAAGCTCTACCAGAATGATGGCAAGAAAAAATTATGGAGAAGGCGTGGAACAGCTCATGAGCCAAAGCATACCACATCATCTATAAAACATTTGGGACACAGTGTGATGGCTTGGGTGTGCATGGCTGCCAGTGGCATTGGGACACTAGTGTTTATACATGATGTGACACAGGACAGAAGCAGCCGAATGAATTCTGATGTGTTCAGAGACACTGTCTGCTCAAATCCAGCTAAATGCAGTCAAATTGATTGGGAGGTGTTTCATAATAAAGATGGACAATGACCCAAAACATACAGCCAAAGCAACCCAAGAGTTTATTAAAGCAAAGAAGTGGAATATTCTTGAATGGCCAAGTCAGTCACCTGATCTGACCCCAATTGAGCTGCATTTCACTTGTTGAAGACTAAACTTTGGACAGAAAGGCCCACAAGCAAGCAGCAACTAAAAGCCGCTGCAGTAAAGGCCTGGCAGAGCATTAAAAAGGAGAAACCCAGAATCTGGTGATGTCCATGAGTTCAAGACTTCAGGCTCATTGCAGCAAAGGGTTTTCAACCAAGTATTAGAAGTTTTAGTTTAAATTTTTTTCATTTGTCCAATTACTTTTAAGCCCCTGAAATGAAGTGATTGTATTAAAAAAAGGCTTTAGTTCCTCACATTTTTATGCAATATTTTTGTTCAACCCACTGAATTAAAGCATTAAAATCTGCAGTTCAACTGCAGCCGAGTTGTTTCATTTAAAATTCATTGTGGTAATGTACAGAACCAAAATTATAAAAAAAAAGTTGTCTGTGTCCAAAGATTTATGTGATACTCAGAGTTTCCTGCCTTTTAAACATATAAAGGCACAAGGCTGCAAGCTGAGCTCAGCCTGCTGCCTTGTGCCTTTATATGGTCACAGAACTTACCAGTGAAGCTTTTGAGGCAAATATAACAAAACGTAAAAAATGTGTTTTCTGCTGCTGCACTTAACCATAAATCCTTGCTTAACGGCTTATACAGACAGGTGTTCAGACAAAGTTTGATGCCTTGAAATAAAAAGACTAGACTATAGCTAGCACACAAGTAAGGAGGATATTGCCAGAAACCAAGGTAGCAAGACACAAGGATGTGTATATTTCTCCAAAGGAATAAAATGATAAGGGGGGATTTTTTTAATTGTGAAAATGGGAGATTGAGAGAGAGAGGGTTTTTACTAAACAGCAGAGCAATAAGAAAGGCATATGGTTGAAAGATTTTCAAAGACTGTTTTAAAGGGAGATTGGCTGTTGGCTGCCCCCTACTGGCTGAATGCATTGGGCGCATGCAGAAAAAGGATCAGTCCCCACAAGCAACCGTCTCTTACCTCCTTCATAATTCTGGCCCCTTTCTTGTCATTAAACTCCAGCTGTGCGATAGCTTGGTCTATAGACATTCCTTTTATCTGAAAAAGGCAATCATAGAATTGAATCTGGTGCTGTCGTACAAGTAGTCTCTTATCGTGCGTCTGCATTTCAGCGCCTGCTGGGCTGCTCAGTCTGGATGACACAAGTCCCTCTATTCAATTACAGAATGATCTGCATATCGCTGCTAACTATCTAGATTAATTAATAGCATTGACAATTTTCACTTTGATGACCAACAGACTTATTTTACAGAGGGCTGTTCATTGTTAAATTCAAAGCACCAGTTTTCGCTTTGGTCTAAAACAGAGTTTAAAGGCAAAGCTATGAAAGCTAATGGGATGTAAAAAGACAGGCCAATGCTAGCACTGAGCTAACTAGATGTCAGTCACTCAAAGGGTTGAACTTGATGGACCAGATATACAGTATATATATGCTGTAATAATAATCAGGGCAACATTTTCATGAAGGGAAACTGCTTTAGTATAGCCGCAAAAGAAGCATTCAACATTTTTCCATTGAGAACAATAGAAACTGTTTTAACATATGCCCCAATTGAGGAGCTTATGCAATACATAGGTGTATGCTGTCTCTTTAAGCAAGTAAATGACAAGATTAGAAATAAAAGTAACCAGAGTGATTTACCCTAATAAACATGAAAATAAAAATGTGCATACATTGCATAGCAAAAGCTACTTTCTAGAGGGGAAAGGGTGCATTTCGCATTCAGCCTTATATCTTTGTACCAAGTCATGCCATAATTTACAGTTACCCTAATTATTCCACATAAATCCCCTCACAAACCATTATACAGAATAGGTCTAAAGAAACAGATTACCAAAAAGGAAGAATTTAGAGACTGACAATCTATATAATATATCCTAAGTAGGATGGGCTGAATCCAATATTTCGGGAATCCTTTGTGAAAGATTCATCCAAATACTGAACCGACTCCTCATATGCAAATTAGGGCCAGGAAGATAAAAAGAGAAAAAGTTTAGAATTTTTTTTACTTCTTTATTTACTTCTTAACTTTAAGTTAGGTGATTTTAAGGATTCAAATTCGGTTTGGTCAGGCAAGGGAATTCGCCAAATCTGAAATCTGCTGAAAAAGGCAGACTACCAAACCAAATCCTGGATGCAGTGCATCACTACCTAAACAAAAGCCACCCACAGCTAGGCCCTGAAGGGAAAGTGCCATCCTCCTTTAAGTCACAGTTGGTAAAAGCTCTAAAGTTTATATCCATACACACCAGTTTGGCAAGATACCACATCTTATCCTTGCTGTACTTGATCTGCTTCCGGCAATGGTAGATCTCCTATGGAAATGGAATGAAGATTGGTACAGTAAGATATTAACTCACCCTTTTAGATTAGATGCAGACAAAGCAGAGCAGTTGAGTACTAATCAGCCTCTTAAAGGAGAACTAAAACCTCCCACTCCAGATTGTTTATTAGACAGAAAGGTACCCCTGAAAAAAAAACTGAGCCTAAAATGCAGAGCAGCACAACAGAGTTCCCCGGTGCCATCTTATGCCTGTTTGCAATCTTTTCTAGTCCCTTCACTGACATTAAGGGCTAGTCCACACGGGGAGATAGCGACGCGTTTGCGGTCGCGGCGACAAAGCACTGCGACAGTCGCCGCGACCGGCGCAGGCGACAGTTTTGTATGGGCGCCTATGTAAAAACGCCTGTGCTAACCACACGAGGCGATGCGCTTTTCAACAGTCGCCTGAAAAAGCCTGGCGAGGCATTTTCAGGCGACTGTTGAAAAGCGCATCGCCTCGTGTGGTTAGCACAGGCGTTTTTACATAGGCGCCCATACAAAACTGTCGCCTGCGCTTTGTCGCCGCGACCGCAAACGCGTCGCTATCTCCCCGTGTGGAATAGCCCTAAGCCTGTGACTTTCGGTCTCAGCAGTAAGTGGATGTACACACGGCAGAGGGAGAAACAGACAGAACCCATCTCTTTGTATTGCAACGGTTCACCTCCAAGATCTGCACTACAAAATTGGATTGTTTGATATGCACTCAGAAGTGTGACTTATGTAAGTGCAATACGTTTTAAAACCCTTTAACAAATAAAGGCACATTACAGTATGGGCGCTGTCCCAGCTTTTTAATGTCTTTAAAGAAAAAGGAATAGCCTGGAGTTGATATTGATCTGCTGTTTTGAAACCAGAAATCTTGCATGTTGCCAATCCCACCAGAGAGTGGATGCTGATTTTTAGTGGAGATAGCACCTTGTAGAAATCACTATAGTACTTTCAAACACACGAAAAATCTGTGCATAGACTTTCTATGGTTCAAGACACACACAGGTTAGTCTTGTAACACTTTGGTGACTGCACTGAATATTAACAATATTGCACTAGGTTATGTTATTTGTTTTTTCTTCATAGCCTGTGGTGCTGATCTATACACGCACACATTACCACAACTGTGGGCTGTTCTCCTTTATATGGAATCAGTCTGGCTAACTTCATTTTAGCAGGTTTAGGACCCTGTCACTACCCCTAATTTCTAAGGCAGGGAGTATTTAAAGGACCCCCTATGTGCTTTGTTGATGGGGGAGACATGTTCTAACCAGATAATTCCTCTGCATTGATGCTGTTCCACACAGTTACAGGCCATTAAACAAGGAAACGAAACAAAACTGGACTCACTGCGGGTCGGCGTGGTTCACCAGGGAGTTGTGGTGGGTACACAATTCTATTTTTCATTTCCCAGTGACGGCTCCCCTCCAACACGGCACTTGTGTGGATACAGCTCTGGGGGAGGCAGCCGCTGGCACTTAAACTGCAACATGAAACATAAAGGTTCATACAAGGCAACAGGAAACATATCATTGAATTCTTCCAGATTTCTGGATGTGGTACATTTTGAAAAATACCAAGTCATGTTTAAGTCTGATGCATTGTTTAGAACAGTGTCTTGAGAAATATGTTAAACAAAATAATTTGTTTTGCTGGAAGAAAAACCTGTGTACTCTCATTTGTCCGTGTATGTGAGAGCTGCCATACTGGATGTTAAAGCAAATATGAAACCTTTGGCCAATTCTAATCAACTTTTCAACTGGTCTTCATTATTTATTTTTTATAGTTTTTTTAATTATTTGCCTTTTTCTTCTGACTCTTTCCAGTTTTCAAATGGGGGACACTGACCCATCTAAAAACAAACACTCTGTAAAGCTACATATTTCTGGTTATTGCTACTTTTTTTTTTCTTAATCATCTTTCTATTCAGGGCCTACCCTATTAATTTTTCAGTCTCTTATTTAAATCAATGCATGGTTGCTAGAGTAATTCAGACTTTACCAACCAGATTATGGAAATCGCAACTAGAGAGCTGCTGAAAAAAAGCTAAATAACTCAAAAACCACAAATAATAAAAAAAAAAACTAAAATTGCAAATTGCCTCAGAATTTCACTCTCTACGTCATACTAAAAGGTAACAAAGGATAACAAAAGAGTTTGTAAAGAAGATAAATATCCCATCATATATTTTTTTATGTTTTTTTTAACTTTCTTATTTTCCTTATGTTTTTTTATTAAATCTCTTTGTATTAAATTGTAGGCGATTGTTCAAATGTAATTGCTGATAATTTATACCCCAATAAGTGACCAATCAAAAAATGTCACCAAACTGGCATATACATATAAGTAATTATTGCACCTGCTTTCCCTTAAGTCGCCATTTTTTATGTACACATAGTCAAAAAAAAGTGCCACACTTACACTGATACACTGATTGAAGTGTTGGGTGCACGCTGTGTTCCTCTAGTTAATTTCACATGAAAATAATGATTCCAGCAGCACTCCGATCAGTGGTTGAAACTTTTATTTGTGCCACTAGCAAAGGCAGCCCTTTATCACGTATAGCCCGAAACGTTGCCTTGCTAGTGGCACAAATAAAAGTTTCAACCACTGATCGGTGTGCTGCTGGAATCATTATTTCATTTTTTATCCAATGGCACATACTGCTCGAAAACTATCATTTTTTATTTTATGAGAAGACCTTATTTATATTAATACAATGTAATTCTCCTACCGCACACCTGTAGTTCACCAATCCTGCAAGCTGGTGGTGCGTTCCTTCTGTTGACACGGCCGGGTCCCTTAGCAACCAATGTGTAAAAGAAACGGATCCGCACACACACCGATTAATGCAGTCGGGGAATATCCCCTTTAATTCAGCCACCAAACATCAACGTTTCGGGGGGGAAACACCCACCCTTCATCAGGATGTGGGTGTTTCCCCCCCCCCCCGAAACGTTGATGTTTGGTGGCTGAATAAAAGGGGATATTCCCCGACTGCATTAGTCGATGTGTGTGCGGATCCGTTTCTTTTACACATTGCTTATTTATATGAAGCCATGGGCTGTTCTAGGTGATATATTTTTACAAAGACCTGTAATGTTCATGAGTTGAATTTCCTTTAAGCAGCAGACAGTATTTGTATTGGTTCTGACTGTACTCATGATTAAAAGGGAACAGTCAGTGACAAGAGGGAACAGCCTGGCCCAGAAGAGTCCCTAAAGATTATTTAAAAAGTTTTCACGATTTAGTACACAAAAGACTCTATTAAATAAAATGTTTGGAACACAAAACCATTCGCCTATCAATTCTATTCCTGACCGGCTTCTAACTTATCAAGCTCTTAACAAAACCCAGCGTGTATTCAATTCTCTGTGGTATTTGTTTTTCAGATTTTCACAGCTGGGTTTCCCCAGGCTTGTGCCAGCGACAATGACAAATTGTCCCCACACTTCAACCGGCCATTTATAGAGATTTCAATAAGGGCCCCTTTCTACTAAGCCCCCAGAGGTAAGACAAAAGCTAGATTGCGGATATATATTTATTTTTTTATTATTATTGTCGCTCTGTAACTGCGCAACCAACAGTTTAATAAAAAGATTCCAGGCTAAAGGTGCATGACATGCGGAAAAGTATTAGCTGTCTCTAAAAGCACTCACGGCAAGGGGCCCTGCATCTACATCCCAGTATAAGAAAGCTTTATTGTAATCAAAACAGCTCAATTAGCTTATTGCTTTTAATAACTATCAGGGATAAAAGTATCCCCTGTTGTGCACAATAAGGCTATTACTGGTTACCTTGGAGATCGGTGGTTACTAAACCATGAGGTCCCAGGCAGAGGGGCTTTTAGAACAAAGCAGATCTCCAAAGGGGCCTAGTGACACCCTCATCTCACACAGCAGGGGGGGACCCTTATCCGCTTTTATTCACAGAGTATGGGCATCGGGAGAAATAAGTAATATCTGTATTTTCAGTTTAGTGTGTTTTTTAAAAGCAGGTGGGTATTTTAACACTGAAACAGGAGTTGGCAAAGGAAGTAGGATACGCTATACTGTACATGGAGGGGTTCGCTTTGTAGAGCAGGAATGTAACAAATATGACAGTTCCTGGGATGTATTATGGCACAAGCCAGTGCCCAATAGGCTGGCTTTGCTTCCCATAAGGATTAATTATATCTTAGTTAGGATCAAGTACATGGTACTGTTTCATTATTACAGAGAAAAAGGAAATTATTTTTAAAAATTAAGATTTTTTGGGGTAAAATGGAGTCTATGGGAGAAATTCTGTACATACCTGTACAACACAAGGTAGCATAGTGTCTCCTGCACTCAAAAAAGAGACACAGCTAGATGTACTGTATATGGGTAGGTCAAACTATGATTTTGTATTTATTTCTTATTCATCGATGGGGTGCCCCTGTCTTGACAAGCCCCGCACATTTACCCACTTTGATCCGTTACACAACCCGGACCCGCAACTGCCGTATCCGCAACCCGCCAACTACCATCAAACAGGAAGTGATGTTGCTGCGGAAGTCACATCATCAAAAGTGCCCGATAGCCGAGAGGGACAGAAGCGTGCTGCTGGGAGAGAGCTGCAGCAAGAAGAGACCCGCGACCCCATCTATACCCACACCTGAAAAGCCTATCCTCGTTCCGCAAGGTACCTGCTTTTTTTGCAGGTAACCGACCCACTGTAGGACTCTACCCCTTTGGTAGAAAAGGGAAGCTTAGCAGTGAAACCATTAACTAATGGTGGATACCTCGAATGATCTTCCTATAAAGAAATAAAATATATAGGAAGAGACAGTGTAGGAAATTATTCACCCAAAGCTGCAAAGACCAGCTGCCTCACATGTTACATTTATTTTTTAATGTTTACTTATCCTTTAAGTTGTTGATAACAGAAATACATTTATATACTTATTATCTGAACACTTCTAAATGTAGTGTTATATAGTATATGCTTATACACTGAATAGGTTGTATACTAGCATCTTATGGTTGTATTACTACACATTTTATTTGCAGGGATTCTCATAATCTAGATTACTACAGACTTCCCTCTTTACTACCTGTATCTGAGTGTAACCCATAATGTATGTTAAAGGACCATTTTATAAAAACAACTATAGATTTACACAAAAAAAATTTTTTTAATGCCATTCCTTTATAAATGTTCATGAAAATGAAAATTATGACCAGCAGAGGGCACTTATTTGATTCAGCAGTAAAGGCTATACAGCAGACAAAAAACATTTTTTGCCTCTTTCTCTGATTACATTGGTGCCTCCTTTCAGCAGCAGATTATATACAGAGGGCTCGTGTACATTGGCATATAGTGGAATGCCCCATAGCTCATGTCATAGTACAGGGCTGCCTTTAGGCCAACAGAAATGTGCTCTTCAATCTGGCAAAAGCACTAAAGGGGCACCATTTTTTTAACCAAAATAATGCTTTATTTTCTTATCCACAGGTAAAAGATTATGTCATACATGTCATACTCATTAATTATGTGGAATGTCACATGCAATGACCTGCATAAGGGGGGGGGGGCACAATTTTTGCATTTGCATCTGGGACAATAATACATTTTTTGTGTATACTAGTGATCCCCAACCAGTGGCTAGTGAGCAACATGTTGCACACCAACCCCTTGAATGTTGCTCCCAGAAGCCTCAAAGCAGATGCTGATTTTTGAATTCTTGGCTTGGAGGCAAGTTTTATTTGCATAAAAACAAGGTGTACTGACAAATAGAGCCTTCTGTAGTCTGACAGTTCACATTGGCCTACCAAATGGCCAATCACAGAAACTTATTTTGCACCACCAATGAACATTTTTCATTTTTTATGCTTGTGTTGCTCCCCAGCTCTTTTTTGGGAGCTACAAAAGTTGCTCAGAGGTAAAAGGAGTTGGGGACCCCCGGTGTATACAATTATCTAATGGTATATTTCGACCAATTTGATATATAACAAGGGGAAAATAACTAGGGGAGAAATATCTATATATTTTACTGACGAAATGTTTGGAAATAATGTGAATTTAAACCTTTCTTGTAAACAACGTATATTTTCCCTTTAAGAATGCCGGTAAATGCAATTCCCATACACGGACAATGGAATAAATAGATATTTATTCTTTACACAGGTATGGATGTCATCCATAAGGTATACAGTAACACTAATTCTCTGACAATTACTATATAAATATTTAATCAGTTTACTTACCCTCTCTGTATTTTCAGTAATGTCCCCCATACGGCTGAAAGAAGGAGAGGGAGAGAAGTCGGTCACATACCACAGCACTAACAAACATTTTAACCATGTCCCAGATCCTCCCAGCGACCCCCAAACTCAGCACTGGATATACCAAGAGCCCATCCCATAATCTATGAAGACCAATTTAAAAGTTGCTTAGAATTAGCCATTCTATAACATACCCCTTTAATGTTACTTAATGGCAACGTTTTCTCTTGTTTTCTGGGGGGGGGGGGGCAGGTGGAAGTCCAGGCAGAGGCACCATCAAGACACAATGGTTGCACATCACAGGGTGAAGCTCAGCTGAATATGGATTGACTAGGGCCTTTGGCAGAATGGGGCTTGGTCTGGGCAGATAACAGGCACGAACAGATGGGACCTTTACAGAAAAAAATTTTTTTTTTACCTGGCAGGGTAAAAATCAACCAAGGGGCTAAATGGGCAGAAGGTTAAGAACCTGTGCCCCTGACAACTAAGTAGGATGTGTGTTGTGACAGCAATTGGTAGTGGTGCATCATGAATATCTCTTAATTATGTCATTCTGTTGCCCCAGTTAGGGGCCTGAGCCTTCTTGATTGGCCGGCAGCTGTCTCCACTCTATTTCCTGCCCCTTTGGGGCCAGGGCGATGGTATGGAACTGCTGGTCAGCACATGAAAAGTAGCCAAAATCCATTCACCAACAGAAAAGTATTGCAATGAATTCTCATGTGAGTAAATAAAGGAATTCCCTCACTGGCCTGTCTGTCTGCTGTCTAATAATCTGCCATAGAAACGGGCATATTTTACTTTCAATTCCATCCAACATGAGCTATTTAGAAACTATGAACTCAATATGTCATCCCCAAAAACCAGATCACCAACCTTATTCTTATATTGTGTTCTGCTGCTGTCAAAGATTTTATTTAAAAAGGCCAAAGCCCCAGGGCAAAGCAGCCGCACCATAACCTAATTTCTTTAGTCTGTCGGCAGCGAGCGGTTAAGGAACAGACTAAATCATTAGATGCATACGGATAACAAGAGAGAGGGTAAATGTTATTCTGTCTCATCCGCCAGGCTGGGGAATATGAGCTTCTATTCCAATATAAAATTACATTAAAGAAAGCAGTATCTATACAAGAAGTGGCTACTTTTTGGAAGGGCAGTTTGTAACATTCATAAATATTTATTTAAAAGTTGCCAGACTTTTGCAGAACTTCAGAATTGGACCTGGAATGACTGCTTAAGGCACTGCTGAGTTTACAGGAGCCATAAAATGTGCCATGCAATTAGTATGGCAATCACATGTACACAATCCAAGCCATTAAAATAAATACCCTATTGAAACAGTCAGCTACAAACATGCAGTAAGCTACAAATATAAGCTAGCACATATTGCAGCAAAAGTGGCATGTTGCCTGTTTGTGCCCATGTGCCACAAACCTAATGTAGCCAAATACAAAAGCCTAATGTTTTATACAATGGTGAGATCATAAATGCTATCCATGCAGGCTGTTGGGAGAAAACGGGCATCAATGTGCCAATGTGGTCCTCATCTGGATGGGAAAATCAAACCTGTTGGAAGGAAATCAGGCCAGATATCCGTCAGGTCCTCTGTCAGAAGGACCAAGTCAGCAGATGTTATTAGCCTGCATACACCCAATTTTAGGTTAGGTGATTTTATATATATATATATATATATATATATATATATATAGATATATAGATATATAGATATATATATATAGATATATGAGTCCAAGAGCCACCTGCCTTGTACCATCATATGGCCTCAGTGACTTCTAATCTCCTTGTAATTTACAGTTGGTAGCACATTGTCCCTACATGCCTGATACTTAG
The DNA here is from genome assembly GCA_038501925.1 of Xenopus petersii. NCBI lineage: Eukaryota > Metazoa > Chordata > Amphibia > Anura > Pipidae > Xenopus > Xenopus petersii. The sequence continues at coordinate 22,818,540 of CM076676.1, forward strand.
CGCTACCTGTATAACTCAGCCTGCAGCCTTGTGCCTTTATATGGCCACAGATCCCCTCAGTGACTTCTAATATCCTAATCATTTACAGTAGGAGGTACAGTATCCCTACATGCATGATATTAAGAACTACCTGTATAACTAAGCCTGCAGCCTTGTGCCTTTAAATGGTCACAGACCCCCCTCAGTGACTTCTATTTTCCTTATAATTTACAGTTAGTGACACATTGTCCCTTATAATACATGAGAGATAATTTGAGTGCCGTATTAAAGAGATACTGACACCGACCTGAAATTAAAATTTTTTTTTTTTACATCTATTATAATATTGGCTTTGCAAGCTACTTCGAACTTTGCCATAAAGTATTTGCATGATGCTTTTTTACCTGTCTGATCCCCCATGTTCCTGTATGAGGGGGCCGCCATATTTGTGCAGAAGGAGTCCGTTAGCATTAGAAACTGTAACTAACAGGCTGAGATGGGACAGTCTGGTTGGCAAAGTCAGAGTGTCAGAGAGTCAGGCTTAGAAACTTCAACTAACAATTATATACAAAAACAAACCTCTCAGCAAAAAATGATCAACATGACCTATAGGTAACATTGTCAGTAACACTTTAACCACAGCCTGCAGCCTTGTGCTTTTATATGGTCACATTACCCCTCAGTGACTTCTAATATCCTTACAGTTAGTGCATACATCATCCCTTTTAATACATGAGTGATACTTTAAGTTCCTTGTATAACTCAGCCAGCCGCCTTGTGCCTTTATATGGTCACAGAACCCCTCAGTGACTTCTAATATCCTTATCTTCAGTAGGAGGTATATTATCCCTTATAATACATGAGTGATAATCAGAGTTCCCTGTATAACTCAGCCAGCCGCCTTGTGCCTTTATATGGTCACAGAACCCCTCAGTGACTTCTAATATCCTTATCTTCAGTAGGAGGTATATTATCCCTTATAATACATGAGTGATAATCAGAGTTCCCTGTATAACTCAGCCTGCAGCCTTGTGCCTTTATATGGTCACAGAACTCCTCAGTGACTTCTAATATCCTTACAATTTACAGTTGGTGGCACATTGTCCTTTATAATACATGAGTGATAGTCGGAGTTCTCTATTAAACACAGCCTGCAGACTTGTGCTTTTATATGGTCACATTAACCCTCAGTGACTTCTAATATCCTTATGACTTTGATCACAGAACCCCCAGTGACTTCTAATATCCTTATCATTTGCAGTAGGGGGTGCCTTTTTCACATCATCACATCAGTGGGGGCACGAAGCAATGGGGAAAGAGAACAGCATTGTGTGTGATATCCTCAAGATTACAGGGTGCAAAGGGGTTCAAACCCATTGTGAGAGTATTCCAAGACTTCAACTAGCGCCCAGTGACTGGTTTGGTATTCCACTTGCCATACCTCACAACATTTTGGAAGTAAAAAGAGGGACAAAGTTTTTTTTCGCACGTAAAGCAGCAATTTTTTGACCACACCCCTTTCTGTGGCCACACCCCCTAATTACCATGTTTGTTTTACAAAATTTGGCAGGTTATGAAAGTTTGAAAATATTTCTCCTTATCTAAACCGTGTTTTTGTGTCTCAAAATTGTTACAAAGTATCTTATTTGCACCTGTTAGCTGTTCTGGGCTCTCTGCTAAAAGCCAATTATGTGAGAAACTTTGTTTCTTTTTCTGGCTGTTCAGTGCAGAGAAAAGAGGGACTTTCCAGTACAAATGAGGGACTGCGGGTTGAGCTGTCAAAAGAGGGACTGTCCCTCTGAAAAAGGGACAGTTGGGAGGTATGCACTTGCTAGACTCATTTTGATGCCCAGTCACTCAGCACTGTAAGCCGACAGTCTCCATGGTAAAGAGGTTCTGTAGCAGCTGAGGTTATAGCCTTACACCCACTCCTGAAGCCCCTCTAGCTCTTACAGACCTAACAATCCCAGCATGCTGTCTCCAGCTCATTGTGAATGTCGTTTAAGAGAGACAGGCTCGCGGCCCATTAATATGATTATCCCTGACTATCTTCTTCCAATATAACATATTCTGCCACCCTGGAGCTCAAGTTCCACCGTCCCCATACACTGAGACAATGACAGCGGTGTAAACAGTGTCCCCCTGTCCTTCCATACTCACAAGCAGTTATGGACGCCGCCATCTTGAAACGCAGCCCGCTTTACGGCTCCTCCTTCCCACGTGAGCCGGCGCTTTGCGACAGCGACTGGTGCAGCGGGGATGTAAGTAACAGCGAGTCTGTGAAATAGAACTGTGGAGGGGTTTTTGTTTCTACTCTTTACCCTCTAGGGTTTCTCCAACCGGGGCATTTGTATCTGAGAACAAACAAGTCCCGGTATGTCTTCTGTGAGGATGACGGGAGTTATAGTTAAGGGATGACGGGAGTTGTAGTTAAGGGATTGTTAAAAGATCCTCGGGTGGGCAGATACTTGCTGTGTGATAGGTTAGGGAATTCACTCTATAATGTAATAGCCACACACATAGCTGTCTGTGTGTCTGTGTGTCTGTGTGTCTGTGTGTCTGTGTGTCTGTGTGTCTGTGTGTGTTTTCCTCCTGACTATATATTATATATATTTCTGCCTTTGTCTATGCCAGTCTGACTTATTGCAAACTGTGCTCCATTCCTGTAAACTTAATATGCCAAGCCTGTGTGTTGGGGCCCTATTTGGTTTCTTCTATGACTTCCATTTATAACTAGAATTCATAAAGTCTATTTCTCATCCCTGTCAAAGAATTTAAAACTCCCCCAGAGGTGCAAATGTTTTATCCACCTGGTAATTGATTTCATGTTTGTGTGTGCTTTATTCTTCTGAACTACAGGTATTCTACTTTTAAACTGCAGGTATTCTACTTATCAGTATTGCTACGTTTGAGCATTCAGCCCCTCTACTATTCATATTCCAGTCTATTATTCAAATCAATGCATGGTTGCTAGGGGAATTTGGACCCTCACAACCAGACTGCTTAAATTGCAAACCCAGAGAGTTGCTGAATAAAAAAACTAAATAACCAGACTGGGATTTGTGGCAAGGCCACAAAGGCATTGGCCTAGGACTGCAAAGTATTAGGGGCAGCATACTGCCCAGCCGTTTAAAGGAGAAGTCAACCCCTTTGGTGCTAAAATCCCTCCCCTGTGTTGGCCCTCCTCCCCCCGGGCAAATGCCCCTAAGTTGCTACTTAACCCTCTGCGCGGGTGCTGTCCACTGAGTTCACAGGCGCAATCTTCTCCCGTGCTGTCTTCTTCCTGGATTCCCCGGCGTTTGGCGGCGCATGTGCAGTAGGAGCATTTGCCGGTTCAGCTCTACTGCGCATGCGCCAAATGTCCTGAAGTTTCCAAAAAAAGAAATTGGAAAACTTGCACATGCACAGTAGAGCTAAACTGGCAAATGCTCCTACTGGGCATGCGCTGCCAATGCCGGGGAATCCAGGAAGAAGACCGCACAGTAGAAGATGGCGCCTGTGAACTCCGTGGACAGCACCTGTGCCGAGGGGTAAGTAGCAACTTAGGGGCATTTGCCCGGGGTGGGTAGGTAGCCCGGTGGGGTCAACACAGGGGAGGGATTTTCGCACAGAAGGGGTTGACTTCTCTTTTAATGGGGAGCCCCGGGAATGCACAGCTCCCCAGTGCTTCAGTGCTTGCATCTGCGGTGAAGAGGGTCTTTATGCACGGGCCGCTAGGACCACGTGGCCTAGGGGCACCTGCCCAGGCGATCCAGCGCTGTAAATAACTCAAAAACCATAAATAATAACAAATGATCTGTAAAGTTACAAATGTATTGTTGCTACTTTTTACTACTCAACTTTCTATCCAGGTCTCTCCTATTTCATATCCCAGTGTCTTATTCAAATCAATGCATGATTGCTTGAGCAATTTTGGCCCTTGCAAACAGATTACTAAAATTGCAAACTGGAGAGCTGCTGAATAATAAGCTATATAACTCAAAAAACACAAATAATGACAAATGCTGTATAAAGTTACAAATGTATTGTTGTTGCTACTTTTTGTTACTCATCTTTCTATTCAGGCCTCTCCTATTCATATTCCAATCTCCTGTTCAAATCAATCAATTGTTGCTAGGGTAATTTGTACCCTAGCAACCAGTTTGCTGACATTTCATACCGGAGAGCTGCTGAATAAAAAGTTAAATAACTTAATAACACAATTAATAAAAAATGAATACCAATTGCAATCTGTCTCAGAATATCATGGGCTACATCATACTAAACGTTAACTCAAAGGTGAAAAGCCCCTTTAAGAGGCCCCGAAATCTTGCAACCATGTCCCACAAAAGTAGCAAGTAATAGACTGATAATTGGTGAAAGCATCCTCCAATCAGCAGGCTGTCAGCAGTCAGGTGGTACATGATAAGGGTATGCTAATAATGTACCTGCTTGTACTTTGGTCATTTTCAGGATGGGGGAACAGGATCGAATGCTCAGTGCATCACCCAACTGGTATTGTAGCCGCTCCAGTGATGCTGCCGGAGGCCTGTTTGGATTTGCTGCTCGAAATTCTATCTACCTCCTGCACATTAACCCACAGGAGCCTGGATTTTATGGTAACTTTCATTTCGTATCACTACCAACCCTGCTATCTGTTTATAGTAAAACTATATTACGTTTGTTATTTGTCAGTTATACGTGACAGGATCAACAAATGAGCAGATCTTTTCCCAGTTTGGTTTCCTACACACTTACCAAAATCTGGTTGGTCCAATCATTTGGCTCTCCAAGGCCGATGATCAGCTAATAATGAAGACCAGTTGGGGTAGGACCTGGCTGAAAAAAGTTGGACAGGCTGGACATTGGCCAGTGAGCTGCTTACTCTATTTAAAGGGTCAGAGACGACAGCTTTTTGTTGTCCTATGTGTGACCTGCTTTATTTATGCTTAGTGTAATGTAAATTAGTTATTTTGACTACTTGGGGTATAAACAGAAATTCTTTAAAGGTCAACTAAAAGTAAAATAATTGGAAGGAGGGGCACCCCCAGTGATTCTAGTCACATACTTCAGATTTCAGGCCAGTACACCTGTTATTCCAAAAAAATCACTAGCCCAGGGAACTTTTACTCTCAGCAATGTACCGCCATACTTTTCTGGTGCCCCTGCATCCTCTGCATTGCTTGTGCATAGTATGGAAATGGGTGACAAACTATGTCCGATGCACTTACTCAGGGTAGTGCAGAGACACCTGAAGAGGCAATGTGGTGCTCAGAAGAAAAGTACTCTACATTTTTGGAAGAAGAAGAAGTGTGCTACCCTGGGGTAACATAGTAAGTTAGGTTGAAAAAAGATACATGTCCATCAAGTTCAACCTTTGAACTCTATCCTGCCTAACTGCTAGTTGATCCAGAGGAAGTCTCTCCAATTTGCCTTCGGGGGTGGAAAAATTCCTTCCTGAATCCAAAAGGCAATCAGACTAGTCCCTGGATCAACTTGTACTATGAGCTATCTTCCATAACCCTGTATTCCCTCACTTGCTAAAAATCCATCCAACCCATTTTGAAAGCTAACTAATGTATCAGCCAGTACAACTGATTCAGGGAGAGAATTCCACATCTTCACAGCTCTCACTGTAAAAAATCCCTTCGATTATTTAGGCAGAACCTATTTTCTTATCGGAATGGGTGACCTTGTGTCAACTGGAAAGACCAACTTGTTAAAAAAAGCATTAGAGAGATTATTATATGATCCCCTTATATATTTATACATAGTTATCATATCACCCCTTAAGCGCCTCTTCTCCAGCGTAAACAACTTCCAGATTTTCCATACCTTTTACCAGCTTAGTTGCCCTTCTCTGTACCCTCTCTAATTTAATAATGTCCTGTTTGAGCACTGGAGACCAAAACTGTACGGCATATTCTAGATGGGGCCTTACCAGCAGTTGAAGAATGTCCATCTCCTCCCATGAATCTATGCCCCTTTTAACACAGCTCAAGACCTTATTTGCCCTTGATGCTGCTGAGTCGCATTGTTTACAACAGCCAAGTTTATTATCTACAAGGACTTCAAGGTCCTTTTCCATAATGGATTTGCCTAGTGCAGTCCCATAACGGTATCAACATTGAATCTCATTTGCTACTTAGCTGCCCAGATTGCCAGCTTGTCAAGATACTGTTGCAAGGATGCCACATCCTGGATGGAATTTATTGGGCTGGATAGTTTTGTGTCATCTGCAAACACTGATACATTATTTACAGTACCCTCCCCTAAGTCATTATTGAACAAGTTAAATAAAAGTTAAATACCGAGCCCTGAGGGACCCCACTAAGAACATTACTCCAAGCAGAGAATGTACCATTAACAACCACCCTCTGTACCTATCCATGTGCAAACAACTTCATTAAAGGAATTGTTCAGTTAAAAACTGGGTAAATAGGCTGTGAAAAATAAAAAAATGATCTAATATAGTTAGTTAGGCAAAAATGTAATGTTTAAAGGCTGGAGTGATTTGATGTAAAACATGTCAGTCAGAACACTACTTCCTTTGAATGTGATTCCTTAACAAGCCTTCAAATAATTTGCCCACCACAGTTGTCAAACTTACTGGCCTATAATTGCCAGGCTGAGATCGTACTACCTTTTTAAATATTGCAATGATATCAGCTTTTCTCCAATCCATAGGTACCATACCAGATAAAAGCGAATCTACGAAAATCAGAAATAGGGGCCAGTCTAAAACTGAACTAAGCTCTCTTAATACCGGGGGGATGGTGCACACCGTTGACCAAAATAATACCTGGGTGCCAGCAAGATAGGATAAAATAACAAAAAGAGTTTCGGCACTCACAGGTTTGTGAATCAAGAGAAACTAATTGAAATCAATATTTCTTTTTTTTTTTCAACTTGAAATTTATATTTGAGTTTAAACATACAAAAATTCAAACATTGCATATTTTCTCGAATGGCAGAAATACCGTTGTTGTACAACATTATGGTGGCTAAAATGTACATACACTAGTCTCTCATACCAGATATGACCAGAGAAGGAAAAGAAAAATGGGAGACATAGCAACAAAAACAAGATAATACACAAGATAATACTGTACAGTAGGGATACAATCGCAGTCTTCACATGTATAAAAGACAATACCTAACTCTGACCTTGGTTTTGTACCCACATTATTACCCTTTGAGCCCCTTAGCTCCGTGTTATACCCTGCGGGAGATATAATAATCCCACTTTGACCAGGTTCTCTCACGTTGGGGGATTTTCCCTCTAAGCCTAGCCGTCATTTCCTCCATTATTTTCATCTCCTGGACTTGCATAATCACCTCAGCAATAGTGGGGCTCTCTATCGATTTCCACTTAGAGATAATGGAGAGCCTGGCTGCTGTATAGACATAATTCAATAGTTTCTGCTCAGGGGTGGAGATATCTATGTGGGGGAGGCCTAAAAGGGCATTAGATGCTTGGATCGGTATTTCCATAAAAAGGAGCTTAGCTACAAGCCCCTGGACATTTTTCCAGAATTCAGATTTGAACTCAATATTGCGATCCCCCACAGGGACCTTCGTCAGCAGTGTACAAGTTTGTGTGTACAGATATAGATAGGTTATACCTGAAGAAAAGTATAAGGCAGAGGCGGAGAAATAGGAAGGATAAAGAGAAAGCAGCGCATAGAGGTTGAAGTTTCAGTGTAAGTGTAAAGTGACATCACCTTGCCAGTATCAAAGCCACTCCCCCGACTGTTCCGCCACTTAGCCATCGAACGAACGGAATACCGAGGTCAAGCTACACTAGCCTATCCAGCCATGGTCTAGTGGTGGGTGTGTGCAACAGTGCACAGACCTCAGTAAACCATACCTTCAATAGTGAGATTTTCGAGTGAAGTACACTTGTAACCATCAGGAGCTGCTGGTGTAACCATAGAAACAGAGGTATAGTGTTGCCATTTAAGGCCGATCGGTGCGGTTCCAGTACACTTAACAATTGCCTACCTGGGTATGGTATATTAGCCAGCAAGAAGCCCCATTGTTAGAGAATACTCCACGCCCATATTTAGTACAGAAAATAAGTTGAATACTCACATACAGTTGAATACTCACATACAGTTGAATACTCACATATAAAGTACACTTAGGAGAGGAAGTAGGGAGTAAATGTATCAGGCACGAAAAGTAACCAAATCTAATATTGCGTGCCCTGCGAAAGTATCTAATCATCGAGGCTAAAAATATGGTATTAGCCATAAATCGCAACAAAGTTAGTCACATAAGCTACAAAAGTAACATTAGTCATAAATCGCAACAAAGTCACAGGCATAGACCCAAGTCATAGGCAAGAAAGGTACAGACAATCAGTGATAGTGGGTAGTATGGACTGGTGAGTGCATCTGCCTCATATCAGTTATATAAAGCAACCCAAGGGTAGGGTCTAGACGATAAATCCATCTTGCTTCAATTTAAGTAATGCCAAATCCCTGTTACCCCCATCTGTGCTAAATCCCTGTTACCCCATCTGTACACACAAACTTGTATAGCTCTATGCCGATGGAATGTTGCTTGTGATGGTTGACGCCGAGGCTTTATCTCTGGTGGGGATTTTGGGGTCTGGTTGTTTGCTTGTACACTCCTGACGAAGGTCCCTGTGGGGATTGAAACGTCGAGTTCAATAAAATTAGTTTTTCTTCTATATTATATTTTACAGATGATGCCACATGTCTACTGATGTTGTGATTGGAGGAGTTGTGATATATTCTCTCTCTATCCAAAAGTCAGAAAAAGTGCCGCACATATACTAGTACGTTGTTTAAAGCGTCGGGTGCAGGCTGTATACCTCTCTGCACAGGTTAATTTAACATGAAAATAATGACTCCAGCAGCACTACGATCAGTGATTCAAACTTTTATTCGTGCCACTAGCAAGGCAACGTTTTGGGTTATACCAGCTCTTTCTCAAGCCAAATGTACTGTGTTCTACAGATGATACCACATCTACTGATGTTGTGATTGGAGGAGTTGTGATATACTCTCTCTATCCGTTTACATATTATTACAGTGTCTTTGCAGTGCTCTGTTGCTATTGCTCTTTTGTACCTTGCAGTGCTGGGGTTCAAAGCCCAATTCTACCCAGGTCACCATCTACTGGAGGTTTGTATGTTCATCTGGGTTCATCTGGGTACCCTAGTTTCCACCAAAAAATACAGGAAGGTTTTTGGTTTCTGATAAAACCTCATATGTGTGGACTTTAGGTTGTAAGCTCAAGGGCAGGGGCTGATGTGAATGATGTATAATCTTGGTAAAGAGCTTCGGAATATGTTTGCGCTATATAAATACGGGATAGCAATGATATGTGTTGCTGTTTCTGTTTCAGGAGAGCTGGTTGGACATACAGACCGTGTCTCTGGCTTTGCTTTCTCCCACTTCTCAGGCCAATCTCATCTGTGTGCCAGTAGCTCAGATGATGGTACTGTAAAGGTTTGGGACACACAGACTAAGAACACTGTGACGGAGCACCAGCTCCATCGGGTATGTATTGCACAGGGCCAGGAAGTGATGGTAAATTTATCCATCTTTTTTTTTTTTTTGTCATGCACATACTGTATCAGTAAAGACATATCATATTTGCATATTGTTTTTATTTTGTGCACAAGTTATTCATTATTGGTAAAATATCTCTCAGTAATGTTGAGGGCAGATGGGAGCCAGTGAATAATCAGAATATAAGCAAAATGCAGAGTAGTGAGTGAATTCGTATATCTATGCCTTTTGGCTTCCTTCTAATATTTCCTTCCACTATTCATTTTATCAGAACACAATCTCTGCCCTGCACTGGTCGCCTTTGGTGAAGGATCTGCTGATATCTGGGGATGAAAAAGGAGTATTGGTTTGTTTTTGGTGTAACCGTAATGACAGCCAGCAATTTTTTCCTGAGCCAAGGACCATCTTCTGCCTTTCCTGCTCTCCGCACAAGGAGGACATTGTAGCTATAGGGTACACATTTAATTTGTGAATGAATTTAAAAATGTACAGCTCCATGACATATATATATATTATGAGCATTAAAGCATTGTATGCATGCTCTGCTCCTTGCAAGTGATTACTTTTACTGTATAGCATAAGACTTATATATATATTTTTACAAGGCCCCTTTGATACTATACACAATATGCAAGACAGTAAACGCATTCACCACCATATCTCACTCTGTTCTTCGGTCGGCCCCTTGCTCGTACTTTAGGGCAGCAACAAAACAGTTTAGGAAGTTGTTCTTTGCCACCTCTAAAAATCTCATTACACAACAGAGAAACTTAATTTAGCACACAGAACTTCATATACAGGTAACTAACCTGTAGACTTTCCTTCCTGTTCTCGTTCTTCATTAAAAAGGCAGAATGTGCTATTTTAAAGTGCCTTATATTTCTTAGGTACAAGGATGGCATGATAGTCCTGGTGGATATCAGCCGCAGAGGAGATGTGGTGCATCGGCTACGAGGGCATGATGAGGAGATACAGTGTTTGGTGTGGAACCCCCACGCCCAGGAGTGTGACCTGCAACAAAAGCCAGAGGACACAGGTAGGGCTGGGGATTTTAATACCTTTAAGTGCAGAGTAATAACTATGTTGTCATAGCACATACATGTACTTCTGTACAGGACTGAAGAATACGGAAAGCATTCTTTAGAGAGCGATTTATGACCCTGTTCAACTGGCCTAGCTGCCATTAATATAATGCCACACTTAAACCTGGCTTCTTTTAAATTTATTATAACACAGAAGGCCTATGGGAGAAATTAAGGAAGATTTTGGCCAGTCTGAATGAGAGATAACCAACTTAGGTGGGGACTTAAAGTGGCAGCTGGCCCAGAAAGGCCTTTATAGATAACTGAAAAAAAGGAATAGGAAAACAATTAGGATTTTGCTTTTCAATGCAATATGTTTTTTAGTCCAGGGCTGCCTGCCAAAAGATAAGGCTCTCAGTAATTTTTATGCCCCCCCCTTAGTTTGCGCAAGTGCTCCATAGACCCCCTTTGTATGATATTTAAATATAAATATGCAGCATGACAAATTATCAGCCCACTACACATAATAAGATTTACATCTTTGAAGGTATTGCACCCCTTTAATTGGTGTATATGTGCAGATAAAGGCAATGTTATAAACAACTTAACCCCAACTTTGAGATTTAATAAAGAACTTTAAAGTGACAGAACAATATTCCATATTAGTAAGAAGGCATACAATAGATGAAAGGCCCTGAACCCCTGGCCTTCGTTTTGGCTCCCTAGATTCTATGGTGGGTGGCACATAAAGTTAAGGTTGTTGGAATGGACAATATATTCACAGGCTTTGTTGTTTGTCCTCCCAAAGATACAAACACAGCCAACGGGGAGCTCCTTCCTGAGATGGAGAACAAGAAATGTTATATGGCTTCTGGCAGCAAAGATCAAACTATCCGTATTTGGAGTACCTCTACAGGAAAAGGTGGGGATTACAGAGCCTTGAACTGTACTGTATAGGTCTATGGCACAAATGCTGCCCCCTGAAAGAGAACATAGCCCTAAACCTACTAAGTAAATATCAGCAACCTGTACCCCAAGTGTATAATACGGATAGTAGTGTGAAATACCTGGAGATTGGATTTTATGTGTATCGTATCTGTAATGTATTTATCTCACACTTTTATTACTGCAGCAGTTACAGTGTTGAAGTTGCCGTACCTTAAGCGCCGTGGAGGTGGGGTAGATCCAGCCATTAAGGAGCGTCTCTGGTTAACACTGCACTGGCCACCTGGCCATCCAACACAGATACTGTCCAGTTGTTTCGGGTCTGTATTAGACTGCTAACAATATGATGTCCTTTGCCGTTGCAACAATTGTATTTCTTCCTTCTTACTTTACTCATAGAGCTTTTATCCTTCCAAGTGCTTTATATATCCGAGTATTGCAATGGTGAGGAGTGGCTTCCCTGCATATTTGAGAACAGTAATATAAATCCCATATTTTGCTATAGCGGTGAACTGCTCCTGTGGGATTTAGCCAAATCCGGGAAGCAGAAATGGACTCTTCTGGGCACGTCTGATGGACAGAACCATTCCCGTATTGTCTTTAACCTTTGTTCTGTGGTCACTGAGGAAGGGAAGGAGCTCTTACTGTCTACTTCCATGGACCGAGATGTGAGTATCTCTTTAAATTATTTTGCATGCAACTATTATAAAGGGTTTTTCCCCCAAAACATAATTTACCTGCAAAATTGAATGTTGCCAGTATTAACTAGAAATAAAGGTATTGACAAAGCAAAGTCATAATTTAATGTTATGTAACAGAAGAAACAAAATACCTTTTAATTAAAATAATACTGATCCATTCCTATAAATGACAGGAGCTTGTCACTATAGCTAGTAAAAAAGGAACTAGATGTTGCCCAACGCCACACAAACACAGCTGTACAGGCCCCAGCATGCCCATATAGCTTATCTGCTAATCATTTTGAGAGTGTTTGTGTCACTCACACAAGGATGGGCCTGGATCAAAAGGCAATGGGCTGGCCTGAATCAAAAGGCAATGGGCTGGCCTGAATCAAAAGGCAATGGGCTGGCCTGAATCAAAAGGCAATGGGCTGGCCTGAATTAAAAGGCAATGGGCTGGCCTGAATTAAAAGGCAATGGGCTGGCCTGAATCAAAAGGCAGTGGGCTGGCCTGAATCAAAAGGCAATGGGCCTGGCTAAAAAGCCAATGGGCTGGCCTGGCTAAAAAGCCAATGGGCTGGCCTGGCTAAAAAGCCAATGGGCTGGCCTGGATAAAAAGCCAATGGACCGGCCTGGATAAAAGCCAATGGACCGGCCTGGATAAAAAGCCAATGGACCGGCCTGGATAAAAAGCCAATGGAACGGCCTGGGTAAAAAGCCAATGGACCGGCCTGGGTAAAAAGCCAATGGACCGGCCTGGATAAAAAGCCAATGGACTGGCCTGGATAAAAAGCCAATGGACTGGCCTGGATAAAAAGCCAATGGACCGGCCTGGATAAAAAGCCAATGGACAGGCCTGGATAAAAAGCCAATGGACTGGCCTGGATAAAAAGCCAATGGACCGGCCTGGATAAAAAGCCAATGGACTGGCCTGGATAAAAAGCCAATGGACTGGCCTGGATAAAAAGCCAAAGAGCCTGGGTAAGTGTAATGGCCTGGCCTGAATCAAAGGTCAATGGACTGGCCTGGCTAAGAAGCCAATGGGCTGACCTGGCTAAAAAGCCAATGGGCTGGCCTGGCTTAAAAGCCAATGGGCTGGCCTGGCTAAAAAGCCAATGGGCTGGCCTGGCTAAAAAGCCAATGGGCTGGCCTGGCTAAAAAGCCAATGTGCTGGCCTGGCTAAAAAGCCAATGGACTCTCCTGGATAAAAAGTCAATGGACTCTCCTGGATAAAAAGCCAATGGACTGGCCTGGATTAAAAGCCAATGGACTGTCCCGGATAAAAAACAAATGGGCCTGGCTAAAAAGGCAATGGACTGGCCTGGCTAAAAAGCTAATGGGCTGGCCTGGAAAAAAAGCTAATGGACCGGCCTGTATAAAAAGCCAATGGACTGGCCTGGATAAAAAGCCAATGGACTGGCCTGGATAAATAGCCAAAGAGCCTGGGTAAGAGTAATGGCCTGAATCAAAAGCCAGTGGGCTGGCCTGGATAAAAAACAAATGGGCCTGGCTAAAAAGCCAATTGGCTGGCCTGGCATAAAAGCCAATGGACTGGCCTGGCATAAAAGCCAATGGGCTGGCCTGTATAAAAAGCCTACTGGGAGATTTGTTGCCCGCGATAAATTTGCACTACTGCAGGTGACGAATCTCACGAAAATGCTACTCCACTGGCAATAACTGAAATTGCTGGCAGTAAAACCTATGATGAATAAGAATTTTCGGGAGATTTGTTGCTGCAGTAGTACATATTTATCTCGAGGATGAAGTTTACCATTGACTATTACCCTAAATTTGATCCTTCAGTAGGCTGGACCCTCAATCAAGTGGGGGTGAAGGATAGGTATTTTTTTTTTACCGGTATTTTTTTCCAGGAAAGGTGGCAACCCTAGTGAAGGAACAACTTGTCCAGCTTATCAGTATCAAGAGTGAAAAGCAGTGTGAATTCCCCTGGAGGGTGGCTTGGGAGGGGGTTACAGAGGGACAACAGTAAATATTGGGCCAACAATTCTAATAATGTGTTAGTACAATCAGTGCTGTAGTTGTTGAAATGCTGCCTTTTTCTTCACAGGTGAAATGTTGGGATCTGGGCTCCCTGTCCTGCTGTTGGTCCTTAACGTCCATCGGTGGCTTTGTATACAGCCTGGCTTTCTCCCCAGTAGCAGCTGGTAGCCTGGCTGTTGGGGTGGGAGACAGCATGATCCGTGTGTGGAATACAATGTCTGTCGTCAATGCATATGATGTGAAGACTCTGTGGCAGGGAATCAGATCCAAGGTCACTGCGGTAAGCAACCTGTACATGCTAGCTGTTCATGCAGTCACACAGTCAACAAATTTTCTGTTGCACCTCTCATTGGTTTGCCCATGTGTACCCAGCACTACATTATCAGACTGTCCCTGGTGTTGCTGTATCTTGAGGCAGAGAAAATATAATCCCTAAAATTCAGAATTATATCAGTTTCAAATTGGACATTATGGGGCATATTTATTAACATCAGAGACAAACATAACCGTGACGTTGCTCATAACAACCAATCAAATTTTATGCTTTTGTTTCTAACTTGTAGGTGGCAGGTTCAAATCTAATTGCTGATTTGTTGCTATGGATGTTTATCTCCAGTGTTAAAAAAACATGCCCCCTGATGTGGTAGGATGAGACTGTAAAAAATGGAAGTTATGTGATGACGGCAGTTAATAAATTAAACTTGGAACAGGAATAACTATTTAAATTAAGCTCTTAACCAGTGATCCCCAATCAGTAGCACATGAACAACATGTTGCTCACCAACCCCTTGAATGTTGCTCCCAGTTGTCTCCAAGCAGGAGATTATTTCTGAATTCCAGTCTTGGAGGCAAGTAGTTTGTCAATCCACATAGGGGCTACCAAATGACCAATCACAGCACTTATTTGGCACCCCAAGAACATTTTTCATGCTAGTTTTGCTCCCCAACTCCTTTTACTTCTAAATGTTGGTCACGGGTTCAAAAGGTTGGGGATCCCTGATCTAACAGCTAATGGAAAAGATGTAGTTTGACATTCCCACCCAGCACAGGCGGGACATTAAAGTCTGTATAATTAGTTACTGTTTCTGTGTTGCCTGTGCTCTTAGGTAACAAAATAAGGAATATAATAAGGAATTTGAGCCGAGTGGGAGGATGTGAGTTTTATTGTACATCTGAATGTTTTTTATTATTCGTCTGTATTCAAGTATTGAACCAGATTCAATGACCTGATAGTTTTCCTTGTCTCATTCAGCTGTCATGGCATCCCACCAAAGAGGGCAGTCTTGCTTTTGGCACAGAGGATGGGAAAGTTGGTATCTTTGAGGTCTACGTCAGCAAGTAAGAATTTAGCCCTGGGATTAATTTTTTTATAAAATATTTTTTTTTGTAAATAAAAGCCATACCTCATCAATTATAAGCTGCCAACTCTGCCCCTCTAGAGCAAGTTGTCAGCTTATTGGCCTGTGTATGGAGCTTGCCCAACAGTTAATATGGCTGCAAAGTGAGTAGGCAGATCAGATAATCTGGGTGGATTTTACCACATTGGCAAACCCTCTCCTGGTGAGTTTGTAAAATCCAAATTGGGGTTTAACACATAAGTGTGATATGTGGCATTTTGCCCAGAATACATAATAAAATCAGAGTTTATGCCAGTGTTCTCCCTAGAAAAAAAACACCGGCCAGGAAAAATTGTGCCAGGCCAGGGAGAAAAATGTAATAAATATGTGCCTCCCCAACCTTCCAGCATTACAATAACTGTTTTTACAAATGCCAGTAAAACAGCACGTGATGTGTGTGTGTGTGGGGGGGGCGGGGTTCGGGGTCAAAGAGGAGAGGGTGCTAGGGAAAAACAGCCTGGGGAGAACACATTATATGCCATATGTTTGAAACACCCTGAAATATGTAGCTACAGTCAGTCGATTGACAGGTCTACAGTGCCAAATTCACTCAATAGTGGGCTCAGGTATTGACCAATGACATTACTCCCAACACTGTACATTTGGAAAATCTAGCTATTTGAAGCAGTTCCCCTATTTACAAGGACAATAGTCAGGAATCGGTTTAAAACTAGAAAATAGTAAAAAATAACAAAAATGTACAGCTTGTGTAGAGCCATCTAAGAGGGATGGGACCTTTTGTTAATTTCTTGTTAAAAGGCACATTTTGGGCAATTTTTTTTTTTTTTTTAAGACCCCCTCAGATTTCCAGTACCTACCACAAGAAGACTGTTTATTCCTTGTCCTGGGGACCTCCGCTGCCTCCATTTTCATTTGGTAAGCCGACTCCCTTACCCTTTTTTTTTATTATTGCAAATAAACAGAACAAAGGCTTTATAGGTTAAAATGCCACAGGTTAGCTTCCTGTAAATCCAAGCTGAGCCAGAGGGACTTGCCCCGGGTTTCAAAGGCACCCACAATATATATGTCCCAAGGCCCAATAATAGTTAAAAATGATTTAGTAAAAATGGGTGGGGTTACCTGGGGTTAAATTCTGTGTTGAATATGCAACTGGCAGAGACAACTATGAATAAGTACCGGAATGTATGAAACGTGTAAGGTGGGCCATGCAGGGTCAGTATGTACCTTTTTAATGTGAACTACAATAAAATTAAAATTTTTAACTATTATTGAGCCTTGGGACATATATCTTCGATATATATATATAAACGGAGGCTAAAGTCTGCCCCATCACCTATGTTCCCAGAACCCACATATCAGGACCAAGTCCAGGTAATGGGAATCATACTCCAAGGTGCGTATGAAGGCATAAGTGATAAATTAACAGGTATAATCGCCCTGTAAGTATAGGTGCATTGCGAATCACTGGTCAACATTAAAAACAAGGTTACAGCGTTTTACTGCAGCTAGTAGTGAATCAAGGTAAAAGGTGGACAAAAAGATGGAAGCATATTGAATAAGGGACATAGCTTACAGGGGGCATGAAGTAAAGTACTACTCTTCCAAAGAAGAGGCCAATAAAACAAAGTTCAAAAGAAGGGCATCAAACAAAGCAGCCCAGTGGCAAGGTTTCGTTCAGTCCACGTGGTGCCACAGTGTCCAATCTGTGGATCCATCTGGATTCTCTCCTAAGTAGTGCCTGGTCCCGGGTTGCCACCTCTTGACAACGGAGGTTGGTAATCAATTGCTATGCATCTGAAGGTAGGTGGTGGGTGCCCCTTCTGGAGGAAATGTTTGGCTACAGGTTGTTGAGCCTTGCCTTCTTTCAGAGCCTTGCTGATTGCTGACCTGTGATTACTTATCCGTTCTTTGAGTGTGGTGCATGTTTTCCCCACATAGTACATGCCACATGGGCATGTGATGATGTATACAACAAATATATATATATATATATATATATATATATATATATATATATATATATATATATATATATATATATATATATATACTGTAGGTATGTCAGGAGAGATATGGGCCTGTAGGATTTGCATAGCATTTGGTCTTAACCTGGTTTAAGGAGTAGGGCAATTGCTGCTTAAAACATTGAGCCCAAGCAGCTTACCCTGTTCAAGATCAGCATTGAAATTTTCCAAAAGATGGGGGAGAGGGTGGTAACGTCTCTTGTATACCTCAAACGGTATCACGTCTACTCCTGGAGCTTTCCCGTTGGGGAAGAATTCAATTGCCTCTATCACTTCATCATTGGTGATGTTGATGTCTAGAAAATCTCTATATTGGGAGGGCAGCTTGGGGTGTCTATTCCTTCTAGGAAGGTGGCAATTTCTGCCAGGGGCTTTGATAGCTTGGAGGAGTATAGGTCAGTGTAAAATTGAACCAAGGTATGATTAATTCCCTCTGAGTCAGTTGTAATGGTACCTGTGTGGTCTTTTTGGCCTGCTATTGTTGGTGGAGTGGTATGTTGTTTTGCAAGGTGAGCTAACATTTTGCCTGCTCTTTCCCCTTGTTCGTATATTTGTGCCTTAACAAACAGTAGACGTCTTTGGGCCTTTTAGGGTTGTACTCCTGGTGTTAAAGCCTAAGGGGTGGGGTACATGGCCACTTGCTGCTCAGCAGCGACCACTTCAAACTCCAGGTTACCCTGCCTCTTATAACTTTGTTTTTTAAAGGAGAAGGAAAGCCCCAGGGCGCAAAACCCCTCCCCCCTGGCCTACCCCTCCCCCTGGGCAAATGCCCCTAACTTGTTACTCACCCCTCTGCGCAGGTCCTGTCCATGGAGTTCGCAGTCACCATCTTCTTCCACGCGTCTTCTTCCTGCTCTGACCGGCGTCTTCTGGCGCATGCGCAGTAGGAACAGGTACCGGTACGGCTCTACTGCGCATGCGCCGAATGTCACGAAGTGAAATCGGAAAACTTCGTGACATTCGGCGCATGCGCAGTAGAGCCGTACCGGTACCTGTTCCTACTGCGCATGCGCCAGAAGACGCCGGTCAGAGCAGGAAGAAGACGCGCGTGGAAGAAGATGGTGACTGCGAACTCCATGGACAGGACCTGCGCAGAGGGGTGAGTAACAAGTTAGGGGCATTTGCCCAGGGGGAGGGGTAGGCCAGGGGGGAGGAGGGAGGGGGGGCAACGGAGGGGGGGAGGGGTTTTGCGCCCTGGGGCTTTCCTTCTCCTTTAAATGCGGCAATCTCTGCACCCAGTTGCCCTCTGAGATATGCCTTAAAGGCATCCCACGCTGACCCTCTATTTGTTTAAAAAAAAACTCTTGGATAGTGGCTTCCACCGTGGAATTATCTAAGATGTTTAATCAGACGGGGTTTAAGGACCATCTCGGTACTTGCACTTTAGAGCTGGATCATTAATTCCAGGGGAGAAAGGTCCGAAATCCCCCTTGGGAGGTACTTTGCGGTTATAACCAATGGCAGTAGTACTGTCTGTTGTTTGGATGTAGGTACCTCCAAATTTATACCAGCCCTATCCCATCAAGTAGCTGTTGTTATTCGCTAGCTCTGTACTGTACATCAATCTTTGCCCTGGTTTGACTAACTCGTCCAGGTCAGCATTGAGCAGTGTGTTAAAGTCACCAATTACAACTGTGTTTGCATGTGGGTATTGGGCCATAAATTGTACTAGCGCTACTAGACTGTCCCTTTCATAGGGAGGGGGGATATAGATGTTTGCAAGGATTAATTCCTTGTTTATGTGACCGTGCGCAAAGACATACCTTCCTTTAACATCAGACTTTGAGTCTAATACGAACTGAACAGTTTGTGTATTAACAGCTCAATGGTTCGAGTAGGTGGAGTGGTAAGCCCACCTCACCCATGGCTTTTTAAGAGCCATAACTTTTGCCCCCTGTTAAGTGGGTTTCCTGTAGGAATGCTATCTTAACATGGTTTTGTTTGAGATATTCCAGAATCAGCTTTCTTTCTTTCTTTTTATAGGGCAGTTAAGGCCTCTAACATTCCAGCTGAACTTGGTGGCCATTTTACATCTGTTTTGGCACAACAGCTGTATACAATGGAAACATTCTCCCTGCTTAACTTTTTCTTGAGCAGTAACATTTGCAAAACATGTAAAATAACTTTCAACATTCCCCTCTTTGCATACCCACCTTTTCCACCCCTTCCCAAACTGTGGGCAGAATTATTCCCAAAAAACATTTTGGTGTGTACGGTAGTGGCCATTCAAACGGGCCCATTGCACGGACCATGAACAGTTAGATTAACTGTAGGAAAATATTAAAAAAATAACCAACGTTACATTCTGGGCGTCCAGCCAGCTATTAGCTTCTTGTGGCAAAGTGAAGAAATGCAAAGCCCCATTCTGGACGAGGTTAGCCAGGTAGAGCATAGCATAGATCATCTTTGCTGCTCGCAATCATTTCTTTACATCAATGAATTTGGCACGTTGACGCTGGAACGCAACAGAGTAGTTGTCGTATATAGAAATCTTTGCCACTTGGAATTTCAGGGTTACTTGCTTACGTGTGATTGTGAGGATGGCATCCCTGTCACATGCGTTCAGCAGCCTGGCTATCAGTGGCCCTAGTGGTGCACCCGGCAGGCTAGGCCAGGCCATGATGATCCTGTGAGCCCTTTCTACTGCGAAAAGGCTCTGGGTCTGCTTCTTTGGGGAAGCCCACGAAGTGGAGGTTGTTGCGGGGAGTCTGTTTTCAAGATTATTGTTGGCTGCCAGCTGGAGTGCCTCCATTATACGCTCTGGTAGAGGTGTGCATGTGTCCTCTAGGCTGCCTACTCACTGTTCTACCACTGCTGTCCGCTCCCTCAGTTTCTGTAAGTCGTGTTTGATGATCGAGAGTTCTAGTTTTATTACATCCATCTTGGCACCGATGAGGCTGGTGCAGGTGTCCTTAGACTCTGTGATCTCTTGCAGAATTACCTGTAGCGTGGGTTCTGCTGTTTGCTGTGCCATAAGAGAAGAGGGAGGGCTGCTTGCCGATGTATGGGCGGCATCTTGTTTGTCCTCGTTGGCAAACCTCTCATTGTTTGCTGGCAGTCATTGAGGCCCTCTTTTGTGCTTGATTCAGCCCCATTAATATCCTCTGGGGTAGCTCTTGCCAGTCTGGTTCTTCTGAGGCCGTTTGGGAAGGTTTAGAGTGGTCTTAGATCAGAATAATACTAGCCCAGATAGAAGAGCACTCAGCCACACGTCTGCTCACATTAAGCGTAAGGCAATGCCCCCTCTCCCTTACCCTTCTAATCTGTGTTTCAACTTTATGTCAGCCTTTTGCTTTTATTCAGACTGTCAACAGATTGATATATTGTAATGTAGTAGAGGTACTTAATCTGTGGCCATGTCTTGGGAAGCTATATTATATGTATGCTGTATTATATCATGTTCTGCGATACTTTAACTAAAGGGGAAAATAATTTGTCACCTATATATTTTCTAATTATAAACATGTAACAAGTGAAATCAATGGGGTAAAACTATGGAAGATTTCTTTGTTTCCCTCGCATGGGATATAGCCATGACCTGCTCAGTATATTATTCCTTACAGGCGCAGAAGGGGACCATCCTTCATATACACTGTACAGCTGTGGTGGGGAAGGGGTTATTTACCAGCACAACCCTTGGAAACTGACAGATGAAGCCAGTAATATTAACAAGCTGATCCTGGACACCAATGACATCAAAGTAAGTGCACGGAGTCTGTTGACAGACTTTCAGTATTGAGGTGGTTGTACTGTTTATCTTGCCTAATCTTATTCCGTTTATTCTTGGGGTTTATCGAATTTTATTCTTTATTTTTCTATCACAGCACAAGTTACCAGCACACACAGAGTTAAACTGGAGACCTGATGGACAGTATTTAGCTATTGGCAATGAAGATGGGTATGAGACCCCTAATCTCTTATTTTCCCCAGTATGTGTGTCTGTCAGAGGAAGTGGACGTGATACACACAAATGTTATACAATATTTTCAGATGCAGCGTTAAAGTACTACGCACTAAACTTAATGTACAAACACTCACAGTTCTTACGTGTGGTTATAATGCAGCATCACAATATTATAACCTGGCTGCAACTTATAGAGTAAAGAGGAAGCCGAATGAAAATGCAGGCACATAAAAACCTCTGCTGCATGCGATTTATTGGGATTCCATTGGCTGCCAATGTTTAGAAAACTGAGTGAAGTTAGAGATCATCACAGTTCTCTAGAGTGAAATTCCGCCACTCTCCATTCATTTCTATGGGATTTTTAAAAGAGTATTTATCAATGGGTTAAAGTGAAAGGTCATCCTTTGATAAATACACTTTTCAGAATCCCATAGAAATGAATAGAGAGTGGCGGAATTTCACTCTAGAGGACTGTGGTGATCTCTAACTTCACTCTAGAGGACTGTGTAGATATCTAACTTCATTCTTTGATAAATATACCCTATGGTTTCCCCAGGTCCCATTTTTTCAGTCAGTGTGACAGATAACCACTAGGTGTGCCATTGCCCATACTGTATTGTCGAGCTCAGGGATCCCCAACCTTTAGAACCCGTGAGCAACATTCAGAAGTAAAAGGAGTTGGGGAGCAACACTAGCATGAAAAATGTTCTTGGGGTGCCAAATAAGGGCTGTGATTGGCCATTTGGCAGCCCCTATGTGGTGTCACGGCCCAAAGGCGCAGTTTGGAGTGCGGACCAAGGAGGAAGCAACTAGGCAAAACACAGTTCGTGGTACAGAGGGTTTAGGCAGAAGAATCGTCAGTTCAGGCAAAGGTCGGTCCAGGCAGCAAGATAAAGTGGTCGGGACTTCAAGCAGAGGTCGGTCCAGGCAGCAAGATATCAAAGTCGGGGTTTCAGGCAAAGGTCGAAGATCAAGTAATCAATAATAGTAAGCACCCAGGAACTCAGGATAGAAGAACCTATACTCGGGCGCTGAGAGAATCTTCTGGCGTCTTTAAATAGGTAGGATTTTGCGGCGACAGCGTCAGATTGATGCGACAGCGTTAATATGCCGCCATCTTGGATGTGTGCAGGACGCCTTACATGTGGATTGTCAACCTACATTGAGGCTCTGTTTGGCAGTGCACCTGTTTTTTATACACCCAAAACTTGCTTTTCCTCCTGGAATTCAAAAATAAGATCCTGTTTTGAGGCCACTGGGAGCAACATCCAAGGGGTTGGAGAGCAACATGTTGCTCACAAGCTACTGGTTGGGGATCACTGGTCTAGCTACTGCTGTGCCTGTTCCATTTTCCTCATGTGCCTCCTGTTGGTCTTTTCTTGTGATATAATTAACCCTGTGATATCTGAATAGAACCATTGAGGTCTTCCGCATGCCATGTCTGCAGCTCATGTGTACCATTCAGCAGCATCACAAGCTAGTGAATGCCGTGCGGTGGCATCACGGTCATAGCCAGGACCCCGATTTGAGCTTCCTACTGGCATCTGGATCTAACAATGCTACCATATATGTGCACAATCTGAAGGGGCCCCTGGGTAAGTATTTGGCATCAAAATAGTCCTCTGTGTAAACTGTGCAGTCTGTTCAAGGCAAAAGTAGGCTATTTCCACACAGGGCTGATTTTAGACATGCATATAAGCCACTGCATTAGCCTGGTGCAGACACATGGAAAGGATTTATGCATTTTGGAGTGGAAATTTGCTCCGTGTGTTTGCACCTGGGCCAGTGTAGTGGCTCTGGGTGCAGACGCACAACTAAGCTGATGCCTGGATATGGACACAAAAGACTAACTTTGAGCAGAGGGGCTGTTTCTCTGCCTTTACTTTTACAGCTCCATCTGCGACTAGGTTGCAGTCTAAAATGTTATTTGAGCTTGTGCAGGGGAATACCTATTGTGATATAAATTAGTGATATTTCTCTGTACAGGCTATGGGCAGACTAAAGGTGGCCATACACGGAGAGATCCGCTTGTTTGGCGATGTCCTAGGGCCCAACGATCGGATCCTAACGAATAGTAATGGGCCAACGAATAGTTGCGGCCACAATCCGACGGTCGGCCAGATCTCGATCTGCGAAGCCCGTCGGGGGGCCCCATACACGGGCCAATAAGATGCTGACGCGGTCTGTCGGCAACTTTCATCGGCCCGTGTATAGCCACCTGCTATTTCTTTAGTTGTGTCTTTCCTTTGTTCAGCCATTCTGTTGGACACCTCTTAGAGCTTTAGCACATGGGCAGATTCGGGGAGATTTCTAGCCACCTGGCTTTAATTTCCTCACGAGGGTACTTCGGAAATCGAAGTGCCGCCAGTGCATTGCCAAAGGGGATTTTTCATTTTAGCAGGTGGAAGGCAGTTCGGGGAGATTCTCGCCCCGAAGAAAAGTCGATTAGTCACCAGGCTACTAAATCTCCCCGAATCTGCCCGTGTGCTTAAGCCTTTAAGTAAATATCTCATCACTTTCTTTGTTAAAATATTTCCTTTATGGCTTTTTGTGTATTGATAAGAATGGCTGTGGCCAGACTTAGCTGGGGGGTGTTGCCTTCTCATATGGCAGACAAAAGGTTTGTAGGAGTTTGGTGGAATTTATTTGTGCAAAAGGGTTTACTATAATAATTATAACTATTTTGCTATTTGACTGCAGAGAATCCCTCAGATTCCCCAATCACCATTACTGAGCCTTTCCGTACCCTTCTTGGGCACACTGCAAAGATCACAAGCCTGTCATGGAGCTCTCACCATGATGCCAGACTAGTGTCTGCCAGTTACGATGGAACTGCTCAGGTAACAAGAAAATGCTTTTTTTTTTTTTTTTAAGAACATAGTCTGGATGCATATTTAATCTTTAAATGCCAACAAAATTAAAGGAGAGCAAAGTTTATTGTTTGTTAATGCAGTTGCTTGTTGTTCGATATTATAAGTATTTATAACTTGGGTTGTCATTCACTTTACTTTCCTAGAGATGCTATGAACTAGGCTTCATTGCATAGTCTTGCAGCCCAGTTGTATCTCTGACCTAGATCACCACAAGCCAGACCAATCACTTTTCTCCCTGCTACAGGCTTTGTGGGGTCCCTATTTATCTATCTATCTATCATCTCTACTGCTGTCCTATCTACCTATCATCTATCTATAATCTCTACTGCTGTCCTATCTATCATCTATCTATCTTATCTATCTATCTTATCTATCGTATCTATCTCTATGCTGCTGTCCTATCTATCTATCTATCTATCTATCTATCTATCTATCTATCTATCTATCTATCTATCTATCTATCTATCGATCTATCTTCTAGTATCTTCTTGTATCTATCTGCTATCCTATCGGTCTATTTATCTATCATCTATCTATCTGCATTAAGTTGTCGGACCTAAGCACCAAGCACAGGCACTAGGCAAATATGAAACTTGCAGGTAAACAAGGCTATGGTTAGGAATACAATCTGTTTCATTATCCTGCTTCATATGTGGAAAGCCTTATCAAAGGACTGTATATTTGTACTGCTCTGTACTTTTATGTGCATCATCTGTCATGGCAATTGTTTCCTTCAGCTTAGACACAAACATCCCTTTCCTTTCAGGTATGGGATGTTCTGCAAGAAGAGCCGCTCAGTAACTATCGTGGGCACAAAGGGAGGCTGCTGTCTGTTCAGTGGTCTCCTGTGGATCCAGACCAGGTGTGGACAGGAGCTGATGATTTTTGCCTTCATAATTGGTCTATATCGAAACAAGAACATAGCAGGCCCCCCAAAGGTCAGTTGCATTAAATTCAGTGTAACCCCTAATGCACCGGCTTATTTACCTGCAGAACGGTTAAAGGGATAGTAGCATAATCATTCATGTTCTTGATCTCTGACAGAAAAATATTTATAAATAAATACATTGTGTGATGCTGCTACCTGGGCTTCATCCCCTGCCTACTTCCACAATCCTCCGTTTTCTTTTAGTGTCCTCAGAAGGAGGACGGACACTGAGTGGCTGAAGCAGTGGAACACTCTGGTGCCATGGCCACAGTAAAGGGTCTGAGTTCTTTTTCCAGTGCCCCTTCAGCCAGGATTCTCCCTCTCTCAAGTGTCCTATTAGCCTGGAGAGCTTCCCTCTATCACCCTGGGTGATGGCTGGCACTGATTATGACGCAAGTCCTCCCGGCGGCCATTTTGGACACGTCTCTCCAATCCTTACACTGAACCGTCTCATCAGTCACCATCCTTCCTTTTAGGGCATCCTCATTCCCTATACAGTTAACCATTGTGTTATAGAGAACCTTAAGACACCCCTGACATTATTGTCAAATCTCTCTCTCTCGTCCTCCAATAGATTCTCGATATCGTTCTACTTGAGACACAAAGGGAGTAGCTACTCCTCTTTCTCTGGCACGTCTACATCCCCTCTCTATGGGATATAAACCTAGGGGTCACTTCTTCCACACTTCAAAACCTACACCCGTACCATCATGTCAGATAGGTCAGAAGATCAGCCCCTTCCTAAGGCACAGGCTACCACACGCAACACAGCAATTGTCTCATATTGGGCATGCATTTCTTGTAAGTCAAAATTTTCTAGCGCTTCTCCTGATCCCGTGTGTGGATCTTGTAAAACTGCTGCAGCCCTACCATCCACCTCCACATCTGCCAGGGCCACTCAAACGAGCCCTGACTCTAAATTGGCGCGTGCGCTAATTCTGTCACTGGCAGGTCTCCAAAACCTAGCCAGGATCCCAGAGACTCTAGACAGGGTACAACACATCTAGAGGCAAAGGAAGCAGATGGAAAAACAGCAAGCACCCGGACGTGCAACCTGAGGGAGGCACAAGGAGTCAAGCGGCACTTGCAGAGGCAGAACAAATCCTTCTATGGATGGAAACAGTCGTACCAGCCATCTCCGTAGTCCACATTCCAGTGGTGGACAATTGGAGGGCAGACTACCTCAGCAGGGAAAGAGTAGACCTAGGCAAGTGGAGTCTTCATCCAGAGGTCTTCCACAGGATTACAGCAAGGTGTGGAACTCCACAAGTAGATCTGATGGTGTCCATGAACAACCACAACCTAGAAAAATTCATAGCGAGAAGCAGAGACCTGCTAGCCTTCTCAGTGGACGCACTGGTGGTACTGTGGCAGTTCCACTTGGTGTAAGCCTTCCCACCGCTAGCACTTCTACCCAGAGTCATCAAAAAGATAAGAGCAGAAGGGTTAACAACCATCCTGGTAGCCCCATATTGGCCTTGCCGTCCATGGTTTACGGACCTGGTCACGCTAGCAGCAGATGCATAGTTCCAATTCCCAGACAGGAGGGACTCTGTCTCAGGGCCCAATAGTCCACCCAAGTTCACCTCGGCTGGGTTTAACGGCATGGCTCTTGAAGCCCTGATACTGACCAACTCAGGCATTCCCCATAAGGCTTTACCTACCATGTTGAGAACTAGGAAGCCAGTCTAGGCCCGTATCTACCACAGGGTGCGGAAAACATTCATAGCCTGTTGCGAGACCAACAATAGGAATCCCCAGATCTGGGATGAGGGAAATCAACTATGATTCCTTCAGGAAGGATTAAACAAGGGATTGGCACTTAGTTCAGGTTTCAACCTTATCCATCTTCTTCCAGCAGCAGCTGGCACTGAAACCTTCCTTTAGGGAGCCTTGAGATTGGCCCCCGTATCGCCACCCCATCCTTTCCTGGGATCTCAACCTGGTACTCTCTGTACTACAGGAGAATCCATCCAAGCCCTTGCAATCTATTTCGCTACCAACACTCACAGTCAAGGTGGTGTTCCAACTAGCAATGACATCTGCCAGACGAGTTTCGGAACTAGCAGCAAACCCCTGTGCATGGTTTTCTATAGAGACAAGGTGAGACCAACACCGGATTTCCTTTCAAAGGTTGTATCGGACTTTGACTTAAACCAGGACATAGTTGTTCCATCCTTCTGCCCAGATCCAAAGACACCACAGGAACAAAAGCTACATACGCTGGATGTTGTACGTGCTCTTCAGACTTATTCGCTGGCCACAAAGGGCTGTAGAAAGGTGGACAGACTTTTTATCTACCAGAGGGGCGGAGGAAGGGCCTCCGGGCTACCAAGGCGACTGTCAGTGGCAAGTCCTCCCTTCGGTGTCAGGGCTTATTCAACCAGATCACTCAGCACTTCCTGAACGATACGACACCAGGCTTCCGCTGAGCAGGTTTGTAAGGCGGCAGTATGGTCATCTATACATACCTTTTCCAAGTTTTACAAGGTTCATACACTCGCCTCAGCCGAAGCTCGCTTCGGGAGGAAGGTGTTACGGCTTTTCTCCCCGAACACTGAAGGATAGTCCCACCCTCATGGGTAGCTTTGGAACGTCCCCATGGTGCCTGTGTCCCCAATCTATGCAAGAGAAAAATAGATTTTTGTACTTGCTGTTAAATCCTTTTAAGGGGGTTTTGAAGTAGAAAAATCAATTTTTCCTACTGCATGTTGTATTTCTCACTCCAGTTGCAAAGCCAGGGTACACAATTGTACTGTTTATTAAAAAGTTCTGGTCACTTCATGCATAGGGGAGTGTGTAATTAAACTTTTAGGTCCCCTTCCTTTCACTTATAATACATCGTAATTTCTAGCTGTTTTTTTAATAGAGAATTTAAACCACATCGGCCCAAACGTAACAAACATTGTTCACAATCAGTGGGTGTGCCATTGGTAGCATACAACCCCTCTTTATTACCTTTTTTTTGTAGACATCGTTTAGAGTGATGTCTCTACACTATTATTTTCAGGTGTAAATACAGATTTTACTTTTTGATAACTTATGTTTTAAGCTCATTGTTTTCTGGAAACTCTAGGGAAAAAAGCCATTGATTTTGAAAAAAAGCGTGGCCTTCAATCAAAACCAAAAGCCAAGAAGAAGAAAAAGTTAGACACACCCAAAGAGGAGACAGGGGGGGAGGTACTGAAGGGAGAAGAGGAGAGCCCTCTAACACAGAATGGGACATCTGATCAAGAGCAGGGGACTCCTGAGCCAGTGGCAACTGACAAAGACTTACATGAAGGTAGGATTCAGATATGGACAGCATATGCTTTGCCATAGAAGTCATATAAGTGTAGCTGATTTGAACTGAAGCAGAGCATTCAATTTTGCTTAAAGGGGAACTATCGCCTAAATTTTAATTTAATATAAGCTTTGTCATACTGAAATAAGAAACTTTCTAAATATCCATTAAAAATTCTGGATCGTATCTGAAATAATCAAGTTTATCTTCACTATCCCTCTCTCAGCATCTGTTTCTCTTCATTCTATCTTCTTGCATGAGTTGGGAGTCAGATGTTCTTTGACCGTTAGATCCAATATATCTTTTATGGGGGCTTCCTTTCCTAGCAGATGTATTAGAGCGCATTCAAATAACTGACATCAGCACATACAAAATTTAACAAAATAACTGATAACTGGTGATTTTAATACGTTTTCTAGCCAAAAGATATATTGGAGTCAACTGTCAAGACTCCCAACTCTTGCAAGAAGACAGAATGTAGAGAAAAAGATGCTGCAAGGAGTTAAAAGTAACTTGGATATTTTAGAAACGGTTCAGAATTTTTAAATTGCCTATATTTAAAGAATCGCTTATTTCATTGTGATAAAGCTTATATAAAATTTTCATTTCGCCATAGTTCCCCTTTAAGGTTCATTTGTCAAGTACGGTTTTGTCTCGAGAAAGCAGTAAGTGCAATTCTCTCTCTCTGTGTGACTTGTGCCTCAGGAGCATCATTGTAAGGGTGCCCTCAAATGACACTCCTTATACAGAAAGCACAAATATGAGGAACCAGGCTGCATTGTTATTGGTCAGGATCTGCAGAATGTGTGTATTGAATCTGTCCACTTTAATTTAATGGACTGATAGCAGTAAAGGTGACCATACATGGACCAACCAAGTACGCTGTCCTATTGTTCGTGCAAGGTATAAGATCAATCGGAAAAGCAGGAACTGAAGAAGGCCTGAGCCATCTCTTCCTCATCTCTGATATACCATGAACTGGCTGGCATGATACACTGGCAGATGAAAATTCTAACCTGCCCTATTCCCAAACTGGCAGCTTTCAGGGTGGAAGAATCATATGCCTTTTATAAGCAATGGGACAGATGAAAATCCTCTCATACCAATTTAGATGAAATAATTAATGGTTCATAGTTAGAAGTATAGCACTGCATCTATTCCAAACAAGATATACGGGTTTTGATCAGCTTTAACTTAATATTATGCTTCCAGCAGATGTAGAACGTTCGTCTCAATTGGTCACTTCTCCAGTTCCTGCTCCAGATAAGCACAGTCCCATTTCATTTTCTAAGGCTGGACCCGTTAGGAAGGACCAGGCCAAAGAACGAGCAGGTACTGATTCCATCCTCCACTCACTGTTTTTTTAATATTGCTTTTATCTTCCCTACTGTAATGTTTATATACATTGCTTGTGTGCAGCATGATTATTTTAAATGAATGGTTACAATTTGATTAATAGCAACATGTGATGTGCTTTTTTAAAACTATAGATATAGCAGGGATTCTTAATCTATGTGGGATACAAAAATGGGCCCCCATGCTGTTTAGGGTGGGTCATGAAACATGGTGCATAGCTGTTTTTAAAATATGTTGGACTTATGGTTGAATGGTGAGCTGGAATAGTGGCAAAGACTGGCTCAGGTTGCCTTATCCCAAAATCCACATCCTTGACTGTACATCAAGGCCTGATTTGTCACTCCCCTGTATTACCAGTATATCCTGTTGCAGATTTACAGAGGAAGAAGAAGAGTCGGTCGTTGCTTCCCATCAGCACCAGCAAAGATCACCGATCCAAAGAAGAGCAACACAGAGACTGTGTTAAGTTGGCGACTGCTCTCTGTGCTAAGGGTAATGAGTATATTTCCATTTCTAGCATTTGGCACTATACATTTAAGAACTCTGTGGCATCCTATTATCTGTTTGAAAACAGATCAGTAACAACATACTCTGGTCATTGATGCTGCCAACAGAACACACTATTCTTTGAACCAGTTTCTGCTTCCTTTAGTATAATGGCAGACATGGTGATTTTGAATGTTTAAACACCCAAGTGTTTTGTAGCTCCAAGGGAGGGGAAAAACACTCAAAATCATGTGCCATTCAATGTGAATGGGAATCGCCACCAGCCTCCTCACACTGAGAGACTGCCGGAGACAATACAGTGAGTAAGGGGCATGTTTACTAACATTGGAGATAAATATCTGGAGAGATTTCTGGAGATGTTGCCCATGGCAACCAATCAGCAATTAGATTTAAACAGCCACAGCCAAGTTAGAAAACAAAAGCAAAGATCTGATTGGTTGCTATGGGCAACATCTCCAGAAATCTCTCCAGATATTTATCTCCAATGTTAGTAAACATGCCCCTATTACTGGTTTTTCATGTTCTATTAGCAATATGCACCCATTTATTGAATGGGTACAAAGATTGAGAAAGAAGAGGGGAGGAGGAGCAGAGTAAACAGAGTTCAATGAAGGAGCGTGGCAGAGGCAGAGAGGGTATTGAGTTTGGAAAGGAGGTGGAGTGGCCACAGAATTTGGGTTGTAGAGTGAATATTTAAATCATATCGGTGTGCCACATGACCTGAAAGGAGCCAAAGCAATCCTGAATCCTAGCATGTGCTTGATATTTTTGGAACGTGTACATCCACGTTCTGTTATTGTCCATTACATGAATCCAAACCCATGAACTACTCTTGCTTCATTCTCAGATTTGAAAGAGAGATCTGATTCTCACTCAGAGGACGCAATGCACCTGGGATTATACAGTGACCGCGCATCCCTGTATCGGCTTATGGAAGAGGAGGGTTTGTTAAACTTTTATATCTTCCCCCTGCCCCTCATTATTACTTGTATAAAAGCAAAAGGGTAAAGTGCTGTGGACAGCACTGGACTTGTTAACTGTTCCAATTACTATGAACATAGGAACCAGCAGAGGTACAATTTATAAAGATTAGAAGTGCCGCCTGTTATAAAATAAGAAGTGGCAGGTGTTCATAATAATATAAAGTCACAATACTACAATATGGCTGCTTGCGATGTTTCTTTTTAATTCCTGTTTCATTATTGCTCCCATTTGGTTTGTAGGTCAGGCTCATCTGGAGAATGGGCACCCTGAACTTCAGCATCAGATCATGCTTTGGAAAGGGGATCTTAAGGGGACTTTGCAACTGGCTGCAGAAAGGGGTGAACTGACTGACCAGTTGGTGGCGCTGTCCCCCATGGGTGAGTGAATGAGGATACACAAACCACAGATGACAAGGTGCTATAAAGCAGTTCAACAAATTACTGGTGGCTGCAGGGTCAGGAATGATGGATCTCCATATGCTTGCCCAACTCTGCCCTAGATCCAAAAGAACTGTCTCCCCCCCCCCTCCCAGTGGCAGTACTGGTTGGAGTATATTTGGGGATTTGCAGTTGTTGAGTAGCTAAATAGGTTAAGTCTGATGCCCCTATGTAAATATAATGTCCCATTTTCTCCCCCTTTAGCTGGATACAACGTCTGGCTATGGGTGGTTGAAGCCTTTGTGAAACAGCTGTGCTTTCAGGAACAGTATGTGAAAGCTGCTTCCCACCTGCTGTCCATTAATAAAGTGTATGAAGCTGTGGAACTGCTCAAGGGAAACCACCTCTACAGGTCTGTATACTTGTCACGGGGAACGTCATTAGAAAACACTGCATGAATAGTTGTTACCTGGGGCAATATATATATATATATATATCGCTTAGTAACTCAGGTTAAGACACAAGTTAAAGAAATGTAACCTTATTAAAAGCTAATTGTCAGCTTTATCTGATTAATTTGCAAGGTCTTCACTGTCTCGCTATATTGGGGTTTATATTTCAGAGAAGCCATTGCAGTTGCAAAGGCTCGGCTCCTCCCTGATGATCCGGTCCTGCGGCAGCTGTACACTGGCTGGGCTGCAGTTCTAGAGCAAGATGGGCACTATTCCATGGCTGCTAAGTGGTAAGTGTGGGATATCATTGCAGGCAGGTCTAGTTAATGGAAAATCAACTGTGAGTATGATCTAGAGACTAATATTATGAAACAGTTTGTAGTTAGTCTTCATTTTTTATTATTTGTGGTTTTTGAGCTTTTTGTGGTTTTTGAGCTTTTTGTTCTGCTGCTTTCCAGTATGGAATTTAAGCAGCTGTCTGGTTGCTAGGGTCCAAATTACCAGGCAGTGGTGTAAAGGAGAGACTGGAATATAAGTAGAGGAGACCTGAATAGAAAGATAACAAATAAAAAGTAACCGTAAGAATAAAATTATAGCCTCACAGAACAGTGACCCCCTTGTGATAGCAGGGAGAAAAAAAGACGAATAACTCAAAAACTGTAACAAAAGTGAAGACCAACTGAAAGTTGCTAAGAATTAGAAAAATGCAATTAAGCCAGCATTCACCAGGAACTCAAATTTCCCATTGGTAATCAGGTGCACGTCATTCGGTGTCCACTCCAACCGACTTTAAATATCCAAACACATTGTAGCAGACAGCACCATCAGGAATATTTATTTAATAAGCCTTTATTTTGCTATTTTTTGGCTTTGTGATCAGGACAGTTACAACGTTTCAAGCCAAACAATGGCCCTTTATCAAGCTTGATAAAGGGCCATTGTTTATTAAAGGGCCATTGTTTGGCTTGAAACGTTGTAACTGTCCTAATCGGAATGAATAACCTGCTTTCAGCTGGAAGGACCCACTGGTAAATAAGGCATTAGAGAGGTTATTATATGATCCCCTTATATATTTATACATAGTTTTAACATCACCCCTTCAGCGCCTCTTCTCCAGCGTGAACAT
Source organism: Xenopus petersii (assembly GCA_038501925.1). Taxonomy (NCBI): domain Eukaryota; kingdom Metazoa; phylum Chordata; class Amphibia; order Anura; family Pipidae; genus Xenopus; species Xenopus petersii. The sequence goes on from CM076676.1 coordinate 22,851,863, forward strand.
CCCCAATGTGGCCAGTCCTCATAGCTAAGATTTCCCATACCTTTTACCAGCTTAGTTGCCCTTCTCTGTACCCTCTCTAATACAATAATGTGCCATTTGAAGACCAAAACTGTACGACATATTCTAGATGGGGCCTTACCAGTGCTCTGAACAGTGGAAGAATAACCCCCACCTCTCGTGAATCTATGTCCCTTTTAACATGCTAAAAATTAACTTGACCCTTTTATGCCTGGGACCACACAGGTAAATCAATGAAATTAGAGGGTGGTCTGAAGCTATTGGCTGTTCAGCAGAGTATTGCCCTATTTTTATAACTATTTAATGATAAACAAGTTCAAGTGTTGCTCAGGGAAACCCTACCAGCAGCATTTCCAAGAGAGAGATCACTTGTTGCGACTCCTTTCACAGTTCATTCACCGTCTTGTAATGGCATGGGCAAGAGGATCTGGGTAGTAGAAAAGTACAATTATTTTATTTTGTTTTTAAAACACTGATAATTTTTTGTTCCAGTTATTTAGGGTCTTCCTCTCCCTATGATGCTGCCAAGGTGCTGGCTAAAAAAGGGGATTTGCTGTCTCTGAGCACTGCTGCCGAACTTGCATTAGTTGCAGGAGAAAAGGACCTCGCTGCTTCATTTGCCATCCGCTGCGCCCAGGAACTGGTCACTGCAAAGAACTTTGTAGCTGCCCAAGAAGCACTGCGACAGCATCACAGTCTACTGGTAAAAAAAATCCAAGTTAGACCAGATCAGATTTGAGTGCCTATGTAGCTATTGCATCCCTGATTATTTACATTAGGCTTGCAACATCTCTACAATTAAATAGTTGGAACATGAATCCGTTTCTGTATGTCTAATCTACTTTTTTTTGAGTGCTGCTGTACTGCTTGCTTCATCTCAGTTACTCCCCTTGCCTTCTTTGAATGCTTAGCATAAGTGTACTTTCCTTCATACCTTCTCTTTCTCAGGGGCAGAGACTGCTGTTCTGTACCAGTGAGCTGCTGTACACTCATTTGGAGGAGAAGATGCCCGTAGATTGGAAAACACAAAGCAGCCCATGTTTCAATGAACAAACAGGCAATAGTAATGGGGAATCCTTCATGGCTAAGCTTAGCCGTCTATGGAAGAGCGTGTGTGGAGTAAATAGCCCGGGACAATACACAGATGCCTTACAGCAACTGTGTGCTTCAGAGATTCCACAGACCACGGTCAATACTGGCCCTAAACAGGTAGCCCAGGCTTCTCTACATAGATATTCCTTTACTATAAGAAATACTTTGTCACTGAGACTTAAAAAGGAAACCGCTCAAAGAAATATTTTGTTGTTATGAAAAAACTGGTCCAGCAAAGATTGATGCATATTTACTTTTAAACTGAGAATGGAGTATTCTATATAATTCCTGCGTTTATTGCCTGTTCTCAAACCAACAGCTGCTGCTGCACCTTTCCCATGAGATCACCATATTGTCTCTAAATTGCCAGCTTAATAACTGGGAAGAGGCTGCTCCATCACTCCTCCGTGTCCTGTTCCGCTGTCACCAGGCAGGCCATTTCACCCTGATGCAGGGGATAGCCAGACTGCTGCTTCCTAACGGTGGGTATAGACATGCATTGTGGGATTGTTAATGTTCTTTGACTGGCATTTGTGACCTTTTTTCATTGGGTGATAGGATTGGATTTAAATGTGCACGTGTATATTTCCCCTGGTGGTTTAAGCTATTTCAAAGTATCAGGAGAAGTGCTTGGAGAAAAGAGATAACAAGGCAGGGTTGGAGACAGGGCAGCCGACAAGGGTGAGAGTTGTAGGGGGCCCCGAGGGTAAGGGGGGCCTCGGCCATGCCACACTTACTTGATTAGCCGGGCCCCCCATCTTTCTGAGAGCTGCTGACTTCGAGAAGGTATGGACGTTTAAGGGGCCCTGGCCATCAATTTTCTTATAATGTGGGGGGAGGGGGCCCTGGCCACCAATTTTTTTTCCTCATGTGGGGTCCTAGCCACCAATATTTTTTAATGGGGGGCCCTGGCCACCAATTTTTTTTTCTCATGTGGGGTCCTAGCCACCAATATTTTTTGGCCACAAATGTTTTTTTTATGGGGGGCCCTGACCACCAATATCTTTTTATTTTTTATTAACATTTGGGAACCCTAGCCACCAATATTTGTTTTGTTTTTTTACTGTGTGGTGGGGAGGGCGGACATGTAGATGGGCGCACCCCAGGGGGCCCTGCGATTTCTGATGGCGGTCCTGGTTGGAGGTATAGAGAAAAAGGTTGTGGCTGGTTAAGCTTTTGTTTCTTGAATCTCTATTCCCAAATATTGGTCCAAGAACCCAAAGCAACCAATCAACAGTTGCCATTTCTGTAGACCGGTCCTTCCTGTCAGTGCAGACCAGTCATCCCCAACCAGTTGCTCATGAGCAACATGTTGCTCTCCAACCCCTTGGATGTTGCTTCCAGTGGCCTCAAAGAAGGTGCTTATTTTTGAATTCCAGGCTTGGAGGCAAGTTTTGGTTGCATAAAAACCAAGTGTACTGCCAAACAGAGCCTCAATGTATATTGACAATCCACATAGGAGCTACTAAATGGCCAATCACAGCCCATATTTGGCACCCCAGGAACATTTTTCATGCTAGTGTTGCTCCCCAACTCCTTTTTACTTCTGAATGTTGCTCACGGGTCCAAAAGCTTGGGGATTCCTGGTGCAGATGCTATGGGGTTAAGTATCCACCTCCGGAGGTAGGACAGAAGAAGAAACTTTTCGGCTCCACCCTCCTCATATAACACTCATTCGCCTCCTGTTCCCCTCAGTTTTTTCTTCTGTCCTTCTTACTTTTCCTTTCCAGGTTTTTTATTCAGAGGATCCTGGAATTCTTCTTGCTAGAGCAACTCATTGTGAAAGCAAGCACTGCCACCACTGAAACGCAGCAGAGTGGAGGTACCACCAGCCCTAATCAGTCACCAGACTAAAGGCAATGTGAGACAAGAGGCAGTCTACCAAAAATTCACAGAGATCAGTACTGTTGCGCAGTCAGGACTGCATCCGATCTGGTCTTTTAGTCTCCTGCTGTAACTCGGCATAGCCGCACTTCCGGGTTCATTAAGACTGGTGCCAATCCGTAGCGCATTATACACGTAGTGCAGGTGCCATTCCAATTCTCAGTAAGGCACAGGTAACGCTCCAGAACGGAGAGGAGACACACTACTACACCGCTTGACTTACAGAGCCTCATACAAGCTCTAAGACATCCAGGTATTTCGGTGATTTAAAGATAGCAGTGAATCCTAGGTAACTGCATAAAAAAGCAGCTAAAGGAGGGTATAATGCATGATCACTAAAGGCTACTTTTTTGTTTTTTTCCGTCACATGGATACCAGGACAATGGAGACAGACACTGCTCTAGAGGACCTTAGAAAGGATATGAATAGTACCACTACAACACATATGACCAAAAAGGCCACAAACAAAAGGTCCTATAGCCAGTTTAAAAAATGCAAGATGTGCAAACATACCCCAAGGAAAGGAGAACAAGGTAAATGCCTGGACTGTGCAGAGCCACCAGTTCTATCACCACATCCAATCCTATCTATAGAAGATAGCCCCCAGGTTGAGACACAGTCGCAAAATCCTTCCACATCAGCAAAAAAACCTCAGCTATAGGAATTATTTGGCTGGATCAAATCCACAATTCAATCATCCATTAAGAAAACACCAGCCCAGAGTAAATAGAGGAAACCACAACTACTTTTTGATACAGATTCCTCCAACTCAAGTGACATCAGCAATCAAGATAGTGACCCAGAACCCGGTGAACTATCTGCCAGTGAAAATTCCTTAGATGACTCCGATAATGAGCATCATTACCACTCCATTGCAGGTCCTGACATAGCCAAACGTTTACTTCGGGAAATGCTGGCCACTCTAGAAATCAAGGACGAGACAGCAGCTACATCAAAAGCTGACCGAGTCTTGGGAGTTCAACCCAAAAAATCAAGAGCTTTTCCCCATTTTTAAGGCAGTGTCGCAGATCATAGAGAACAGATGGACAAAGCCACATCACAGACACACACTAACGCAGCGTTTCCTTAGCAACTACCCTATTCCCGGGGAATTGCAGAAAATTTGAGATAGGGTTCCCAGAGTAGATTTAGCGATGGCCAGACTCTCCAAAAATACTACGCTACCCACAAAGGAGACTGCCTTCAAGAAACCAATGGATAAGAAAACTGAGGTGTCCCCGAGTAGGGGGTTCACACATGCCACAGCTATCCTCCGACCCGTGGTGGCATCCGCAGGCTTGGCACGTACAACAAGATTTCGGTGCCAGGAGTTACTTAAACACCCTACATCACCAGAAGAGCTGTAAGATGGACTACAACCTACCAGCTCAGCCTTTGCTTTTGCTTTTTTTTATTTGATGCAGCTATGGATATGTTAAAGCTAGCAGCCAAAACCAGCATTGACACAATAGAAGCCAGACAGGCACTATGGCTATGCCATTGGACAGGAGACACAGCAAAACTAAATTACTCAATCTTAGATACAGTCGATACGCTTTTGGACCCAACCTCAAACCAATCATAATGGAGGTTACGGGAAGCACCTTCTTACCGTCAGGTAAAAGGCCCAGGCAAGAATCATGCAGTAGGCCATACAGTAGACAATGGAGCTCCCAAGGTTGCAGCTTCTTGCCCCTTTAGGAATTCCACTTATCACATCAAGTCCAGTCAACCAAGACAAAATGGAAAACCAGGACCGCCCAAGACCATTTTAACTGACTCACACAGGTCAGGTCCAGGAGGAGTAGGTGGCCATCTTCGCGAGTTCTCTACAGTTTGGCGAACACACATTCAAGACAATTGACAATTCTATCATCAACGAGGGGTACAGAATTCTGTTAGAAAACTTACCTCCTCGCATATTCAATCACTCGTCCACTCCAAAAAATCCCACCAAAAGTCCCACCAAATTACGAGCCCAACCATAGTTGACGATCTACAAAGCAACAATGACATTACATCATTTCTCTTAAAGGAGTGTTACAAAGGGTTCTACTTGAATTTATTCCTAGTAACTAAGAAGGAAGGCTCCTTCAGACCAGTGCTAAATTTTTTGTTTCCAAACAAAAATTCCGTCTTAATGTCCATGACAGAACAATGTTATATGACAAAAGCAGATCTTCAGGATGCGTACTGGCATGTTCCCATCAGAAAGGAGTCCCAACAATACCTAAGGTTCACTATTTTCAAAAGACATTTTCCTTGCGGCCTTTGCACGGCATCAAGAATATTCACAAAAATACAGCCCTCTCATTGCATACCTCAGACGCAAAAGGGATCACACTCACTCCTTATATAGACAACCTACTATTAAGGTCTCCAACATACGAACAGAGTCTGAGGGATACCCAAATATGTATCAAAACACTCCAACAGCACGGGTGGCTCATAAACCACAGACGGCAGTCTAACAGGCTGGGGGCGACTTTTCCACCCTGCAATTGCCTGGGGAACTGGTCGCCGGCAGAATCAAAGTTGCCCATCAATGTCCTGGAAATCAGAGCAATCAGGAATGCGATCTTCCATTGGTCACAGGAACGGACAGGTCAACCTCTCAGAATTCAGTCCGACAATGCCATGGCTGTGGCCTACCTAAACAAACAAGGAGGCTCGTGCAGCAATCGAGCAATGAAAGAGGACACTCAGATCTGGGCAGAGTCCCACGTCCCGGCCATATCCACAGTCTTCATTCTGGAAATACTAAATTGGGAGGCAGACTACCTCAGCCAGCAACAGATAGACCAAGAAGAGTGGTCACTCCAACCCAAAGTCTTCCAAGAGATTGTTTCCAGATGGGGAACACTGGACATAGACATGCTGGCGTCAAGACACAATTGCAAGGTACCTACATACTGCGCCAGGACTTAGGACCCGGGGGCAGCATACGTGGACACCTTAGTCATACCGTGGACTTTCAACAGAGTCTATGCCTTCCCTTCACAGGTACTCTTACCAAGGATAATTCGAAAGGACGCTAACCATTCTAATCGCCCCAGATTGGTCGAGGAGGGCATGGTACTCGGAACTTGTAAATATGTCAGCAGCTCCTCCATGGAGGCTACCTCTCAGACAGGACTTAATAATACAAAGACCAGTAAAGCACGACAAATTACAATTTCTTCATTTGACGGCCTGGCTATTGAATCCGAAATATGGCGCTCCAAAGGGTTCTCAAAACAGGCCATAGACATACTAATAAAAGCCAGAAACAGTCTACCACAAAGACTTACCATAGGGCATAGAAGATGTTGATAGAGTGGTGTCATTCCAAGGGCACACACCATGGCTGCTGGCTTCCATACAGACTATTGTAGAATTCCTTACACAGGGTTTCCAGTTGGGACTATCCTTAACCACCCTTAAAGGTCAAATTTCAGCTGTTTCCATTCTACTTAAACACCAGTGGGCTAGAGAACCAGACCTTACGCAATTCCTTCAGGGAGTAGGCAGGGTTAGACCTCCATATAGGGACCCCACACCACCTTGGGATCTTACTACTGTACTTAAAGCCCTACAAGGCCCCCCCATTCGAACCCTTAGCTTCCTGTCCCATAAAATTTCTAACCTGGTAGATGGCCTTTCTCTTGGCTATTCTATCCACAAAACGAGTATCCGATATGAAACCAGACCATTCAAGGTCAGAGTACATTCCACCAGAGCACTAAATTCATCCTGGGCTCTAAATAATTTGGCTACTCCCGAACAAATCTGTAAAGCGGCCACTTGGTATCGCGCTCAACATTTTCAAAATTTTACAGACTACATGTCTTTCATTCAGTAGAAAGGTCCTACAAGCTGCATTCAGGCACTAGTTATTCTGCACCCACCCAAAAATCACTGACAGGAAGGCCCAGTCTAGAGAAAGGAGGATTTCTGACTTACCAGAAAATCCTTTTCTAGATGGCCTGGACTGTCAGTGCAACCTTCTGGTTAAAATAAGTTAATTAAGATGTTAATATACTATGTATGTGTTAATATATATGTATTGTATTTTATTCTCCTCTTAACTAAGCTGACAAACACAAACTGAGGGAGGGAGGTGGATACTTAATTGCATCTGCACTGACAGTCTGGGCCGTCTAGAAAAGGATTTTCCGGTAAGTAAAATATCCTCCTTTCATGATCTGATTTCATCAAATAAAGACCACAGCCATGTGTTTGCTTGTTCTCATGGTGGGTGTTGTTTATTTCAGGCTGTGAAGAGCTGAGGGCTATGTTGCCCCCAGAAAACAAAGAGAGCTTGACTGCCTGTGACAGTGTGGAGGCCTTCCTTGCCTACATAAAGATGTATGAGATGTGGTGGGGGCAGCAAGAAATGCAAACAAATTCCAAAGAACCAGCGGCTGAAGTCAATATGGATAGTCCAAATGGAGACCCTGATGCCATGCAGGAGGCAGAGCAGGATATAAAACCAAGGGATATATGTGGCTTTGAGGTGCTGCTCTCAGACCACCATGCACCCTTCCAGAGTGCCCAAAGGGAGATTTCAGAGGTTCAAAGAGCCCTCCGGGAGATGATACAGCAACACCAAAAAATTAGGCAGAACGAGGACAGTTCCTTGGAACTAGAACCAGAGCCTGAATTAAACACTTCTCCATCTCAGGATAAAACTCCCGACAGCCATGCCAATGTGTAGGTTCACTCAAATGCACTTATACACTCCTTAGACATAATTTTGCTGGGTGCAACATGGGGACTGTAGACTTCTAAAACAATATCAAACATGGATGGGACACAGCACCCTGTTATTTTGTCATTTAAGTTTTAGCCAGGTCTACACTGCCATAGTATCTTTGTTTGACTGATCAGCTCCTCATCAACTCCTTAGTTCTTACCATAATTCTGCAAGAAAAGTGAAGTTATAGTTGCCCATTAAGTGCCCTATTGGAAGGAGAATTATAGACTACATAGTGTCTGTAATATGGTTATTTGGTGGAAACAGCCTTATTTTTCTTTTTCTGATTTTAATTTTCACCCAAAATATTTCATTACAGATCCGCATGTCCAAGTCCCGTGTCACTGACAGAGCTCATGAAGAGGCTTTCAACAGCTAACCATAAACTAGCAGAGTTCCCTGACTATTTAAAGGTGAGCTGTTCCTTTAACAGGAGGCAAAAACTGCAGCCTAGAGGGCCTTATTTATATATATGCACGAGGACCTGTGCCTAGGGCGGCTTGTGTGCCTATATAACAAATTATTCTTTTTTTAATGTAATTTTTTTTAAATCCCCCCAGCCGCCACTGGAGACAAATCTGGTGACTATGCTGGGGGGGGGGGGGTGAGGGGGTAGGAGCACAGTTTTTCCACGCTCGCCGGCAGAAGTAACATTGTACATTGCGCGTCACTTCTGCATCAGGGGGGCGTGTTGAGGCCCAGTGCCTTGGGCAGCTCCAGACCTATATACAGCACTGGCAGCCTTATTTCCTTTTTGTGTTTTCCAGAGTAGGGACTATCACTAGGGGTGACCCTAAATATGAAAGCTTCCAGTTTTCTTATCTAGTATAAGTAATTCTAAAACAACTGGACTTGCTGAGTAATCATTGAAGACATTTCACTACTCATCCGAGCAGCTTCTTCAGTTCAACTGACTAGTGTGGGAAATCCTCGGCATATAAACTCTTCCACTAATCCAATCACAATGGCACATTGTAACTCTTTAGAGAGGTGACATCTGAAACTCACAGAGCTGTGATTCTGTGGGGTTACTGTGATAGGATTACCAAGGTATTATGCAACCCCTAGAAACAGCTGTTAAGGTGGCCATACAAGGGCAGATTAATATCGGTCCTTTAGACTGATTCGTAGTATTGTAATCCGATGGTTCGGCCCCAGGGCCGAATGTTTAGATTCATCCAATATCGCCCAGCTGTTATTGGCCATCTCGTGTTAAGATCCGCTCATTTGGCAAACCTTGCCAAACGAGCGGATCATATGGCCACCTTTACTTGTGAGAGTTGCATGAATGGATGTGTTTTCTTTTGTGCATCTAATTTTTGGACGTAGAACACAATGGGAAGGACAATTAATTGTGCTTTTGTGCAATTAATTGGCTCTGCATAGTCTTCAAAAAAGACATTTCATATTGGAATTACATTATAAATCTAGATATATGTAATACAAGGCACAGTTGGGCAGCATCAGCGGCATGATCTGGGGCTCAGTATTGCCATGCAAGTAGTGGCCCAGAAAAAGTCAAAGTTATTAAATGACAGAGTACCCGACCAGCCTGATCGGGGCATTGGGATTATGTGAGCACATTTAGGTCAGAATCCATTAAATTACCAGATTCAATTCGGAATGTTGTATGGTTCCATTTATCAGAAAGCATTGCAATGCCACAACTAAGAGGGTTAATTTGCTACACAAATTTCGGAAGCTTCTATGCATAGGTCATTCTCCTCTTGTGCCAGGAACTAGAAGGGGCAGAAGAGCTTACATGCAGCATGGGTGGATTGGGTGTCATGGTGGGCAAATAATGATATATGATTTCTGATGGCAGCCCTGTTGGCTCCAGCTACTCCATCTCATGTTATTATCAAATGTTTTGCACTCCCCATCTAGGCCTTACCCTTCCCTGATGTACTGGAGAGCTGCCTGGTGCTACTTCATCTTCCGTCCTATCAAATCTCCCCAGATATGCGCTCCAGAGCCTTGGCACTGTTGCACAGTTATGTCCCTGGATCTTCAGACCACAAGAAAGCAGCCAAGAAGTTCCTTTCCTTCCCAGAATGATTTTTATGGACTCCAGTTTGCTGCTTCCGGCTCTGCAATAACTGTTGCATTATGTGGGTGCTACCAGTTACTTCCATTGGAGGTTGCAAATACATCTTCATCCTGTAGAAAATAATTCAAGCTGGAGAAACATCAGTTGCACAGATTGTAAGAAATGCATGGAAGGCTGCTTAGGGGACCATGGCTTTAACCTATATCATTTAATTTGCTTCCAGGTACCTACATATCTATTGCACTGGAAAGCAGACTGGGGCTCTGGATGGACAAATAAATATACAACCAGAATGTACTACCTAATGTCAGCTGTCATTGTGGTTAGGGTTGCCACCTTTTTTGGAAAGAAATAATGGCCTTCCTGTATATTTAGATTTTGGGGTCAAGCATCATTTTTACCGGTCAGGCCTGTACAATACTGGCCAGGCGGCAACCCTAATTGTGTTGGATCCCATACTCACAACAATAAGATCCCATAGTCCCAGCTACAGCAGTAGTGTAAGTGGGGAAACAGGGGCACAGTTCACCTTTTAAATTAAAAGAGAAAGGTGACTTGTAAACATGTTCAGCTTGATCAGTCTGTCCTGGGGTAAATAAAGGAAACCTATGCCTGTATTTATAGTTATATATAGTCATAATATATGATTGATATGTTGCTAATATAAGAAACAATTGTATTTATGACTCCAGTGGTCATCAATATATTGCGTTTTCTTTATTGACCTTTATGGAAAGCAAGTGAGCAATACGGCAGTTGTCCGTTTACGTGTGTGTACAGAGAATTAATTCTGTGCATACAGCTTAAAGAAACAGTTCAGCGTAAAGATAAAAACTGGGTAAATAGATAAGACTGTGCAAAATAAAAAATGTTTCTAAGATAGTTAGCCAAAAATGTAATGTATAAAGAGTGAGCAGATGTCTAATATAATAGAACACTACTTCCTACTTTTCAGCTAACTCTAAATTAGTCAGCGACTTGAAGGGGGGGGGGCCACATGGGACATAACTGTTCAATGAGTTTGCAATTGATCCTCAGCATTCAGCTTAGATTCAAAAGCAACAGTTATGACCAGGTTTGCCACCTTTTCTGGAAAAAAATACCGGCCTTCTTATATATTTTATATATATATATTTTCCCTATTAATAACATTGGGATCAACCAGTAAAATACCGGCCAGGTGGCAACCCTAGTTATGACCCATGTTGACCCCCCCCCTCAGGTCTCTGGTTACTGCCTGGTAACCAATCAGTGGCAAGTAGTGTTGTGGCTATTATATTAGACATCCAGTCACTCCAGCCTTTATACATTACATTTTTAGCTAACTAACTATAATAGAAACATTATTTATTTTGCACAGCCTATCTATTTACCCAGTTTTTAGTTTTACACTGAACTGTTCCTATAATGCGTTACCAGCCAGTGAAAAGAAAAGAAATGGCAGCTGCACCCTACTAGTTCCCTTATAAATAAACCTAGTTCTGTGCAGGTGCATGAATGTATGGGGGCTGTATAGGGTTCTGTATTTTGGTTCTCTATACCGGATATTTGTAGGCGCTCTTAAGAATCCCTGCTTTATAACAGCCTGATTCTCCAGAAACCTAAATGGTTCATATATACATTGTTACGTGAAAAAAGGGGCCGTATGGATTTTTTTTATTGGTACTTTTGTAATTTATGTAATTTAACATTCCCACAATGCATTGCTCACCGGGCGATCTCTAGGGTTAGATGAATGTTTAATAAGCCAAAGCCGAGCATGGCACTTACCACTCAGCGGATAAGTATAATGTTGTTATGCAGTCACTATAATGCCAAGGAAGACTTGCACTTTCTTTTGCTTTTTTCAATTAAATATTTTGAAGTGGAGTTTGATGTTTCCTAATTTACACACCTATGTCAAGTTTGCATTGATAGGAACCATCCATTGATTTACCTAGGATACGGCTTTCTTTGCTGCTGCCTAAAATCTGCCTGAAAATATTATAGTGGCCACATGTGAGTCTATTGAGAGGCTACCTGCATCTGAAAATACCCAAATTAAAGGGGTTTCATAGGAGGTGGGAAGGTAGGTTCTTTTACCTGCTAATGGCTTAGTACAGATTACTCTAGAGTCACATGTTTAGGTGCTATGTGGTCGTAAAACCTAAGTGTGGCCGTAGACAGATCTATGTACAGGTATAGGATCCATTACCCAGAAGCCAGTTATCCAGAAAGCTCCAAATTACAAGGTGGCCTTTTCCATTTTATCCAAATAATTAATCAGTATTTTGTACTTGATCCAAAAAGATACAGGTGTGGGATCCATTATCCAGAAACCCATCGAATTACGTAGTGGCTGGCTCCCATAGACCCCCATTTTATCCAAATAATTGAAACTTTTGAAAATGATTTCCTTTTTCTCTGTAATAATAAAACCGTAGCTTGTACTTGATCCCAACTAAGATATAATTAATCCTTATTGGAAGCAAATATTGGGTTGATTTAATGTTTACATGATTTTCTAGTAGACTTAAGGTATGAAGATCCAAATTATGGAAAGATCCGGTATCTGCAAAACTCCAGGTGCGAGCAGGTCTGGATAACAGGTCCTATACCTGTAACTTTATAATTTAATCCTTATTGGAAGCAAAACCAGCCTATTGAGTTTATTTAATGTTTCCATGATTTTATAGTAGACCTAAGGCATGGAGATCAAAATTATGGAAAGATCCGTTATCCGGAAAACTCCAGGTCCCGAGAATTCTGTAGCTTGGCAGATCTTTTCCAGATTGCGTCAGAATTTCATATATTAATGCCTTAATAAGTGGCTTTGAATGTTCTGCAAGCCATTGGATATCAGCCAGTCTGTCTAGGCAGCCAGTCTAATCCTACAGGCTGAGCCAATAGAAGTCACAAGTGGTTACATAGTTATAGTAAAATTGGGTTGAAAAAAGACAAAGTCCATCAAGTCCAACCCCTCCAAATGAAAACCCAGCATCCATACACACACCCCTCCCTACTTTTAATTAAATTCTATATACCCATACCTATACTAACTATAGAGCTTAGTATCACAATAGTCTTTGATATTATGTCTGTCCAAAAAATCATCCAAGCCATTCTTAAAGGCATTAACTGAATCAGCATCACAACATCACCCGGCAGTGCATTCCACAACCTCACTGTCCTGACTGTGAAGAACCCCCTACGTTGCTTCAAATGAAAGTTCTTTTCTTCTAGTCTAAAGGGGTGGCCTCTGGTACGGTGATCCACTTTATGGGTAAGAAGGTCCCCTGCTATTTGTCTATAATGTCCTCTAATGTACTTGTAAAGTGTAATCATGTCCCCTCGCAAGCGCCTTTTTTCCAGAGAAAACAACCCCAACCTTGACAGTCTACCCACATAATTTGTCTTTCATCCCTCTAACCAGTTTAGTTGCACTGCACTCTCTCCAGCTCATTTACAGTGGTGTGCAAAACTATTTTCCCCCTTCCTGATTTCTTATTCTTTTGCATGTTTGTCACACAAAATGTTTCTGATCATCAAAGACATTTAACTATTAGTCAAAGATAACACAAGTAAACACAAAATGCAGTTTTTAAATGAGGGTTTTTATTATTTAGGGAGAAAAGAAATCCAAATCTAAAAGTAATTGCCCCCTGAAGCTAATAACTGGTTGGGCCACCCTTAGCAGCAATAACTGCAATCAAGCGTTTGTGATAACTTGCAACAAGTCTTTTACAGCGCTCTGGAGGAATTTTGGCCCACTCATCTTTGCAGAATTGTTGTAATTCAGCTTTATTTGAGGGTTTTCTAGCATGAACCGCCTTTTTAAGGTCATGCCACAACATCTCAATAGGATTCAGGTCAGGACTTTGACTAGGCCACTCCAAAGTCTTCATTTTGTTTTTCTTCAGCCATTCAGAGGTGGATTTGCTGATGTGTTTTGGGTCATTGTCCTGCTGCAGCACCCAAGATCGCTTCAGCTTGAGTTGACAAACAGATGGCCGGACATTCTCCTTCAGGATTTTTTGGTAGACAGTAGAATTTATGGTTCCATCTATCACAGCAAGTCTTCCACAGGGCCGGTCTTACCAACTGCAGGGCCCAATTGGAGCAACTTTGGTGGGGCCCCCCAAATTTAAAGAGACAGTAACATTTTTTTAGTAGACTTTATGTATGATGATCTAAATTACAGAAAGATCAGGTAACAAGTAAGCAGGTCTGTATTTTACATAGAGGAAATTAAAATTGTCCGCAAAACTACTCTATACAAACACAATATTTCTCATTGTTTTCTGGCAATGTGAACACTTATTCAGATGACAGTTTACTTTTAGAGTTAGAAAGGTATCACAAATAAACTATATGCAAAACAACACTGAGCATAATGCATAATTTTTTATTTATAACATCAAATTATACATACGTACAGGCATATGAAAACAATGCATGTAACTGCTCAATACTGATTACTGGCAACACCATATTGGTTGGATTAGCTCTTTAAGCCTTAAACTTCTTAGGCATTTGAGTCCAATCAGGAGAAAATGTGCTTGTTTGACTCTCCTCTGACGAGTGACAGCATGGGATCCTCAAAAGGAGGCTCAACAAAGTAATGATGTAATATCTCTGTTGGGGTGCCCAAATGTATGCACCTGTCTAATTTTGTTGATGCATATTGTATATTTTCTGTTACTCCAATAAACTGACTGTGGGATAGCAGGTATAGTAGGGAGAGATGGTGCCTATAGTAACAGTGGATAATAGTCTCTGGGAAGGGAGTGTGACTGTGGGATAGCAGGTATAGTAGGGAGAAATGGTCCCTATAGTAACAGTGGATGGGGGGGGAGGTAAGGATATAGCTGCTTTGCTCTGGGAAAAAACAGGATATACAGTACATCGTGGCAAATTGGCAATCAAGCAGCATAAAAACTGGAAATGTACTTCAAAATCTCATGATAGGCACCAAGCAGGCAAGCACCACACATGCCACACACAATTTAACACACTTTATTATGAGCCGACGCAGTGTGGCCGATGTGATACAACGCCAGCCAGTTCAGTGACTAATCCTTACAATACAATGCGGGGAAAAGACAAATCTAATGGCACTGCCTGCCATGTACCTTAAAATTGGGTTGGTGGTGGGACCTCAAATTCAGCTCCAGCCTCCAGGGCAGGATGAGCTGAGTATGACACGAGTCACGACGAGCTGTTCAGAACAGCCTGTTCTGTTCCTGCTGGCTGCTGCAGTGTCTGCGGGCGGGATTTGCGGGAGACCAGACGGTTGTAACGGTCCGGTCCGTCCCCCATACATGACGTTGCGTCACGTCGCTCCAGGCTGAGGCTCCAGTGACATCGCGTCACGTTGTGCTGGTGACGTCGCGTAGGCGATGTTGAGCCGGCGAGGTCATACTCGGTCTGGACACTGGGTGTGGGGCCCCCATAGGCGCGGGGCCCAATTGCGCACAATCAGCCTAAGGCTGGGCCTGGTCTTCCAGGTCCTGAAGCAGCAAAACAACCCCAGACCATCACACTACCACCACCATATTTTACTGTTGGTATGATGTTCTTTTTCTGAAATGCTGTGTTACTTTTACACCAGATGTAACGGGACGCGCACCTTCCAAAAAGTTCAACTTTTGTCTCGTCGGTTCACAAGGTATTTTCCCAAAAGTCTTGGCAATCATTGAGATGTTTTTTAGCAAAATTGAGACGAGCCTTAATGTTCTTTTTGCTTAAAAGTGGTTTGCGCCTTGGAAATCTGCCATGCAGGCCGTTTTTGCCCAGTCTCTTTCTTATGGTGGAGTCGTGAACACTGACCTTAATTGAGGCAAGTGAGGCCTGCAGTTCTTTAGATGTTGTCCTGGGGTCTTTTGTGGCCTCTCGGATGAGTTGTCTCTGCGCTCTTGGGGTAATTCTGGTCGGCCGGCCACTCCTGGGAAGGTTCACCACTGTTCCATGTTTTTGCCATTTGTGGATAATGGCTCTCACTGTGGTTCGCTGGAGTCCCAAAGCTTTAGAAATGGCTTTATAACCTTTGAAATTGAACTCAGGTGTGATAAACCACAGTTAAGTTATTTTTTAACAAGGTGGGCAATCACTTTTTCACACAGGCCCATGTAGATTTGGAGTTTTTTTTCTCCCTTAATAACGTAAACCTTCATTTAAAAACTGCATTTTGTGTTCAATTATGTTATCTTTGACTAATAGTTAACGGTTTTTGATGAGCAGAAACATTTAAGTGTGACAAACATGCAAAAGAATAAGAAATCAGGAAGGGGGCAAATAGTTTTGCACACCACTGTATATCCCTCTCAAGGACTGGAGTCCAAAACTGCACTGCATACTCCAGATGAGGCCTTACCAGGGACCTATAAAGAGGCATAATTATGTTTTCATCCCTTGAGTTAATGCCCTTTTTTATGCAAGACAGAACTTTATTTGCTTTAGTAACCACAGAATGACACTGCCCAGAATTAGACAACGTGTTATCTACAAAGACCCCTAAATCCTTCTCATTTAAGGAAACTCCCAACACACTGCCATTTAGTGTATAACTTGCATTTATATTATTTTTGCCAAAGTGCATAACCTGCATTTATCAACATTGAACCTCATTTTCCAGTTTGCTGCCCAGTTTTCCAACTTAGACAAATCACTCTGCAAAGTGGCAGCATCCTGCATGGAACCTATAGTTCTGCACAATTTAGTATCATCTGCAAAAATAGAAACGGTTGCGCTCCCTTTTATTCCTTAGCTTGCTATTCCGGCCTTCTCCTATCCATATTTCAGACGGTAAATTGTAGCTGCTAAAGTCGCAAACTGCAAAGCTACTGAACAAAAGGATATATTTAAAAACAGCAAAAATAGAGACCAATTGCTTTACAGAAAGGCAACAGTCTTGCTGCAGCTTCAGTGTGGTATAATAATAAATATAATATGGCCACACCCCTTCTTATTACAGATATGGGACTTTTTATACAGAAAACCCCAGGTCCCAAGCACTCTGGATAATGGATATTTCTGTAATTTGGATCTCTATACCTTAAAGAAGAAGGAAAGGCTAAAACTAAGCTTTATCAGAAAGGTCTATATAAATACACCAGTAAACCCTCAAAGTAATGCTGCTGTGAGTCCTCTGTCAAAAGAAACACAGCATTTCTTTCCTTCTATTGTGTACACATGGGCTTCTGTATCAGACTACAATACGACAGTATTAATACTCTTATTAATACTTTACAAGATATAGTAATGTTAGCTTACAATACTACACTATTAATACACTGAACCAAGCAGAGCATAGTAATGACAACCTGTAAAACGACAGTATTGATACACTGAACCAAGCAGAGTATAGAAATAATAAAACTACAATACGACAGTATTGAACCAAACAACTAGATATAGTAATGTTAGTTTACATTACTACAGTATTAATACACTGAACCTAACGGAGCATAGAAATGTTAATCTGTAATACCACCGTATTAATACACTGAACCTAGAATAGCCTAGTAATGATAACATGTCATTCTACAATATTAATACACTGAACCTAGCAGAGCATAGTAATGACAACCTGCAATACTACAGTATTAATATGTTGAACCTAGCATAAACAGAGCATAGTAATAGCTTGCAATACTACAGTATTAATACACTGAACCTAGTGGAGCATAGTAAGGATAACATGTCATTCTACAATATTAATACACTGATGCTACAATATTAATACATGGAACCTATCAGAGCTTAGTAATCATAACCTGTAATACTAGTATTAATACACTAAACTTAGCAGAAACAGAGCATAGTAATGTTAGCTTGCAACATTACAGTATTAATACACTGAACCTAGCATAGACTAGTAATGATAACATGTCGTTCTACAATGAATACACTGAACCTAGCAGAGCATAGTAATGACAGCTTGTAATACTACAGTATTAATACAGCATAGTCATGACAACCTACAATACTACATTATTAATGCACTGACCCTAGCACAGCACAGTAATAACAACCTGTAATTCTAATTCTCAGTATTAATACACTGAACCTAGCAGAGCATAGTAATGACAACCTGCAATACTACAGTATTAATATGTTGAACCTAGCATAAACAGAGCATAGTAGTGTTAGCCACCAATAGTACAGTATTAATACACTAAACCTAGTGAACATAGTAATTATAACCTGTAATACTACAATATTTATACGCTGAACCTAGCATAAACAGAGCATAGTAATGTTAGTTTGCAATACTACAGTATTAAAACACTGAACCTAGCAGAGCATAGTAATAATAACCTGTAAAACTACAGTATTAATACTTGGAATCTGGCAGAGCTTAGTGATTATAACCTGTAATACTACAATATTAATACACTAAACTTAGCAGAAAAAAAGCATAGTAATATTAGCTTGCAACACTACAGTATTAATACACTGAACCTAGCATAGCCTAGTAATAATAACGTCATTCTACAATATGAATACACTGAACCTAGCAGAGCATAGTAATGACAACTTGTAATACTGCAATATTAATACAGCATAGTAATGACAACCTGCAATTCTACAGTATTAATACACTGAACCTAGCGGAGCATAGTAATCATAACCTGTAATACTACAATATTTATAAGCTGAACCTAGCATAAACAGAGCAAAGTAATGTTAGCTTGCAATACTACAGTATTAATACACTGAACCTAGCAGAACATAATAATGATAACCTGTAATACTACAGTATTAATACATGGAACATGGCAGAGCTTAGTAATTATAACCTGTAATACTACAGTATTAATACACTAAACTTAGCAGAAACAGAGCATAGTAATGTTAACTTGCAACACTATAGTATTAATACATTGAACCTAGCAGAGCCTAGTAATGATAACCTGTAATACTACACTTTGAAAACACTGAACCTAGCAGAGCATAGTAATGATAACCTGTAATGCTACAGTATTAATACATGAAACCTGACAGAGAATACTAATGATAACATGTAATGCTACAGTATTAATACACTGAATCTAACGAAAACAAAGCATAGCAATGTTAGCTTGCAATACTACAGTATTAATACACTGAACCTAGCATAAACAGAGCATAGTAATGTTAGCTTGCAATGCTACAGTATTAATACACTGAACCTAGCAGAGCATAGTAATGATAATCTGTAATACACTGAACACGGCTGAAACATAGTACAGTAATACTGACCTGATAGGGAAAAGACAGCCATACACCAGTAATACCTTAGTAGAATGTCATTTAGACTGCCGAGAACTAAAATGAAGCCACTATTAATAGCTCTCCTTAGTTCTCTTTTTTAACTGTCTAGCTAAATCGCTAGGCCTAATATGCTACAAGAATTTCTGCCCTTTCAAGAGAAAAAGGAAACCATTTTTTTAAAAAAACGTGGATTATTTGGATAAAATGGAGTCCATGGAAGACAGCCGTACTGTAATTCATAGCGTACTGCATAACGGGTTTCTGGAAAACAGATCCCATTCCTTTATAGTAAGTAATTTGCTTACTAAATAAAAATGATTGGACAGTGCTGCCTCAGGCTGTGCCTGTTATCACCCTGGAGGGCTGGAATGCTATACTGAAGCCCAGACTTGTATTATTCACTATTCATCATCATACTTGAGTAATAAAAATGCATTATATATTATTCTTTGCTTTATAAAGGTGTTGCGTGTTCTAGACTTTGCCTATAAAGCTTTTAATTGGACCACTATGTCTCAGATTTAATTTGCAGAACCTACTGAGCTGTCCAATAAGGACTGTGATTGTTCTCTTCTGAATTTAGTGCGGGCACCAGCAGTTTGATGGTTACTTGGCCAACCCTTTAACAAGTTATGGCCACCCCTACTAATATCTATTGAGACATTATTATACTCCAGCCCTTTGCTCTTATCTTACTCTATAAAGGAAAGGCGAGGCTTGGGCAGGTTTTGGGGGGCGTTTTGGGAAGATGAAGGTGTGTTCTGGCTGAATCATTGCCGTTACCTTTCTTTCAGGGGCAATGCTCTTTCATTGGGGCATTATTGTATTGGCCAGTAGGTCTCCACCAGTAGGTTATTATTTGCCCCTCCCCCTATTTTGCATGGTTTTAAAGGACAAGGAAAGTCTAAAATAGAATAAGGCTAGAAATGATCTTGGGCTGACCCTGACCCTGCACATGCTCAGTGTGGTCTGGGCTGCTTAGGGATCATCATAAACAAAGCTGCTTGAATTCTGCATGGCTGGTAAGTAAGGCGAGGGCTCCCCCTGCTGTTCATAAGTATTATTGTTTCCCTGCTCAGCAGTTAGGGACCATCTGACAATTCCCATCCACAGCAGTAAATGAAGGGAGAATTTCACTGCATACAGTCAGGTTTCTTATACAAACTGTACACATTTTACCCAAAATACCACCCACCCCTACAGCACATTAGAACTTTGCTGGAGTTGGCATGCAACCAGAGTCTATGGCATTTAAGGGGGTACTTCAGCCAGGGCCCCCCAAGAGATGCAAAGGCATTATTCCTTTGTCTGTGCAAAGTAATTCAATGTCTACCAATGTGTCTTTAACAATTATGGCCGCATTTACTGGTGGCGGGGTCTCTTGGTGACTGATACTATGGCCCACCCCCAAAAAATGTCTGCACACACATGATGAGGCACTTGATCTGCCCTGGCCATGCCCCATTATGCCAAAACCCTGCCCTCTCCCCCATAAGTACCTCATCTTCATGGGACCCCTCACTGCAGCCCCCCCGTATCTCCCTAATGGTGGAACTCTAATCTACTGTACCTACTGGACCTACTGTATCTATTGTACCTATTGTATCTACTTACCTACTGTACCTACTGGACCTACTGTATCTATTGTACCTATTGTATCTACTTACCTACTGTATCTACTGTACCTAATGTATCTATTGGACCTACTGTATCTACTGTACCTTCTGTACTGAGTCTCTTCCACTTTCTGTTGGCTCATCTGGTAACTGGGCCAGAAATTGTGATATTTTAAAAAAGAATTACAAATAATGATGAAAATCCTTGCAAACAGTAACCCTTAGAAAGGTCATTCTCTTTTCAATCAGCAAAATGCTTGTTTTTAAGTACACTAGGTAATATTTCCCCTTTAAACTAGCTAGATCTCTATCTCTACTGCCCCCTCCTGTTCTTCTGTCTCACTGCAGGGAATGTGCAGGAGCTGCAAAAAATAGAACTTTGATTCAATGTACCCTTTTGTCTGTTGGAACGATCACAGAGAAATCTATGGTATTATATGGAATATATAGTATTATATGGAATATATAGTATTATATGAGATGGTGCTGTGTTATATAGAAGGGACTGGAACAGATGGGTTGTGTTATGTATAGGAGGGGCTGCATGGGATATACACAGGGATATTATAAAAGTGGGGCTGCCACAATCTAAATCCACATTCAATGACAGAGATCAGTATAATGAGACACTCAGATACTAATAGTATCAATGAATGGAGATCCAATGAAGCACATCCAGTGTCGGACTGAAAACCCATGGGCCTAATGGAGGTGCTGAGCTACAGGACCCCGCGCTGCTGATACCAATGCAGAAAACCTTAGCTTGATTCCTCTTATAGAATCATTAGATTGTCACTCTTTGGCACAGTCCAATCAGTAAGCTATCAGATATATACACCCATATGTCTAAAGATAGTCAGTCACACTCCTGTATTTAGTATCATACACTGGTTTTAGGGAATGTCCATTGGCTGCCTATGGTCTTCAAGATAAACTTGTCAGGAATACAAATTATTGTGAAATGATTATGCTGTTGGGCTTCTGAACTCAGAAGTCCTGGATGGGCGCCTCTCATACTTAGACATCACGGCTTTTTCACCAGCCCAGGGGACATATCTCATGAGTTCAGTGTCGCTGTGTATTCATTGGTCCCGGGAATCTCTTGTGCCACCCTAGCTCTGTGGTCTGTGCTCAGATCCAGTCCAAAATGTACAACTTTGTTCCTCCTGCATCGTTCTTATATTGTATATTGTATCTTATATTGTATTGTACATTAAATAAATCAGGTGCCAGAATATACAATAAGCAATCAAAGCAATAGAAAGGGAATTCAAGCCTCTCTCTCTCTCTCTCTCTCTCTCTCTCTCTCTCTCTATATATAGATAAGCCCCTCCGGTGGCCATTCTGCTGCAATGGGTTTCAGCTTGGAAGGTCCTATTGGGCACAGGGGTGTGAATAGCCTCCCCCATCATAAATACAGAATAGGGACATATATTCTCACCATATAAGGGACCAGTCCATTCTACCAATATGCACACTGGCACCCTGCACATACCCACTCATGCCCTGCACTGGCACACATACAAACACACATATATATATATATATATATATATATATATATATATATATATATATAGATAGATATATATATAGATAGATATAGATATATATATAGATATAGATAGATAAATATAGCTATAGATATGTGTGTGTGTGTGTACCACAAAATTTAGACTCATTTAACCCTATGCATGCTGCAGGACCTTCAACTCCATCAGTGCTGTTGCCTTAAGTGCTTACAAAGCCATGCAACAACATTTATACCGGAAAGGGAAAACCCAGGGGTGCCAAGAATCAGTATAATACTTCTTGGGAGCTTACTATAATGTAACTACACCCAGCTTAAATCAGTGCAAGGGACACCTGGCCAGTGAAAACATAGTGGGGTGGTACCAAATCTCAGAAGCAGAACCAGTGGGCATGGATGAGAATGATTTGTTATTCAACCTTATGTGAAACATGGCAGCCTGCCCAACTTCATTCTACTTTATCCTAACATGTGGGAAAGCAGCGTCCAGCAGGGGGTGATGGGACTAATATCAAAGTGTGGGCCAAAGAGAACTGACAAGCTGATACAGCCACAGCCTGCATTTAAATACAATAACCTCACTTTAAAGGGTAAGTAAAAACCTGGAATAATGTTAAACTATATGGTGTCATGTTTGGGACAGGGCTGTTTCACATATCCAATATCATTGTCATTGGTAAAGTTACATCCCACATTTAGAAGAAAATCCTTCCTGGGAACTCTGGTGGGATCCTCTTCAGAGGGAGGCAGATTTGCACCCCTGGGGAGCAGGATACTAGGGTAATATATACATTATGATGTAAATGGCGATCAGTATATGTAGATTCAATTATACCCTTCTATATTTATCCCAGGGATCCTAGAGATTCCTAAGGCTGATGGCAGATTGGGTGTCTTGTCAACCACATGAAATCAACTTTTCTTAGGGCAACAAAGTGCCCAAAATAATTTTCCATCTGTGTTAATTGAAATCATTGCTTGTAGGAAACCTGCATAAAAATACCCTCTGTCACCTTTTTGCACTACTACTCTTGTTCGGCAATGTCATGTCTATAAGCTGGTCGCATCTAGGGAAAACATCTTCTAATGTCAGTGACATGTTTATGGGTCAATCTTTCCTAGTCCCAAATGGTATTGATCACAGCAACATGTTTGGCCACTGACCCATAGTCCCAAAGGCTACTAATATATGCGATATATTTATGGGATAGTCCCTGCTAGGCCCAAAATTTAGTAAGGGTAAGGGTAATAATCCAGAACCATCTTAACCCAATCTGAAAATGTACTTATCCGAGTTATATGCTTCTGTACGCTTTATATCATTTGTGTAAAGTTAAAATATTTTCCTTCAAGTACAATGACAATAAATCTGGCCTACTGCAGATCAGTAGTGCTGGGTCCAGACGTGGCTTATTTATTCCCTTCTTATATTTCTTCATCTTTTTCACCCATTTATCACACCCCTTGATTCCACCTTGTCTTTTAATGATCCATTTCCCTTGCACTACAGCTCTCCATCCTCTCTAATATTCCTATCCCTAACAATACTAAGGTACAATAGAAATGCAAGAACACAATTATATAATGTATTTATATACTGTAGATTTATTCATATTAATTTAAAATGGAAAGAACTCACGTCCATTAAGTTAAAATTGTAGTGTAAATGGGACCTATTTAGTAGTTGATCCAGAGAAAGGCGAAAACCCCCATCTGAAGCCAGAGCCAATTTGCCTCAGAGGGGGAAAAATTCCTTCCTGACTCCCAAAGGGCAATCGGACAAGTCCCTGGATCAACTTCTACTAAGATTTCATGTCAGTATCCCTGTGTTATTCCCTTCCTAAAAATGCATGTAACCCTTAAAACTAGTTAATAAATGGGCATTATTTTCACTCTGCTGTAGGAGAGGTGGATGTTTGAAGGCAAGAAATGTGAAATTAAGAGCAATGGTATTTTAAAGATAACTTTTTCAAAAATCTGAACTAAGGGAGCAATAAAAATGTAGAATTTAGATTCAAGGAGAAGGTTTCTTGGGGGTATGTGAAGACAACAGCTACTGGTGGTCAGATGAATTTTTGAAGCTATTAACAAATTTGCAAAAGGGGGCCCAGCAATTGCAGATGTGGCAGTTGACAGTAATCACTATTGCTGGCGTTGCCTTGAAAATAAGAAGGTGATGGTGGAAGTGTGTTGGCATGATGATTGAGCCTGCTGGTATAGGTTCAGTAGAATAAGGGGAAGAGGCTGATAGTGGAGCGAAAGGTGAATGAAAAGAAGAGGTCGTGGGTGGAGGTATGGTAATTAAAAAAAATAATGTCTAATGTCTCTGAAAAATGCTACTGCTACTGCTCCTGCTAAGTCTGTGAAATTCGAAAGTGGATATCACTATTGGAGCTATGGTTGTATGTGATGAATTTAGAGACTTATATTTTAGAGATGTGGTCACATGAATTCCAGACACCACTGTTGTGGCTGTTGAGCCTGAAATTAGATATTAAATGAGCCATAAATAAAGGGCTATGGTAAGTGGAACTGCAAATGCTGAAGGTGTATCAGCATGATGGCCTGCTGGTAGAAAAGCAGCAGAATTAAAAAAGTTGGTAGCTGGTGGTGGAGACAAATATATGGTAGATATACAGTAGGGTGCCACTGCTGAAACTGTGGACTTCAGGAAAAAATCAGTAGATACCACTGCTGGAATTGGGGTAGATGCAAAGGATAATGCTGATGGAAACTGTAGATGCTGGAGGTGTGTTGGCATGATAAGAGTCTGGTGGAGGAGGAGCAGTAGAAGAAGAAGAGGCTGGTGGTGTTGCACAAAGTTGTGTGAAATATAGAAGCAATGGGTAGAATAATGGTACAGTAGTTGAAATGTAAGGTATCACTGGTGGAGATATGAACCTTGAATGTGAGACTGATGGTGGTGTTGCATGATCTCAAGATAGATGCCACTGGTTACATTAATAAATTATCATCCTGGAGCTTCAGGGGGAATAGCAGACACTGCTGGTGGAGCTGCACTAATCTCAAAGTCACCACTGGTTGAGCTGCTTCACCTGTAATATAAAACAAAAATCAATTCGTAATCTATCATTATGAATATTCATTAAGAAGCATGGCATTATAAAGAATTTTATGCTCAGACAGAATACTCTTTGGCATAGGCCTCATTAACAGTAATGGGTACTAGTAGGAAAACAGAGAATTAGAATAACAGAATGTTACTAAGCCTTTATAGGCCAAATACATTCTAAAAATCCCCTTGTAGTGGCAGCTCTTGGATATCAGCCTTAAATGGATATATAAGAAATAAGAAACTTTCCAAATACAATCAATTAAATATTCTGTACAGTGTCTGAAATAATCAAGTTTATCTTCACTGTGCATCTGTTTGTCTTCATTCTCTCTTCATGGGAGTTGGGTTTCAGATAATCATTGATCATTAGATATATATAATATACTATATCTAGTATATCTTATAGGGGGGCTCATTTTGCCTAGAACATGTATTAGAGCTCATTCTATTAAAATCACCAGACATCATGTCTCTCTACATGCAGGATTTGTGCAAAAGGTAGTTATTTTGTTAGATTTTGTTTGTACTGGAATCAGTTGAGTGAGCTCTAATTCATCTGCTAGGAAAAGAGCCCCCCTATAAGATATATTGGATCTAACTGTCAATGAATATCTGACACCCAACTGCTGCATGAAGAGAGAATAAAGAGAAACAGATGCTGAGAGAAGGATAGTGAAGATAAACTTGAATACTTCAGAAACTGTACAGAATATTTAATTGATTGTATTTAGAAAGTTTCTTATTTCAGTATGATGCAATAAAGCTACTGTCTGTAAGCAGAGAAAACCCTGATTTAGCCTATAACATCTCAGGGTGTGCACTTATCTGCTTGTCTCTTTGCATGTGGGAAAGATTTCAAGCAGTAAATGCAGAGAATGTTGGTCTAAAGGTGGCCATAGATGCAAAGATCTGCTCATTTGGCAACATCGCCAAACGAGCGGATCTTTCCCCGATATGCCATTAACAAGCATGGCTATATCGTGGGTAATCTGATTGTTTGGCCGTATGGCCAAACTATCCGATTACGATGTGCCATGGGCTTCGGCCGGATCGGTCGGGTCAAAATCAAACCTGACCAATCAACCAAACGACCGATCTCCGCAGGACGAAAGATGTTGGCACACACCGCACATGATCCGAAAATCGCACGAATCCTCGATTTGTACGATAGGATCTGTGTGTCTATGGCCACCTTTAGGCTCTGTAGGACCAATGAATAGTGATATTGAATGGAGACGGTACCTTTCTCTGTGGATGTTTCTTTCACCTAGGATTTTACACAGGAGGTTCATTCTGGGCTGTGGATGTTACTGGCCACAAGATCAGTTACAGGGAAAGCCCTCCAGGGCCATTTGCAGAGCCACTTTTTGTTCCTCTGCTGTGTTGTGTGTGCAGAAGTAACAAGTGCGACGCAGCTGTTTCATGGCACGGAGAGCTTTTCCCTTCAATCCTGTATAGATTAAAAAAAGCAAAGTGAGGAAATAACCAACATTAAATTCCTGTTTTGTCTAATTAACTGGAAATGAAAATATAGATGATCATTTTAAATGAACATGGCCAGAAACCCTACAGAGAAATTAGTTCCCAGGTAACATTCCATAGTGGGGCCCCACGTACAAGGTCATTGCCAAAGAGGTTTTCTTTTCCAAACCACAACTTTGATGTGATGGCAGAATTATGAAATATAAACTGAAGACCAAATGCAAATTCTTAGAATCTCATTGTCAATAATGTACTAAAATGTAATATTAAGGTGATATAGCCCTTAAAATATTTTCATTATTCATATTGCGATAAGAAATGCATTCTGATCAAAAGTAAAATGCAATAAAACATTTAAAAAAATTAGGGATGCACTGAATCCACTTTTTTGGATTCGGCCGAACCCCCGAATCCTTCACGAAAGATTCAGCCGAAGACCGAACCGAATCCGAACCCTAATTTGCATATGCAAATTAGGGGCGGGAAGGGGAAAATATTTTTTATTTCCTTGTTTTCTGACAAAAAGTCATGCAATTTCCCTCCCCACCCATAATTTGCATATGCAAATTACGATTCGGATTCGGTTAGGCAGGGCAGAAGGATTCGGCCGAGTCCGAATCCTGCTGAAAAAGGCCAAATCCTGGCCGAATCCCGAACCGACTCCTGGATTCGGTGCATCCCTAAAAAAAATGTTTGCAGTGTCTCATTTCAGTGTTGATTTACACTCTGTGATGGTGCAGTTGTATCAAATATAATGGATTCCCTCACCTTTCTTAGCCGGCCGGTTCTGCAGAGCACAGAGATGTTCTTCAATCTCAGTCCTGATGATCTTCTTAGGGGGCAGTTCTTTGATGAATGGGTGCTGCAGGAGTTCTTCAGCACTCCCCCTCTCAGAAGGATCTTTCTTCAAACAGGACTCCACAAAAGACACGAAACGTTGTGACCTGGATAAAAGGAATGAGAAGATCTTTTAGCTTTATCTAGTAAAAAACAGAACTATCCCTTTAAATGTCTAAAATGCTGAGAAAGAGAGAAAATAACTAAAGAATGTTAAACATCACATAGAATTAAAGGGATGGTTCACCTTTAAGTTAACTTTTAGTAAGTTATAGAATGGTCAATTGAAAGCAACTTTTCAATTGGTCTTCATTATTTTATTTATATTTTTTAAATTCTTTGCCTTCTTCTTTTGACTCTTTCCAGCTCTCAAATGGGGGTCGTTGACCCCATCTAAAAACAAATGCTCTGTGAGGCTACAAATGTATCGTTATTGTTAGTTTTCATTACTTGTCTTTCTATTCAGGCCTCTCCAATTCATATTCCAGCCTCTTATTAAAAGCAATGTATGTTTGCTAGGGTAATTTGGACCTTAGCAACCAGAAATGGCAAACTGGAGAGCTGCTGAATAAAAAGCCAAATAACTCAAAAACCATAAATAATAACGAATGAGAACCAATTGCAGATTGTATCAGAATATATTTTAGTACATCATATTAAAAGATAACTCAAAGGTGAACAACCCCTTTAAACTGATATATGGTTATAGCTACAAATATATATTGCTTTGTTTGATGTGCCCTGATTAATTCAGTTCTGCTGTGAGCTGTGTGGCCATTTTGGGGGTGGGATGGGAATCACAGGAGCATGGGGGCAGCGGGGTTCCTGTCTAAAGTACAATATCAATATATAGATGACAAACAAATAATTATCCTGAAGGTTTAGAGGAATCCCAAAGCCCAGGATTACCCACACTATGCCATATCAGTCAACAAAGATATGAAGGGGACAATATTGGCATATCTATTGTGACATAGACCCTTACAGCTATGTGTGTGTGTGGGGGGGGGACTGGTAATGTACACATCCCCAAAGCTGAGACTCAAATTCCCCTATTATCACTTAGTGACTTGTCTGAATGTAACAGTCCTGTTTGGATATAGCAGTTGGCAAAATATCACTGATGTAAGTATGGAAGCAGAGTTCCATTGCACAGACACAATGCACAGGGACATGGGCTGGGAAGGACTCACCAGGTGTTTGATCGAAGCTTCGGTGGTTGAGCTTCTCTTATCAGGTGCTCCACTGGGTATTGATCTGCATAAGCTAAAAGTTAAAAACAAATATATCAGACCCTTCAAACATGTCTATAACCGATCTATTTACAAAAAGTTCTTTTTGCTGGAAATGGTGAATACGCTTCAATTCTTCCCATTCTGGTTCAGAAGTTCTTGCTGCTCAAAGTCTAAAAGTCTAAAATAAAGTATCCATTAGCAGCCACAATTGTTGTGATTCACTTACGTGGTTGTCCCTCGGCCATTTCGATGGCGGTTATCCCCAGCGACCAGATGTCACACTGCAAAAGACAAACAAAAGAGCATAAGAAGGAGAGAATTGGGTTAGTGGGTTTTTAATAAAATCTAAGTAAGGAGGCTACTTCTGTTTCATATTCTACTTCAGAAATATATACATACATTTGTATGGGTGCAAAAGTACATGGCATTCTCCTTAGGTCAATTATGGCCAAAACAGAACAAAATATAACTTCTAAAATATCCAAATGCACACCCTAGTAATAAAGCACACCATGTTATATGTAAAAGTGAGAAAATGCTTTATTATATTTATAAACGTGTATACAGCAATACATCTCCATTACAAACAATAGCAGTTACATAACTGAGCAAAAGAGCAAATATTTTAAAGCAGACACATTGTGCAAAAAAAAGGTAAGAAACCCAACATTTCAGGAAAAACTCCTTTCCCCCATGAGAAAATTACTTCCTCTGTGTCCCATTAACACTAATAGGTAAATGCTCCGTGTTGTTACAAGTATTATAAGCTCAACATACTTTGGTGTCGTATGCCAGGCGCTGGCCCTTCTGCCTTATGGTCTCAGGTGCCATCCAATGTGGAGTCCCTTCCGCTTCGTGGCACAATCCAGTTTGCGGGTCCAGGTTCCAGCTGTTTCCAAAATCGACTGAAATGACAGATAGAATATATTAATGGAAAATAATTTGTTGTAATCACAATAAGATAGAAGCCTGAATTCTGAAACCCCTTGACTCCATATTCACAGAAGCTCCCCACCATCCATTACTCCATTATAACTGTAAGTTTTACTCACTAATCTTCACTTTGGCCGTCTCTGTGAGCATGATGTTCAGGCTCTTGATGTCTTTATGAACGGCCCGGTTCTTGTGGATGTGGTGCAGCCCCTGGGGAGATAGAGATGTTGGTTATAAGAATATAACAGACATAAGACTAAACATTCCCGACAAAGAGATTGTATATATATGGGCCCATTTACTAAGCTCAAGTGAAGGAATAGAGGGAAAAAAACTTTGAATTTCAAATGTTTTTTTTGGCTACTTTGACCATCGAATGGGCTACTTCGATCTTCGACTATGACTTCGACTTCGAATCGAACTATTCAAACTAAAAATTGTTCGAATATTTGACCATTCGATAGTCGAAGTACTGTCTCTTTAAAAAAAAACATCGACCCCCTAGTTCGCCACCTAAAAGCTACCGAAGTCAATGTTAGCCTATGGTCCCCATAGGTCCCCATAGGCTTAGCTATCTTTTTTTGGTCAAACAAAAATCCTTTGATCGATGGATTAAAATCCTTCGAATCAAATGATTCGAAGGAGTTAATCGATCGATCTAACGAGTAGCGCTAAATCCCTCGATTTCGATATTCGAAGTCAAAGGATTTAACTTCGACAGTTGAATATCGAGGGTTAATTAACCCTCGATATTCGACCATAAGTAAATTTGCCCCATAATCTATGCAATTAAAGAAAGGTTCTTAAGGGGTAAATCTGGCCTTACCTTTAAAACCTCATTGCAGACATAGCCAATCCAGGTCTCCTTCAGGGATTGGCCATTGGTCTTGCTGATGAGGTTGTGGAGAGAACCGCCACCACAGTATTCAAGAACAATCTGCAATAGAAAGAAATTATTTAAGGCCGTGTATTATATCATCTCTAGCAGTGATCTGTTTGGCACATAAGTGATGAATGTGATACAGTAAATAATTTCTTACTTCCAAGTGCTCCGATGAGCACTCCGTGAGTGGAGCCCTGTAGTAGGCTCCAAAGAAAGAGGCGACGTTCTTGTGGCCGCCTAACTGCTGGAGAAACTTCAGCTCCCTGCAGACTGAGTCTTCATCCTGGAGTGGAATAATAGAAATCCCTTTAGCTCACATGGGCAACCTCACAAATAGGAATGATATAAAAAATGGAAGTATAAAGATACGTTACCCGACTGATGTTGGCGATCTTCACGGCCACCACACCTTTCCGATGGTGTCGTCCCTGTAATACAGACAAAAAAGTTTAACTTACACTTGGTTTTAGCTACAACAAGGCATTTAAGCCTTTTTGTGAACCACTGAGTAAGTTCTTTCTATTCAACCCTAATTTCGTTGGTCCCTTACCTTGTAGACCTCTCCTGTGCCGCCCTCTCCGAGGAGCACATCCTTGGTCAGCCGACCATCAGGAGGCTGGACAATAAAATAGAATAAAAGGGGAATTTTATTTATAACATAATATTTCAAAAGGGTAAAATATGTCCACCACCAAACCAACTCCCAGTTTCCATGCTCTAGCAGCATTTACAGTGAGTGGTCACATTATTTTCCCCTCTTGTGTACTCACCTTGTAAATCTCAGAGAGGGAGCTGGATTCCGACTGTCGCTGAGGGAAAAGAGAAAGAGAAGTGTATTAGGGACAGTATAAGGCACAAGACTTGCTGAATAACAAAATGGTACTACCCTGTGTGAAAGATGCCCTTATCCCAAATCTACTAATTAGTAAAGTAACAGGGACCGTAGCGTAATTAAAAATTACTGGGCCCTATAGCTAAACCATTTTAGGACCTCTTAAACTTTGGGACTAAAAAAACATTTCTTAGTCAAATAAAAATGTAACAGCCACCTTACCTTCCTCCATGAGGCGCAGAATGGCATTGCGTCCAAGTCTTTTTGCTCTTAAAAGAGCAGTTGGGTTTTTAAAAAAAAAAAAATCAGCAGACGTGAATGGAAGATGTTTTTTCCTAGGAAATGTCAAAAATGCTGAATATCTCGCAGGAAAATCGCTGGTAATCGCAGGAAATCACGTAGAAACCACTACGAAATTGCTACGGATCGCTCAGAACTTTCACTTTATGGGGAGACAAAAAGAAACAAGATATTGTGAGTACAGATCACACACTCATCTTGATTTTAGAAACAAACTTTAAAAGGATGTCAAAAATCTGATATCTAATTTTCCTATAATGTGGCACTGACTCAGGTTAGCAAACATCTTAAAGAAAAATCCAACTATGACTGGCTGCTTGATCACCATACATATTAATGGGGTGGTAACTTTTAGTATGTCATAGAATTGCTAATTCTACACAACTTTTCAATTGGTCTTCATTGTTAATTTTTTATAGTTTTTGAATTATTTGCCTTCTTCTTCTTCTTCTGACTCTTTCCAGCTTTCAAATGGGGGTCACTGACCCCATCTAAAACTCTGTAAGGCTACACATTTATTGGTATTGCTACGTTTTATTACTCATCTTTCTGTTCAGACCCTCCCCTGTTTATAATCCTGTCTCTTATTCATATCAGTGCATTGTTGCTAAGGTAATTTGGACGCTAGCAACCACATTGTTGAAAATGCAAATTGGAGAGCTGCCGAATAAAAAGCTAAATAACTCAAAAACCACAAATAATAAAAATGAAAACCAATTGCAAATTGTCTCAGAATGTCACTCTCTAAATTATAATAAAAGTTAACACTGAACAACCCCTTTAATGGTGCTAAAGTGAATGGGTCTAGCAATCAGATGACAAGTGTCACAGGATGCAAGTCTATTAAGAGAGGGTTGGATTTGTGGGTCACAGGACTACAGAATGATAGGGGAGTCTCGGAGAATTTTAAGTTTCTGGTCAGAAAAAAAGCAATGGCTGCCTGTCATTAACTGTCAACAGCCTCACGCAGCATCAGGAGCC
This sequence comes from Xenopus petersii, assembly GCA_038501925.1. Lineage (NCBI taxonomy): Eukaryota > Metazoa > Chordata > Amphibia > Anura > Pipidae > Xenopus > Xenopus petersii. The sequence continues at coordinate 22,884,582 of CM076676.1, forward strand.
ATTAGTGGCTGGGAAGTGGCAACTCCAAAACTCCATTTCTCTCACATGTTTTTACAGAAGCAATTTTATATACAAAGTGAGATACAGAGAGAAATATGAATATTAATAGTATTAGAGGAGAAACCTGAACAGCAAGTGGCCAACTGTCACTCCAAACACTGTCAGTGACCCTTGTTACATGTTAACATGGGAGATTTTAGACGTTTGCCCTTAATCATTTCTTAACTTTTACTTACAAAGCTTTTTAAGAAGTACATTTTATACACAAAGTGAGATCTAGAGAGAAATATGAATATCAATAGTATTAGAGGAGAAAACTGAACAGTAAGTGGCCAACTGTCACTCCAAACACTGTCAGAGTGACCCCTGTTACATGTTAACATGGGTAGATTCTAGACATTTACCCTTAATACTTTCTTAACTTTTACTTTAAAGCTTTTTAAGAAGTAAATGCTATATACAAAGTGAGATACAGAGAGACATGTGAATATTAATAGTATTAGAAGACGAAACTGATCACCAAGTGGCCAACTGTCCAAACACTGTTCAGATTCCTCCCTTGATAATTTCTAAACTAGCACATTTTAATACTGAGCCAAATACAGAGAAATGTGCATATAAATATTAGAAGAAAAATCTGAATCTCAAATATTTTATATCTGGAGAGTTTGTAGTCTCCCTGCACCCCCACTCCTTACCCCGACCCCAACTCTCCCATAATTACTTTTTATATCTATTAAAATGAGAGAAAATATGCAAAACCAAGACTAATATCCCAGGCGCTACCTATTGACACAATTAAATAGCCATTTTCTGCATTTATGTCATTATTATTTCATTTGTCCCCCCTGTGTGTGTGTGTAATGGTCCACTCACCTCTGATCCCAGAAATGAAAGTGAGAAAACCGTTATTAACTGTCACTTTGCCATGCGTCAGTGTCATGTGACTCCATCTGCCTCTCTCCATTGGACACAGTATTATCGTCTAAGGTGCAGTTGCCATTGATGGGCCCATAGCAGTTATTATATAACTCTGTCGTTTTTTTTTTCATAGGTCTCCAGTGATGAGCTCTCCCACCTCGGCAGAAGCCACCCATCTTTCTCGTACCCCTGACTTGCTGAGTCACATGGACATTTAGACACCATTGGATTCCCTGTTTAAATCAATGAATCATTATAGACCAACTAAAGGAAACATTGACGCTTTGCAGCAATTGTCTTTTGATATATGAGTTGAAATTGGCTTATTGCTGCCATATCTGAGGTGAATTGCCAGTGTTCATTCACAGAAGAATTCCTGATGCCCTTACAGCTCCACAGGAAGAGTATCACATGGGAAGGGGGGTATGTGAAGTATAAAGGTGGGCTTGGCAGAGGTTCAGGGTCCCATTACCCACTGTGAGACCCGACAGGCACCCCCATTCCTATACACACTCAGTATTAGGCACCAGGCTCCAGACTATCTCTGTCTCACACACACAGAGCATTATTAAGGGATATTTTGTGTCCTGCATCCAATGGGAGAGGGGTTTCTTGCATCGTCATAACAAAACATCATTTGCTGCCACTTTAGCCAATGGGAAAGCACTTCCTGACCCATCTATTCAGAATATCATTTGCTGTCGCTTAAGCCAATGGTCGACAAGCTTCCTGCAGCCAATGGGAAAGCACTTCCTGACCCATCTATTCAGAATATCATTTGCTGTCACTGGGAGACAAGCTTCCTGCAGTGATTAGGAGCTGCTTCCTACAGCCACAGAGTGAGTGTGGGAAGGAGCTTCCAAGAGTCTGCAGACACAGGAAATGGAGATCTGTGTGGATACAAGTTGCAGTAACACTGTTCTGGGCTGCAGGGAGATTTCTAGAGGACATTAATTCAGTAGGGGAAACATTTATGGGCTGCAGTGCTGCTTTCGTAAAGTGTATCTGTCAAGGGCCCACTGATTTGGGGTATCACTCTGCCACTGTGTATCATTTCCCCTTCACTCATATATGCCACTGTGGAATGCACGGCCATCTTGGATTTGGTTTGCAGGTGTTTAAATGTAATGAATCCACCGCACACCTGTGGTTCACTTTCACTGCACTGGTGATGCTGGTCCTCCGTTGACCCGGCTGGGTCCCTTAGCAACAACAAATGATTTCTGTTGCCACCAACAGAAGCAACATTTCGAGGGGGAAGACCCTCCTGATGAAGGGAGGGTCATCCACCCCCCCCCCCCCAATACGTTGATACTGTTGGTGGCATAATAAAAGTGGTAAGCTCCCAGACAGCAAACAATTGTGTGTGTGCAGATCCATTCAGAAATCGTTTTTTGTCACAGGTGTTTAAGCCAGGCAGAAAGCACCAAGCAGTGTGGGAGCACAACTGACTATACGGACATGTTTTGATTTTCTGTAGTAATTTTACCAGCACGTCTTGGATATGTTTTGGTAAAATGGGTGTCATATTTAGGGGTGTTGCCAAAAATGGGCATGCAGCGGAATGCGAGGGTCCCTTCAATTGGATCTTTGCCCAGGGCCCACCAAAGCCTTAAAACAGCCCTCAAGAACCGATGTATTCCTGTACAGTTCCCAACATCAGTCCTCTAGCTCCTGTGGAACTATATCACTCAGCATTCCCTTGGGCTTTCTAGATATTAAAACAATTCCCTAAAACCTTGCGATTCCCTCGGTCAGTCTAAAACCCTGCAATTCCCTCACTGTCAGTATAAAACTCCCAGCACCCACTGCATTGCTTCCTAACTCATGTGATCTTATAAATGTTGTGTATAACACAAATCCCAGCATTCCTTGCAGCCGTCCAGATGTTCTTGATGCCCACACATTGCATTTTGCAACAGTCACCTGAGCAGATTTGAGGTTGGGGCCCTGCAGGTTTGCCTGACATTTAAGTCTACTAGAAAATCATATAAACATTAAACCCAATAGGCTGGTTTTGCTTCTAATAAGGATTAATTATATCTTAGTTTAGATCAAGTACAATGTACTTATTATTAGAGAAAACAGATAATATTTTTAAAAATTTGGGTTTGGATAAAATGGAGTCTATGGGAGAGGGCCTTTCCGTAATTCTGAGCATTCTGGATAACTGATCCCATACCTATACATTAAGTGCATTTGGTGGAAATGTCCCTATTTCCTGTAATTGGAAACTCTCAAAAATGTCATAAGCCAAGTGGAGTGGGCAGCTAGAATACTGGTCCAGTGTCTGATTAGGGAGTGGGAAGAAAGCCCACATTATTTGCACTATATTTGTCTGCTTAATATCATCCCACATATTTTGTATAATATAATTACGTATAGCTGGCTGATACCTTAATTTACCTGTTAGATCTATTTAGCAACCAGGTAGCCATTTACACTTCCAAACTGCATAAGTTAAATCACAAAAAAAAAAAAGAATTTGTCCAGTTATAGTGTGTCTTTCAACACCATTAAATAAAAGACTGAAAAATAGAATCAGGCAGCTTTGACTTAAATAAAAAGTAAATCTTAACTAAAGAGGTAGGCTAGAAATATTGTACATTATATTTGTGGCTTCTGTACCAGCACCAGCCCTCTAGCAGTAAAGATGTGTCTCCAAAGATGCCCCAGTAGCTACCCATCTTTGTTTATTGCCGATTCACTGCACATGCTCTGTGCTGTCACTTACTGAGCTTAGGGACCCACTCACAATATACAGTACACAGAATATAAATGTCACAATAAAAAGCGGATTAGTAATTAATACATAATTACTACAGGACAGCACAGAAATAAGTGCAACTAGCATCGGAATTTAATAATCAGCCCTGTAGCATCAGCTTATATTACAGGCCAACCTCATTTTCTGCTGGATAATTAGTGACGACCCCTAAGCTTAGCTTCTCAACAGCTGCTCAGAGCCCACTGAGTATGTGAGTGTCACAGACACTTTCCAAGATGGAGACCCCCTGTGACAAGTTTGAAGTCCTGTATCATTGCTGCTATTGAGAAGGTAAAACTTTAGGCTGGCGCAATAAGTTCAGTATATAAAATGGCATTTTAGCCATATTTATTTTAAGACTTAATTTCTCCTTTAAGTCTCTGCACATGTAGGCACTAGACAACTATTTGACTATGTAGAAAAGGCTGCTCCTCTCCCACTGGAATGCCGATCTGTTGCCAAATCATGCAATATCCAACCCTTGGTTCTGTGAGTTGACAGGTCACTACATGGTTTAATAGGATAGACTGCATTGCATCTCTGCCATCTTACCTTGCTTACCCGTCTGACCCCAGGCGGGTGCAGGTTTGTTACCTTACAGGAGCACTGGCCTGGGGAACAGACCCAGTGATTCCATTCACTGGGTGGTGCCTAACATTTTGGCACCCTTTCCAGTGAACAGAATGTTCCTTGTCCTTTAAGGATGCCTTCTCCCAGAAAGGCTTTTTAACAATGGAATGTAAAATATTTTAAAGCAGCTTTAGTCCTTAAATGTGATGCATTCACCCAAAGCCTGCACAGAGCCGTAAACATTACGAGTCACACAAAGAAATTTGGTCTGATAACTTTTATTAACAACCGAAAGACAAAAGGTAGAAATCTACAGACGGCGACCACGGCGACCGCCCTTTCTGCGGGTACTGTCTGAAGGGATGGGGGTCACATCCTCTGCAAGAGAAAAAAAACAATATATTGACAAAGGGATTCATGATGTTTACGGTTTACTTTTCTATTTCTCAATAACACGGTTTACTTTGCAAATAATTCCCTCTACCCTTTAAAATTGTATTTTATTTTTCTTTTTAGCTGTAATATATTTGTGTGAAGACAGCCATCTCAGTGTTTGTGCCTGATTCTGAGCTTTCAGAAGGAGCCAGCACTTCAGGATGGAACTGCTTGGAGATAGCTATTGTTTCTCCACTTCCCATTGTATTATACCACAACCCCAGGTCGTGTTTGCAATGCTATACAGTCAGTTTCCTAGGTGCCCTCAGGTCATGTGACTGGTGCCATTATAAACTTCAGTCACTCTTTACTGCTGTACTACTTTTTCCTGCTTGTGTGCTTTTCTCATGTCTAAAACTAGGGAGCACTTTTAGCAATACAAACAAATCCTTCAGCAGAGGTGTTAGGTATCTGCTATCTGCTTAACTGCCCACTGTTGTATTGATGGGACGCTCTGGAGGGAAGAGAGGGGGTGATATTCCAACTTGCAGCGAAGCATTAAGGGCATGGACACATGCGGTTTTACGGCACAGTAATGCGGCACGTTTTAAAAAAAGCCAACCGTCACATAAATACGCGCTAACCTATTGTGCCGTTACCTAAGCTTGATCAGTCTGTTTTTAAAAAACCGTGATGCGTTACTGTGCTTTAAAACTGCTTTGCGTGTCCATGCCCTAAAGAGTGACTGAAGTTTATCAGTCACATGACTAGGAGCTCCTGGGAAGCCGACAATATGTCTAGCTCAATGTCAGATTTAAAAATTACAAAAAAAAAAATCTATGCTCAAAAAAAAAAAAACAAAAAAAAAAAAACAGGTTTCAGTGCAGAATTCTGCAGAAACTGCAATATTAACTGAAGCATTATGAAAAAAAAAATAAAACGTTTTCCTGTGACAGTACCCCTTTAAAAGAATCAAAACCAAAATCATATTACAGATGCCTAGAGCTGCATTATGGCTCAACCTTAAGAGACATTGTCCAAGCCTGCATTTAATAAAAATCAATTTATTGAACAGATAATGCCGAGATCCAAGCAACCGTAGGCTGTGGAGATTTTAGAAAATCTTGCTCAGTGCATTTTAAGGGAGAAGCCTAGGCATCATGGGATGGAAGAACTATAGGCAGACAAAATAAACTTTGATGTTCTACTTCAGTTTGAAGCAGATGAAAAGATTAGATGGGTGCTGCTCTGGGTGTATCATGGAACAAGTTACACTAAAGAAAGGAAGAACTCCCTCCATTCTGGACTCAACAGTTAAGGCATACTGTGTCAATACTGTATATTTTAAAATGAATAAGCATTTAAAAGCAACTTCAGACTTTCCCTACTTTAAAGGAGAAAGAAAGCTAGAGGCATTTTATTGCCAATAGATTAGCTGCAATAGTGCAAGCTAGAATGCTATATTCTGTAGAATTTACCATTCCTCAGTTAAAAACCTCTGGAAGCTCTCTGTTTAGGATAGCAGCTGCAGCATTAGCTTGGTGTGACATCACTTCCTGCTCACTTATAGCTCTGGGCTCAGATTACAGCAGAGGAAGGGGGAGGGGGAAGAGGAGCAAACTGAGCATGCTCACGCCCAGGGCAAGGAGGTTTAAGCTAAAGGCAGGAAGTCTGATATAGAAGCCCATGTGTACACAATAGAAGGAAATAAAATGGTGTTTCTTTTGACAGAGGACTCAGAGCAGCACTACTACTACTGAGGGTTTACTGGTATATTTAGGTGGACCTTTCCGATAAGGGTCACTTAGTTTTAACCTTTCCTTCTACTTTAATTTATCTTAAAATAAAAAAATGGTTTCACGTGTGCTTTAAGTGTTTTGCAACTAAACATTTCCAGCAAAACTCCCTTGTATGGACTAATAATAATAATAATAATAATAATAATAAAAAAAAAAACACTACTAACCAATGCGACCAATTTTCATACCCGAACGAGCCAGAGCTCTGAGAGCAGACTGGGCACCAGGTCCTGGTGTTTTGGTCCTAAAATGACAAGACATTATGGAAAATATAAGTTACTTACAAAATCTGGTACAGCAAAATATGGAAGTTTCAGGGAAAACCCAATGATATGAGGGAAGCGTTTTGTAGTACGGTTCTGATCATTAAAAGGAAACATGGATATTCTCCTTCCATACTGGATATTAAGGTAGTGGCGCACTGGGAATTGAACATGGTACTCATGGGAACTTAAAATTCGTCTTATGGAAAAAAGCTCAGTATATGACAAAAATAGCACAGAGGGGCACAGCTCAGAAACACTGGTGTATATAAGTAATGCCCAAATGTTCATGAAATTTTAGGCCAAATGCAAAAACTCCCAAGCCTTTATGGAAGTGACAACAGGGCTTTTATCAAGAGATTTCTAGGAGTATTTTGAAAGAGAGATGGAATGCTTCAACATGTGCAACAATGCTGTAAACGGTCACAGATGAGTTTATTGCAGCTAGATACATACAAATATATAAATACAAACTTTAGGCTTTATACAATGCAGAAATGCATATAGCCGATACATGATAAGAGCAGTGTAAAACACGTGAAGGTTGTTCCAGCTCTACAAACCAATCAGAAAGTCGCACTTGGTTTGAAACCAAACATTCAAGGCTGTTGCTAGCCCTGGCCCATACTATCTATTCGCAGTGAGTTTGTATCCTTCACCCTTAGATTTAAACTCTACTCATTAATGCAATGCAGAACATGCAGCCACTACATAAAAGCTGATAGTGTTCCATTTACTTATAAATAAACTAAAATAAACCTAAAATCTACTACAGTCTCCCAGAATTGCCATGTTCCATAGGTCAACAAACAAGAGGTGAAACATCTCACTTATCTGTTCTGGGAGATGCATGCATTCATAGTGATGTGCGGGTCTAGAAAATCTCGACCCACCCACCTCACCCCTCCATTTATAGACCTGCAGCGAACCACCCCGCCAATGACATCACAAAAGAGGCGGGCAGACACGAGTCTATAAAACAGGAAGCCGGCAGTCTTGGGTGGGGAGAGCAGGCAGAAGAGCTCCAGCTGAACCCACCCATTACCCATAAGAGTATGGTTGGCTTGTACCCGCGGGTTATCAGGCTGGCCAGCACATCACTAGCATTCATAGAACCACACAAGCCCACTCCCTCAGTTCCTATTTCCCCCACCCAGTTTATGGGCAGCACAAAGTTAAGCACTGATCTACCCGCACAATGAATAAACTGAAGATAACTTAGGTCTCATTTGAATAAGGATGCTACAGGAAGCTAATAGAAATTACTGAACAGACCACTACATTTTTGGTTCAAGATCTGGAATTCCCACATTCCATTCAGAGATTACACAGAAAGCTGGAATAGGAAAAACAGTGGGCAGCAATGAGGTTGTAATCTTGAATCTGATAGGTCAAAAAAAACTTTTGCTCTGGTACTCTAATTACCAACTTTCTTTAAAAGAGAACTAACCCCCCCCCCCCCCGACAAAATTCCCCATCCGCAGCCATCAAATGCGACCCCTCTCTACTCCCTCCCTGCAGAGTCTATTTCAATAAACAGTGCCTCTCATAGTAAATCAGACCTCTACAAGCAGAAATGTGCAGCGGAGTTAGCAGGCACCATCTTCTGAATCCTTGTGTTCTTTTCCGATCAGTTTGCCTACACAGAGCTTGCTGGTGCATGTGCAGTTAAAGGTAATCCCGGAGTATCTCAAACTGCACATGCGCCAGTTGAAGTTTAGTTCTCCTTTAAAAAGGGATTTGATCCTAAAATGGACAGCAACACAACTGCAGCACCAGCCCAGACAAATCTCTTGTTCAGACACAGCAGTTATTGAAACCTTCCAGTGTGCCATTAGCAACAGATCTCATTCATCAAGTCAAACGTAGATGCTTAGGCCAAAAATAAATAAATCTGATGTGCAAGCTACATAAAAGTTTACACTGCATGCTGCTTTCTCGTCTAACAAGATAAAGTCTTTCAAACTCCATAATGGGGCTGAATATCTGCAGGCAGAGAATCACAATCTACACTGACATACGCCTGCATCCAGAACCATGGAGTTGCCCGGGTGCAGGCACACACTGGGAATTTTTGAAACCCCAAACAAAATCGCCTGTGTGGGTCAGTCCTTGGCTTCAGGAGTTCTCTGGATTTGCAAAATGTATTTATCTTTTGTTATCAAGCAATACAGAACCCCAACACTCCATTGTACCTGTTTCCACCAGTAGCACGCAGCTTGATGTGAAGAGCGGTGATACCCAACTCCTTGCACCTCTGGGCAACATCTTGTGCAGCCAACATAGCGGCGTATGGAGAGGACTCGTCTCGGTCGGCCTTCACCTTCATGCCACCGGTTACACGGCAGATGGTTTCTCTGAAACGGAGGCAAGTTATGGTGAGCATGGCCATCACTATAATGCGGTTAAACCAGATAATATAGTCATTTGAAGGCACACAAAACATTAAAACTAAGTTTACAAAGGCAACAATCCTCGGTCTAAACCACAAGCCAGTGGCTAGTCCACAATATCCCAGGGTTAAAATACTTACTTGCCAGACAGGTCAGTCACGTGGACAAAGGTGTCATTGAAGGAGGCAAAGATGTGGCAAACTCCAAACACATTTTCACCTTCAGCCACTTGTGGCCCCAAGCTGATCACCTGCTCTTCCTTCTTTTCCTTACCCTTACGTGGAGCCATTTCTGGAAAGTAAGAGAAAAAAAATGAGATACAGTTAGCAGCATATCTACTGTCACCCAGACATAAAAAGCTGTATAATAAGAGTCCTTTTCAAATTAAACGTGAAACTCAATTTTTTTTAAGCATTCATATCTATTGTAAACTCATTTAAAAATAGCGGTCAATCAAATATTGCCTGCCCCGCCTCTATGCCAAATTGTCTGAGTGATATTCTGAGACAAGTTGCAGTTGGTTTTCATTTTGAAAGCCAAGAAGATTCCAAAGAAAGGCAAATAAAAATAAAATAATGACCAATTGAAAAGTTGCTAAGAATTGGGCATTCTATAACATACGGGAGAGCATGTTTACTAACATTCGAGATAAATATCTGGAGAGATTTCTGGAGATGTTGCCCATAGCAACCAATCAGATCTTTGCTTTTGTTTTCTAACTTGGCTGTGGCTGTTTAAATCTAATTGCTGATTGGTTGCCATGGGCAACATCTCCAGAAATCTCTCCAGATATTTATCTCCAATGTTAGTAAACATGCCCCTAAAAGTTACTTTAAAGGTGATAGGAGAGGGACTTTGTCAGAAGGCGGCAAATAATTCAAGTGACCAACTGCAAAGTTGCCTAGAATCGGCCAATTTATAAATAATGAAAGTTATGGTAAAGCACCTCTGGGATGTGTGTGTGATACAGCTCCTGATTAAATAAAGAATAAGGGTAGGACTACATGAACATTTTCGGCGCGACCCGACGCAATAAAACGGCGGCGTCAGACCGCATGCGACGGAAATAAGGTAAGTAATGGAAATGTCGGATGAAGACGCAGCGTCTGCATCCGACAGTCGTGTCGAATCAAATCTGGCACACCACCCGACAATGCATTCACTTACCTTGTTTCCGTCGCATACGATTAGACGCCGGCGTTTTGTTGCATTGCACCGAAAACGTCCGGCCAGTCCTACCCTAAATGGTTTAACTATTCCCCCAGTACTGACACCGCTCTATGGCAAGCAAGTCTGTTGTGCTACAGCTAATGTGATCAGATGTGCAGAACTGCAACTCTACAGGCTGTCCCACCAACACAAGTGCTAAAGGAGTCAACACAACAGCACCATGCTTACAAATGACACACACTAGCATTAAATAGCATTCTTTATGTAACCAATAAGCACAGCAGTCAAGACACACAGGCAGCATGTTACAGCAAGCACTATACCTTCTAATCACTAATAAATCCAGTTTATATGTAACGCTCCTCTTGCTGCTGAACTACAACACTCCTATTCTCCCAAACGTGGCTGTAAATCTGCTGCATAAATGCGGCCACATATTGTCTATGTATATATCGATTATACCAAATGTCAAACAGGGGAGGGGGGTCTCTCTCCCCGGCGAACATCCCAATAAATCGTGCAAAAACCTCACAGTGCAAATTCCCGTTTGCGCCCCCATTCTAACAAATACACGCACACTAGAGTACACACAGTTACATTAATACAATTGCTACTCATATCCCTAAATGTAGCGCTGTGCTTTCCCCCGACTACTCTGCGCAAGGCCCGACCCCAACCAAATATAACTTCACCTTCCACCTAATCTCTAAATATTCCAGCACCCAAAATCCGCACTCCCGTCAGGAGAAACCCTCCTACACACCCTAGGAGAGCGCAGGACAACACGATAGCAGATTTGGGAAGGATTACAAGAGATTGATATCGGAGGCCCTTACCTACTTCTGCCTGTTCTCGAGGAGCCGCTACAGGAAAGGAAGGAGCATGCGCAGAAGGGGAATAAGGTCACTGTCTCTACCGGAAGTGATACATGCCCGGACCTTCAGGCACACGTTACCAATAATAAAGATTATTTTAGCGTCTGTAAGCAATTTTAGGAGACGCTACAACTAGGGTTTACTTTATTTACCGTTTTTTTTGAGTCGCCGCACGATTATTTAATCGAAGTCAGCAGCGAAGTATTCGTGCTTGTTTCCTGAACTTGTTTACCCACAACAAATATGGCGTCAAATGCGCCAGGTCTGATGAGCTGATTTTTTTCCGGTTTCAACTCTCACACTGTTTTGTCACCTTAATGCTATTCTTGACAGGCAATTTTCAATTGCCCTTTGTTTCCAGGGAGACTGTAATGTTGTTTAACCAAGTAAAAAAGTTTCCACCTGCCCAGTATTTTAGCGGCCAACAGGTAAAAATGTTGCATGGTACTGATTAGGGTTGCCTCCTTTGCTGGTGGCTAGGGTTGCCACTTGGGTTGCCACCTTTTCTGGAAAAAAATACCGGCCTTCCTAGGGTTGCCACCGGTTTGGTTTTGACCTAAACAGTTCAGTTTTTGTAAGGCCTGTTCGGGTCTGAACTTTCTGTTCCATTTTCAGTAAACCCAAACAATAATCTGCCTAATAAATGAAAGACATGTAGATACTGAGATACTCATCTCAACATTGCTTACTTACTATGAAGTATAGTTCATTACAGATACAAAAAAAGCAAATCAATCAAAAATAAGAATGTTTTTTTCTAATTTAGCATTGCTGTATTTCAGACGTTTCTGTATAATTGATTTCTGGATAATAGATCTCATACCTGTAATAACAAGATTGGGTTTAATCATCAAGCAGAATTTAGAAATTTAGAATTTAGAAAGCTAGAGATAGGGTTGCCACCTGTGTGGTTTTGAACTGGGCATCAACACTCTAAAGGTGGCCATACATGGATAGATCCGCTCGTTTGGCGATGTCGCCAAACGAGCGGATCTCCCTCCGATATGCCCACCTTGAGGTGGGCAATATCGGGCAGATCCGATCGTGGGCCCTAGGGCCCAACGATCGGATCCTAGCTTTCACAAACGGGTGGTCGGATCGCGGGACCGCATCAACGAACAGATGCGGCCGCGATCCGACGGGATTTTTAATCCCATCCGATCGAGATCTGGCCGACTTTCGGCCAGATCTCGATCGGGGAAGCCCGTCGGGGGCCCCCATACACGGGCCAATAAGCTGCCGACACGGTCTGTCGGCAGCTTTTATCGGCCCGTGTATGGCCACCTTAAAACATTGAGAATACTAGATAGAAATCCAGCCAGTTGCATCTAAGTGATGCAATAACCTTGCCCTGGTGTTATAACGCCACCAACATCATTGTGCTCATCTCTGATGTCATCATGCCTGTTCCTACATCACTGCCCCGCCCCCCGTGTTCGGTTTAGCCATCAGCAAAGGTGGCAACCCTAGGCCTTCCTATATAGTTCTCATTTTTCACTATTAATAACATTGGGATCAACAATCATTTCTACCAGCCAGGCCAGTAAAAAAAATACCGGCCTTCCTATATATTTATCTTTTTTCCCAATTAATAGCATCGGGATCAGCCATCATTTTTACAGGCCAGTAAAATACTGGCCAGGTGGCAACCCTAATTGCCACCTTTTCTGGAAAAATATACCGGTCTTCTTATATATTTATCTTTTTTCCCTATTAATAACATTGGGATCAATCATCATTTTTACCGGCTAGGTGGCAACCCTACTGGTGACTAAACCCGAACGGGGGCAGATAACATTGGGGATGGGGCAGTGATCTAGGAACAGGTATGATGACATCAGAGGTGGGCACGATGATGTTGATGGAATTATGACACTATGGCAAGGTTATTGCATCAGCGGAGCGATGGGACAATGTTGTCTATGGCAGCTGGTCAACCCCACAGCATGAGTTAGACCGAGCGCTGACGATTTCTTTCTGTGTTTTCTCTAGAAACCACACCCAGTGTCCGCCCCTTTCCTCACAGGGCATTATGGGAACCAGAGGCAGAGCATGTAAATGTAAAAACAGAGAAGAAACCTGAAAAAGATAGAAAAAAAAAAGAAAACAATTCTAGTATTACAATATACGTATTGTGCAAAACATTAATAAATACTTACATGTGGAACATTATTAAGTTAACCCACGAGGGGCTACCGCAGTGTCAGGCAGAGACCGCAGGGCGTCCTGGGCAACCCAGCTGGCCACATCTTCCCCCACGCGCGCAGGCAAACATAAGCGCATGCACTCTTGCACAAGTGGACGGACTCTTGGATGCATTTGTGTTGGTGATGAGGAGTGGGCGACTTGAAAAACTTGTGACCAGTAAGATAAAAAGAGCTCGGACTAGGGGTAGGCTACAAATGAGTAATATGCCCGGCACCTCCCACACCATTGCACCGTAGGCACATGGCTCTTCTGCCTACCCCTAGTTTCAGCCCTGGGCTACTGTGTCCAAAAATTTGGCAGTCTGTGTCCCGTTGCTAAAAAAGGTTTAGCCAATGGTATATCTGATTTAGCCAATGGTATATCTGATTTGTCTGTCTCAAACACTTTCTTAATTGAGGACCAAGGAGAAGTGGTGATTGGGATCAATATACTCGTTGGCGTAACTATAGAGGAAGCAGTCTACTATATAAAACTTATTAACACTAATCAATGTACATACAGCAATACATGGCCAGTGAACAATAATTTCATCTTTTTTTCTGATGTGACAATTAAAAAAGAAAAATATGTTGCACAAGATATTTGCCCTTGTAATGCCCCTGCTCAAATACCATGAAGAAATGGCCAGCTAGTTGCAGTATTACACTGATCTCCTTCTGTCATTGCATTTTGGGGAGTTAGAGGAGATTATATTATGCTTTTGCTGGCTTCCTTAGAATACTCTAAAAACAATATACTTTACCAAATGGCTACGCCACCTCGCTTAATATTATGCAGTTACCTGATATTGCTGGTAGTACAACTCCCACCATTCTCCAAAACAGAATCAAGAGTCAAAGCCACCTGAGAGTTGTAGTTCTGCAACATATGGGTATGGTACCTGGGATAGGCCCTTTCTGGGCAGTTTCCCATTATTGGGAGGGCCAGGTTTATACAGTGGCCAACCATAAGTGTGGACTGTTTTTGGTTGATGCCCCTGTGGTTTCTCCAAAGGAATCTGTGCTTAAATTTTTATTATGGACGATTTTGGACTATTTTTCGGACTTTTTTTCAACCATATTTTCTTTTTGTATTTATAATGCATTTTACTATTGGCACTTATATGTCACATTGTATTAATAACTTATTCAATTATATATACATTGTATTAACTTATTCAATTATATATATATATATATATATATATATATATATATATATATATATATATATATATATATATATATATATATATATATATATATATATATATATATACTTTCCAATGAGTATCCGCACTCCAAGGCTATTGCTAATGGCGGGGTGCACGGTAATTATATATATAAATTATCAGCAGACCAGCACTCCCTTTTAAAATGTAATACTTTTTATTGTCATGGTATCAAACCGACGTTTCGGTCCACATATGGACCTTTTTCAAGGATGAAGAGCATGGCTGGTTATGCCTAGATCACATCCTCAGGGTATGACTTATGATCCATCATAAGAGTTATAAGGTATATATATATATATATCTATATAAATGTTACGGTTTTGAAAATGTGTATAGAATCAATGTGGGCCTAATGAGGTCTGATTGAAGTGTTTACCCAGAATACCCTAGGTTTACTTGGGTTAAAAGTTATTTTGGATATATAGTCGAGCACATGGTAATGGTCTTTGTACACTTGATAAAAGGTATCTACCCGAAACATGTCATGTAACCACAACCTGGAATAAAAGGTATGCACCGAATCCAGGATTCGGTTCGGGATTGGGCCTTTTTCAGCAGGATTCGGATCTGGCCGAATCCTTCTGCCCGGCCGTACCAAATGCTAATTTGCATATGCAAATTAGGGGCTAGCAGGGAAATTGCGTGACTTTTTGTCACAAAACAAGGAAGTAAAAAATGTTTCCCCTTCCCACCCCTAATTTGCATATACAAATTCGGATTCGGTGAATCTTTCACAAAGGATTCGGGGGTTCGGCCAAATCCAAAATAGTGGATTCGGTGCATCCCTAATTATTATGTTATATTATGGAAGATAGGATATAGAGTATACTTGTTATATACTTGTTGTATAAAGTGAGCAAGGTACAGAGAAACGGGAGCCTCGAGATGAAAAAAATGTCCCAGTTTATTAGTAATGACTTGCACAATGTATTATATCCAACTTGGTGGGTTCCCACTTTACAGAACAAGCACTGGTAAAAACAAAAATATATATTTATATATATGTGTGTAGCATAAAAAAAGGAACCAGGACTGGGTATTGTAGCTTTCTCTCTCTTTCCGTTCTGCCCGGCCTATACATTTACACATATACAGACTCGCTCAGTTATGGAAACTGGACACTTGCCTCAACCATAAAAATTTATTTGACAGCCTTTCTGCTCCAGTGGATACTATTAAGGAAGGGCGGACATACCGTCATACATAGTTAATCTGTCCAAAAATACAGGATACTGGGAGGAAGTGGTCATATATATGCCTACATAGTGATGTTCCCATAATGCTCTGGGAAATTGTTTGATGTGTTATGCCACTAAACAGGTACATGTTTTTCATCCATTTACCCATCATTTCAGGAGTGATACATGGTACAACATAAATAATAAAGACAAATTCATGTAAATCTACTAATAGAAACTAGTAGGCACATACTTTAAATCTGTCTCTAGTTTGGTGCAAATTCCTGATTCTCTGCCCCAAAAAAACCCCAATGTTTAACAGATCAAGGGAATCCGAGCATGGTCTGAAAATGCTGGGGGTGAGGCCTAAATGTCCTAATGTTTATGTATGTAGGGAGGTATTTGTGGGAACAAATCCCATGGGCCTTTAGGATAATGGCATACAGGCGTTTTGATCACTCGTGCAAAATCATCATTTGTGCAGAGAAACAGCTCAAAAATACTTTGCCAGTAATTCCACATTATTAAGGGAAAATGCTCCTTTTTGTGTACCAGTGTGCCATTACCCTTAGCACATCCCTGTATGTTTTTTTTTACTCATCTTAGTACCAGAAGGATAAACATATTGAGGGTTCACATAATCCCCGCACTTCACTCGTTTTCCCTTTCTTCCATATGTACCACATCTGTCTAAAGGGGTTGTTTAACTTTTAGTATGATGTAGAGAGTTATATTTTGAGACAATTTGCATCCGGTTTCCATTTTTTATTATTCGTGGTTTTTGACTTTAGTTATTTATTCAGCAGCTCTCCAGTTTGCGATTTCAGCCATCTGGTTGCTAAGGTCCAAACTGTCCTAGCAACCATGCATTGCTTTGAATGAGAGACTGCAATATGATTAGGAGAGGCCTGAATAGAAAGATGAGTAATAAATAATAAATAAAAAGTAGCGCTAACAATCAATTTGTAGCTTTACAGAGCATTTGTTCTTAGATGGGGTTCTGTCCCCATTTGAAAGCTGGAAGGAATCAGAAGAAGACGACAATTAAAAAAAAAAACCAAAAAAAACTATATAAAATAGGGATGCACCGAATCCTTTGTGAAAGATTCGGCAGAATACCAAACCAAATTCTAATTTGCATATGCAAATTAGGGGTGGGAAGGGCAAATCATTTTTTACTTCTTTGTTTTGTGACAAAAAGTCATGCGATTTCCCACATCGATCCTAACTTGCATACGCAAATTAGGATTCGCATTCGGATCGGCCCGGGCAGAAGGATTAGGCCGAATCCTGCTGAAAAACGCAGAACTTTTAGGTGAACCACCTTTTTTAAAGGGATAGTGTCATCGGAAAACATGTTTTTTTCAAAACACATCAGTTAATAGTGCTGCTCCAGCAGAATTCTGCACTGAAATCCATTTCTCAAAATATCAAACAGATTTTTTTATATTAAATTTTGAAATCTGACATGGGGCTAGACATTTTGTCAATTTCCCAGCTGCCCCTGGTCATTGTGCCTGCACTTTAGGAGAGAAATGCTTTCTGGCAGGCTGCTGTTTTTCCTTCTCAATGTAACTGAATGTGTCTCAGTGGGACATGGGTATTTACTATTGAGTGTTGTTCTTAGATCTACCAGGCAGCTGTTATCTTGTGTTAGGGAGCTGTTCTCTGGTTACCTTCCCATTGTTCTTTTGTTTGGCTGCTGGGGGGGGGGAAAAGGGAGGGGTGATATCACTCCAACTTGCAGTACAGCAGTAAAGAGTTATTGAAGTTTATCAGAGCACAAGTCACATGACTTGGGGCAGCTGGGAAATTGACAATATGTCTAGCCCCATGTCATATTTCAAAATTGAATATAAAAAAATCTGTTCTTTTGAGAAATGGATTTCAGTGCAGAATTCTGCTGGAGCAGCACAATTAACTGATTCATTTTGAAAACATTTTTTTTCCCATAACAGTATCCCTTTAAGGATAGGGACCCACATTACTTACAGTAGTGTTTGTTCTTTTCGTCAGGACAGCCATGTTTTCAAATTCACTAATCAGCACTTGTTCTGGGGCATTTTGCTGCCAGCTATGAAACTAGTACATACCAGGTACCATGTCCCTGCCTGATGTAGTGGTTTGATACTCTGCGTCACAAAGAAACACAAATAAATGTCAAAAAGAACCAAAACCCAAAGAATTTTCAGGATGGTACAGTCTCCACCATGGATTAATGGCATGCACAATGTATCTAACGTCACAGCAGAAACATGGATGTTACATTTGCCTTTAGGTTTCTGCAGCAATTGTGGTTATTGTAGTGACTTACACACACACTCACACCTCCATGTGTCAGCAGCAGGGGAATAGTTAATTTTCTATATAGAGAAGACCTATTGGATGCATTTCCAAGCATTTCTGATTTTTATAACGTGCAAAAAAATATGTTTTTTGATCAGGAAAAAATATTGTGTGCAGGTATGGGACCTGTTATCCAGAATGCTCGGTACCGGATAACAGATTTTTTTGTAATTTGGATCTTCATACCTTAAGTCTACTAGATAATTATAGGGATGCATCGAATCCACTATTTTGGAACCCCCGAATCCTTGGCAAAGGATTCGGGTGAATACCGAACACTAATTTGCATATGTATATTAGGGGTGGGAAGGGGAAAACATTTTTTACTTCCTTGTTTTGTGACAAAAAGTCACGCGATATCCCGCCCGCCCCTAATTTGCATATGTAGATTCGGTTCGGCCGGGCACAAGGATATGGCCGAATCCTGCTGAAAAAGGCAAAATCCTGGCTGAATCCCGAACCGAATACTGGATTCGGTGCATCCCTAGAAAATTATATAAACATTAAATAAACCCAATAGGCTGATTTTGCTTCCAATAAGGAATAATTATATCTTATTTGGGATCAAGTACAAGCTACTGTTTTATTATTACAGAGAAACAGGGAATTATTTGAATTTTTTTTTTTAATTATTTGAGTCTACGGGAGATGGCATTCCCATAATTCAGAGCATTCTGGATGATGGGTTTCCAGATAACAGATCCCCTACCTGTAACAGAAGACTGACATCTCCCTTCTGGCAGTTGCCCTAACAATCATCATTGATACTGTAATGTGTAATAAGTAGTACCTGGCTCTTTATACCACTGGAAACAAAAAATAAAAAGAATAAAATTGAAACCACAAAAATAACATTTCTACAGGAAAACTGGCAAATGTTTCCCGATACAAACGCTGACACACCGGAAAAGTAAAACGTTTGACACTCACAAAGACCATCACAGAAGCTGGCAGTTGCACTTAGTAGGAGCGAAGCACACCGATAGGGACAATACATAGTTTGGCGCATTGTTTTCTGGAATTTACCAGTTTGCATAAAAAATTTGCAGATTTTTATATGGAGGATTTAAAAAAAAAAAAAAAAAAAAAAAAAAACAGCTTTCAGCTCCAAAAAGACAAATTGTGTCTATTCTTCATACAAGACTATGTGACACACATATCAGCGGTGCATTGTGCAAACATTTGTAACGTGCAACACTATTCTAAATAGACCCTCCCCATAATATTCAATTCAGATCTTGTATCTGATACACAGCAGGAAAAGAGCACGGTAAGGCTAATGTCACACTGGTTCTCAGGTTCCATGCTCAAAACAACCAGTCCTAAAGCAAAAACCAGTTGCACTTGGTCTTTGTTGTGCAATTGGATTCTTTCATTAGTAGTTGTCCAGTTTGCCATTTAAACTGCAAGTTGGTTGCTAGGGTCAGTGCCCTAACAAAGTGTTAGTGGTTGGATTACCAAAGACCCCGCCTTTTGGTTGCTAACGAGCGCCAGTGACCCTAGCAACTAGGCAAAATTCTAATATACAGATGAAAGACAAATAGAAATGTAATGGCTAATGAAAAACATCAAACAAAAAATGATTTAAAAAACAAGTTACAAAAAATTACATCTAAGGTGGATATCTATCTATATATATATATATATATATATATATATATATATATATATATATATATATATATATATATATATATATATATATAAATAGATATATCTATATATAGATATATATAATATATATATCTATATATAGATATATATATAATATATAGATAGATAGATAAATATAATATATCTATCTACAGGTCTTGACAATGGGCTTAAATGGAGACAAAAACGTTGACCTGATCTATGTTTTAACAATGTACAGGTTAGGGATCCTGAAACCCGTTATCCAGAAAGATCCGAATCCCATAGACTCCCATTTTATCCAAATTATACAATTTTTTTTAAATGATTTCCTTTTTCTCTGGAAAAATAAAACAGTACCTTGTATTTGATTCAAACCAATATATAATTAATCCTTATTGGAAGCAAAACCAGCCTATTGGGTTTATTTAATATTTATATGATTTTCTACTAGACAAGTTATGACGTTTCAAATTACGGAAAGATCTGTTATCCGGAAAGCCCCAGGTCCCGAGCATTCTGGATAACAGGTCCTATACCTGTATTATATAAAAATAAAAGCAATCTTTTTTAACTTTTTTCAAATCCTGGTGTGCCTCTATACTCCAAACAGTATACTACTGTTTTATTATTACAGAGAAAAATGTGGATTATTTGGATAAAACGGAGTCTATGGGAGATGGCCTTTCCATAATTCGGAGCTTTCTGCTTCCAGATAACGGATCACACACCTGTATCAAATTATCATGAAAAGGGTAGACTTTGCAGGCTAACACTCTTGATGTGGATTTTAACTCTGTGGATTTTAATCCGGTGGAGAGAAGCGGATTCACTCTAATCAGAGGTTTCCAGGCACAGGTTCAGCTTGAGTGCAGCTACAAGTGGAGATCAGCCTGAAAATTGCTGCTGTTGCTTTTTTTTAGGCTGATGTCCACTCTATGTAGCTGTACTCAGGCCGAAGCTGTGCCTGGAAATGTCAAATTAGAGCAGATCCGCTTCTCTCAACCGCATTAAAAATCCGCAGACGGAGAGAAGTGCTTGAACACAACATGAGCCCTTGCCTTGTTATCGCTTAGTTCACGTGTAGGAACGTTTTACACAAGTGTTGCACACTTATTGGTGGCAACTCTGAGGCCTGGGAGTGTTCTACTGAATCCGAAAAAACGTACACTGTACATATTTTTCCAAATGTATAATTGCTTAGGGTTGCATGCCTTTAAATGATCAGCAAGCCTATTTTTGTTTGTCCATGTGATTTATTATGGCTGAATATATTACTTTCCCCATTTACCTTTATGAATCAGTTACTGTCTTAGAGATTCAGCCTTTTCTAAACTGCCATTATGTCTCAGACTGACTGTCATCTGGCTGCCATAGTCTTCTTATTGCGTTATAATCCCATAACAAGTCAGAAAGTGATGCAGCCTAAGAGTCCGCAGGGTATGGGATTATCTGTACAGATACCAGGATACGATGCCAGCCTGGTAGGTACTAATCACAATTCAGCAGGAAGGTTTCATAGTGTAATGGCCTTTTGATTGCCTGTAGTACACCAGTGTGGCATTAGCCTTACAGTAGATGGCAGCAAAGATGCTTTTTATACAGATTTTATAAAGCAGCAAAAGTATTTGATCAAAGCTCCACTTAAAGTGTCAGTATAGCAAGACCCATGTATAGACATGATCAAATTAAAAATATGAGAGACCATGACTGGTCTGTTCACATGAGAGTAGAAGTGGTTTGTTATTTAGTCGTCAATTATCCAAAGGCCTATGGTCTTTTACACACCGAGAGCCCTGTGGGGCCTTCCCTACTATAACCACAAGAACATTATTGCTTAAATGTCACCCATAAAGTGGGCAAAACAGTAACGCAGTCTTTACAAAGGTGCAGTTCCACTTGGATAACATTTAGGGGCATGTTTACTAACATTGGAGATAAATATCTGGAGAGATTTCTGGAGATGTTGCCCATAGCAACCAATCAGATCTTTGCTTTTGTTTTCTATCTTGGCTGTGGCTGTTTAAATCTAATTGCTGATTGGTTGCCATGGGCAACATCTCCAAAAATCTTCCAGATATTTATCTCCAATGTTAGTAAACATGCCCCTTACTCTTCTATATCCGCACAATTTCACACTCGGCGCAATTTGTTTTCCAAAGTCGCCCGAAGTTTCCTCGTGAGGCAACTTCGGGCAACAAATCGCAAGTGCAGTCCTGCCGGCAATTTACATTTTAGCCGGCAGGGGAGGCAGTTCGGGCAGATTAGTTGCCCTGAAGAAGAGGAGATTTGTCGCCAGGCAACTAATCTCCCTGAATCTGCCTGTGTGCCCTGACCCTTACAGAGCATTTGTTTTTTAGATGGGGTCAGTGACCCCCATTCAAAAGCTGAAAAGGGTCAAAAGTAGAAGGCACATAAATAAAAAAAAAAATCTATAAAAAACAAATAATGGAGACCAATTGAAAAGTTGCTTAGAATAGGTGAACCAGTTCATTGTGGAAAGCTTCTTAGGAGTTTTCTGGCAACTACAAATTGAAGGTTAGTTACACAAGTGAGACTGCAGCTTTCTAGAACTGATCATTGTGTAGAAGGGCTTTTCCCGGCACAAAGTTACTGGGTACACTAAATAAAAGATAGCATTTGTTTTTGTATCAGAATCCTAACATTTTATTGCTTGAATGCATATGTTCCCAAGGTTAGACGTCAGAACCGAACTACAATCAAGTGCTGGACCCCTTATGATCGGCACTGGTTGGGAGTCACTTGGAATCCTGTTGAGAACTCATGCTAGAAGGCACTGGAAATTATGCCGACACCTCTGAACGAATGCTGGATCCTAGCATGAAAATACCCCTAAGGTGCACTTTTATCTCATCATAGAACTGGCACATAAGCCTGTGTATCTCTGTTGTATCACATGTCCGGTGTAAATGGGAGCAGTTTTATTGTGTGCACTGCCTGTGAGTAGTGCTCAACTGTATAAGGCAGTGATCCCCCAACCAGTAGCTCGTGAGTAACATGTTGCTCTCCAACCCCTTGGATGTTGCTCTTAGTGGCCTCACAGCAGGTGATTACTTTTGAATTCCCAAGTTTTATTTGCATAAAAACTAAGTATAGTGCCAAGCAGAGTCTCCTGTAGGCTGCCAGTCCACAAATGGGCTACTAATAGTCAATCACAACCCTTATTTGCCACCACCCAGGAACATTTTTCATGCTTGTGTTGCTCCCCAACTCATTTCACATCTGAATGTTGCTCACAGGTGGAAAAAGGTTGGGGACCCCTGGTATAAGGCAAGAAACAGAGACATAACAATACAGGGGCAGACACTGATTGGTGGGGGTTACATGTCACATGTGTGGGGACTTTAACAACCCCCTGCACCAGGAGTTCTCAGCAATGATTCCTGCACATCAGTGTTCACCACCAACCACAGGCAGAGCACAAACATGACAGTCACCGAGCACACTGTAAAGAACAGAAGAAAAGAGATGTGAAAGCAAACTTATCTTTTTAGTGAGCTCCAGCAAGCTTACAAATATACATATAAACTGCACAACATCCGGGGTAAATTAGTATCCATAATCCGTTGCTGATGTTAATTTAGAGGTGCCTGTATCACTGTAAGAGTCACGCTGAAGAGCTGGTAGCATCACCCCAACAAGGGTGCCATGACTTCTTTAGTGACCTTAATCTCAGTAGCATTTTAAAAGGGGCAATACTTTGTTTTTTTTTTCATTTAGGGAAGATATACTTGGTGGCCAACCATCTGTCAAGAGCAGCAAAATACCCTAGACCTTTTTAGCACAGCCTTAAACGCCAAAAGGCATTGACTAAATGAAAAACTGATTCCTTGTTTGTGACATTGGGATCCAAAGAGGAGGTACCGCAGTTGGAGCTAAGGAAGGCTGGGGCATCACTTTGAAATACATAGTATTCCTAGCTTTGTGGTTCTTCCATTCCCTACAAGGAATGAGAATGGCCGTTCTTCCAGCCCAATGTAGGAACCATCCCTACACCATTGGGACAATTCACCGTTGCCAGTTTCATTCAGGATCAGTAGGCCTCATTTCATAATACTTAATCAGTGGTTGAGTCCAGGAACAATAGTCAGACAGGTGTGTGGGGCCCTATACAGCAGAGAGTCCCACAAAAATAAACGAGGCCTCTAAAACAGGCCTTTCAGGATGCAATCAGTGACTGATGTCTTCAAGGGTGACAGAGGATACGCAGAGTCTTTCCAAAAAGAGACCCACCAAGTTCATCTACACTTGCCAAATGCACCGTGTAGGAGTAATGGTGCCACCCATTGGGACACGACTGAAGAGTTCTCAGAGGCAAATCCACCTTCTTTCATTCATCAGTAACAGCTACCTAGTGTTCTGCAGCTCCTCTCTCAGCCAGGTGGGGAGCGTCTGTCCCATCTTGTAAAGCAATTTGGAGAGCTCAATATTATGGTCCCTATAATAGTCCATTAGGAACGACCTTGACTGAAGAGAAAAAGAAAAAAAAAAGTTAAAGTAAGAAGTCAATTAAAGGGAAACCCAAAATTACATTGTACAGGTGTGGGACCTGTTATCCAAAATGCTCGGGACCTGGGGTTTTCCAGATAACAGATCTTTCCGTCATTTGGATCTTCATACCTTAAGGGTAATGTCACACCTGGAGATTTGGGGAGATTTAGTCGCCCGGCAACTAATCGCCTCTTCTTTGGGGCCACTAATCTCCCTGAACTGCTTCCCCTTGTCTTCCGCCTGCTACAATGAAAAAACGCCTGCGGCATAGCACTCGCGGTGCTTTGTTTTCCGAAGTTGCCTGAAGTTTCCTCGTGAGGCAACTTCTGGTGACTTCGGAAAACGAAGCACCGCGAGTGCCATGCCACAGGCGTTTTTTTGTAGCATTTTTTGTCGTTTTTTTGTAGCATTTCTAGACATTTGTAGGCACACAAAAAACTTACATCTGAATCCATGTCTGGGTATTTTCTTCCTTTGCTTTTCCCCAAGCATTTGGTTCTCCCGCCATCCAGAAGTTGGCACCAAAATCCTTTCTTGGGATCAAATCTTGAAAGGGAGAAAAGATAATAAATTAGCATGAAGTACATTGAATAAAAAGCTTGTACTTAGGAGACTTATAGGATAAGAGACTTATAGGAGACGTAAAGGGTTTGTTCACCCTTTGATTAACTTTTAGTAGGATGTATAGAGAGTGATATTCTCAGACAATTTGCAACTGTTTATCATTTTTTTAATGATTTATGATTTATTTAGCTTTTTATTCAACAGCGCTCCAGTTTGCAATTTCAGCAATCTGGCCGCTAGGATACAAATTACGGTAGCAACCATGCATTGATTTGAATAAGAGACTGGATGAATAATAAAACGTACCAAAAATTACATTTGCAGCCTTAGAGAACATTTGTTCTTAGATGGGGTCAGTGACCCCCTTACTTGAATGCTGAAAAAAGTTTCAGAAGAAGGCAAATAATTCAAAAATTATAAACACTTGTAAAAGTGATCTAAGCAACCATGCAATTGTTAAATGAGTGGACTGGTATAAAGTACTCTGGCAATGCAACAGATCATGTATAGCAGCCTCTTTATTGATTGTCACATGTGACTGGCTACAAATAGATGTTAACTGTTTGCTGTAGGAGCCATATAAAACCATTTGCCCCATGGGAAACCAAAAGCACTATATCTATCACTAACTAAACAAGCAAGAGCTAGGACATGTGAAAGTAATAAATATATGTAGCTCCATAATGACACCTTGTGGGCAACTTCTAGTGCTGCAACCTGCATTTCTACAGGTATGGAATCCGTTATCCACAAACCCGATATCCAGAAAGCTCGCAATTATGGAAAGGCCGTCTTCCAAAGACCCCGTTTTATCCAAATAATCCACATTGGAAAAAAAAATCCATTTTCTTTGTAATAATAAAACAGTAGCTTGTACTTGATCCAAACTGAGATATAATTAATCCTTATTGGAAGTAAAAACAGCCTATTGGGTTTATTTAATGTTTACATGATTTTCTAGTAGACTTAAGGTATAAAGATCCGAATTACAGAAAGAGACGTTATCCGAAGCATTCTGGATAATAGGTCCCATACCTGTATATTAAGATTAGCAACAGAATCAGCCATGCCCACCCCCTTGGAGAGCCTGTGGCAATGGAGAGCAATCCTGGTACTTACGCCAGAGTTTTGTGATAATCCATGACATTTGTGACTCCTAAAAATTTCTGCACAGTATCCATCACATTAGCAGGCTCAGTGCGCAGCAATTTACCATCTAAAACCAATATCTAGGAGAGAAATGTAAAAAGTGAGACATGTTAGATTGGTGCCCGAGTTTGCAAAGTTTTAGTACTGTATATGATAGTGTGATTATGAAGAGAGCAGTTAAAGCAGACTACAATGACAGATATTCAAAAACCAAAGATAGGACGACGGCACTCTGGTAAAAGGCAGGTTTGTTGCAGTGCCCTGCAGATAATCACTTTATGCGTTTCGGGAGTAAATCCCTTAATCATAGGCTACTACCACCTTTGTAGACAAACCTAGGAGCCTATTGATCCCCTTATCTGCCTAAAATGATCCCATCACTGATCAAAATCTGTTCAACAATCATTCTTATATGGTTGAAATTCCCTTGGGTTGTGGCCTGAATCAGGCTGTGAATGTTGTGCCAGGCCAATAGTTCTATATGGGCCCCTGTGTGAGCCAATCATTGTGAGCAAAGCTGATTCCTTTTCTCAGTCTCCACTTTAAACACTGCTTGCCCTTAGGTGATTTTCTTTACATTTTGAAGCAGATTGCAAGACCCAATTTAGAGCCAATTGGAGTGTACAAAATATAGGGGGATTAATTAATGCACATTCCTTGGTCCCGCCTCATTAGTATTTAGTAGCTGTGCAATTGAAAATATACGCGAAATTCGTTGCATGTCAAAATGTTTCTTGTCACCCCTAGACTTTAATGCATTTAGGCAAATTGTCGCTGTTTCGTAAATTTTTGGCAAAATGGATGAGATTCACCTATCACTACATAGAGACACACAATATCTATGCAGGGTCAGACTGGGCCAGCAGGACACAGGGAAAAAACCCGCCGGCTCAGATCCGCGTTACGAAGGCTTCTAAATGCCAGAAAAGCTTTGTGCGCCGGTGCATACACTTGGATCGATGGGGCATGTGTATATACGCAGTCTGAATTGATGATGTACAAAAGGAGTAGTTATACTGTTAATTCCTGTTTAACTGAAGGTTAAACCTATGTGCTCCTCACCTGGTTACCGTGAAAGTGGTTCATCCAGCGCTCTATATGGGTTGAGTACCAGCCTGGAACAAGGCACCTATTCTGTAGGACTCGGAGTCTCTGGGGAGCGTCAGGCCCAGCTGTGATCACCTCCTGAAACGTGTACTTCATGGCCACAGCGTCATCGTGAGCCCTCTGATGCTAAGAGAGGGAAACACAGGGTTAAACATAAGAAGGTAAAAAACAGCCAGCACCAGCAAATGCCTCATGTATGTTCTTGCACATGTTATTACACGACACCCTGGAATGATTCTCTTGCGTGGTACCTTTTTGCAGTCTCCAGGCTGTGCCAGTACATACATAGGAAGAAAGTAGTGATAAGCAAAATGTTTCAGCAAGTATCGCCACGAAAATGACGCTCTAGACTCCAATGTGTGAAAAAAATTTATCACGCGTCAAAATGCATCGATCACAAGAAGACGGCTCTTGTAGTCTGTCCAGCCTGATTCTGGGCACATCACATCAGACGTGCAGGCTCTTTCAGTGTGGATCAGAGGAGTATTCTCATTGGAACCAAGTCCTGGTATCGAGTGATCATGCTCCTGGTTCTCAATCAGTGTTGGGAGCCTGCTTTATGTGACACTGCCAGACACAGCGATCACTAACTCAACTAGGTGATCCAACTGGGGTGCATTTGATGCAACTGTGGCTTACTATGGGGCGGAGTAGTTAGGCACTTAAGTTAAATTAAACTACCAGTAAGAAAGGTTAAATATAGACATAAAAGGTTGAACTTGATGGGTGTGTGTTAGTGATGTTCGGGCCGACCCCTGGACAAAATGCGCAGGGTGCGGGTTGAGCTCTTCTCCTGCTCTCCCTGCCTGCGACCTAGTACTGCCGGCTTTCGGCACCGGAATTTATAGACTTCGGCCTGCCCCACGGTGTGAGTCTATTATAAAGTGGAGCAGCGGGCCCGGGTCAGATGCGGGTAGGGAACGGGCGTGTTAGAGTCGGGTGTGGGTCAAGAAATTCTCGACCCGCACATCACTAGTATGTGTCTTTTTTCAACCTAACTTACTATGTTATTCATTTCAATATCCAAGGAAATGAAGAACATCAGCACATTTTACTCTACAATACTGGTCCCAAGCATTTTGGATAACAGGTCTCATACCTGTATATAGGTATTAACTATACACCACATATACACAAGTTTATGTTTCTGACATGTACCTGGTACCAGGAGTAGGCTCTGTCTGCAGGGTTGATGAGGATAGTAATTATTTTAGCTTTTGGCAGCAAGGCTGACACTCGACTGGGAGCCAATTCGGAATCAAAGTAGTTGGCGCTCTTTTCAAAGTAGAAATCAGATGTGGAGTTAGACGGAATGGGAAAAAACTCCATGAACCTAGCAAGATAAAAGAAATTTGACATTTTTTTGGTTTTTTGGCATAACCATGTGACCACTAGAGGACAGTTTCAATTAAATAAAAAATGATCTTACAATTTTCACTTTGCATTGGTTTAAAGGATAATTATTTAGAGGTAAGTGTATTGTATCTTCCAATAGCTTCACCAGGCAAGGTGTTATGAAGGTGTTATTGGCTCAGCTAACAGTTTTATTCTCTTCTCTGTGACAGACAGGGGTACATTTCTTTATCACCTTCCGCAGCAGTCCTGCTGTTTTATGATCCAATTAAAAGTATTCATAAGGGACATGGTCTAGCAGGTTCAGATTCATTAGGAGCACTTACAACAGTATACAGGGCAATAAATGGCACTCTCCATAGCAACAATAACTCTTTGTTTCCCCATAAATACCATAAAGCTACGCCACCATAGGCACTCACTATTTAGTGTCTATAAAATAGTTACCTGGATCTTGGAATTTTCCAAATAAAAACGTATGCTTTGCAACACCTGCTGCTTTGGTTTTTTTTTTTTTTTTCAGGCCTCTCCTTTTCATATTCCAAACTCTTATTCAAATCAATGCATGGTTGCTAAAGCAATTTTGACCCTAGCAATCAGATTGCTAAAAATTGCTAACCTAAAAAGCTGCTCAACAACAAGATAAATAACTCAAAAACCACAAATAACAAAACATAAAAATAATTTGCAAAAGTCTCAGAATATCACTCTCTACATTACACAGGTATGAGACCTGTTAGCTAGAATGTTTTGGATCATGGGGCTTTTCTAGATAAAAGATCTTTCCATAATTTGGGTTTGGGAACCCCTCTTAATTTTTTGGAATTTTGTTTATCATTGGCTGAGATTTCAAAGTAGCAACTTTCTTTTAATATATATAACAGGCCTTATGGAAACATAAAGTTTATTGGATTAACAGAAAATATGCATCATAACAAAATTAGACAGGTGCATAAATGTGGGCGCCCCAACAGAAATATTACATCAATACTTAGTTGAGTCTCCTTTTGCAAATGTAACAGCCTCTAGACGCCTCCTATAGCCTTTGATGAGTGTCTGGATTCTGGATGGCGGTATTTTTGACCATTCGTCCATACAAAATCTCTCCAGTTCAGTTAAATTTGATGGCTGCTGAGCATGGACAGCTTGCTTCAATTCATTCCATAGATTTTCCATGATATTCAAGTCGGGGGACATTCCAGAATATTGTACTTCTCCCTCTGCATAAATGCCTTTGTAGATTTCCAAGTGTGTTTAGGGTCAGTGTCTTGTTGGAATATCCAACCCCTGCGTAACTTCAACTTTGTGACTGATGCCTGAACATTATTCTGAAAAATTTGTTGATATTGGGTTGAATTCATGCGACTCTCAACTTTAACAAGGGCCCCAGTCCCTGAACTAGCCACACAGCCCCACAGCATGATGGAACCTCCACTGAATTTGACAGTAGGTAGCAGGTGTTTTTCTTGGAATGCAGTATTCTTCTTCTGCCATGCAAAGCACTTTTTTTTTTATGACCAAATAACTTCATTTTTGTCTCATCAATCCAAAGTTTTTTGTTCCAAAATGACTATGACTTGTCTAAATGAGCTTTTGCATACAAGTGACTCTGTTTGTGGTGTGATTACAGAAAGGGCTTCTTTCTCATCACCCTGCCATACAGATGTTCTTTGTGCGAATTGCACTGAATTGTAGAACGTTCATTCCTTACAGTTGAAACTGACAGTTTAAACCTCTGAGATTGCTTTTTGTAACCTTCCCCTAAACCATGCTGAACAATCTTTGTTTTCAGATCTTTTGAGAGTTGCTGTCACTCTTCAGAGGAGAGTCAAACAGAAACTTGCAACTGGCCACCTTAAATATCTTTTCTCATGATTGGACACACCTGCCTATGAATTTCAAGGCTTAACAAGCTAATCCAACCAATTTGGTGTTGTCAGTAATCAGTATTGAGTAGTTATATGCATTCAAATTAGCAAAATTACAAGGGTACCCAAATTTTTGCACAGCCAGTTTTTCACTTTTGATTTCATTTCATACAACTGAACACCGCTTCACTAAAAATCTTCAGAAAACACCCCAGTACTCAGATGTTCCTGGGAAATGAAAGACATACCCAGTGGCGTAACTACCGGGGGAGCAGGGGGTGCGATTGGGCCAGGGCCTGCACCCCCTCAGGGCCCCCGGCAGCTCGTGCGTCACTGATTTTGGGTGATTCCGGGCGGATTCTGGGCATAAGGAGGGGGGCGGGGGCCTGGCTCCACGTCCCGCGCCAGGGCCCGCCCCCCTCTAGTTACGTTGCTGGACATACCACTGTTATATTTTTTTTTGAAAGTGGAGTAAATTATTATGCAGGCTGAGAGGGGCTCCCAAAATGTTTTCATATAACTGTAAGTCTACTAGAAAATCATATAAACATTAAATAAATAAACCCAATAGGCTGGTTTTGCTTCCAATAAGAATTAATTATATCTTAGTTGGGATCAAGTACAAGCTACTGTTTTATCATTACAGAGAAAAAGGAAATCATTTTTAAAAATATGGATTATTTGATTATCATGGAGTCTATGGGAGATGGCTATCTTGTAATTCAGAGCTTTCTGGATGACGGGTTTCCGGGCATCATTTGATGTTTCTCTGGTCCATATTGAGCAACATTCCATGACCTTCCTTTTCTATACTAATTAATATTACATTCATTATATTAGCTCTGTAAAAAAACACAAAAAATGTTGGGGAGAGGAAGAGCCTAAAAGAAAACGCTGAGCAATTTTACAAAATAAAACCCGTTGTCCAGAAAGCTCCAAATTATGGAAAGTCCATCTCCAATAGACTCAATTTTATCCAAATAAAACAAAAAAAAATGTAAAAATCATTTACCTTTTTTTCTGTAATAATAAAACAGTAGCTTGTACTTGATCCAAACGAATTAATCCTTATTGGAAACAAAACCAGCCTATTGGGTTTAATGTTTACATGATTTACTAGTAGGCTTAAGGTATGAAGATCCAAATTACAAAAAGATCCCTTATCTAATCCTGAGCATTCTGGGTAATAGGTCCCATCCCTGTATTATAGTGCAGAATGTAGCTTATTTTGAAGTAGGGTTTACATTCCCTTTCTATTTCTATACATGTTCAGTTGTCATAGGTTATTCGGCATATACAGTCTTATTTACCATAGTCTGTGTTTAATTCTACTAGTGTGAGCTCTGCTAGTAGAACTGGAAGCCAATTATGGCAGAAATAATGGAGGAACAATTGATTTACAATCCAATAACTTTTAAACTAATCATCTCTCAGACACGAGAGTACAAAGTCATATAAAACACATATTGTGCTCTAAGCCTATATTTGTATAAAGTCAAATGCCCCCTTAATATACAACTTTACTGCTAAAATCTGAGCCGTCTACTGCTATCTTGTGGAATGACAGCTGCTTAGCGCTTCTAACTCGTACCAATCGATGCCTTTGTGGTAATTCTGTCCATTGAAAAACTGGATTTCTTCGAAGGTCTCAGAGCTGGGGTAATTGCTGCTCAAGTCCGAATGCATGCCCAGGAAAAGGTACAACGCAGTGGTGCCTGAAAGAAACAGAAGGTATGGAACAGTTATGTAAAGAACAATGCAGGGCTCTGGGAGTATGTTCAAAGCCTAATCTATGATTTGGGAAAGCCCTAAATGGTTTCATCAGAGCAGCAGGAAAAAATTAAAAACCCACTGTGACATCATCCTTGGGCAAATCACTTTTTCCTGGCACCTAAGGAGCTAAACCTCAGGCTAAACAGGCTAAAGTGAATTGCATTAACAGAAGTGGTTTAGCATTGAAAGGGATACCAATGACATCAGTTCCATGCTGGCCCCTATAAAAATATATGAAATTTCATGCTGATGCACTCCCATTAATCACATTATGCCATGACATTGCAGTTGAGTTTCTTGTTCGGAGACGTGTGTATCCACCGTGAATCCAGGGGCAAAAAGCAACAATACACACAGAGCTCCAGCAAAATGTACCTAATGGAATATACAGCCTGCTGTAAAGTGCAGAGTCTGGAGACGTGTGAATGGTACAAGACAAGGGCAATGTGTGATGCCACGGTATTTATGAGAATGCATAACCGCCCTGATAAGTGAGCTCCTACTGTGCCTAAATAAATTCAGAGTTAAGTGCTGCATGGAATTAGCGACTTCAGATAATAATTAGAAGACGGTTGATTAGAGAGGCATTATGTCAACAGAGCAATTAGCACCTAAGTTTAAAAAGTACAGCTTAATGCAAAATAACTTGTTTCCTGGTTTGACCCCGACCGACTGTCATTCACACTAAATTGTACTGTATGAGGAAAATTTCCATATACATGCATGGGACTCGGATTACTGACAACACCAAATTGGTTGGATTAGCTTGTTACGCCTTGAAATTCATAGGCAGGTGTGTCCAATCATGAGAAAAGATATTTAAGGTGGCCAGTTGCAAGTTTCTGTTTGACTCTCCTCTGAAGAGTGACAGCAACTCTCAAAAGATCTGAAAACAAAGATTGTTCAGTATCATGGTTTAGGGGAAGGTTACAAAAAGCTATATCAGAGGTTTAAACTGTCAGTTTCAACTGTAAGGAATGAACGTTCTACAATTCTGTATGGCAGGGTGATGAGAAAGAAGCCCTTTCTGCACTCACACCAAAAACAGAGTCAGGATAACGGATCTTTCCGTAATTTGGATCTTCATACCTAGAAAATCATGTTAACATTAAACAAACCCAATAGGCTGGTTTTGCTTCCAATAAGGATTCATTATCTCTTAGTTGGGATCAAGTACAAGCTACTGTTTTATTATTACAGAGAAAAGGGAAATCATTTTTTTTTTAAAAAATTTGGATTATTTGAATAAAATGGAGTCTATAGCAAAGGGCCTTTCCATAATTGGGAGTTTTCTAGATAACAGCTTCCAGATAACGGATTCCATACCTGGGTATTCAAAATAAGCACACAGCTGCCCGCCATCTTTGCTCTTGTTAGGCAATCTTATACATGCCAAAGGTTCTGCACATGCTCAGTGTGCTCTGGGCTGCTGTTAAGAAACTAAGTTGGGAGTTGTACCAGGGCAGACCAACAGTACATTATATTTTAATTACTGTATACACTTATACATCAGTTTTTGGTGTTTTAGTATAAATACTAAATAAAATCATTAAAGGAACACTAAGTTGGTCTTTAAATTCAGGTAACTGATAGCATCCCAGAGCACATGATGTGAACAGGGTTGGACTGGAGCATTGGGGGCCCACCGGGCTGTGACAACAAGGGCCCTCCCAGCAGTCGCTGGGGCCCCATCTGGACATTCAAATTTCCAGCGCACATGAGCAAAGTAAACACCGATGTGTTGTGGCTAATGGTTTTCTTTAGGGGGCGGCCGATCGGGGGAGCGGGTCTGGGCTGATGGGGGCCAGGACCCACCGGGTTTTTTCCCAGTACAAGCCTGGATGTGAATCAGGAAGAAGAAAAGAAGAGCTACTGGGGCTTTTGGTGGCTGGTACAGCAGCTGAAAACATATGGCATAACTTGGCAAGATATCGTTTTCTTTTAACCTTGAAAAAGCAAAAGCCCAAGCAGCAATGCCATTGCATTCGCCTGCCGGCTGGGACTGCCGTGGTTATATTAGCTGTTCTTCAGAGACTAAACTGGAATGGGTCAGAGCTGACTTATACAATCTATCTTGGCTCTGGAACTCTTGAGTTGTCTCCAGGCACTTACACAGTGCTGTGTGTGTATCCATGAGCAGTAGTGTGCCCATAGAGTAACCAGCTATGGAGGCATGCACAAGTAATATTAAACATGCATAAAATAATCTCACACGGATCCTATATTTAACATAAACGGTGATGTTATTGGTACAAGATGACGCTGCCCCTGTTCCCTAGCCTTTCTCAGAAACAGCCCAGCAACCTTGCAGCAAATATAAAATAATGGCACTTTCTATGCCTGTTTTAACTAGAAAGAAAAACAGCGAAAGTACTAGATGGAAAGAATGATGTCAGAAAATATTTTGTTAATATTAATCAATCTTGGCTTATTTCCCTATAATTCAGTTTACAGCTAAGAGCATGCAAGGCCTTTATTATGCTGCCTCGGCCACAAGCAGAACACTCTACACCAATTCTATAAGAATCTCACATTTCCTAACTTGGAGAGTATCAGGCAAAAATTGCAGCTGCAGTTCCCAGCACGAAACATTAGAAGAAAGAAAGCTGACAGCAAAGCGTTGGCCATTAGAGACATCATCATGCCCCTCACTGTTGTGCTGCTTTGCACATCTGGTAAAGATTTCAGCCTCCCTTATGAATACCAGGTATCATTACCACTGTTTTTGCAATTCTCACATTAAATACAGTACATATATCGCCACCTGCATAACATCCTGTACTAATCCTAACCCCCTCCTGCACTAATCTGAGTTCCCCTCTATTCACACAAACAAGCAGTAATCTCTTCTGCTCACACTAATAATCCCACCTCCATTGTTCCGAACAGAACATTCCAGAGCTGACATTGTACAGGTATGAGAATCCAGAAACCCATTATCCAGAAAGCTCCGAATTACAGAATGGCCATCTCCCATAGACTCAATTTTATCCAAATGAAAAAAATAATTTTCAGTTAAATTTATTTTTGTTTCTGTAATAATAAAAAAGTACTTTGTACTTGATCCCAAGTAAGATATAATTAATCCCTATTGGAAGCAAAACCAGCCTATTGGGTTTATTTAATGTTTACATGATTTTCTAGTAGATTTAAGTCTACAACAAATTATATATAATTATATTCAAGTTTTCACAAAATCCCCCTCATCTATTTGTTTTGGTTCTCCCGACGACGGTTCAAGGAGAACCGAAACGCATAGATTTTGTGAAAACATGGTATATCAAGCACCAATAAATGACTTTTTGGTGAGTGCTTTCATGGACTGCTACAATTACTTTTGGTTAGCACCCAGCAAATGATCATGTGAATGGTGAGTGCCGATAATCAATCTCTCTCTCTCGGACATTGATTACAGGTAATGCTAGAATGCACATAAAAATAAAACAAGTTAGGGACCGCCATTCTGGGTTTACCTTGACGTGGTATGGTGGCTTATCAATTTTATGATCATAACTTTGTAACAAAATAACCCCTGCTTTGGGTACATATGCAATAGCATTTATTATACTTATATATATACTTTAAAGACTTTAGAGTGCTCCCACAACCCCCCTGTTTTGATATATATATATATATATATATATACACACACACACACATATATATATGCATATATATATATATACATATATATATATATATATGCAATTAATTGTTAACAAAAATTTTTGCATTCAGTTGCCTACAGCTTAAAGGAACAGTAACACCAAAAAATTAAAGTGTTTTAAAGTAGTGACAATATCAGGTACTGTTGCCCTGCACTGATAAAAGAGATGTGTTTGCTTCACAGACACTACTATAGTTTATATAAACAAGCTACTGTGTAGCAATGGAGGAAACTGAAAAAAGTCTATATGGCACAGGTTAATAGCGGATCACAGATAACACCATTATGTTCTATCTGCTGTGTAACCTGAGCCTTGTCTCCTTTGAATGGCTGCCCCCATGGCTACACAGCAGCTTATTTGTATAAAAAATAGTAGTGTTTCTGAAGCAAACACAGCAGTTTTACCAGGGCAGGGCAACACTGCATTATATTTTTATTACTTTAAAACACTTTCATTTTTTGATGTTACTGTTCCTTAAAATTCACAAGAGTTTGGGTTCAGTTCAGGCTATACCAACCTAACTTTTTATTATTCTTCTCCTATGTGTGTTACCATAGACTTAAAGAGATTTATTGACACACTCCCCACAACTCCAAGCCACCTCCATTGTCCCCGCCCCCACACCACCCAATACTGTCAAAAGTGTCCCTATCTTTGTGCCTACTATGCACCAACTCATCTGGAACATGAGTAGCTGAAGCTAGGTCTATATGGTCTTCAACTCATGCTTAGTGTCAGAAATCTAACAGATGATCCTTGCCAAACATATTTATATAGCAGGCACTTTTTGACAGTAACTGGGGGTGCATGAGGGGGTGTAGAGTTGGTGAGAGGGTTTCCTTACCTTACATATTTCCTTACCAGCAGTGTCAAGCTGATTGTGGCCAGAAAACATGCAAATCAGCCAAAATTAGCTAAAAGGGGGTTGCAATACAATTAAAGTCATGTAGCTTGAGTGCAGCGTTTTGCCACAACTTCGTGGCAAAGCAAATGGCTGGTATGTTATGTGCTTTATTCTGTATTCCTTCTGTAAACTCAAGAAAGGACACATACCAGTTTTTTGAGGTCCAATGATGAGAAGTTTAGGGAAACGGTCACAAGTCTTTTCTTTTGACCAAATGTCTTTGTGTCTTTTATCTTCACATGGATCCTGAAGAAATAAAAACACAACATTTGAGCCCTTTTTTGTGAAAACTTTTGATTCTGGTCGTCCTCTAGTTAGTCATATGGTTTGTTTAATTCAGGAATGGTACTATTACACCATCTTAACTCGGTCTCAGCATATAGTCTCATAAAATAGTGAATAAACCGATGGCTAATGCATAATCTTATCTGCTGCTTGATTTTTATTCATACACGCCATGTTTTGGTGTTTCCCCCTTTCTCAAGTGGGAAAAGGTGGTTGAGAAAAGGCAAAGTGAGTCCGTTGGCGTTTAGAGAAGCTAAATTAACTAATTATATAAAGGGATTCTGTCCAGGGGAAACATGTTTAAGCATCAGATAACAGTGCTGCTCCAGCAGACTTCTGCACTGAAATCTGTTTTTCAAAAGAGCAGACAGATTTTTTTTTATATTTCATTTTGAAATCTGACATGGGGCTAGACATACTGCCAGTTCCCCAGCTGCCCCCAGTCACGTTACTTGTGCTCTGATAAACTTCGGTCTCTTTACTGCTGTACTGAAAGTTGGAGTGATATCACCCACCTCCCTTACTCCCTACAGCCCTTCAGCAGAACAATGGGAAGGTAACAAGATAACAGCTTCCTGACACAAAATAACAGCTCCTTGGTAGATATGAAAACAGCACTCAATAGTAAAAATCCAAGTTCTACTGTGACTCCTTCAATTACACTGAATAGGAGAAACAATAGCTTAACTGAAAGCAGTTCCATCATGAAGTGCTGCCTCTTTGTGAAAGCACAGGATCAGGCTAAATGACCTGAGATGGCTGCCTATACACCAATATCACAACAACAAAAAAATACTCTTGTTGGTTCAGGAATAACATTTTATATGATAGAGTGAATTATTTGCAGTGTAATTTAGAAATAAAAACAGCACCATAAAAATAATGGCACAATCCCTTTAAGGCTTGAACGAAATAATGGTAGATTAATAGTTGGTAAGCGCAGTTGTGTGAAATATTGTTTTAATTTAGCTTTAGCTTCTTGTTATTTCCTACACTAAACAGGGAAAAAGTGAAACTGAAAGTACTGTCCTATAGCAACTTCCTGGTTCTTCAGAGCAAAAATGGAAAGAAAGATAAATAAATGTGAGATAAGAACCTGCCACAGAGGGTCCTTCTCCTCTGGGAAGATCTGGAAATACTTATGCGCGAGCTGTACAGGAGGCAGAGTCTCCAGCTTCAGATTTGTCCAGGTGTTCAGAAACTGCACCAGATGCTTGAAGGTGTAGAGTCCCAGGCGGTCGTTGCCGTAGTTAGACAAGTGGGTCATGAAAATGCTGATCTGAAGCAACACACCACAGTTAGTATGGAAACAAAACACCTGGAGAACACATATAGATAAGAATTTCTTATACAGAGCAACAGCAGCAAATGAGATTGACAAGATCATCAAAGGAAATCATGTTGGCACCCCAGATGTTTTAACCTTTCTTTCTTGTTTAAAGTCATCCTGCACTTGGGGCTGCCTAACATTTGGCACCCCCAAGTGCACGATTGACGATCCTTCTCCTTTAAATACAGCCATTACTGTTGGAAGGTTTGCTCGTCTGTACAGACAATTGCCCTCTGATCAGTGTATGGCATAGCTAAAATGGTTTCCAGCAAACGGAGATAATATATTAAGCTTTTTGGGAAGATTCCTCTCATAAGTCATTTCCAGTATGACAAAGTGTGCAGTATCTATAGCTTGCTGCTTGGCTTCATTTATTTTTCATTTGATTTTTGTGCCTTTGAATTGTCTATCTACTGTGCCTTCCAACAACCTGAACTCTATATCTGAATATCTAATCTATGAGACTTGCATTTTAGGCGTCATTCTCACTGTACTAGTTATTTTTACAAGTTATCTTTCAA
This sequence comes from Xenopus petersii, assembly GCA_038501925.1. Taxonomy (NCBI): domain Eukaryota; kingdom Metazoa; phylum Chordata; class Amphibia; order Anura; family Pipidae; genus Xenopus; species Xenopus petersii. The sequence continues at coordinate 22,923,326 of CM076676.1, forward strand.
TCAAGCAAATTCCAGCTGAGTTGCTACAGTCAGGGACCCTAGCAACAGCACTTCCAGACTGAAGAACCACACAAGGATGCAAAGAAAAATGCAAAACTGGAGACAGTCTTTAAATTAACTTTTAGTATGATGTAGAGCAGAGGGTCCCAACCTTTTTTACCTGTGAGCCACATTCAAATTGAAAAAGAGTTGGGGAGCAACACAAGCATGAAAAGACCCCTTGGGGTGCCAAATAAGGGCTGTAATTGGTTATTTGGTAGCTCCTATGTGGACTGGCAGCTTACAAGAGACTCTTCTTTGGACTATACTTGGTTATTATGCAATTAAAACTTGCTTCCAAGCCTGGAAATCAAAAATAAGCACCTGCTTTGAGGCCACTGAGAGCAACATCCAAGGGGTTGAGAGCAACATGTAACTCACGAGCTACTGGTTGGTGAACACTGGTGTAGAGAGTAACTTTTTTTTAGACAAATTGCAATTGGTTTTAATTTTTTTTTACTATTTGTGGTTTTTAAGTTATTTATTCAGCTGCTCCCAAGTTAGCAATCTCAGCAATCTGGTTGCTAGGGTCCAAATTATTGTAGCAACTATGCATTGATTTGAATAAGAAACTGGAATATGAATAGGAAAGGGTCTGAATAGAAAGATAAGTAATAAAAAGTAGCAATAAATGTAAGTGTAGCCTTTTTTAGGTGCCCCCCCCTGAAATCCAGAAAGTCAGAAGAAGGCAAATAACTATGAAAACGAAAAAATGAAGACCAGATGAAAAATGCTTAGAATTTGCCATTGTATAACATACTAAAGTTAAAGGGATACTGTCATGGGAAAACATGTTTTTTTTCAAAACGCATCAGTTAATAGTACTGCTCCAGCAGAATTCTGCACTGAAATCCATTTCTCAAAAGAGCAAACAGATTTATTTATATTCAATTTTGACTTGTGCCTGCACTTTAGGATGGAATTACTTTCTGGCAGGCTGTTATTTCTCCTACTTAATGTAACTGAATCAGTCTCAGTGGGACTTGGCTTTTACTATTGAGTGTTGTTCTTAGATCTACCAGGCAGCTGTTATCTTGTGTTAGGGAGCTGTTATCTAGTTACCTTACATTTGTTCTGTTAGTACTGTTGTTGGGGGGGGGGGGTGATATCACTCCAACTTGCAGTACAGCAGTAAAGAGTGACTGAAGTTTATAAGAGCTCAAGTCACATGACTGGGGGTAGCTGGGAAATTGACAATATGTCTAGCCCCATGTCAGATTTCAAAATTGAATATAACAAAATCTGTTTGCTCTTTTGAAAAAATGGATTTCAGTGCAGAAGTTTGCAGGAGCAGCACTATTAACTGATGTGTTTTTTCCCATGACAGTATCCCCTTAACTTCAAGGTGAACCAGCCCTTTTAAAAGGAACGGGAAGGCTGCCAATTTATTAGAGGATGCAATAATGCACATGGAAATGGTCAGTGGAAGCAGGTCTCCTTAGTTCCAGATCTGCTAATGACGCAGGTAGTCAGGTATAGGAATGTAGATTATTATAGGGGTACAACAAAAACAGTTGCTACCCGGTCTATTCCCTTCCTTACCAAATACCACTATTTACACTAAAATAGAATTTTAAAGTGAACCAACTTACTGTAGAATCAACTATTTATGGTTATTTCAGAGACACCTAGGGGAAAGTCATGAAAAAGGCAACAATAGTGAGGTATATATAACACTACTGATGTATACAAATAAACGGCAAGCAGTGACCAACACCCTCCAGGATAAACACTCACGGAGGGCAAAGGAACAACTTCTGGGAAGCGTAATCAATGGGATCCCATTTGAGCACTTTCGTGCAACACCACAGTTCCTTGTTCCCCGGACACATTCAGCGCAGAAAAGCTTCAAGCACCAATTAGGCCTTAATTAAATATTGATACAGCATTTAATGGCTCTTTTATTGTTCTCAGCGTGCCAGCAGTTTATTGAATTGATTGAATGTAACTGCCTGAGATATGCACCTGAGATTCATAGCCAGGATCCAGTAGCCTCATATATTCCTGTTTATGGCTTTTAAGCGGAGTATCAGGAAATACTTGAGCGCTGGCTCACTTTCTGGATTCCAAATAAATGTCTAGGGTGAATGATAAACAGTATGGAGTGACGTCTAGATGGTTCAGAAACACAAATCTCAGGATAGAAGGCAGAATGCTACATATGGCAGCCAGCTTCCAAGGGCCTGTATGACAGGCTGAACGGGAAATTCCAATGGGACCCAAAATACTAAGTAGGCCCCTTTATCGACCAAGTGTGCATATTATTCCAATATATGTGTTAGAGTATAGTACAGATGAAGCACCTTCAGTTACAGCCCTTTCCCCAGAAATTGCTTATTCCCCCAACACCACCTTGCTATATACACTATATAAGTATGGGGACCTGTTATCCAGAATGTTCGGGACCTGTGGTTTTCCATATAACGGAACTTCTGTAATTTGGATCTTCATACCTGAGAACTAAACCCTAAAAACCAATACGGCTAGAAATGGCATATTTTATATATTGAACCAGCCAAAGGGATCATCATGTCTATAGTAGTAATGATTCAGGCATTCAAAATTGTCACATCTTGGATTTTGTTAGGAGTGTTTGCGACACTCTCATGCTCAGTGGGCTTTGAGCTGCTGTTGAGAAGCTAAGCTTAGGGGTCGTCACAAGTCATCAAGCAGAAAATGAGGTTTGCCTGTCATATAAGATGATGCTGCAGGGCTGATTATTTATTCTGATGTAAATTGTGCTGGTTTCTGTGCTGCCGTGTACAAATAATCTGAATAATTTACTATCAGACGAATTTTGTGCCATATATATATATATATATATATATATATATATATATATATATATATATATATATATATATATATATATATATATATATATAGTACATTGTACATCGGTCCCTAAACTCAGGTAAATGACAGCGGCACAGAGCATTAAATCAACCCAATAGGCTGGCTTTGCTTCCAAAGAGGATTCATTTGTTTGGATCAAGTACAGGGTACTGCTTTATTACTACAGAGAAAAAAGGAAATCCTTTTTAAAATTTTGAATTACTTGGATAAAAATGGAGTCTATAGGAAATACCCTTTCTGTAATTCTGAGTTTTCTGGATGACGGATTTCCAGATAACGGATCCCATACCTAGCTATAGTACAGCTGGAGGACAGCAAGTTGAAAATCCCTGTTACACATCGTGTATTTTATTTTTCACTTAGGGGTCCCTGGCCCCCTGTGTCCCTCCCCTTTTAGTCAAACTTACAGGGTTGAGCAAGACAGTCAGGAAAAGTTCCCCTCCATTAATGATCTTGTCTAATTCCACAGGCCCACCAGGATATTCATTATAGAATATGGTGTGCGTGAAGAGGCCACATGTTTGCCGCGGAAGGACCTGTAAATGAAAGGAAAACAATAAATGGATGTAAAAAACAGTGCACTAGCAATTTTAGGGGTGTGAGGTAAAAGTACACTCCTAAGCCTGGCACCTAGGGTATAAAAGGTTAGAATTTGTTTTATTATTTAACTGCTACTGGGAAGGTGGCCCGTGGGTGGTCTTCCAAATGCCGGCTTCCGACTTCCGGGTTGAACTTTTGTAGACACACACTGATCGCCCCGCCGCTTTTGTGACATCATCGGCGAGGCGGTCTATAAAAGGAACACGGAAGTCGGGCTCAAGCGGGCGCAGGTGGTGGGAGGGCGGATGGCAGGCGACGGTCGGGAAAAGCCCGCCCGGCACATCACTACTGCACAGATTTTCCTTGTATTTGCAATACGCTTTGTTTACCCATGGGCAAAAACTAACTTGATGCCTATTTTTATTGCATTGAAGTAAATTTAATTTATCAGGTAATTAATAGTAATGATTATTACATGGAACCTGAGCAAAATGTATAGTCTTACCACACCACAGGTAAGGCCGCAAGCACACAAGTTGAAGGGCATTGCTGTACTCAGCCTGCAAAAACAGGATCCGCTCCATGTCCCCAGGGCGGGACTGAACCAGCGGGCACCTCCAGCCCAAAGTGGGCCCTGCACCCATCAGTCCAACCCTGCTTAATTGATTTGAATCTTGATCCGCCTGCACGCGCACACATGCAGCAGAGGTAAGCCAGGAGATGCCTCCTTTCACGTCTTTGTGTTGACCTCCGCTTAGGGATGCACCGAATCCACTTTTTTGGATTCGGCCGAACCCCCGAATCCTTCACGAAGGATTCGGCTGAATACCGAACCGAATCCGAACCCTAATTTGCATATGCAAATTAGGAGTGGGAAGGGGAAAACATTTTTTACTTCCTTGTTTACTGACAAAAAGTCACGCAATTTCCCTCCCTGCCCCTAATTTGCATATGCAAATTAGGATTCGGATTCGGTTCGGCCGGGCAGAAGGATTCGGCCGAATCCGAATCCTGCTGAAAAAGGCCGAATCCCGAACCGAATCCTGGATTCGGTGCATCCCTACCTCCGCTGCATATATGCGTTTGCAGGCAGATCAGATTCAAATCAATTAAGCAGGGACATGCAGGGTCGGACTGGTGGGTGCAGGGCCCACCTGAGCTGCAGGGGCCCCCGCACCTCCAAAGGGGCCATCACAGCTCCCCTACACCCCCAAGCAAGGCAGATCAGATTCAAATCAATTGAGCAGGGACACGAAGTGGATCCGATGCATATGTTTGCAGGCTGAGCGCAGCAGAGGGTTCAGGGAACATATTATTACAGAGCTCACAGTATCTTCTTGCATTTTACTTTATTGGGAGGAAGGACAGGCTAAAGCTCATTATACACAGCTCATGTATGTCTACACTATCAAAAGAATACAAAACAGATATTGTTTGCTATTAAAATGAAATGAAAACACTGGCATGTTATAAACAGGCGTAGAGTGCCTGTAAGAAGACCTGGTTTAGCTGCCTACAGTAGCGCTGCCTCATTCAGCAGGCATTTACTCATGATAGAACTGCAGTACAAATAAACCGAATGAAAGATTGCTGCCAGAGCGAGACCCTTTATCAAAGCCTTAGTACAAACTAATCCTATGTGAACCCGTATTCAGAACACTAGCAAGCATATGGAACCGCTCACATGCCTGGGCAGAGCTTAACCCCCTCCTGCCCACACGTGGAGTTACTCTGAACAATAGGAATGCTACGGAAAGGAAGCCTGGGATAAAACAGGTGGCTTACAGTGGAGACAAAGGAAACATATATAACTTGATTTTTTTTTTCCTTTAAAGGTGAACTGTCACTATAACTATAAAAGTGTCTAAGACTGGGTTAGGGGTTAGAAAAGGGCAGACTTATTTGTCCTGTATAGGCTGCAGCCCTGAACCAAGTTCTATAGGCAATAACCCTTGTGTTCCTATACAGAATGGAATCTGTAGCACATATAGATGTATTACTTTTTTCTTACAGTTGTTTATATATTTAGCTATTGATACAGTAGGCATTCTGCAACTTAACTTTTTCCCACCCGACAAAAAGAGCATGGCTGAATTTTTGGCAGTAGGAAAAATATATTAGGTAAAGTAAGCCCTATATTAAAACCATTTAGTGATTTTCCCCAATATCATCAGTTCCCCTTTAATGGAGAAAAATCAAGTTCTCGTTTTTAGGTTGGAACAAAATTCAATACTTATGACACATATGGTGCAGACAGTACTCTATTCATTTTATTCCTGAAAAAAATGTCCGTGGCCGCGTATATACCAAATACTTTATTATAGTCTGATCCATGTGTATCACATCTGCAGTTTTAGCAAGCCTTGGAATTCTGAAGTTCTAATGAAACATCAGCTATGACACAGCCTGTACCTTTAAGAATTTCCATATTTACAATTTTTTGCATGATAAATCTACATCCCTTTCTTAAGAAGTGCCAAAGACTAGATTGGAAAGCTTATAACCCCCTCCCCACCACCAACTGCAAAACTCTTCTTGTATATGACAAACCTCACCATTATTCCATTGTGAACAAAGCCCCTGCGGTACCGAGCAGGTTTCAGATGAGGGTATTCTTCTGTGCTTGTAATCTTGATCCCCCATATCTGTTTCCAAGCTTCGTACAACTGTACATGGACTGGATATACACCAGAATGATGAGGGGCCACAGCATACCCCATATCCGTAGGTATACCATGATCCTACATGGACAGGCAAGAACATAGGACACATTTTTGTTAACAGAAAGCACATACATGATTGTAATTAGCAAAACATGGTCTGTGAAGTAGGAACTGCAGCTTCCAACAACAACATTGTTTCATAAAGATATCACCTACCACAGCGAATTTCCTGTTTAAGGCCATTTGCTCGGCCAGCACAGACTGGTTGTGGAAGAGGTGGGGTTGCATGTGACTCCACATGTGGGGAAACCACCAGAATTGTTTCACGTAGGAGAGCAGCAAGTCGTCCCCTTCATCCTCAGCATCTGTACCTGGACCGATGACAGAAATGCTCAAAGCATGACAGACAGTATGTGTATCTTACGCTTAAGTATCTGAACAGCTTGTTGGATAGATCATTCTTCCTGTTAGGTTTTTAAAGTCTGACATCTTTAACAAAACCTCTATGGTTCCAACTTTTTAAGACACTCATAAACATTGGACTTTTTCCAAACTACAGACTATGTAACTGCCCATTAGGTATTTTTAGCCTATACCTGGAGTTCTTATTAATCTAAAAGATGTGTGAAGAACATAGCGCTTGGGCAGTGTAGACAGGGGGAGGTGGAGCCCACCAGTAAACCCAGGAAAAGGGCCCACCAGTCACACTCCTCATCCATCCCCCTACCCAAGGGCGACCACTCCAGATGCACTCTTCCCATCGATCCAGCACACAACTCTCACCCCTCATAAATAAATGCCAACATTGCACAGTGGATTACCTCCTGTTATGTTTAGGCCCCCTACTGCTCCACCATTACACCAAACAGCCTGCCAAGTTGCCTAGGAAGAAAGGGACGAATAGGTATTCTACTGGCGACCCTGATGGACCAGTCCAGCACTATACTTGGGGTAGACACAGTGCATTATCAAAACTGCACCAGGCTCCCCGCTAAATAAAAATGTGGAGGGGCCCAGTGAGCATTACCTGTCCCACTTAAATTAGTGCAATTTAAAGGAGAAGAGTGGCAGGGATTTTAATACTATAAAGGAAGCCAACCCAGCGGATCCACATTCAAATATAAAAAGAGTTGGGGTGCAACACAAGCATAAAAAAAGTTACTGTGGGCTACAAACAAGGGCTGTGATTGGCTAGCCCCTATGTGGGCTGGCAGCCTACAGAAGGCTGTTTGGTAGTACAACTGGTTTTTATACATGCCTCCAAGCCAGGAGGTGCACCTGCTTTGAGGTCACTGGGAGCCTCTGGTTGGGGATTACTGGTATAGACCATTATGAACATATTTATGGTATACGCTGCCATTTCCAACATTTTCTATATTAGAGTACAAAAGATGCAATTCATTGACAGTTGGAGATCTTTTCATTAACAAGCAAATGTGAGGTTCCTATAGGTTCTCATCCTCTCTTAGATCTGCTGTTGCTCACCTGTATGGAAAAACTTGCCAGAGAAGCCAAGATTGAAGGTAAAGTTGGGGATGTGTGTTCGTAACTCTATCTGTGTGTCATACAGTGCCTGTATTAACATAAAATGCAGATCATATTAGCAGTCTAAGGACAATGCAGCTATAAACACCAAAAGCAGCACCTTTTAAGGCCCCTATAAAAGCTGCTGACAGACCAAGTCGGCAGCTTATGGGCCCGTGTGTAGAGCCCCACGACCGATATCTGGCGAAAGTCAGCCAGATGCCGATCAGGCTGGTTAGAATATCCCGTCAGATCGCGGCCGCATCTTTTCGTCGATGCGGTCCCGCGATCCGACCCCCCGTTTAACCACCGTTCTGATCCGATCGTTGGGCGCCACCTTTAGCCATAAAAGAAAAGCTACCCCTTCAATTTTCTTTCTTTGCTTAATTCAGGAATTTTTAACTATCAATTGGGATATAAAAATGTTTTGTTTGTTTTTTTAGGTTGTGATCCCTTTAATAAAGGCTCATTTTCTGACAATAGTCATGAAATTAGTTGCACATTTAAACCAATTTTCAGGCATTGCAATAAAAACCTTATGCTTCGTTTACCATGTTATGATTCTGTTTACAGTTTCAGTAAACATTGTTTTCCCAATTTTCTTTTATATTCAACTCACACAGGCTTCTATGGTCTCATAGGGGCAGATATACTTGAATTCAAATGGGGAATTCCAGCAGTTGCAAATTTTTGTCATTGTCACTGTTATTAATATTACCGACTACCTGTAAGATTTTTCCGTAAAAAATTAACAAATTTAACAAAGCAGATCAACGTGCCAATATGTCAGTACTGCTTTGAGCAGTCACATGTCATTCCGTTCTATGCAGTGTTAGAAAAACTCCAATTCATAATGCTGGAAAATTAACCAGCGCCCTTCTTACCTTCACATCTTCCACCTTCATGCGAGTTCCTTCCTTCCCAACAAAGATATCGTCAATGTCTACTAGCACATAGCGGTTAAGGGGTAGCGACAATCGTTTTCCCGTAAGGAATGACACCGCATCAACAAACACTAGTTTGTGTAGCCAGAAGTTAAGATTGTTGCCAAACAGAACCCTCTGGATACCATCATGAAGTCCCAGGTCTTGGACCACAGTGGTGTGGAGGGCTGCGTCGACGCTGAGGTGAGGTATACTCTCTGCCGACTTGGTTTTAGCTAAAAGAACAGGTTCATAGGTGGAATGATTGGATTGGAAGACGGTCCAATCTTCCCCAGGGAGATCCCCCTTTTCCACCTGGTTGGGTCGTGTTATGTAAAGAAGAGGGGACTTAGGATTGATGCTGCAGTCTTTCAGACCAAGATTTGAGTGAAGGTACAGGGGGAATCCTTTAAGCTGGGCGCTCAGCAGACTGTTCTCGTTGGCCTGTGGTTGAGAGAAATGCAAACCATAAGTACTTTTTTGGCAAAAATGATCCAATGATACACACTTTGGATATCAAAGAACCAGAGACTGTGACAAAATGCTTACACTATAGTACAGGTATGGGATCCGTTATCCGAAAGCTCCAAATTACGGAAAGGTTGTCCATTTTATTCAAATTATCTACATTTTTAAAAATGATTTCCTTTTTCTCTGTAATAATAAAACAGTAGCTTGTACTTGATTCATTAATCCTTACTGGAAGCAAAACCAACCTATTGAGTTTATTTAATGTTTACATGATTTTCGAGTAGATTTAAGGTATGAAGATCCAAATTACAGGAAAGATCCCATATCTGGTCCCGAGCATTCTGGATAACAGGTCCCATACCTGTACAAACATTTACTTATGGAATGTTTAAATGGAGAATTAGCAAACCGCACTCTCCTCTACTAAGGCACATAATAATTCCACAATGCTAACTGGATTTTCATATGGCTTTTCTAGTCTTATGAAGATTTATGTTATACCTCCGCACAATCATTTTCTCTCCTTTCCCTTATGACACAAACCAGTGGATGCCATGAATGTGCTGACCAGTTCTGACTTTAATAAGTAGGAATAAAAAAAAAATAGATGATAATGCCAGTCTGGTGCTGCCTCCAAATTGTTTTCAATTATCCCAATAAAAACAAATTATTGGGGCAGCATACCCCATATACTACACTGATCCACTATAGCATAATAAATAGGATTTATATTGAAACTGTGTTCTGCCTATATATTAATTTAAAACAAATCTATATTTTATTGTGTTTTAATATAGTGCACAATTTGATCATAGCTATGTTTAAAAGGAGATAATGAGCTCTGTATAAACAAACCCCTTCTTTCTACCAGTCCCAGTCTGTGCCAGGGTTTCTAATAACAGGTAGCTTATTATACAGAGGATACATTTGATCAACTACATTCTCCTCTATACAAGAAGTCAGAAAGTGAAACCGCTTTTAGTTTAATAATATATAAATATGAGGAAAAAAAAGGTCAGCACAAGCCATTTGGTACTCCATATGGTGGTGCTCACTAATATAACCCTGGGCCGGTGCAATTTTCTGCTGATAGGAGCACCGGCCCGGGTTTACAGTTAAGTCAGTACAATCACTTGGGGGTGCCTAACATTTGGCACCCCCAAGTGCACCATGTCTTTGCTTCTCCTTTAAAGGTGTCGTTGACCTTCAAGTTAACTTTTAATATGTTATTAAATGCCCTATTCCTAGCAACTATGCCACTGGTCTTCGTTATTTATTTTGTTTTCCTTTAATATTTATTTGCCTCATATTTCTACATCAAGTTTCAAGTGGGAGTCACTGACCCCAGTAGTCAAAAAACTGTGATCTTATAATTTTATTGCTAATCTTTACCTGCTTTTCTTCTATTGGGCGGGGAGAAGTCAGGGAGCGCAGAGTTGCATGCAGGGGGAAGCAGATATGGGCTAGCAGGGCCCACGAGGGCTGGGGCCCACCAGGTTTTTTCCTGTTGTCCCACTGACCCAGCCTGACCCTGAATACATACACTGTATCCAGAGAAGCCTTGTTCCGAACAATCCAATTATACTAATATACCGTGCTGTCTATTTAATGGAAAAACATATGAAAGCTAAACAGTAATTATAAATTCTGTATATTTTTCCATTTAAATTGCCAACAGCAGAAGAAAAAAAAGTATATGGCCTGTAACAAAAGAATAATCATTTTAATTTTCGTAGTGCTGGTGAGAAAATTAGGTTCCCAAAACACCCCACTGGTGCAAATTACAGGGCAATCACGAGGACTTATTTTCTGTAATAAAAGCATTTTTTCTCCTTTTGTGGAAACATTTCCATATAAAATGTTAAAGAGATGGTAGCGTCACGCTGAAGTCTTAATTGCTACAATGCAGCAAATACAATCAGTGGCCAATTAATATAACAATGAAAAGTTTGTTATGGAAAAGTCTAAAATGTAACTAATACACTATTCCCCATATGTAATAAAGGCAATAAGTTTGCCGGGGAGCAGTAACCCACAGTAACCAATAAGACGCTTGCATTTAGGTGACTAATAAATTCTACCTGCTGATTGGTTACTATGGGTTACTGCCCTGGGCCTTATATTACATACAGTAACTCCATAAATGGGTAAACATTTACATGCACCTGCCTGTCCAACATCTCATTCCTGAACCAAGGCTATTAAAGGGGTTGTTCATCTTTAAAGTAAGTGTTACTATGATGTAGAGAGTGATGTTCTGAGACAATTTGCAATTGGGTTTCATTTTTTATTATTTGGGGTATTTGAGTTATTTGGCTTTTTATTCAGCAGCTCTCCAGAGTCTAAATTACTATAGCAACCATGCATTGATTTTCATAAGAAACTGGGATAGGAGTGGGCGAGGGCTTGAATAGAAATATGAGGAATAAAAAATAGCAATAACAATACATTTGTAGCTTTACAGAGCATTAGGTGTTTTTAAAAATGACCCCCCACTTGAAAGCTGGAAAAAGAACAGGGCAAATAAATAAAAAATTATAAAAAATGTAAAAGTTGCTCATAACTAATTCTAAAAGTTACACTACAGGTGAACAACCCCTATAATAAAAAGTTGAGCCTCCCTCTGCTGCTATAACAGTGGATGGATGGGATGTGCTTCCATTTACCACAAGAACTTTATTGAGGTTGTGCACTGATAGGGAGGGTTCATCATGTACCCTATACCTCTTCCTTACAGCTACGATTGGGGGAAGCAATATTAGTTTTCAGCTGGGAGTGGGTTAATGGAAGGGTCCATTCTGACCCTGTCTCTCCACTAGGCCTTTGGGCCTATACCCATAAAAGCAAAAAATGGCCATTCATGGGGTGATCCCTGTAGGTATCTAACCAACGTGAGGGACGATACAGGTAATGGCCAATATCAGGGGCGATCCTAGCCCCTTTGCCGCCTGAGTAGTTATACCAGGCAGTGGCATAACTACTGGGGGAGCAAAGGGTGCAATTGCACCAGGGTCTGTGGCCCGTGGGAGATAGCACCGCTGCTCGGCAGTAAGGAAACCATGCATCTAGAGGGGTGGGGGTCGACTGCACATCCTGTACCCCGGACCTGGAAGTGATTACTGTTACCAGGAGCTGCATTGCCATCCCTGGTAACCAGTGGCCGCTATTGTACTGATAATATACAGCCTACAACAACTGAAACAAGAGAAAATGAAGGGGAGCTATAGCTGCTGTTGGTCATTTTGGTATCAACATGTGGTTTTCAGAAAATTCACATTGGTACAGGTTTTTATTCACAGTTGGACTTTAGAGAAAACTGGGGCTCATTTATAAACAGTGAGCAAATTTGCGCCTGGGCATTAGCACATAGCAACCCGATCAGTTGAGCACTAAGAGTAATCATCCGATTGATTGTCATGGGTTACTGCCCAGGTGCAAATTTGTTACTGCCCAGGTGCAAATTTGTGTTTATAAAGGACCCTCACTGTGTTCATTCCAAGGTCATTTAGTGATAATGGCCCTCTAAGCAACAATGGTTTACTTCAAAACCACAAACCAATTAAATTTAGGTACAAAGCTTGAAATCACTATAACGCATAGCAAAATGCCTTTTAAATAGATTTTTTTTTCTGTATTACCTTGTATTTGATTCATTTTCCAGCCTAGAATAAAAAGCCTACTGACAAAATAATCAGCATGGGATAATCAGGTTGCAGATGTACAATTACAGGTACCTTGAGCCTTTTGGTATTAGAAACAAGGGATTAAGCTTTTATTCAAGGGAAGGGGGTGGATAATGACTCATTAACATAATGCGCTTAAGCAATGGCATTTTCATCTGTGCTAAATGAGTTACTTTACCACCTGTAAGCACAGGGCTCAGGACATGGGACATATTCTCTGCTGGCATCGCACATCGCTATTAACCTTTATGTAATGACCCCTATTTGTTCTATTAATTTACTGGTCTGTTGGACAGTGCAGTGTTCGTAAGTAGCGCTATATAAATAAAATAAACATTTTCATACATAGATACATCATGAGGGTTGGCTCTTGCTCCCCCCCATTCTATTTGGTCAAACAAGCAGATCAATGGAATCTGGTATTGCAGGTGCATGGCCAAACTTTACAATAGTTTCACTTTATGGCAAAGGCACAAAGTCTGAGTCAGAACATTTTGTTGCCTGAGCAATTTCCAGCTCAGTGAGTGGGCAACAATATGCTTGGAATACATCCATTTCAGTGACAAATGCCTGGACCAACCACAACAGCCTACAGGTAAGGGTTTCGTTATCCGGAAACCCGTTATCCAGAAAGCTCCAAATTACGGAAAGGCCGTCTCCCTAAAGCTGACAACGCGCGGGCCAATATAAGCTGCTGACAGACCAAGTCGCCAGCTTATTGGATGGTGTATGGAGCCCTCCGACAGGGATTCCCTGACCGATATTTGGGCGAAAATAGTCCAGATGTTGATTGGGCAGGTTTGAAAATCCAGTTGGTTAGAGGACCGCATCCGTTTGTTGGTGTAGTCCTCGATCCAACCGCCTGTATTATCAGCCCACGATCGGATCAGCCCGATATCGCCCACCTCAAGGGGGGCATAGCGGGAAGAGATCTGCTCGTAAGGATGATCTCTACGTGTATGACCAGCTTTGGACTCCATTTTATTCAAATAATACAAATTTTTAAAAATGTAAAAGATTTCCTTTTTCTCTATAATAATATAACAGTACATTGTACTTGATTCAAGCCAATATATAATTACTCCTAACTGGAAGTAAAACCAGCCTATAACAGAAAGATTAGTTATCCGGAGAACATTCTGGAGAACAAGCCCCATACCTGTACACCATTTTGGGCAAAAAAAAACCCTGCTCCAGATGATTCCTATAATTTTGTTGCCCAATGAGCTGGAAATCACTTATACAGCAAGGATTTCTATTTCTGCCACTTGTGCATTTTCATCTGTCTACTCCCAAAGTATCTGCCTAAGGATTCAGACTTTACTTGCAATCGGATTCTTTCCCACGAGGAGAAAACTGGACATAGCGTTCCTCACCTTCATTATCTGGGGAGAAAATCTCTGCAGCAAAAACAGATGTATAGAGACTGTCGTCATCAGATTTCAATGGGGTAAGAAGGAAATTTAAGGAGGCTTCCTACTTTACTAATCTACCAACAAGGCCATTAACAGAAAGGATAGGCAGGCGATGCATTTAACACATGACGAAAGGATGCAAAGGAAAGAGATTGAGAGGGGTCAGAAAGCAAAATTCAGTACATTAAATATGTAATTGTAACATCAGCAGACTCCAATAACATCAAGCTATTTCCCGAAAACTCAAGAGTGATGGGCTGCTTTATTAACTGCTTGAAAAGCACCCAAGACCTTTCAGGCAACTTTGTGGGTTTTGTACTAATTTGGTTCAAGCCTCCTCTTGGGACTTAAAATACTGTCATATCAGCCATAGTTACAAGAATCTCTATGGCAACATATGTTTTCACTGTAAACTGTGCTCTGATTGGCTTTCTAGCAAGGCTTCCGGAGAACCCAGGAGAGCAATTTAGTATTCTCCTCTAATATGTCCCCAAGTGGTCTACTAACTGGGGCCCCAGTCAAGGCTCCAAGTCTCCCTGTGGGGGAACCACTGCTGTAGAATTTAATCCCCTTGGAAAAGTTGTCTTGTGTGACAGCCTGAGACACACAGTGCGTGACCAAAAAGAATGCGCAAAGTCAACTCTGCTTTATCTACACTACAGACATCTGGAGGGCACAGATTGTATGGATTTTCGAAGTTTAAAGAGAGTAAATAAATGCTTTATTAATTAGCTCAATTTGAAGCTCTCTGTGTTAAATGACACTGTAATGGCAAGACAACTGAAGGCTGTCAAAAGTGCAATCTTGAACTCACTAAGCTCCTGAGTTAAAGTTCTATTCTAGACTTCTTCTTTAAATGAATAACTTGAAACAGACTTGACATTAGCAACAGGAGAGCCAAAATCTGTGATCTTTTCACAGGAACATATCCTAGTTTTTTCTACGATTAACCTAAAACTAGGTGATCCACATGGATCCTACATGGGCTGAGTTAGTCCTCTATGATTACTCATTAAGGAGGTCTCTGGAGGACTAATCCAATAAATGCAGTTTATGCATGTTTGCATTTTGGGTCAGTTTATTACATGTTGGTCCGATATATAATTTATCAGGAAAGAGATAAAATGACTCTCATTCAAGGGCACTTGTGCAGTCACAGAATATTTATGGCAGTGGCTGTGAGATTTTTCCAGCTACCCTTGGGAGCCCCAATCTTTGGTCACTTTAGTACTTAATACGGTTACAAATATACAGAGCTTATGAAAACTTCCAAGAGGGTAAATCCTTTTTTATAGGCAGTGTAGGAAAAGTGTGTCAGTCACATAGACATAGTCCCAATAATATAGACACAAATATGTTTTTTCTCCAAATGTTTCCATTATTGACCTTCAAAATGGGATTTGAGTATAAAGCAAATAGGTATTTTACCCAAATTGCATCTTAACTTATCTTTGGGCTAAGCCATTTCTTCAAACTCCCCTAGTGTTGGAACCATTGCTTTAGGGGATCTTCTGGTCTTTAGTTCTTTAATACAACAAAGAGAGATGGGTCTGATTCACAGAAAACAGTTGTTGCTCCATTGAGGAAGAAGCTGCAGAAGGAATATTGGATATTGTGAGGGCTGGGGAAAGGGTTACCTATGGATACTCCCAAATTAAAATTTTGGCTCTGGCTCTTTCCATCCAGACCCCACCCTGATCTTCCGTAACCCCTCCCAGAACTAACCCTGCTTATATTCTTATATTCTGGCAAGCCATGATTTTATGTGCTGCAAAATTTAATCTTGAGAGAAAAAAAGGTGAATGTGACTTTGAAGGTATGCAGCATATGTGCCCAATCTGGACTCACTGTGATTGGCTGCTTGCCATGTTGCCCATGTGACAGTCAGGCGTTTCATTGTGAAATGGACGTCCATGTTTTGTTTTAGAAGCAAAACACTGTGGGGCTATTGTCGAACAGGGAAGCTAAATGCAAGAAGTAATCAAATATATTTGTCTGTTACAAGTTAAGCTGGCCATACACTAAAAATACCAAACAAGCAGATATTTCCCCAACAGTACCAATAATATGAAACATCAATCCTAAAGGGTATCCATGTACTATCAATGATGGCGGCTCGGAAATTTATGGAACATCTGCAGATGAGGAGTCCCAGCTCCCTTAGTTAATAACAAAGAAAACATTGCTATAGCGTCATCAATGGTTTCAAAAATATATAGGGGAGCAAATAATTATCTCATCTTAACAGACCTTTTAGCTGGCTACTAGCCGCAGGGTATGGGAACCACTCGCTGCCTTAACATAAATTGGGGATCTATGGCCTAGCAGTCTGGTTGTTGTTGTGGGGGTGTCCTTCTGATAGGTGCCATAAATGGAACAATTGAAAAGCCAGCAGGGAAATACTCTAGATTTTCTTATAGGCTGAATATAGAGATATACACAATCCAAAGCTTCTTTCTTTGTTCACCGATGAGAGGTGCTCAATGTTGGCTCTGCTGCAATTACAAGCTTCCTTATTATACACACAAAAATAGAAACAAAAACACACTCCATTCAATGCTTCTGCAAAAACTTCAAGATTTTTCTTTTATTTCAGGTGAGATCCCAGCAAACAGTAGCACTTAACGAAGTGGCATGGCCCGAAATGTTTGCTGGGATCTCACCTTAAATAAAAAAATAAAAAAAACTTGAAGTTTTTGCAGAAGCATTGAATGGATTGTGCTTTTGTTTCTATTTCTGTGTGAATAATAGAGATACAGGTATGGGACCTGTTATCCAGAATACTTGGGACCTGGGGTTTTGCAGATAAGGGATCTTTCCGTAATTTGGTTCTTCATACGTTAAAGTGGACCTGTCACCCAGACACAAAAATCTGTATAATAAAAGTCCTTTTAAAATTAAACATGAAATCCAATTTCTATTTTTATTAAAGCATTCATAACTGTTGTAAGCTCATTTAAAAATCTCAACTGTCAATCAGATATTGTCTGCCCCTCCTCTATGCCTTAGGCATAGAGGGGAGGCAGACAATTACTTTCACTTTCCATTCAGCACTTCCTAGATGTCACTCAGTGCTCTCCCCACATTCCCCCGTTCTCTTCACAGTTTAATTGTGTAGCCAGTGCATGGGGATGGACAGCGGGTCTCCCATTCTGGTGCAACAAGATTCTGAGATGATGCAGGGCTTGTCTTAATAAAAGTGTCCATAAAATGGCTTCTACCTACTTGCTATAATTATGAATTCCCAGACTAAAGGAAACAAGATTCAGATAATTTATACAGTGTAATTAAAGTTAATTTTGCTTGACTAATGTGATAAAGGATTTTATATAATTTTTGGGGGTGACGGATCCCCTTTAAGTCTTCTAGAAAATCATGTAAACATTAAATAAACCCAATAGGCTGGTTTTGCTACAAATAAGGATTAATTATATCTTTGTTGGGATCAGGTACAAGAGAATGTTTTATTAATACAAAGAAAAAGGAAATCATTTTTAAAAAATTTGGATTATTTGGATGCAGGGAGGAAGACGGCCATTCTATAATTTGGAGCTTTCTGGATAATGGGTTTCAGGATAACAGATCCCATACCTGTACCATGAATATGCTGGCACACGTGTTACACTGTTAAGAGCAGTAAGAAAATCTATCATAGTTAGGGTTGCCACCCGGCCTGGCCGGTAAAAATGATGGTTGATCCCAATATTAGTATTAGGGAAAAAAGATAAATATATAGGAAGGCCGGTATTTGTTTCCAGAAAATGAGGCAACCCTAACCATAGTATTGTTTCAAAACTAAAATTATTGTATTTTAAGTGAATTATGTAATAACAGGTGCAAAGTTAGCTAAAGGTCTTGTCTCCTATAGCAACAAAGCAGGGGGTAGTTTTTACTGGTCACCTGTTTAAAAGCAAACACCTTATTGTTTGATATGGGGCAAACGTTGTACCTTTTAATTACAATACTCCATATGTATTTTATATTTTCTGCTATGCAAAGTGAGCACAAAGCCCTGCTTCGCAGCCTCTACAACAGTGATCCCCAACCAGTAGCTCGTGAGTAACATGTTGCTCTCCAACCCCTTGGATGTTGCTCCCGGTGGCCTCAAAGCAGGTGTTTGTTTTTTTATTTCTAGGCTTGGAGGCAAGCTTTGGTTGTATAAAAACCAGGTGTACTGCCAAACAGAGCCTCAATGTAGGGTGATAATCCACATAGGGGCCTGCCAAATGGCCAATCACAGCACTTATTTGGCACCCCAAGAACATTTTTCTTGCTTGTGTTGCTCCCCAACTCCTTTTACTTCTGAATGTTGCTCACTGGTTCAAAAGGTTGGGGATCCCTGCTCTACAGCAACAACAGAAACGCAAAACCATATGCGTGTGCATTACTAATAACTGCATGAAATTAGCTGTGTTCTCTATGTGTTTATCAAGCACAGGAAAAAAACTTGTAAACAGAAACCACATCCTGGTCTTCTGGAAAACACAACAAAGCAAGAACATTCCTCCATGTTTATCTGGAGTTTGCATTTTACAAGTAAAGTAGACAGACCATAAACTCCTTGTCAGATGATACATTGCATGGTTTTTAAAAGGAACCACAGAAACAGTGATCTCACAGGCCAATAGTCAGGAGCAGCCCGACTTGATGACAGCAAATGGACCCTGGCTATGCTGCTAATGCCCCTCTCACCCGGGCTAATTTGTGTCAGGTGGAAATAATCCATGAAGGGGCAAAGGGCAACTATATGACATCATGTCCATGTATTTTGGAAAAGGAGATAAACACAGCTGCATGTATAGAATTACATAGTCCATGCACAAGTCTAAAATGAAAGCGCAACATGAGTTTCAACCTTTCAGTTAACTTTTAGTATGTTATAGAATGGCTAATTCTAAGCAACATTTTAATTGGCCTTCATGGTTTCTTTTGTATTGTTTTTGAATTATTTGCCTTCTTCTTCTGACTTTTTCCAGCACTTCAACGGGATAAATTCTAATTTAGGGATAGTAACAAGTTTGCAGGAAGAGTTACTATGCCTATATAAACATTGCTAACCTTTATTTCCTGCTTTCCGCCTAGGGTTGCCAGCTTTTGGCCCCAGTGAATACAGGTAGGGGCAGGACCATGATGCAAGGGGATGGGTCATGATATCAGGGGCGGGGCTATGATGTTGTGATCGGCGACTGGCCGATTGCCACGTCAATGATAGGAATTCTGCCCAGTTTTACTAATTTGGAAAACCGGGCAGGCAGTTTTGACCCGGGCAGCCCTTCAAAAACTGAGCTGAGCAAAACCGGACAGGGGAATACCCTATTCCTGCCAGTCCCCTGCTTACTAAGCTGTGGTGTTTTCTTGTGCAACTTGAAGGACAGCAGCTTTCTGAATAATTATGTACTCAGGGTAGGGCAAATTTCTGATGGCCGACAGACCCAAATTTGTGGAAAGGCCTAGGGTCAGTGGCTTAACTACTGAGGGTGTGATCACATCTTGGGGCCCGCCAGAGCCGGGAAAAGAGGTAAATTGCTGGCGGGTGGGAAGGGGATTTTTTTTTTGTGCACGTAGCACGAGTCTGCGGCACAGGGGATGGGGGGGGCATCATTTACACCACTGCCTAAGGTTACAAATTTTTAGGGGCAACTGTACTGCTAGTGATAGAAAGAAGGAAGCCGCACAGTGGACTAGGCCAGCTGTCACATCTCTTGCCACCCCAGGCTATAATCATCTGTCCCTTTCAGTCAATTAAAGTCAATATTGCAGCTTTTAACCCACTGCATGTCACGACCTTTTGATCCTGCCTCACTGCATATTGCCAGTAAAAGGAAACCTGGCTTTGGGTCAGCACCATAGGTTCCAAGTTGTATGTTAAGTAAAGGTTAATAAAGGACCACTACAGTGGTATTTCATTCTTTCTTTGACTATAAAATCATTCCTTGGGGACTTTACCGACCAAATAAGCTATAGTTAACGAGAAAGGATCACAAAACACCAAATTGTAGTAAAGTCTTTTGTCAAACATTAGCCCAGCACCAAAGTCACCCTTAAGGGAAATAATGATCAGAAATTTCTCAGAACAACATTGATCAAAACCTCC
This sequence comes from Xenopus petersii, assembly GCA_038501925.1. Taxonomy (NCBI): domain Eukaryota; kingdom Metazoa; phylum Chordata; class Amphibia; order Anura; family Pipidae; genus Xenopus; species Xenopus petersii. Next base: position 22,943,534 of record CM076676.1, read on the forward strand.
TTATCTGCCAGCAGCTACTTTCTTTCGAACGTCCATGTTTCTGAGCAATGAGCTCCTTGCAGTGCAGCATCTGCCATAGCAAAGTGTTTAAATGAATGGAAAGCAGCTGCTGGGTGTTCTGGTTGCTGTTGTTATCCCTGAGATCATTATACCCTTAGGCTAGGGCCACACAACATGGATCTCGGCCTGCGTTTAGCAAACTCACTGTTGCTTCTCTTCTGTTGCACTGCCTGCGCCCCGGAATGATTACCTCTGCTCGGATGTAGGCAGACAGCGGATTTTGGAGCAAAATACAAAATATCACAGTTCTGCACCAAAATCCACCACGTCTGCCTGCTCAGCATATGAAGAGCAGTGGGGCAGCGAATTTGTTGTGTGGCCATAGCCTTATGTATTCTAACAATGCTTTTATGAATGTATATCATAATGGGAAAAGATCACTAAAAGTAGACCTTGTATTAGTAAAGTATGGGCACTCCTGGTTTAAGTAGTAAGGGCAGTGTCATGTCACACACAGAAATTTCGCAGATCTGTTTTGGTCCATCTGGTTTTGTGTGCACTTTCAGCCCAAAAAGTTGTGTGCGCCATTGGTCTAAGCTAACATGATTGGGTTTTCTTGTATGGCATAACTTCATACCCACCCTCCTCTGCATGTACATGCATTTGCAGGACTGTAATTAACTTATCAGTGGATACAAAGAGAGGATTTTATCCAGAAAACACGCAACTTTTCCGAAATCCAAACTGGTGGAAAAGCAGTAGCGATCCTGGAGGGGGACGGGCCCTGGTGCGTGACGCGCAGCAGGGCCATGCCCCCTCCGTACGGCCGCATTTTCAGCGGTGAACGGACTGCTGGGGGGCCCTGAGGCAGTCCGTTCACCGCCCACCTGCACCCCCGGTAGTTCCGCTACTGTGGAAAAGTAATAAGTGACAATAAACTTAAAGGGTGGTTCTTTTAGTTTGTTATAGAATGGCTAATTCTATGCAACTTTTCAACTGGCCTTCATTTTTATAGCTTTGTACAAGCTTTGTAACAGCTTTGTAATAAGTGTGTTAACCCACATGGTGGAACACTTGGGTTAAACTGAGGTCTGTTGTGGGCCAGATTTTATTTGTTAAATGCCCCAATATCAGTCAGAAAAGTTTAGAATTTTTGGTTCTAAACACAGACTCCCATTGTTGTTTAGAGTGTTCAAAATAGCAAACAGTATGTATATGGGCATCCACCATGCAAGGCTATTGTAAGGCAATGCGTTGTGGTCCTGCACGTAACAATTGTAACTATGCTTTGATCCGCTCAGAAACATTTCACCATCGGAATCCACCGAGCCTTTGCTGTACAAATCCACACAAATCTCTCTATCTATATTTAGAGCTACAACTGGGGAATAAAACATGTTAGAAGAGTGATGGAGTCTGCACTTATTTTTCTTTTGTGACGCTACAGTTTCCATTGTTTGTAGCGCTACAGTTAGAAGAGACCTTAAAGCTTGGGTCAAAGACAACTTTCCCACGAATATTAAACTGGGATCACTTGCTCCCTATGGGGTGAGGGAGTGATGGAGACTAAATTGAGACAATAACTTATAAATGTGGCTGCCAGAATATTTCCTGCCGTGCTAACTTGTCACTAGTAAAATGCCAGTTACCCAGTCTGGCTTGTTAACTTAAGTACCAGAAAGGCAGTGAAGCACTAATCCAAACTCCACTCAGTCCGGTCACATCAATATAGGCAAGCACACATATTTTCATAACATAAAAAAAAACCGAATACCCAGGAATTATTGAAGACATGCACATGTATGTTTTAAAGAGCAGCCTATAATGACTTGGTGGGAAGATTTACAGTTTTCAACATATTGCTTTGTCAATTGAGAATGGGAAATCTGGGCATGAGCAACACAATGCAATGCAATGCAGGGACTTCTCCCAAACTGCTGTGTGGATTAGGGAAGAGAAGACGGAATGTACTGAATGGAGACATGTCAGCTGAATGGGCTCTCCAGTCAGTCCCCTGTTTGGAGAACAATGCCCCATTTACAACTTTGTGAGAGGATTAATGCCACTCAATTGGCCTAAAATACTTTTGGTCCTGGTGTCACAGCAGAGACCAGAAAGATGGGGGAAACCTAATAAATCTTACTCTTCAGACTGTTGCCGCTTGAGACCTCCTTTTGTCTGGCCTTTAAGAATTTTCGATTTGCGTCCCTGCTGGTACATCCAATGCGTCAACTTTATGCTATTGCTTCAACCTCTGCTTTCGGGTTGCTGCATGCTCTCTAAAAAGACACTGTACTGACTGATTAGAGGATTGTCTCACTGTACAAAACAAGGCTTTTCTGTTGTCTGAGCATTGCCTCATTCAATGGGTTATGACTTAGCAAACCCAAAGAAACCTGCCATTTCTCTTGCTAATTTGTCCACTGGGAGCTCTACTGCACTGTCTGTGGATAACACAACACAACTCCTCTATCTCATATTAATAAGAAGAGTTTGGTGTTCTCTCTTTCTCCATGTCGTGGCTTGATTATCCATGATCATAAATATAGGATTCTAATTAAAAGGATTTGTTCACCTTCCAACCCTTTTTTCAGTTGTTTTCAGATAATTCACAAAAAATAAAGACTTTTTTCAATTACTTTCGATTTTCTATTTGTGACTGGAGGGTGTCATCCACACCCTGTAACCCCCCTTTAAACTGTTCTAAATTGATCAATTACTTGATACATTTCTTATCTTTTGGCCTAGTAATGTGTGTGTTGAGTTTTCCTCGACCAGCACCCGTCCCCTCCCAGCCCGAACCCTGCCCGCTTAGTCCCCTCTATTTATGTACCTGTGCCCAATCCACAGTGACAAAGCGAAAGGGGCAAGTGCAGGTCTATAAATTGGCTGGCCGGAAGCCAGTCGGGCAGGGAGAGTGGAAGGGATCGCTCAACCCAAACCCGCCTGAAGATTTTTTGCGGTAACTGTTCAGAGTCTGCAGCTGGATCACTGAGCTGCCAGACTGACACACCAGACACGAACATTTAATGTTATACTTCAATTTTGGAACGGTCAAAATTAAAACATGGAAACCAACTGAGGAAATTCCTTATAGAACAACCTGAAAACAACTGAACTGAAAAAAAGTGTTTGGAAGGTGAAAAACCCCTTTGAGAAGAGCTTTGAAATCACACAGAACATCTCATAGTGGCCATACACAGTTCTACAACGGCGGATGAATATGTGACTAGCCTAACTGTACAATAACTATGGGAAATGTATCAAAGTTGAATGAAAAAAAACCCATTTAAAGCCTCTCCAATTTGCCTCAGAGGGGGAAAACATTCCTTCCTGACTCCAAGATGGCAATCTAATAATAGCATTGACTTATGTGTACCTTTGCTCAGTGTGTGGGTGGCATCAATACAAGCTATTTAGTCTACTTTTATCTAAATTTATATCTTACCTTGAAAAAGCCAATGATCCCAACTCCATACTCTACGCAATACTTGTCAAGCAATTCACGGTTCCAAGCGTCCAAGTTGACATACTTCAAGATGTTTTCGTACACTATTAATGCAAAACGTCCCCGGTCTTTGTCGGTGAGGGTAGGCATATCCCCTTTGCCTGGAGCAATCTCAGTACGATATTTAAATCGACTTGACTCCAAGATAGCGACTATTTCCTGCCCAAGTTGGGAGTACAGGCTCTCCACAAAGACAAGTACTAAAGGATCTGTGCGAGAAGAGTCCACTGGCTTCAAAGGCTTCACGGGAAGCAAACGGGAAGGGCTTATCTTGGGTTCATCACAGTCTGGAGATTGGGCCTCATTACCGGAGGGCTCCAATCCCCTTTTCCAGCCATACAAGTAATAGGCAGAGATGAAGACACTTAGAAGGCAGAGGGCAAACAGAAGCAAAAGCACCAGTTGTGGTCTTACTGGCCTCCCAAACCTGCGTGTCTTCAGGGACAAGCTCATGGTCTTGCTACCGTCCCAAGAGGAGTGGCACAAGCTCACAAATGCGCACCCACAATCTTTGCTTATGTTACAAGTTCCCCTGACTCAGTCCGTTCATGTCACCATGGCACGTCCATCCAAAGTCCAATTCTAGGGGGAAACAGGAGCGAGGAGCCGGCTGATGAGGGTGCTGGCCACCACGAGGAGCTATCAAAGTCACTGGAGGGGGAAGCCTTAAATTTGAATGGCTGTAAAGCATGCTTTTTGTGATAAGGATTATAATGTTGAGTGGTATGTCTTCTGAACATTACAAGCTGAAAAAAACAATAACAAGTGTTTAATTATATAAACATCCAGAATACAATGCAAAATGATGAATGCAGCACAGTCGTTTAATTAAATTATAGGGCATCAAAGGGATTCTGAAGGGAACCAGATAGATCTCCTTTCATACACAAAAATAGAAACCAACTTTCCCTTTTACCACTAGCCTTAGAGGCAAAGGGTATGAGCAGAAAGGACAGCAGCATGTATACTTTCTCATCCATATGCTTCAACATCAAGCAGACAAGGCAAGTTCACATCTCTCTCACGTTCTGTGCCAAGTACAGCTGCAGCAAGATGGTGTACATACAAAAATGCCTAATCCAGACTCTTCAGTTATGCTAAGGACACCGGGTGAAAGCACATCTAGCAAATTAGCACAAACTCCCATCCCCCTGCCACACATAGTATTAAAATAGGGCACACAAATAGCCTTTCTCGCATTACTAAACCCTGGTTGATTCAGCTTCATTTGCATTCTGCCTCTCACAACAATCCTCCTTGTGTATGTTTTCTGGTGCCTACTTTCTGTGTGAATCAAACCGGCTTGAGGACAAGTGAGGAGAATACTCCAAACTAGGTCACATTTCCAAGGGAGAGCAGCCAAATCCTTCTACATGCCTTCCACCTAGACAGGTGCTTCCCAGCTATTCAAGGCAAACAGATTCCAGGCCATCCCAAAGCATTTCTAAAACTGTTCCTTTATGCAGCTGAAAATACATCAATAACACCCACTGCCAGAGCACCCTCGGTGCTGCCCTGCAGCTCTCCTTGTTACTATTATTATTCCACAACCATAGCTACCGACTGCACCCTAATCCTGTCCTTTAGTGCCTAAATGTCATGATGAAATTCCAACGCACAGAACTGCTAATGCACATAAATCCACTCTTTAAGCATCTATTTCAGTGAGTGAAGAAGCCATGGATAGTCTTGTCACTTCACTTAATGGCACTTTGTAGAACTAGAAGAAATAAAAAATGACACAAACCCATCAGTCCATCTTTGCCAGTTCCCTATACTGTGTATTCATAATATCCATATCTATCTGTCAGTCACAGGAATGCTTCTTCCTATTCACATGGGAAGCCTTTCCTGCAGACACCGTGGAGACGAGAGAGGTGACACCACTAATTGGCCTCCTGGGGCAACTTTTCCTTCCGCAACGAGAGAAGCAGAGCTATATTGGCACATAACCCAATTTACAATTTAGACAGAACCAGGTCACAGCAGTATAAGGCTGTTTCCCCACCAGAGTCTTTCAAAGCACCCGGTCCACACAGCAATTAATATTGCATGGTTGTTCTCATCTAGGTTGGGTAGATAACTGTAAAAATATTCGAGCACCTGCGTGACGTTCATTTATATTTAACTTCCTGTTAAAAACATATCCCACTTAAGAATTATATGTACGGTTATAATTGTATCTGTATTTTCATTTCTTTTATAAGAAATCACAAATTAAAAATACAGAATTTATATACATTTTTATATACATATATAGATTCTTCTTTCATTGCCACACAATTACAAAACTCTATTAAAGTGCAACTAAAGCTTTTCATCAGGGTCTGACAATGGAGATTGAGAGGCAGGGCTCAATAATTGTTTTCCTTTCTTTATCTTCCCATTATCTTCTCTTATAAAAGCATTTATTTTCATTATGTCCTATTCTTCTAATGCTTCTCCTCTACACTTGCCTCCACTATGTTCTCCCATTTGTTTAAACTCAGCTGCTCCATTCCATCTGCAAAAGACCCTGAAGAAAAAAATCAAATATTACAAACGATTCTCTAGATCTGGGGGTTTCAACCCGCAAATAAGACCAACCACTGTTTAGGGTCTGGTATCTATGATCCTTTATGACACAGTTAAAAACAGCTCCTACAACAGTTAATAGGAATAATAATAATGTGATTCTAAACCAGTCGGTGGGTTTCCAGGTTGAATCCCAAATTTATTAGAGGGCCTCCTGTAAAAAGGTTACAGAAGCGGTTCACCTTAACTTTTAGTATTGTCAATTCTAGGCAACTTTTCAATTGGTCATTATTATTTATTTTGTATAGTTTAATTTTTACCTTTTTCTTCTGACTCTTTCCAGCTTCAAAATGGGGGGGGGGGGTTCACGCACCCCATCTAAAAACGAATGCTCTGTAAAGCTACATATTTTTTGTTTTTGCCACTTTTTATTACTCATCTTTCTATTCAGGCCTATCCTATTCATATTCCAATCTCTTATTCAAATCAATGCATGTTTGCTAGGGTAATTTGTAGGGATGCACCGAATCCAGGATTTGGCCAGGAATCAGCCTTTTTCAGCAGGATTCAGATCCTTTTGCCCAGCCGAACCGAATCCTAATTTGCATATGCAAATTAGGGGTGGGAGGGAAATCACACGATTTTTTGTCACAAAACAAGGAAGTAAAAAATGGGTTCCCCTTCCCACCCTTAATTTACATATGCAAATTTGATGTACCTTACTGTCGCTAATTAACACATGCAAATTAGGAATCCTGAACGAATCCTGGATTCCATGCATCCCTGTTAATTTGGACCCTAGCAGCCAGATTGACAACTGCACACGGGAGAGATGTTGAATAAAAAGCTAAATACCTGTAACTCAAAAACCAAAAAGAAAACCAATTGCAAATTGTCTCAGAATATCACTCTCTACTTCATACTAAAAGTTAACAACTCAGATGAACAACTCCTTTAAGAAACATTGTATTGGAAGAGCAAAGGACCCTGTTCATGAATGCTTGTCAACCTGTATAAAGCATTAGAGTGCATTGAGTTTCTGAAGGCTGCTATGCTCTTGGGACCCAGCTACAACTCCTGCAGTGACCTAGGGTAAAGAAGGACTGTCATGGTACTGATATAGAAATCAGATCAATTTTCTGAATAGGATAGAGTAAGGGTATACTGAAGGCTCAGTCTCCTGGTAGTCTATTGTAGTCAGTCCCACCTTATTAGTTGCAGGCATGTACAGTATCCACATGCAACAATAGTTCTGCCACATTCAACAGATTTCTTTCTTCCTTCAAGCCACCCATTCTGCCTTTTTTATCGTTTTTAAATTATTTCTTCTGACTTTTTTTGCAGATCGTCTCAGAATATCATTCCTTACTTCATACCAAAAGTTAACTCAAAGGTGAACAACCCCTTCAAGTCAACAATATATGACTGTAAACAGAACCAGGCACAGGCAAGAGAATTGTTGACAAGGGAGGGCCAAGAGATAATTTTTTAATCATGCCTCAAATGCGCATTTAAGTGCTCTCTGTAATTGTTCTTCTTGCAGCCTGCAGAGGTGAAAGCAATAGAAATACAGAGTCACTCACATCTATGACAGTTTTCCGAAAGACACAAAGACACAGCTGCAATAAAGGGATACACAAGAGGCCCGATTTCAACGAAAGTAAAAGATGTGTTGCATAGCATTACAGAAATGATTAATCGTTCTAGATGCTAAAGCAATAAGCAGCACATGCAACACATTTTGTTCTTTATTTTGTTCTTTATTTGTACAAAATTATTATTGGGGAAATGCTTTCCCAGTGTGAGAGCCCTACTGAGGCACACAGTAACTCCAGTGTAGTATGTCATTCCATACGTACATATATTCCAATTAAAGGGATTCTGCCATGATTTTTATGGCATACTTTTTATTCCTAAATTACCGTTTACACTGCTATTAAATTACTCTACCATATAAAATTGTATTCCTGAACCAACAGGTGTATTTTTTTTCGTTGTAATATTGGTGTGTAGTCAGCCATCTCAAGTCATTTTGCCTGATGCTTTCAGAAAAAGCCAACACTTCATGATGGAACGGTTTTCAGATAAGCTATTGTTTCTCCAACTCAATGTAACTGAAGGAGTCGCAGTGGGACCTCAATTTTTACTATTGAGTGCTGTTCTTTTATCTACCTGGGAGCTGCTATCTGGTTACCTTCCCATTGCTCTGTTGATAGGCTGCTGGCGGGAAGGGAGGGGGATGATATCACTCCAACTTGCAGTACAACAGTAAAGAGTGACTGAAGCTGATCAGAGCACGACTGAGGGCACCTGGGAAACTAACAGCATGTCTAGCCCCATGTTAGAATTCAAAATTAAATATAAAGAAATCTAACAGATTTTTGTGCAGAAGTCTCCTAAACAGCACTACTGACTGATTCATTTTGAAAAAATTACGTTTTCCCATGACATAATCCCTTTTTTAAATGAATCAGTTAATAGACCTGCTCCAGCAGAATTCTGCACTGAAATTTATTTCTCAAAAGAGCAAACAGATTTTTTTTTTAAATTTAATTTTGAAATCTGACATGGGACTAAACATATTGTCAGTATCCCAGCTGCCCCAGTCATGTGACTTTGCAGTTACTGCTGTACTGCAACTAACAACATAACAATGGGAAGGTAACCAGATAGCAGCTCCCTAACAAAAGATAACAGCTCCCTGGCATATCTAAGAACAGCACTCAATAGTAAAGGTCCCACTGAGACACATTCAGTTACATTGAGTAGGAGAAACAACAGCCTCCCAGAAAGCAGTTCCACATGACCAGGCAAAATGACCTCAGAAGGCTGCCTACACACCAATATAACTAAAAAAAAAAAATACACCTTTTGGTTCAGGAATTAAATTTTACATGCTAGATGCTATTGATTTCTATTTGACTGTAAAGCCTGGTTACTACAATTGTTACCCAGAGTGGGTCTGGGTCAGCAGGGCCCACTGGGTTTTTCCCGATTTCCTGCCAGCCCAGTCCAACCTTGATAATGCCAGCATGCAGCCCCGTGATATACCTTTAATAACTACCAAAATACTATTGTGCATCTCAGTTATTGGTGCAAAATTAACTCCATGTCTGGAAGTCCACAGCAACCAAATTAGGAGATTTGCTCTAGGACTAGTGACCCCCGGCAACCAATCTGAAAGCAGCATTTACTGCTTTGCTGTTTAAAAGCAATCTTGAGCTCATGGGTCAAGGCCAGCTGATAATGGCACATATATAACAGCGCTATCCACATTAAAGTTACAACATAAATAGAAGAGTATTTAGAAATACAGGAGCACCAAGTCAATATTGCTGAGAAATAGGATACACAGCACATTTTCACAAGTCCACAGTTCTGCAAAGGTGTGAAAAGATAGCGGATCCATAAGTGTTACATAATATTCATCTATAGGAATGGATTTCCACTTATCTTTCATGTCTGAGAGAGTGGCAGGGTTTACACAGCTCAGAGCTGGGCGTTTGCTTGCAAAGTCCATGTCAGCAGGTAAACACATGATCCTCTTATGGATTTAGCAGGCTGTATTTACACCGAGGAGCAGATGACAGAGGTCTTGTTTGTCACTAAGTGCACCCCTTAGACCTGCTTGTTTAAAAAAAAAATGCATTTGCTGTCAAATTTATCCTGCACTTTCTTCTTTACTTCACACTGCATTGTGAAAACTGTCCCCTAGTCATGACTTTCAGAGATTTATGTTGAGTAATATGGTGAAGGACCCTTTGACAATGGCCGCTATTGTGTGCCGGTTCCTAAAATGCAGCCTGGTAGCGGCAATGCAGATCTGCACAGCGGAGATTCGAATTCATGCATTTTAATCACTTCATTGAGTTCCAATTATGGGTTCGCAGATGCTAAAGGGGTTAAAAACATTCTATAACACACAAAAAAGCTGATGCAGAAAAGCGTGCTCCGGCAATTAGTTCTGGGCTTTTATCGCAAAGAGAAAACTGAAGCAACAATGCCTTGGGCTGATGAATTATCGCGCGGCTGGGATCCACAAAAATTATTTCTCTCCACCGCCCCCCAATTTTATCATACAGAAGACAGTCGCATGGGTGTCTGCAAAGCCTGGAAGTGAAAAAAAAAAAGCCCATGAGCTTTAAGATACAGTAGGATCCTATTCAGTGGAAATAAAGTGGTGAAACCCCGTCAGAAGTGTGAACTCTTTGTGAACTTGCCCAAGGCATGCAGTGTTGTACATGGAGGGAAAAAGCTCAGACTGCACCTCAAAAACAAAGAATGTGCTTCATGCAGTCAATCCAACGAGGGAAAAATGCGGCCGCCATTATTCCTTTATTGCTTCTCTCCCACACAGTTCTATGTGTGAAGTATAAAAGAAACCTCATTTCAAATGTTTTTTTCTTGTTTACGGAGGGGGACTGTAACTTTGAGTATGTTATACAATGGCTAATTCTAAGCAACTTTTCAGCTCAAATGGTTTCTTATTTAAGAAAAAACTCGAATTGAAGGAGTTTTCGGCAGAAACAAGCTCAAATAGCTCGAACTGATTTGGTTTTTGGGTAAAACCCTCGGAAAAAAACTCAAACATCATGAAGGCTATTAACATCTTCAAATGGGTCAAGGGACTTCTGCCATTGACTTACATGACCTCGACAGGTTTTAGATGGTGTATTTTCGGATTTTAAATAATTCCAGGGTCGGGGTATAATAAATAAATTTTCATGGAAATCCCAACCTGATCATTAATAAATCTGCCCAAACGTTATTAGCTATCAACTACACGTTTGTCAGCCATCTTGTGCTGATCTGGACCTGTGTGTGCTGGCACATAAGTTTTGGTGACTCATTGGCAGCTTAAAGGGGTTGTTCGCCTCTGAGTTTTCTTTTAGTATGATGTAGAGAGTGGTATTCTGAGACAATTTGCAATTGGTTTTCATTTTTTATTATTTGTGTATTTATGAGTAATTTAGCTTTTTATTCAGCAGTTCGCCATTTTAGCAATCTGGTTGCTAGAGTTTTTAATTACCCTAGAAACAAGGATATGAATAGGAGAGGGCCTTACTCAAAACAGAAAACAATATAATATAAAGTAGCAATAACAATACATTTGTAGTCTTACAGAGCATTTGTTTTGTAGACAGGGTCAGTGACCCCCCATTTGAAAGTTGGAAAGAATCAGAAGCAGAAAGCAAATAATAATAATAAAAAAAAACAATGAAGAACAATTGAAAAGTTGCTTGAAATTGGTAATTCTATACCACATTAAAAGTTAACTTAAAGGTGAAAGAAACAGGTTACCATATGAATGCATTTACTATCAGACACAGCCTATTAGAATATTATTGTAAAATGGTGCATAACTTGTTGCCACTACAAGTATAGTAAATGATTATGATAATTTCAGCAATCTAGTTGCTAGGGTCAAAAGTAGCCTAGAAACCATGCAATCATTTAAATAAGCAACCAAAATAATTAGGGGAGGGTCTGAATAGAAAGACAAGTGATAAAAAGTAGAAATAACAATAGATGTGTAGCCTTACAGAGCATTTATGTTTTTAGCTGAAAAGAATCAAAAGAAAAAGGCAAATACTTTAAAAACTTTAAAAAATAAATAATGAAGACTAAATGAAAAGTTTCTTTGAAATGGACATTCAATAACATACTAAATGTTAAATTAAAGGTGAACCGCCCATTTAACAGTCATTTATCTAAAAATACACTAAAGCTGGCCATACAGGAGCTTATTAGAATCTGCATATGGGCAAGCGGATGGCCAGAAATCTATTGGGCACGTTTAAAAATTCCATCAGACTATATGATTCAATAGGCCTATACAGAAAGTCCTGTTGATGAAGTCTGCGCCTAGCAAGCCTGCATAGAGTCATGTTATGATGTGATTCTATGCCTGGGAGCCAAACAATTATATAAGTCAGATTTGGCTCAATATGTGGGTGGCTATGATCCCAAGGTACAGGAGATGCAGTGTATAATTCCATTATTTCACTATTCATTTTAGCTCTTACAGTGGACTAAGTATTAATGATATATATATGTATAAGCTGTAGCAGTACAATTTGGTAAGAGCAATGATGTACTGCTGTTTACTAGCATTAGCTAGCCTCTAAAGGTTTCAGAGAAAGCGGTTTTCCCTAGAGATGTCTGAAAGAAACCTCAGACTCTTTCGGGAAATAACCAAAGAAACATCCCACTGAGAGTCAGTGCGCATTAAAAGCTGCTGAAAAACACAACGCCAATGCTTAGGCTGCATGAACACATGCCCAATTGGGGGATTTTTTTTTGGATAGTGACCAAGGTAAGGAGTGACCAAGGTAAGGAGAGTATAGAACAGTGTGCAAACGAAAACGATGCACCAAAAGCCATATGAGTCATAGGATCCACAACAGGGATGCAGCTCAGCAACATCATCAGTTTGCCATCCTTGGTAACATAACATAGTAAATTAGGTTGAAAAAAAGAGTCACACCCGCCAAGTTTAAACTTTTATGTCTGTATATAACCTGCCTAACTGCTAGTTGATCCAGAGGAAGGCAAAAAACTACATCTGAAGCCTCTCCAATTTGCCTCAGAGGTGAAAAAATTTCTTCCTGACTCCAAGATCAGACTAGTCCCTGGATCAACTTGTACTATGAGCTATCTTCTTTAACCCTGTAATCCCTCACTTGCTAAAATGCCATCCAACCCCTTCTTAAAGCTAACTTTAAAAAGAAGAATTTAGGGCAGCACGCATAGCCACTCTCATGGCTACATCCTCAAAGAGCTGAATGTGATCAATTAAGAGGCGTATGTTTAAGCATCTGTTGGTACATACTCTTGTAGTTAATTTTTTGCAACAGATTAAATGTAATTTAAATTCTTCCCTTATAATAGGAAAATATGTATGTCAGGGCTGGATAACTGGAAGCTTGCCGGCCAGATGTCGTCCTCCAACCGATTTTGTGGATTTTGTGTCCCTCAGACCCTCATTTGTCTTAAACATATGCTATTGTGACGTACCAGTCCATTGTATGGGAATGGCTGGATAGCCCTATGTATGTGTGAATGTATGTAAATACTACAGGTATGGGACATGTTATCTAGAATGCTCGGGACTTGGGGTTTTCTGGATAACGGATCGTTCCGTAATTTGGATTTTTTTACATTAAGACTACTGGAAAATCATTTAAATATTAAATAAACCCGATAGGATAGGCTGGTTTTGTTTCCAATGAGGACGAATTATATCTTCGTTGGGATCAAGTAAAAGGTACGGTTTTATTATTACAGAGAAAAAGGAAATCCTTTTTGGAAAAATTGGATTATTTGGATAAGATGGAGTCTATAGAAGATGGCCTTTCTGCAATATGGAGTTTTCTAGATAATGAATCCCAAAGCCATACAAGTAGGTAGTAGTAGTTTAAAAAAAAAAAAAAAAAGGTTGAACTCGATGGACAGTCTTTTTTCAACCTTACTTACTATGTTACTATGTTACTATGTTACAAAAAAAAGGTCCCCATAGACGCAAAGATTTTTCTTGCCGAACAACCGATTTTAGCGAAGTCCGACCAATCCGTCAAATTATCGTGAAGTTAGGGGGAGTCAAAAGATCGTACATCTTACGATTTTTCGTCCGACATCTATCAGAAAATTGATCGGCCAGGTTAAAAAAAAATTTATCGGTCCCAGTGCAATCTATGTCTGCAGGTCCAAGCAGGCAGCTACCCTTCCGTTTTGCTGCCAATATCGCCTGAAATGGTCTTTTTAGTTGATGGACACATCGTACATTTGAACGATCATTTCGAGATAATCGCGGTCTCGCGATAACGAAAAGATCTTTTAAAGATCTTTACATCTATGGCCAGCTTTACTTATTGGATTCCTGGCATAAGCATACTCTTGTTTTCAAATAGCTCATGGGTTAGCACCAGGCCCGAATTTGTGGAGAGGCCACCAAGGCCCGGGCCTAGGGGGGCAGGATTTTAGGGGGCGGCATGCTGCCGAACCACAGGGGCGACGAACAACAATGGGCCTAGGGGCGCCCACTATGTAAAGCCAGGGCCGGATTTATATAGCAGACGCCCCTAGGCCCACTGCCGTTCGTCGCCCCTGTCCCCTTCCCTTTATTGGTGCAAATCTTCATGGAGATGCATCTCCTGCGCATCCCCAGTGTTTTTGAACCAATGTGGGTGTGGTTGGGCAGCATGCCGCCCCCCTAAAATTCTGCCGCCCTAGGTGGCCTTTCCACAAATCCGGGCCTGTGTAAAGCCGACCTTGGTTAGCACTTCCCTTGATGCACAGGCTGTGATCTGCACTTGGCTCTGACTGTCACGCGCATCTTTACTGTCAAGTCTCACATGCCCTGGAACAGAGGAGTTTCTACTATTGACATCCTACAGAGCAATGAAAGACCAACATCGTTCAGCTTCAACATTATCTATCAGCAAGTTCTTTTAGTAATGAGAGTGGGAAGTGCTTTCTGAATTATATGCACTACTGGGAACAGTACCTGCTGACTGTAAGAATCAGTCACTCTCTCTCTCTCGTTTCCGTTTACAATGGCCATTAGAGTTATAAGGTTACTGGGCAAGTCGGAAGGACTTAGGAGCCCCAGTGGACTATGTCTCTGTTCCCCAGTTAAAGTGGCCACACACTACTCGGTATACAATCATCCTGCTGGCTGTACAGACATATACTAGGTCAGACAGTACGACCGCATTTTTATTGTGCTGTTCATTTGGGCTGACAGTTTGGAAGATGCTATATTGGCATATGACATTTTTTTTAAACATCTTGATGAATTGACCAATATACTTGGTAGAAAGATATAAGTTAAGATTAGCTGCCTGACCTTCAATACATAACTCCCAACATTTGAAATATAGAAAGAGGGACCAAAAAAGCAACCCTGACCACGCCCTTTTATGTCCACACCCCCTAAATATCACATCCATTTTTACAACATTTGGCAGGTTATGGAAGTCTGGACACATTTCTCGTGGTCAGGTTTTATGTGCTATTACAGTTTTGATTAGGAAGGTGAATACAGTGAGTGACGACACATTCTCATATACGTTTATTTGCTTTTTTTTTCTTAACATTTGGATGGTACTTTATAAAAAAAAAAAAAACGAAGGTCTCGTTCACCTTTCCGTTAACTTTGAGTATGTTATAGAACAGGCAATTTTTTTCTTTTTATGGGTTATTTGCCTTCTTCGTCTGATTCAGCTTTCAAATGAGAGTCACTGACGCCATCTAAAAACAAAAGCTTGATAAGGCTTCACATTTATTGTTATTGCTACTTTTTATTAATGATCTTTCTTTTCAGGCCTCTCCTATTCATATTCCAGTCTCTTATTCAAATCAATTCATGGTTGCTAGGGTAATTTGGATCCTAGCAACTAGACTGCGGAAACTGCAAACCAGAAAGCTGATGAATAAAAAGCTAAAGAACTCAAATAAATAAGAAAAAAAAGAAAACCAGTTGCAAATTGAAGTGAATATCACTCTCTACATCAGGGGTCCCCAACCTTTTTTTACCTGTGAGCCACATTTAAATGTAAAAAGAGTTGGGGAGCAACACAAGCATGAAAAAGTACCTTTGGGGTGCCAAATAAGGGCTGTGATTTGCTATTTGGTAGCCCCTATGTGGACTGGCAGCCTACAAGAGGCTCTACTTGGCACTATATTTAGTTTTTTTTGCAATTAAAACTTCCTTTCAAGCTTGGAATTCAAAAATAAGCACCTGCTTTGAGGATCCTGAGAGCAACATCCAAGGGGTTGGAGAGCAACATATTGCTCACAAGCTACTAGTTGGGAATTACTGCTCTACATCATACTAAATGTTCACTCACAGGTGAACAAACCCTTAAAGAATAATGACGCTGATGGCACATGGGCATTTTTCATCTGACACCCCCATCTGCCTTCTCTTGACTTAAAAACAACTCATGGCACAAACAAAATGATCAGGGGGTTTAGACACCCATGTATCTAAGAATTTTTTGGGCCCAAAATATTTGAAATGTTTACATTATTGTAAGATTGGTTACTCATACAATCGACATGGCTATTCAATTGTGAAGGAGGGCTACCATCAGTAATAACTACACTCCATTCTACTGTAAAGAGGGCCTTGCCCTTCATGACCTCAGACATTGGTCATCTGGGCCCACTGGGGTGTGGGCCCTGCCAATTAGTAGAATGGGGCCCCACTGGGGAAGAAATGAACACATGGCGACAGGTATGAAGAAGAAGCAGGGCCAACCACACGTTTCGCACCCACTTGGTGCACTTGAGCCCATGACTAAGTGCCCCAAGTGGGTGCAAAACGCGTAGGGCGGATGAAGATGCAAATATACACTTTTTAACTTTGTACAAATAAAATATATATTATTATATTATTTTTTAACTAATTTACTCTTGTCCTGTTGATCAGTCTGAGTGCTGGTTGTCTTCCTCTTCAGACCTTTTCTGTCCCCCTCCCTAAAGCTGGGGGACTGGGGCTGATGCACCCGCACCACATTTACAATTTGGTAATTTACAGTTTATTCTGGGGCACCTTTTTTCTCCAAATTACTGCAACACATGGCTAAACCGATGCCCTATCTGCTCACACAAAAGCCCTCACAAACTGCACTTTTGCATCCCCTTTGCTGTGTGGCCCCTGACTGTAGTATCTCCTGTACCACCATGGCAGTTTTGGTCAAGGCCCAAATACAGCATTGTATTCTTCTGACTCAAAACCTGTGAATGCTGTAATGATGCTTTGACTGCCTAAAGGGCACTCACACCCTATAAGATCCTAATGCTGGTTGGCTACAGATGACTATATCATTGCTCACTTCACAGCTGGGATATAGTCATCGTGCAGCCAACCAGCATTAGGATGTCATAGGATGTATTGTAGTATACAGTAAAGGGAATAGTCAACTGATGTGGGGAGAGGCCTAAAACCCAAAGGAACCAGTGGGCTTGGATTGAAAATGGGCACCCACATCTGGATTGGGTGTAGGTCAGCATGGTGCTCCACAGAACCCAACACCTGTCATAATTTGGCTCTGAGTTTGGGCATCAATCCCTGACTGCATCGGTGGTAGGATCGGGGTGGGTAAGGTTACCTCTAGGCCAGTACTTTACCAGCCTGGTAAAAAAATATGCTTAATTTCAATGTTATTAATAGGGAAGCAAGTTAAAAAAATATAGGACCTTTTTTCCAACACAATAGGAGGTTCGAGATCAAGTTGTCAAGTCCCTTCTCAATCATGGGCTGGGTTGAGAAGAGGAAGGTTGGACAGCAACCTACTGAAATAGCTCCTCTCAGAAGAAAACAAGGCAGTATATTATTCTAAAACATCTTCACATGTTTCACAGTATACAACATTTTGAACATTGTAACAAACATTTACAAATAATGTATACAAAAATGTTAAATATGAGGCACTTGTGTTTCCGCATCAGAATTCCCCTAGCACAGTCAACAAAAGATGCCATAACCTATCAGATTAAATAAATTATGGGAGATTTGTGCCTAAGGGCCTCCACAGAGAAAGAAAATAGTTCCAAGTAGGAAGGACAAGCACCCACAGGATATATTTCCATTAATATTGTGAAGCCCTTTCATGAAGTACTGTATGAAAAACTGCATATTTCCACTTTTGTATCATTCTTACAGGGTCCAATGCTGGGTCTCTCTGTCTCGCTCTATATACAGTATCTATTCGGAATCCCATTATCCAGAAAGCTGCAAATTAAGGAAAACCCCAGGTCCCGAGTATTCCGGATAACAGGCCCCATACCTGTATATGTATGTATGAAATAAATCTAGGGTTATTAGATGTTTTCTTACATGTTCTATAATCAAAATAGATCTGCCGGCGGCGCCTGATGGTGGCGGTGCAGTTGCCTCCCAGCTGACCACTCCGACCGCTATTGACTCACCTTGATTTTCCATCTGGTCTCTGCGATATCTGCACTGACTATACATCTACAGCTCATACTTCCGAAGGGAACACTGCCTTGCTGTCTATTATTCTTCCTTATAGCCAGTGTCCATGGCATCCACATGCAGTGGAATGGTCACATTACTGCTGGACCAGCAAAAAGCTTTGCAAGTAAAAGGATTAAAATTCCGCGATTGCCTTTGGGATGTAAAGTTTTAGGTTTCATGCAATGTCATTCTAAGCACACTTCCTTTATGTCTGCTTTATGCACGTCATTAAAAAAACTGGGCCACGGCCACAATATATTCTCTCTCTTTAGATTAAAAAACTGGGTTGAGTAACTCAACAAACGCACGGATAGAACTCTTAACTAACACAATATGTGTCTCCATATCAGAAAATATTCAACAAAATCTCAAATACAATTGAATATGTATTCTTCTGATTTAAGGGGTGATTCATCTTTAAAGGAGAAACAAACCCTTTACCAAACCCCCCCATGTAGACCCTCCTCCCCCCAGTCTAGCTTCCCCCCCGGGGAAATGCCCCATACTTTTTACTTACCCCTCGGAGTCACAGCATTAGAGTTCACTGCAGCCATCTTCGTGTCTTCTTTCGTCAATTTGCTTCCATCCATTTCGGCGCATGTGCAGTTGTCGCAAACCGGTAAATTGCTTCAATTGAGCATGCGCCAGCTCGCTGGTCTTAGCTTACCGAAGACCTGGAAGATGGCTGCTAGGGGCATTTCCTGGGGGGGAGCTAGGCTGGGGGGGGTCTACATGGGGTGGGGGTAGGGGTTTATTGGTAAAGGGTTTGTTTCTCCTTTAAGTTTAACATTTAGTATGTTATAGCAACTTGGCCTTCATTTTTTACAGTTTTTTTTAATTATTTGCCTTCTTCTTCTGACCCTTTCCAGCTTTCAAATGAGGGTCACTGACCCCATCTAAAAAAAATAAATGCTCTGTAAGGCTACAGATGTATTGTTATTGCTACTTTTTATGTATTTATTAATTATTCAATTTCTATGCAGACCCTGTCCTATTCATATTGCAGTCTCTTGTTCAAATTGACGCATGGTTGCTAATTTGGACCATAGTGATCAGATTGCCGAAAATGCAAACTGGAGAGCTGCTGAATAAAAAGCTAAATAAGTCAAAAACCACAAATAAAAAACAATTGCAAATTGGCTCAGAATATCACTCTCTAGTCTACATCATACTAAAAGTTAATTCAAAGGTGAACAACCTCTTTAAGAAAACGTTTTAGGTGGGCTACCTAATCTTCTGATACCAAGGGGCAAATGTATCATATCCACCAGAACCTGACATGAAGAGCCCACTAGATGTAGACATAGCTAAGTGTAATAGGTGTCATATTAACCTATGGTGGAAAGAAGAAAGGGTTGATGGGAATTTGCCTTGGCTGGGACGGAGGAGATTCTCTCATGCTTTGGCAGGCTTTTCATTAACTAAAGCCTCAATGACCTTTTTATGATGCTTGGATAGACTTGTCAGCAGTGCACATATGCAACATTCCCTCTAAGTTCACTACACACTTTGGAGTATGCAGAGAACTCAGTGCAAATACCACATAATTGAATACTTAGCACAGAAAAACCTATGTGGCATATTAGTGCTCAATATGAGCCCTGTAATTAACTCAAAATAAATGCTATATGGGATCCATTATCCAGAAACCTGTTAACCAGAAAGCTTAGAGGCCGTCTCCCATAGACTATTTTATCAAAAAAAATACAGATTTTAAAAATGTTTTCTCTGTAATAAAACAGTATGTTGTACTTGATCCAAACCAAGATATAATTAATCCTTATTGGAAGCAAAACCAGCCTATTGGGTTTATTTAATGCTTACATGATTTTGTTGTAGACTTCAGGCATGAATTATTTATTTGTGGTTTTTGAGTTATTTTGCAGTTTTCCATATTGCAGTTACAGCAATCCAGTTGCTAGGGTTCCAAGAACCCTAGCAACCATGCATTGATATAAGTGAGAAGCTGAAATTTGAATAGGAGAGGCCTGAATAGAAAGAGGAGTAATAATAAGAACCAATAACAATATAAACCTTAGTCTTGTGTATAATTGTGTATAATGTTTTGCTTAAAGGGGTTTTTCACATTTGAGTTAAATTTAGTATGATGTAGAGAGTGATATCCTGAGACAATTTGCAATTGTTTTTCATTTGTTAGTATTTGTGGTTTTGAGTTATTTATTTTATTTTATTTTATTCAGCAGCTCTCCAATTTCAGCAGTCGTTGCTATGGTCCAAATTACCCTAGCAATCATGCATTGATTTGAACGAGAGACTGGAAAATGAATAGGAGAGGCCTGAATAGAAATATTAGTAATACAAAGAACAATAAAGCTACATAAATGTGTTGCTTTACAGAGCATTTGTTTTTATATGGGGTCAGTGACCCATATTTGAATGCTGGAAAGTCAAAAAAACATAATGACAACCTATTGAAATCCTTCTTAGAACTGGACACTAAATTAATAGTGAACCACCCCTTTAAAATACTACATCTTTTTGGTGTAACTGCTCCTTTAAATTGGTTGTTCACCTTCCTACACTTTTTCCAGTTCAGTGGGTTTCAGGTAGTTCTCCAGAAATAAAAAAAATTTTCCAATTACTTTCCATTTTTATTTTTTTACCGTTTCTCTAAAATCTAAGTTTAATGTCCCTGAGTCTGACAGTTCAGTAATTCAGGTGTAGACTCTAAAGGGGTTACAATTCTGCAACATTTAGGGGCAGATTTATCAAGGGACGAATTTCGAAGTAAAAAATACTTCGAAATTCGGCTATCGAATTAAAATACTTTGAATATCGAATTCGAACCTTTTTCATCGAATTTGTGTATTCTGCGGTCAAAGTAAAACGATTAAATACTTTGAATCGAACGATTTTAACGTACGAGCGAACGATTTTACTTGGACTTCAAAAAACTTAGAAAAATGCTGTAGAAGATCCCCATAGGCTAACATAGCACTTCAGCAGGTTTAATTTGGCGAAGTATTGAAGTCAAAGTTTTTTTTTTTAAAAGAGTCAGTACTTCGGTTATCGAATGGTCGAATATTCTAAGTATTTTACTTCGATTGAAAGTCGTAGTATCCTATTTGATGATTGAAGTATCCAAAAAATTACTTTGAATTTCAAATTTTTTTACTTCGAAAATTCCCTCGAATTAACTTTGACCCTTGATATATCTGCCCCTTAGGGTAGGACAACACAGACGTTTTCGGAGCGATCCGACGCGCTGCGACAAAACGCCGGCGACAAATTGAATGCGACGGAAATAGGGATAGAAATGTCAGATGAAGTCACAGTGTTGATCCGGTGCAACACTACTGTCGGATGCAGATGCAGCGTGTTGCATTGGATCAACGCTGCAACTTCATCCGCATGCGGTTTGTCGCCAACGTTTTGTCGCAGTGCTTCGGATTGCGCCGAAAACGTCAGTGTGGTTCTACCCTTGGTTGATACATTTCTCAGCAACATCTCTGTGTTAGCAACTATCAATTATCAATTATAACAACTGTCTTTAATGAAACTCAGGGATTCTGCTCAGCAGGGACAAAGATAAGAAATGTATCAACTAAAGTATCAATTTAGAACAGTTTACCGCGTCGGCGACCCCCCCCCCAGTCCCAGAGCTGCTTTTAAATTGATACTTATACTTCAAAATTAGAAAAATGTCACACATAGAAAATAGAAAGTAACTCGAAAAAGTCTTTATTTCTGGTGAACTATCTGAAACCAACTGAACTGAAAAAAGTGTTGAAAGGTGAACAACCCCTATAAAAGAAGTCTTTGTCCGGCTGACTCTTGAAACAATGTAGCAGAAGCCGGCTGGAGAAGTACAAATCTGCTAAAAAATTTTAAGATTCAGAACAAGAGACTAGAAAGGGATAAACAAATACTCAATTGCAACTACATTAAAAAGCAAAAAAAACTTTGGCCAATTTGAATTAGGGTAGGACTCCCCGGGCGATTTTTGTTGGATGGTGTTGCAGCGTTGATCCGACGCGTCACGACACGACTGTCGGATGCAGATGCTGCACGTGTCGTGTCGGATGCATCTGCTACATATACTTTTGGTTTTTGATGGAAATCCCCTGTAAAGTAAAAAAAAAATACAAAACGTACTTCTATGATATAATAATATTTAGCAACAATTTTGAGCCCCCACAATTCTTTTTCAGTGGCAATATTTCTATCAGGGCTGCCATTCAGAAAGAAAAGGCAATATGCTTCCTATGGAGACTGCTTGGGAACACCAAAACGAGCAGTATCTGACTGTGGTTGCCAGAGCCTGTCACAATTACCATAGGCAGTGCATTTGCCAGTCTCTTTGTGCAGCTGTCAAGGCTGGAATTTTAACAGCTATAAGGTTATTATGCCCTAATTACCAGCCAGACTGCAATTCAGAAGTCACAATGAAGAGGGATAGGACTGAATACAAAGCTAAGCAGTTGAAAATATGAACACCAATAAATGTGAAGCCTGCTAGTCTGCTTATGTTTTGGTTGCTGGGGTCAGTGACCCGGACAACCAGAAATCACTTTCAATTTCCAACCAGGAACAAGCAGAACAGGAAGGCTCAAAATCAAAAATGTAGATTGGTTGAAATATTGCTTAGCATTTGTTGACCTATAAGGACAGAGACACACGGTCAGATTCGGGGAGATTCGTCGCCCGGCAACAAATTTCCTCTTCTTTAGGGCGACTAATCTCCCCGAAATGCCTTCCCCTGCCAGAATGCAAATCGCCAGCGCGATGGCACTCGGAGTGTTTTGTTTTCCAAAGTCGCCTGAAAACTTTTGGCAACTTCAGAAAACTAAGCGCTCCGAGTGCCATTCCGCCAGCAATTTGCATTCTAGTCGGCAGAAAGGCAGTTTGGGGAGATTAGTCGCCCCGAAGAAGAGGAGATTTGTCACTGGGGACAACTAATCTCCCCGAATCTGACCCTGTGTCTCTGCCCTAACAGGCTAAAGTTCACTTGATGATGAACTTCCCTTTTAACCAAACTATACTACTTTTGGCTACAGCACATCATATATCCAAAATAGCTCTACATAAATGTGTTAAGGTCCCCATAGACGCAAAGATTTCTCTTGCCGAACGACCGATTTTAGCGAAGTCCGACCAATCCTTCGAAACTATCATGCGGTTAGTTTGATTCGAACGATCGAATATCTTACGATTTTTCGGCCGACATCTGTCAGGAAATTGATCGGCCAGGTTTGTTGATGACAATTGATGGACAATTCGTACGATCGTTCCGAGAAAATCGTGGTCTCACGATGACGATCGGATCTTTTAAAAATCTCAACATCTATGGCCAGCTTTACTGTTTCCAATATCAAACCTTTGTCTTATCCTGAATTATAGCAGAGGAACTAGCACTAGCAAAAGGACTTACAGGTATCTGCTATCCAGAAAGATCTGACTTATGGAAAGACCATGCCCCACTCCGATATTTCCCATAAAGGGACAATAAAAGAAAATAGTCAAGGGCACAGGACGCAACAAAGCTTTTCAGCACATTTAGGGGGAAGAAATGAACATTGCACGCCTTGTGTTCTTGCCATAAGACTGCAACCTGCTGTGATAACCAGGGAAGCGCGTTTGTCACATGACTAACTAAAACTTGTATATTATAATAAATAATGTATCCCTTACTGGAAAATGTGAGGATATTAGAAGTATCCTCGGAGTTCAATGATCTAGTATTACCCAGCATGCCCTGCCTGCCTGAAGGCCAACATATTAGAGGTCAGGTTTGTTCTATTCTCTTTATTGACTTGTAACAGGGTTCAAACTGCTTTGGCAGCAGACCCATGGCAGCAATAATAATTAGCCTGTGGTATGCCTTCCACTTTCTGATAACTACAACTTCAGTTATCCTTGATGGCCACTAGAATGCAAAGAATGGAGTAAAACCTACATTACGTTTCTGGCTGTTTCATAACCAGGCTGGGGGAAACATGGAGCATTTTTACACTTGCCAACAGGAAGTACTTTGCGCAAAGATGAAATACTTCCCCCACCATGTTATAGCATGAGCTCAAATAACAGGACCTCAGAATGGCATTACAGCTAATATTTATATCAGCTCATGAATCACAATTTCATTATGTTTCGATTTATATAAATAATCTAAATATACTGACTCACACACACTAAGGGAAAAACACCCTTTAAAAAATACAGACAGGCTGTTCTGACAATTTTAAATTCAGTCAGGCTGACAGCACAGCCCTCCCTTAATTGCCTCCATAAATTATATTCTCTCCAGTGCAAGTCTTCCCATGTATCCCTCCAAGGCTCATTCCACGAACCCGCTGCTGCTAATCTACCCCCAGGATCTGGCCTAGGGTCTTATTGATCTCACATTCAGCTGCTAGAACACGTCAGGCTTCCCCTAACACTATTATACCCTGTGCCACTCTATGGAACTGGGCGGACTCACATAATTATACATCCAGACACCCAAATAGAGACTCTAGTGTAAATATTGCCCTGTGTAGTGCAAGGGGGGCTCAAGTGTAAATTGTGCACTATGTAGTGCAAAGGGGGAGCTCTAGTGTAAATGTTGCACTGTGTTTCGCAAAGGGGGAGCACTAGTATAAATTTTGCACTGTATATTGCAAGGGGGAGCTCTAGTGTAAATTGTGCACTGTGTAGTAAAAGGGGGAACTCTAGTGTAAATGTAGCACTGTGTAGCGCAATGATGGAATTCTAGTGTAAATGTTGCACTGTATAGTGCAAGGGGAGCTCTATTACAAATTGTGCACTGTGTAGTGCAAAGGGGGAGTTCTAGTGTAAATGTTGCACTGTGTAGTGCAAAGGGGAGCTCTAGTGTAAGTTGTGCACTTTGTAGTAAAGGGGGAACTCTAGTGTAAATGAATGTTGCACTGTGTAGCGGAAAAGGGGAATTTTAGTGTAAATGTTGCACTGTATAGTAGAAGGGGAGTTCTAGTGTAAATTATGCACTGTGTAGAGCAAGGGGAGAACCCTGGTGTAAATTGTGCAGTGTAGTGCAAAGGGGAAGCTCTAATGTAATTGTTGCACCGTGGCCTGCAAGGTTTTACATTAGTTCTCTGCCACCCAAAGGTGATCAAAGGTTGCAGGGAGTTGTAGTGCAACAGACAAAAGGTAGAGGGT
Source organism: Xenopus petersii (assembly GCA_038501925.1). Lineage (NCBI taxonomy): Eukaryota > Metazoa > Chordata > Amphibia > Anura > Pipidae > Xenopus > Xenopus petersii. The sequence goes on from CM076676.1 coordinate 22,968,679, forward strand.
AGCCCTTACATTATTCACATTGACACACTTCATGAGTTGTGGGCAGTGTATCCCCTGTATGTGCATTCAGCTATTCATCTCACACAGTCATCTGCTGCCCTGGCTCATTGTGAAGCTGCCATGCAACATGTGTATCTCATTGGTGCCCGCTCTTAAAGGGACCACATGCCAACCCCGCCGCTTACCTGTTGTGTTCATGGCCGTTCCCCCTCCAGTCGTGGAGCTGGGCCGAGTCCTCCGTTTCCCCCGTGTTCCCTATCCCTGCCCCGGCCAGTCTGTGGGCTGGGAACACTGGGCTCTTACACACAGGCTGCCCAGAGCCTGCCGCACAGACACAGAAAGAGAGAGAGAGGGGGAGGGGACTGAGGAGGAGGAGGGGGAGGAGAGAAGGGGGCAGGCCAGTAAATCCTTCACAAAGGCAGTGCTAATGCCCGTTAACTCATTCACTGCCTCACACCACTTTCCTCTCAGCACCAGACAATCAGGTTCGGTTTTGGACATCATTTTACAGAATAGCTATGAAAATAAAACAAACATATTTCCTTTTAATCTAGGGCACCAGCTGGATCATTTCTTGCAACAAAATAAATACTTCATAAAATTCCATTCCTTGGGCTTCCTATGAAAATATTACTGGCCATCAAAAACATTACCCTTGCCATTCAATAGTATACTTGATGAAAGATATAAATGTATGTTTTCTTTTTCCAGAAAAACTGACGCGTTAACTTTTAGTATGTTATAGAGCCGCCCATTATAAGCAACTTTTCAATTGGTCTTCATTTTTTCATTTATTTTTTTAAGATTTTGAATTATTTGGCTTCTTCTTCTGACTCTTTCCAGATTTCAAATTGGGGTCACTGACCCCCTTTAAAAAAATAAAAAACAAAGGCTCTGCCAGCCTGCAAATGTTATTGCTACATTTTATGATTCCTCTTTCTATTTAGATCCTCTCCTTTGGTAATTTGGAGCCTAGCAACCAGATTGCTAAAATTGCAAACGGGAAAGCTAATCAGTAAAAAGCTAAATAACTCAAAAAAACACAAATAATAAAAAATGAAAACCAATTACAAATTTGGATACTGTCATGGGAAAACTTGTTTTTTTAAAAACACATCAGTTAATAGTGCTGCTCCGGCACGATTTTTTTATATTCAATTTTGAAATCTGACATAGGGCTAGACATATTGTCAGTTTCCTAGCTGCCCCCAGTCATGTGACTTGTGCCTGCACTTTAGGATGGAACTACTCTTGGGCAGATGGGAAACTGACAATATGTCTAGCCCCAAGTCAGATTTCAAAATTGAATATAAAAAAAATCTGTTTGCTCTTTTGAGAAATGGATTTCAGTGCAGAATTCTGCTGGAGAAGCACTATTAACTGATGTGTTTTGAAAAAAAAATGTTTTCCCATGACAGTATCCCTTTAACTAAAAGGTAAACAACAGCTTTAAGGGGCCTTTTGTGCATATGTACTGCCAGATGATCAGATCCATAAAGCAATGTTGTTCTTGCCCAAAGGAATATTCCAGTCTTCCCGATTAATATCAGACAGTCCCAATCACATACTGATCCATAAGGTTTAACTAGCGGCTACAGGGACGCAAAGCAAATTCATTTTGGGACCCAGTAAAATTTGCAAATAAGACAATTTGCTTGTTGCTCACTGCCATGTAGGTCCCTCCAGGACTGGCAATCTGTGAGTTCTGGCAAATGCCAGAGGGGCTGCTATAAGTTTCCATAGAAAGTCAGTATTTAGTGGGCTGGGGGGCTGATTGGGCCTATTTTGACTCTCAGTCCAGACCTGGTTCCCTCTGTACCTCCTGGGCCCCCCAATCATTCTGAAGGCCTGCTTCATCTACGTTTATGTCCCTGTGTCAGATCAATATTCTATTTCCACCCAGAACCAGTATGATTCTGTTTGTGTCAGCCAGCAATATCTGCAGGACAACAGGCAACTATTCGTATTTTCGTACTTTTTGTACATAGTAACATACATAGTAAGATAGGTTGAAAAAAGACACACGTCCATCAAGTTAAACCTTTTAACTCTGTTTTTACCTGCCTAACTGCCAGTTGATCCAGAGGAAGGCAAAAGGCCCATCTGAAGCCTCTCCAATTTGCCTCAGAGGGCAAAAAATTCCTTGACTCCAAGATGGTAATGGGATTGTACTATGAGCTATCTTCCATAACCCTGTATTTCCTCACTTGCTAAAAAGCTATCCAACCCCTTCTTAAAGCTATCTAATGTATCAGCCTGTACAACTGATTCAGGGAGAGAATTCCACATCTTCACAGCTCTCACTGTAAAAAACCCCTTCCGAATATTTAGGAGGAACCTCTTTTCTTCTAATCGGAATGGGTGACCTTGTGACAGCTGGAAAGACCTACTGATAAATAAATCATTAGATTATCATATGATCCCCTTATATATTTATACATAGTTATCATATCACCCCTTAAGCACCTCTTCTCCAGCGTGAAGTACAATTTGGCCAGTCTTTCCTCATAGCTAAGATTTTCCATACCTTTTACCAGCTTAGTTGCCCTTCTCTGATTCAATAATGTCCTGTTTTGGCGCTTGAAATTAAAACTTTACGGTAGTGTGTATTAGATTTGCCATTTTACCCCTTTAAAAACTGGACCCAAATAAAAGTTGCACCCTGCATGACTATTTACCGAATTTGGATGGATGGTGCAGGCTGCACTGTTTCACGTGCCATGACTAGAGTTGCCACCTGGCCTGGCCGGTAAAAATGATGGTTGATCCCAATGTTAGTAATAGGGAAAAAAATAAATATATAGGAAGGCTGGTATTTTTTTCCAGAAAAGGTGGCAACCCTAGCCATGATGCCTCTGAATGAATTAAATGCCGGCTGAAGTGGCAGCTTTTTGGTCTAGGGTCAAATCAATAGCCTCCGGGACTGATATCTGATTGTGGCTTGTTTTTATATTGATTGGGTACACTGAAAAATCCCACTGGCTGAGGACTGGCCTGGGTTGTGGATATGGTCCTAGTCGTGAAGGGGTGGTTCTCCTCTAAGTTAACTTTTAGTATGTTATAGAATGGCTAATTCTAAGTAACTTTTTAATTGGCCTTCATTTTTTCTTTTTTTATGGTTTTTGAATTATTTGCCTTCTTCTACTAATTATTTCCAGCATTCAAATGCTGCACAAAGAGACTGGCAAATGCACTGCCTATGGCAATTATGACAGGCTCTGGCAACCAAGCCGGACTGGTAATCTGTGGGTTGTGGCTGCTGTAAGGTCCCATAGACAGTCACTATTTAGTGGGCTGGTAGAGGATTATTTGGGCCTCTGTGTACTTGGAATGCCAGAGCCTATTTTGACTCCCATTCCAAACCTGCTGGCAACCACAGTCAGATACTGCTCGTTTTGATGTTCCCAAGCAGTCTCCTTAGGAAGCATATTCCCCTTTCTTTCTGAATGGAAATACAGCCCTGAAAGAAATGTCACCACTAAAAAAAATTGTGGGGGCTCATAACTTCTTCTAAATATTTTTATATACTAGAAGTAAGTTTTGTGTTTTTTTCCTACACAGGGGATAGCCACCAAAAAACATTTGGATATTGATATATATGTTGTGTGCTATTATATATTTCCAATGTACAGTAATTCAAATTGGCCAAAGTTTTTTTTAATGTTGTTTGTAAATGTAGTTGCAATTGACTATTTTTTTATCCCTTTCTCGTCTCTGGTTCTGAATCTTAAAACAATGTAGCAGATTAGTACTCTAGGTCTGTCACTCAGCCGGCTTCTGCTACATTGTTTCAGGAAAATACTGCTTTTAAAGGAGCAGTTAAATGTTTTTTAATTTTAATTTAGTGCCCATTCTAAGAAGAAGGATGTCAATAGGTTGTCATTATTGTTTTTTAATAGTCTTTCAATTATTTGACTGACTCTTTCCAGCTTTCAAATGGGGGTCACTGACCCCATCTAAAAAACAAATAATCTGTAAAGCTACACATTTATTGCTATAACTACTTTTTATTACTCATCTTTCTATTCAGGCCTCTCCTATTCATATTCCAGTCTCTTTTCAAATCAATGCATGGTTGCTATGGTGACTTGGAACTTAACAACCAGATTGCTGAAATTTCGAACCGGAGAGCTGCTGAATAAAAAGCTAAATAACTCAAAAATCACAAATAGTAAAAAAAGAAAACCAATTGCAAATTATCTCAGAATGTCACTCTCTACATCATACTCAAAGTTAACTCAAAGGTGAACAACCCCTTTAAGCAAAACGTTTGATACAATTTTTCATATATAGTATAGGGATAGTATAGGTTTAAAAATCTGATCTGCACCATATCTGCCAGTGTATGGTACTTCTGCAGGTGAGACTATGAAGAGGAGGCAAAGCAGTTCAAATATGTTGTGCTATCACCCTGGAACAATCAGAGTAGTAGAGAGGTGGCCATATTGTATATGGTCCGTCACAGAATATCTGTCTGTTTGGATTGGTTGCATAGTCGCACCCACATATGCATCAATTGATGGCTACGCAATATGTTGGCACTATATAAATACATGTTAATAATGGCTAAGAGAGGGGGTCATGTTTGTCTCAGCCCTATTTTCTCCACTATTTGGGTATTATAAATATGTATTGTTTTACTTGCTCTTCAGTTGTATAGTGCTACATACAGTGTTCCTATGCATGGAAAAGTATCCTCATGAGCCCTGACTGCATCCAGATCACATCAACCCTTTAATTGATGAACACATTCTGCTGGTCATTACTGAATAGAGCAGGGAGAGGCAATCCAGACACTGCGTAACGACAACTCACGCCATGCTTCTTTAAATTAAAGGAACAGTTGCATCAAAAAATTAACGTGTTTTAAAGTAATAAAATATAATGTGGTGTTGCACTGCACTGGTAAAACTGCTGTGTTTGTTTCAGAAACACTACTATTGTTTATAACAATAAGCTGCTGTGTAGCAATGGGGGCAGCCATTCAAAGGAGAAAAGGCTCAGGTTACACAGCAGATAAACTCCGTAAAACATAATCTGTTATCCACTATTCAACCTGTGCCATATAGTCTTTTTTTCAATTTCCGCCGTTGCTACACAGCAGCTTGTTCATATGAACTATAGTAGTGTTTCTGCAGCAAACACATCAGTTTTACCAGTGCAGGAGAACAGTACATGATATTTTCATTACTTTGAAAACACTTTTTTGGTGTTACTGTTAAATGGAATGCTGTAATCCTGTAGCATTTGCTTTCCCTAAGATAACATACTGTATCTCTTGGTTCGACTGACCTCTCAAGTATTCACAGGCCCGGATTTCGGGCTTGGGCACCGCTAGGCCCACTGGGTCCTAGTGCCGGCGCCCTTGCGAGCCCTGCATACATGAGCGTGAGTATTCGCATACACTGGAGCACTGGGGATAACGTGTACAGAAGTATGCGTCCCTGGTGCTCTTTAGGTTGCGGATGAGCGGCATGCCAGCCCTAAAACTTGCTGCCCTAGGCCTGGGCCTTTGTGGCTTTGCCACAAATCTGGCCCTGCGTATTCAGGCCCTTTCCTATTCCCTTTTAATTCAGGCTTCAGTGAAAGATGGCTTCCTATCTTACACAGAGAGAACCTTACCAGAGTAAGTCACACAAGACACAATATCACTCAACTATAATATCATCTTCAATTGATTATTGATTTTTAGCAGCCTTTAGCTCTGGGTGAATGAAAAGAGGTAATCAAGTTTCTCTACCTGCCCTGCCTACAATTGTTGTTCTGTGATTCCTGAGGCTATTACATCTGCTTGTACATCCTATAGGGAGCAGTTACTGGAAAACACAAAAGCATATAAAATCATTGCCACATGGGTAACCATTCTAATGCACCATTAACATCAGGCCTTTTGTGAGAGTATTGCTGTATAAACATTCACTGTAAGGAATTTGCATAACAATGACACAGTTTGTGTGAAATTATTCTGCAAACAATTGCTTTGTAATAAGGCAAGGATTGAAGGCCTTTTGTTTTAAATAGACAAAAGTGTGTCTCATCAACCAACCTTCTATAAACCTGCAACAGAGAGTATGCACACAAGGGCTTAGGGGCAGAGGACACCGAGGGCATATCATAGGTACAGTGATAAATGGCTGTGGCACATGGGGAGAGAGAGAGAGAGAGAGAGAGAGAGAGAGAGAGAGAGAGAGAGAGAGAGAGAGAGAGAGAGAGAGAGAGAGAGAGAGATGGTGCCTATTAACAGTGGGGATAATAGTCTCTGGGAAGGGACTGTGACTATGGGATAGCAGGTATAGTAGGTAGAGATGGTGTCTATATTAACAGTGGGATAATAGTCTCTGGGAATGGAGTGTGGCTGTGGAATAGCAGGTTTAGTAGGGAGAGATGGAGCCTATAGTAACAGTGGGATAATAGTCTCTGGGAAGGGACTTTGACTGTGGGATGGCAGGTACAGTAGGGAGAGATGGTGCCCATAGTAACAATGGGATAATAGTCTCTGGGAAGGGAGTGTGACTGTGGGATAGCAGGTACAATAGGGAGAGATGGAGCCTATAGTAACAGTGGGATAATAGTCTCTGGGAAGGGACTGTGACTGTAGGATAACAGGTATAGTAGGGAGAGATGGTGCCTATAGTAGAAGGCATGCCACATAAGACCCCTGCCTGGAAAAAGTGTTTAGCTCAAGGCTTCATCATAACATAACACAAACCATGGGGCTTATTTTTATGAATGCAGTGCAAAGGGCAAACTCGTATGGAAACCACAATGGGGGCATGTCATTGTTAGTCAAAAACACACTAAAATATTAAAAGACCTATGGCACCAGTTATATGTTGTCATCATTTGTCAAAACTCCCATCTGCTAGTTTTCATGCAGATATATGGGAAAGAATGGAATAGAACATTTTGACTTACTACAGGTTTGCCTAGGGGACAATTTGTAATACATACTGTTTCATTCTGACTTTGGCGCTAACATACTAAAACTGACCATATTTGCAGCCGGTCTTCCATAATAATCCATAGCAACCGATTTGATGTTTGCAGAGGACTGGCAACTGCTACTTGGTATATGGTTTATGTTCATGTTCATCGCCTTGATGCAAGCTTTCTAAATTTTTAGCCGTGTTAATTGCTATGGTGAACTTATACCGCTAACAAATATTATGTTTGCTCATCTTTATGCTGGTACATGTCACAGAGAGGGTTGCCACCTGGCCAGTATTTTACCGGCCTGACCGGTAAAAATGATGGTTGATCCCAATGTTGTTAATAGGGGAAAAAGATAAATATATAGGAAAGGTGGGTACTTTTTTAACAGAAAATGTGGCAACCCTAGGCACAGAGTGTGTTTGGGTTTATCTCTACCATCAAAAACATCCTTTCCAAATGACATAAGCTTTCCATTCTCTTTAAATGCATTGTCTATGGCAGAAACATATGCCTTTAGGCTTGTGCCGCATTGAACTGATTAGACACAGACCGAGGATTTGCTGCCTGTTGCCTACTTCTGTGCCAGCACTTTCCCCTCAGACTGGGGCAGCAGCCTTTCCCAAGACCCACTGTTCTATTAAATATGATTGGTTATTGAGGAATGCAAGGAGTTATGAGAATAAGGGTAACAAAAAAAAGTAAAACTAAAAAGTAAGTGCTGTAAGTCTAAACAGCAAAACAGATGTCACTTAATAACTGCACGAATGGTTCAGCTCAATCTAGTCAGTGGCTGACTCAGGATATGATTCAAAAAGCTTTAATACAAATTAATGTAAACAAGGCTCCAGGGCCTGATGGCATACACCCCCGGGTTCTAAGAGAGCTTAGTTCAGTTTTAGACCAGCCCTTATTTCTGATTTTCTCAGATTCACTGTCATCTGGTATGGTGCCTATGGATTGGAGAAAAGCTGATGTTATTCCAATATTTAAAAAGGGATTACGATCTCAGCCTGGCAATTATAGGCCAGTAACATGACATCTGTGGTAGGCAAATTATTTGAAGGCTTGTTAAGGGATCACATTCAAAATTTTGTCCTAATGAATGGCATTATGAGCAACAATCAGCATGGCTTTATGAAGGATAGGTCATGTCAGACGAATTTGATTGCATTTTATGATGTTGTAAGTAAGATTCTGGACAGTGGAGGGGCAGTAGATGTGATCTATTTGGATTTTGCCAAAGCATTTGATACTGTGCCCCACAAACGACTGCTTTCTAAACTAAGGTCTGTTGGGCTTAATGAAGTCGTTTGCATGTGGATAGGAAACTGGCTACGGGATCGGGTACAGAGGGTGGTTGTTAATGGGACATTCTCTACTTGGAGTAAGGTTCTTAGTGGGGTCCCCCAGGGCTCAGTATTGGGTCCACTTTTATTTAACTTGTTCATTAATGACTTAGGGGAGGGTGTTGTAAGTAATGTATCAGTGTTTGCAGATGACACAAAATTATCCAGCCCAATTAATTCCATCCAGGATGTGGAATCCTTGCAACAGGATCTTGACAAACTGGCAATCTGGGCAGCTAAGTGGCAAATGAGATTCAATGTTGACAAATGTAAAGTCATGCACCTGGGATGTAAAAATATCCAAGCCACTTATACCCTTAATGGGACTGCACTAGGCAAATCCATTATGGAAAAGGACCTTGGAGTCCTTGTAGATGATAAACTTGGCTGTAGCAAGCAATGCCAGTCAGCAGCATCAAGGGTCTTGAGCTGTATTAAAAGGGGCATAGAGTCAAGGGAGGAGGGGGTCATTCTTCCACTGTATAGAGCACTTATAAGGCCCCATCTAGAATATGCCTTACAGTTTTGGTCTCCATCACTCAAACAGGACATTATTGTATTAGAGCGGGTACAGAGAAGGGCAACTAAGCTGGTAAAAGGTATTGAAAATCTTAGCTATGAGGAAAGACTGGCAAAATTGGGGATCTTCACGCTGGAGAAAAGGCGCTTAAGGGGTGATATGATGACTATGTATAAATATATAAGGGGATCATATAATAATCTCTCTAATGCTTTATTTACCAGTAGGTCTTTCCATCTGACACGAGGTGACCCATTCCGATTAGAAGAAAAGAGGTTCCGCCTAAATATTCGGAAGGGGTTTTTTACAGTGAGAGCTGTGAAGATGTGGAATTCTCTCCCTGAATCAGTTGTACAGGCTGATACATTAGATAGCTTTAAGAAGGGGTTGGATGGCTTTTTAGCAAGTAAGGGAATACAGGGTTATGAGAAATAGCTCATAGTACAAGTTGATCCAGGGACTAATCTGATTGCCATTTTGGAGTAAGGAAGGAATTTTTCCCCGTCTAAGGCAAATTGGAGAGGCTTCAGATGGGTTTTTTGCCCTCCTCTGGATCAACTGGCAGATAGGTAGTTAATAAAAAAAAAAAAAAAAAAAGGTTGAACTCGATGGACATGTGTCTTTTTTCAACCTTACTTACTATGTTACTATGTTACTATGTAATAAGGCAGACTTTGCCTTTACAATATCTTGCTGTTGGTGGTTTCTGACCTATAATAAAATTATGCAGAGGACTGAAGTAATGCTTTTTTTTGCAGTCCAAGAGACAGTTCTGAGCTGAATGGGGCGAGGCACGTCAAATTATCCTCATATAAAGGCAGGGAGAAATCTAAATAATTGATGGAACTGAGAATGTGTAGGGATTTTCAGTTGGAACAATGAGGGGTTAGAAGGGAAAATTCCATTTTCTGAGAGGAGTGGCAGGCAGGAGGTGGGAGATCATGACGGTCAATGAGGAAACAGGGAGTGGGATAGATAGTAGGGAATTTGGGAATTCACAAAAATGTAGAAAAGGAAATGGAAGTTTAATAAAATAACAGCAGTTAACTACATAACAGACCATGGTGAGTCACCCCAGTCACAGACCTTGTTACACCATATTTAAAGGGCAAATATATCCTACTTAAAAGTATGGTATTCTGTCATTTTAGTTAGGGTGCTTACCTATTTGCATAACTGTATTCATGCAACTGAGTACTGCCTTATTTTTTTTACCCTTGAACCTGTATATCTAAATCTTATTCTTGTTTGTCCTAGCAACTGAGCTTCTGTTTATAGAGTTCTGTTATAAGTATTGTGGTTCAGCACTTAAATCTACTCCCTGGCAGAACTGGGGTTTGGAGATTAATGAAGGAATCTGCCAGCCTAAGGGTGGGGTGGTGGAATAGTCAGTGCAAGTGTATCACAAAGCACACATAATAATATTTTATTTTAGCAAGGGCTCTCTAGTGTTTCATATCCTTAGAGTGTTGGAGAAATGACCTTCTAGGTGTAGTTGGGTGTGACTGAATGGACAATGTTGGAAAATGTGCTGCTGATGGTTTAGTGGGACCAGTGTGCATCTAATTGCAACAAAATAGCTGTAATTATTAGATCTTTCTAAATATCAGTACTTTTAGAAATATTTGTCTGCTTTTTCATATACCAGTAAAGCATATCCTACAAAGCTGTAACCATATGTTAAATCTGGGGCAGGTCTGAGGCTTTATTTTTGCTGCTGGAGGCTGTTTGTGAATAATCCCAGTTTGTGTTCCGATTCCTTTTGATCCTTTTTTTAGAATTGGGTTTTGAAATCCCTGAGGTCCCTATGTGAAAAGGATGAACTGGTTCTACCCTGTATAAAGAAATGAAGAATGTGACAGGTGTCCTTGGTGCTGGGCGAGAGACAACCCCTTTCAATCCACTACGTGTTTGATCTATAAGCTTTCCGCTCTGATCAGTAGTGCTCAGTGCTCTTTTGGGAATGTAAGGGCTGCACCTGTGCCTATTGTTGGTGAGATGAAGCAGAATGACAGTGTTGGTTTATCAGTGGTAAACATTAGTCCTTTTATGGTTCAAGGGGAAGGTATCACACAAGACAGTAACCTGGAAGAGCTGGAAGCTTGGGCCAATATCATCCTGGAATCATGGCCAGATTTAGAGGAGTGAAGAAACTGGCAGTGCCCCAAATTCCCCATATTAGAACTGTGATATTAATAGTTAATCCCATGGGTATAGACCCCACATGACATCTAGACTACAGATGGAACCCCATAACACTTGTATGCTCAATGGGCTATACTGTTCAGTGATAAAGCCACTCATCAAAATAAATACCAAGTCCATCAGGTCAAAGGGCCCATCATTTGCTTTCTGGTTGTTGAGGTCTATGAGTACAACATCCAGACATTATTTTAAATTTCAGACTGACGAAACATGATAGGTACTGAGTTCCTAAACTGACTTGAATTGCCACCTCTCTATCTCTTCTATCTATCTATCTCCCTCTCTCTTTCTTTTTTTTCCCCCTACCTTTATCTTTTCTCTCTCTTCCCCCTCCCTCCACAACCCCTGCTCCATCCCTGTTACACGCATACGCATCCCTGTTACATGCGGCAAAGCTGATAAATGGTAATACAAGAAGTTACCGGAAAAGACTTGATAACCTAAACAGAACAATAGGATAGGTCACAAGACAAAACACTTATTTGAGGTGCCAAACATTGACTGATCTGGATGTCCAGGAGACTGCCTGTGGCCACTTTATAGACTAGAAGTCTGATGTGCATGGTAATTTCTCCTACCATGATTACATTCCCCATGGAGGGTATGGTGACCCTTAAAATTGAGAATAAAGCCCACAACTTAAATGCTGTATTTACTGTACCAGCAGAGGGGTTAAGCAGCCCTATAACAGTAATGCTCAGTCTCTACAGGACCTTGTGTTAGGCCATCTTTTGTGTCAATGGCACTGCACATGCTCAGTGTGCTCCGGGCTGCTGTTGAGAAGCTATGCTCTGGGGTTGGAACCATTAAAGTGGTGGCTCACCTTTATGTTAACTTTTAGTATTTTAGAGAAAGGCTAATTCTTAGCAACTTTTTAATTGGCCTTCATTTTTTTTTAATTATTTGCCTTCTTCTTTCCAGCTTTTCAAAACCCCTTGTAAAAAAAAATACTCTGTAAGGCTACACATATATTGTTATTGCTACTTTTTATTACTCATCTTTCTATTCCGGCCCTCTACTATTCATATTATAGTCTCTCATTCATATCAATGCATGGTCGGTAGCAGGCCCACATTTGTGGCGAGGCCACAAAGGCCTGGGCCTAGGGCGACAAAATTTTAAGGACAGCATGTCCCCAGCTGCATCCTAAGGAGCACTGGGCACAGGAAGTTTTGCATCAAAGCACCTGGCACTAGGACCATGCGGCCACAGGAAGGGGTGTGCGCATTCAAAGTGCCCCAGGGTGCCGCGTCCTAAAATCTGCCCCTGGTTGCTAGGGTAATTTGGAACCTATAACAACCAGATTGATGAAATGGCAAACCGAAGAGCTGCTGAATAAAAAGCAAAATAACTCAAAAACCACAAATGCTAAAAAAAAATTAAAACCCAATTGCAAATTGTCTCAGAATATCATCATACTAAAAGTTAATTTAAGCAGAGAATGTTGATTGTCTGCCATAGAAGCTTATGGTACAGGGCTGGTCATTATATTCTGATGCAGAATGCAAATGAATCTGAAGATAGGGCTGGTATAGACTTCAATACCATAATGTGTACATTTCTAGCCTTATTTCTTTAATTGAGCTTTAGTACCCCTTTAAATCCTTTTAACAATTCTTAAAATTGCAAGAAAAGTTTAATGCTGAAAGAATGGCCTGCCAGCTGTTGTTGAAATCCAACTCTTTGCATGCCAGCAGGGTTGTGGAACTTGAAGTTAAACAATATCTGGAATCTTGCAGGATTTATAGCTTTGTGCATGCTAAAAAAAAACCTGCGATAAAATACATTGCTTTTAGCTATATTTTCCCAAGGGGCTGAGGGCCAAGGGCAAGTACTTCCTTAGTTCTTACTGTATCTAAATCCACACTTGTTATTAAAATCATATTTATTATTTTTATGTATAAGATCACTTGTGTTGTTCTTGCTCAGTTATGTTTGTTGGCCAGTCGCTACTGTTAAATTTCTAATAGTATTCTCTATGGCAGCTTCAATTTAGCCTCATTGTTTGCAAACTTAGGAGATAAGGGGTTAACAGGGAACAGCTTGGGGTCCCTATGTTTTTTCTGGGATGGTGGGTTCTTGCCCCAACCTGCAGCAGAATTCCCTGCATTCTTTCTAGCGGATACTTTAAATGTTCAGCTCTCATGGTGTCACCCCCTGAGGCTTAAATGGACTTTCAGGACTTTCAGGACTGTAGAGAAGGGAAACAACTGCTAAACTGGAACATAGATTTAATAGAGCAATACGGAGAACTATGACTGAGATGAGACCCAAAATTATGTATTCCACAGGCACCAGCTCATTCATTCACTCTCAACACACAGACCGATGGGGCCCTTGCCAGTGATTTAGGGCCTTATCATTCCTGATGTATTGTTTCTGCTACGGACACATATAGATCTGTCTTAAGGAACAGTGGCATAACTACTGGTACTGCCGGGTTATATGGCACATGGCATTGTGCACTTGAATAAAGTACCAACGATTGTAAAATATAAGTATATTATAAGTCACAAGGAGTTCTGTGACCATATAAATGCACAAGGCCAAAAGCCTCATATTTTTCAACAGGGGGTAATTTATTTATAGGGATGCACCTAATCCAGGATTCGGTTCTGGATTCGGCCGAATCCAAGTGCCTTGCCATACCAAATCCGAATACAAAGAATTACATGACTTTTCGTTACACAAATAAGGAAGTCAAAAATTTTTTACCCACACGCTGCACACGTGTTTCTATTTTCCTCTTTCCCACCTAATTGAAATTAGGGTTCCATTCGGTATTCAGCATAATCTTTCACAAAGGGTTCAGGAGTCTGCCGAATCATTTACAGCATATTCATGGATAACATGAGCCTGCGGGGTCCAGGGCCTACTGATAATTCTGATTCAGGATTCCCCATACCCCCCAGCCAGGTCTGGACTGAGAATTAAAATAGGCCCTGGCATTTCAGCCCACACAGAGGCCCAAACAGCCCCCACCAGCCGAATAAAGACTGACTTTCAATGCAGCCCCTCTGGCATTTGCCAGAATCCACAGATTGCCAGTCAGCTGGTATAGGTCAGGGGGCCCTCACTAATGAAAATTAAATGTGACCCCTCCCCAGGAAAATGACTAAAATCATCTTTAAACACAGAAAATGGCTGTTTTTGTTACCTTTGATGATAACAAAATGTTCCCTGCAGAAATAACAACCCCCTAATGAAAGGAGACATCTCACAGGTATAATGCTAGCCTGGGGCCACATCGACAGCAAAGGTTAAGTGGGAAAAGCAGAATAACGATGGGCAAAGGGATTGTGGGTAAATATAAGCAGAGAAGAAAGTTCACACCAGCTCCTACTATGTTATAATGACCTGAGAAACTGAAGAGATCTTCTCAACCCTCCCCTGTATATTGTTGATAGAACTTCTGACCTAGAGAGGATGCGACTTCTGTAGGGTAAAAATATCTCACAGCAAACTGAAATTATCAGCATCCTTGGTCAGGAGATACACAAACACAAATTCAGTGACAAAAAGAATGCAGAAAGCAGAGCAACAATTGATGAACCATATACTTACAGCAGTTAGGAGGCTCATATGTTCAAAATGGAAACAGAGAGGGATCCCCACAATGAACGACGTCCAAGACAAAGTGGAAGAGGTGCAGAGAATGGAATACATGTCAGCCATACACAACAACAGAATACCCACTTATGATGAAATATGTACAAACTGGGTATACCACTTCCCCAACACCGCTACCTGAACAAACCAGGAACATAAAAAAACCCCACCTGCGTGAGTGACACAAAGACCCAACGCCCCTGAACCCTGCCCTCAATATGTAGCTACAGATGGAAAGAGAATAGAGGAATATGCACCCCGTTCTCTGGCTAGGATCCAAACACACCCAAGCCCCAAACATACCAAATCGCAAGACATATTCGGTAATGTCACCATGTCCCCCAATTCCACGGTGTGTGATGTGATATGCCGCTGCACCTTGTCTAATTTTGCAACATTTCACTGCACTTAACTAATTTTTTCCATGACTTTGTTCTTGTTTTCTTCTTTCTGTTTCTTTTTGCTCTTCTTTTTGTTATGATTATTATCTGTGTCAAAAATCAACAAAATAAAGAAATAAAGAATAAAAGTAATACTTGATGTTCCTAAATGTTCCTTATAGGGAAGTTCCCACAGAAACACCAGACATAGTTAAAAACATTGTAAAAAAAAAACAGTCCAGAGAATCAGAGAATTATCATCCGAGTCTAGTATAGGACTGTCCAAATGAGATCCACAGGCCTGTGGCATGCTGTCTCTATTATATCATATTTATACTTACATATTTATATATTTACATATTTATTCCACAAACACAATCCTTGGCTTATGGCAAGGAAACTCTCAGAAAATACTGTTTTAGGAGTTACTTTTATGGCTTAGATTCCAGAAATCTCTCTGAAGTCTGACTTACCTCATGTAATGAGGCATTTCCACTTTTCTGGGAGGGAACGTAATTTTTATTTAGGGGACTGTTACTGAAGTTAACACTGGGTCCTCAACTTTAGTTCATATTATGGGGCATATTTTTAGAAAAGTATTAAAATTCCCAGCAAATTATCCTAAAAGCCTTCTTAATAGGCATACTGTGGATGATTTATTGAAGAATTGCCTTTTTTTACTCTTTGATGAAATGGAATATGCTGTAGATCAGCAACAAGTAAGCACCTAAAAATCAATTTTACTAATTAGTTAGTTGTATGACATGGAATGTAGTTTAATAACATCCGAGAGCCTAAAACTAAGAAACACTGATATTTGCTACAGATATGGGATCTGTTATCCAGAAAGCTCCAAATTACAGAAAGGCCATCTCCCATAGACTCCATTTCATCCAAATAATCCAATTTTTTAAAAAAAATATTTTATTTTTCTCTGTATTAATAAAACCATACCAAATTTTTGGGGCCTCCTGGGAAATACAGGATTATAAATATATGGGGCTACTAAGGGACAACACACTAAGGATGTGGGACTTGTATTTAAGTATCTGTCTCTTTCTCTTTCTGGCTGTTTCTTATTGTTTTCTTCATCTGGGCAGATCATGTGATACAGAGCTGTAAGTGGTTATCGGGTAGTGAGGTTGCTACAGCTGTAAGTGACAACAGGGAAGGAATTAACCTGCAGGTATGTTAGATTCTTGATTAACAAAGAGCAGAATGTTCAGCCTTTGGGGGATAATTGGGAAATGTCATAGGACTATGCTTGACTCCTGAGTAATGTGCCTTCATGTCCTTGCATGTTATGAATATTTCTAAATTGGGGGGCACAGGGCATCAGAAAGTAGCATTGCGGCAGTCTAAATAGTTACATAGTTACATAGTTAAATTGGGTTGAAAAAAGACGAAGTCCATCAAGTTCAACCCCTCCAAACGAAAACCCAGCATCCATACACACCCCTCCCTACTTTTAATTAAATTCTATATACCCATACCTATACTAACTATAGAGCTTAGTATCACAATAGTCTTTGATATTATGTCTGTCCAAAAAATCATCTAAGCCATTCTTAAAGGCATTAACTGAATCAGCCATCACAACATCACCCGGCAGTGCATTCCACAACCTCACTGTCCTGACTGTGAACCCTCTACGTTGCTTCAAATGAAAGTTCTTTTCTTCTAGTCTAAAGGGGTGGCCTCTGGTACGGTGATCCACTTTATGGGTAAAAAGGTCCCCTGCCATTTGTCTATAATGTCCTCTAATGTACTTGTAAAGTGTAATCATGTCCCCTCGCAAGCGCCTTTTTTCCAGAGAAAACAACCCCAACCCTCATAATTTAAGTCTTCCATCCCTCTAACCAATTTAGTTGCACTAAGCCTCTGCACTCTCTCCAGTTATAGGGCCAGTTTTAACCAAAGGCAGACTGTATGTGTTCCCTGTTTATCCTCCTACTCCCCAAAAACATGAGGACAAGTTAACTTACTTATTATTCCATATCCCTGGTAGGGATGTAGCGAACCGCCGACAATGTGTTCGCGAACGCCGTTCGCGAACACCGGCAAAAATTGCGAACAGTTCGCGAACATCCGAAAATCGTTCGATTCGAACGATCGAAGGATTTTAATCATTCGATCGAACGATTTCCGTTCTAATCGAACGATCGAAGCCATTGGATCGAATGATTTCATTCAATCCAATGGCTTCGATCGTTCGATTCGAACGAAAATCGTTCGATTTTAGCGATCGAATGGTCGAATGGTCGAACGATTTTGACGCGAACGCCTATTGGCGAACGTCGCGCGACGTTCGCGAACTTGCGGCGGACGCGAACAGTCGAAGTTCGCACGAACTAGTTCGCCGGCGAACAGTTCGCTACATCCCTAATCCCTGGCAGCCAGCCCACCGATTTGCATATATTGCTATTTTTCCTGTTAAACTAGGAGTGGGCCAGATCATGATGGTAATTAGCTAAGGTTCATCTCCAAAACTCTCTCCTTATCACATAGCAGCAGTCGCTTGAAGTCATAAGAGTAGTCATATTATACATATGTAATACAATTTAAGCCGATAAATCACACACAAACAAATCCACTATACCCTAAAACAACACTGACCAATTATTTTCATTGTAATGGCTTGATTATACAATATATTGCATGCATAAGGATTTGGATAATAACAATGCGGACTCATTAAAAGAACTCTGTGCACATGGGGCGGATTGTATGTAAATGTCTATGTTCAATATATTGCCCCGTTTATTGTACAGCACTGTGTAATATGCTCATGCTTTATAAATATGTGTTGATAATAATACTATAATAATAATAATAATAATTATTATTATTATTATTTTCACGTACTATGCAGACATATGGGGCTGTAAATGCACAGTGTGCCTGTTGTGGGTCAGTCCTGCTAAATTGCTTGATATAGTAGAATACCTATACAGGTATGGGACCTGTTATCCAAAATGCTTGGGACCTGTGGTTTTCCGGAAAACAGATCCGTGATTGGATCTTCATTTATTTAGTCTACTAGAAAATCACATAAACGTTAAATAAACCCAATAGGCTGGTTTTACTCCCAATAAGAATTCATGAAATCTTAATTTGGTCCAAGTACAAGGTACGGTTTTATTACTACAGAGAAAAAGGAATAATTTTTAAAAATAGGGATTATTTGGATACAATGGAGTCTATGGGAGATGGCCTTTCTGGATAACGTGTTTCTGGATAAATGGATCCCATACCTGTATTATATTATTTTTGTAGGGTACCTGTCTGTACAGCAGTGGTTCCCAAACTGTGGAGCAGTGGGTATGGAATAGTGTCGGGGTGCAGACTGAAGGCTTTACTAAATACATTTGTGCGTCCAGCTTGGAGCTCCATTAGGGTGGAATTTTAGCTGCTGGAACATAACTATACCTATGTACAGTAAGTAACTTTGTTATGATCTAAGGGGGCCCTGACCAAGGTTTGACCTCCAGGGTGGCTCGAACATAAAAAATCTGACAACCACTACTATACACGTTCCTGCTAATGGTTTCTTGGTGTTTCTTCTCCAGCAGATACAATGACAAAAAGCCTTCTTATTTGACATGGACTGAAATGTGACAAAAAGCAGTGTACATGTGTTCTCTTCACACTTCATCATCTGGCACCATCTATAAGCCGAGTTTGGCTTCTGTGAATGCCAACAGAATACTAACTACCTGCTTGTGTAGCAATTACTGTAAATCTTGGTATAGGGGGAATAATTGTTAAGGGCTGTTTTACATATTTTGGGCTATGGCTCCTGGTGAGATTGTTTCTCCTGGCCAATTCCTTGCTTTCTTCTTTGTGGCAGTAATTTGAGAAAGACCCTTAATTGTTGTAGCACTGTAATGTCACATGCACTGGTCTCCAATGAGCCCTACTCCAACCCAACACCTGTGGATAAACTGCATAATCCAAAAGCAGGCCAGCTCTAATTCCCAAATTCAGTGCCAAATTTACTAATGCTATTATGGCTAAATGGTAGCAAATCCATCCTAAATATTTTGCCTTACATTGTTAGAGAAGCTCCCTTCCACTTTGTTACAACTGTTCACATGTTGCCCAAACCCGAATCACGAAGATAGTCAGGGGAAGGTCTCCAATCCCATAGGTTAATGTGAAAGGCAAACGGTGAATCATAATGGTGTGCATTCTTTTTAAACAATATGGCTTGTGTTTTTTTTCCAGCAGAAAAGGCCACAAGTTGTTGTGTATAGAACATTGATAGAACACACAGTGCTGGTTCTGCCAAGAGCCAAGGAGAAAACCATATAATAAGTGGTACTTTATTATGAGCAGCAAAAAGTTACCCCTAGTAACTTTTAGGCTAATGGAACACAAGACTGCTCCGCTCCCATCCCCTCCTTCCTACAAGGGCATTGACAGGTACATTGCCAGCCTGTGAGCGCACACAAGGGTAAATTTCAGTGTAAAAATACATGCCTTAATCTAATGATGCACGGGTGTTTTCACCACTACAGCCCTCAGACAGATGGTCAAAATTAGAGGAGGTCTAAGCCAACCAAGCGCCAACCACAGGCAACCCAGCCAGGCACCTCGTCCCCTGTGTGTGCACATGAGCAGTGCCCTCAAATGTCAGCGAGGGGGCATACACAATTGAGAATGTGAGTAGTCAGCGGGAGCAAGAGAGCCCGGACTAGGGGTAGGCAGAAGACTCTTCAAAAGGTACCTGCCCCGTGCCCCCATTGCTGTGCCCTAGGCAGATGCCTCTTCTGCCTACCCCTAGTAGCTCCTGACAATACTGAATGTAAAGTGTCATGTTGTGAGCTCATTGATGCAGTGGCATGTGGTCCTGTGTTATGGCACCAAGGCCTGCCTATCACCCCATATATGTGCAATATAGCACTTTTCATTGACTAATAAATGAACAAGGACAGAAGGGCAGGGGCACTATGTTCACTGCTATTTTCCAGCAGATTGTAGCAGCAGACAAAATGTCCCATGCTCCATACCCCTAACATCTGAATGTCCTAGTTTATAAACAAAATAACACATTTAGCATTTAGGTGCTTAAAGGGGTTGTTCACCTTTAAATTAACGTTTAGTATGATGTAGAGAGTGACATTCTGAGTCAATTTGCAATTAGTTTTCACTTTTTATTATTGGTTTTGAGTTATTTTGCTTTTTATTCAGCAGCTCTCCTGTTTGCAATTTCAGCTATACAAAATTCGGGGGTTGTGGAAGCACTCTTAAGGCTAAATTAAAGTATACTGTATTTAAGTATAGTAGAAGTGCTACTTACAATGCACTTCCCTGGGCCCCTGTCTCATAAGTAATTCAGTATAAATGCAAGTGCATGTGTTTAAGGACAGGGGTTTTTAGTTACAAAGTTATGATCATAAAGTTGAAAAGCCACCATACCACATCAAGGTAAACCTCATATGGTGGTCCCTAACTTGTTTATCTCTGGTCATAGTAGTATAAAGGAACTGTGCCTCTCTACATAGTAGCATTAATTGAAGTAAATGTCTGCTGAGCTTTGGTTTCAATCTAAAGGCTAAATCCTCCCCCCCCCGCCGCCACTACCTTGCGGCTTTTAAGAGGGAGTAATTGCTCAAACCAACGCCCATTTTTTTTAAAACAATGTAATGACATATGTAGTGAAGGCAAAGTAAAACCAAATGCACAGGTGCACACTTAAAACATGTGTATATAAATATATGTGTTAGTATGGATGTAAATAGCTAGAAATATAAGAATAAACTAAATTAAATAGGGACAAACAAAGTTAACCCGCCCCTTCAAACTAATGGTGCTACTATGTTTTTAACTGCACCAAGTAACACCTTTGAATCTATCTAAACTTACTACACTTATTATTACACTTTATTTTGTTTGTCCATTATTTATTTTAGTTCACTGTTATATTTTTAGTTATTTAAAGCCAATACTGATACATATACTTATATGCACATAAGTGTGCACCTGTGCATTTGGTTTTACTTTGCCTTCACTAATTGTTTGCCATTACATTGTTTTAAAAAACTGGGTGTTGGTTTGGGCAATTACTCCCTCTTAAAAGCCGCAAGGTAGTGGCGGTTGGGGAGGATTTAGCCTTCAGCTTGAAACCAAAGCTCAGCAGACATTTACTTCAATTAATGCTACTATGTAGAGAGGCACAGTTCCTTTATACTACTATGACCGGAGGTAAACAAGTTAGGGACCACCATATGGGGTTTACCTTGATGTGGTATGGTGGCTTATC
Organism: Xenopus petersii; assembly: GCA_038501925.1. Taxonomy (NCBI): domain Eukaryota; kingdom Metazoa; phylum Chordata; class Amphibia; order Anura; family Pipidae; genus Xenopus; species Xenopus petersii. Next base: position 22,989,937 of record CM076676.1, read on the forward strand.
AACTTTATGATCATAACTTTGTAACTGAAAAACCCCTTTCTGTAAACACATGCCCTTGCATTTATACTGAATTACTTATAGGCAGGGGCCCAGGGAAGTGCATTGTAAGTAGCACTTCCATTTTACTTATATATATACTTTTATTTAGCCTTAAGCCCTCGAATTTTGCAATTTCAGCTATCTGGTTGGTAGGGTCCAAATTATCTTAGCAGCAATTTGAATAAGAGACACAAAGGTAAATAGTGAGACTATTAATAAAAGTAATAAAAATGAGTAGTGATGGGCGAATTTCTTCCGTTTCGCTGAAAAATTCACAAATTTCCAGAGAAATACGCAAAACATTTGCAAAACGCAAATTTTGATGCCAGCGTCAAAAGATTTTTGATGCTGGTGACAATTCTGACACTGGGCGCCAGGAAAAAACTCATTGGTGAATTTTCACGCCAATTTTGTGACTGTATTTGCCGGCGGCGAAACACAGAAATTCGCCACGAATTGGCGCTTGGCAAATAAATTCACCCATCACTAAGAATGGGCAATAAAAACAAATCTATAGCCTTACAGAGCTTTGTTTTTTGGATGGGATCAGTGACCCCCATTTAAAAGATGGAAAGAATCAGAAGAAGAAGCAAAATCATTCAAAACCTATGTATAAAAAAAAAGAATACCAATTAAAAAGTTGCTAAGCATTGGCCATTCAATAACATACTACAAGTTAACTTAAAGGTGAAGCACCCCTTATTTAGTATTTAGAAAGCTATTTTCCAAAAACAAATGTATACATCTATACTGTACAGGAGATCTTTTCCTTTACTTTGAATGTGTAAGTAGATGTAGAAATTTGTTTTAATATCCCAGCTAATTAGTTATTTAATGGAAAACTAAAAGTTGAAACAATGCTAAATTATATTGCTTTAAAAAAACAATTCCCTTTTTGGAAAATTAGGCGCATTATATTTCAGCCATGTAAACTGTTTTCTAAAGAATTCTATATTTACTTGGCTTCATGTGGTTTTGTCATTTTAATCTTTATCTCCTTCGGGGTATCGCAACTGAATAATTGAATTTTTAGTGCCAGTAGTACTAAGACTGCCAGACAAGTCAGGCTTGGCAGCGATGCCAGGGTTATTTTTACTTCTTTCTACATAATTCATGTTTATTGGTTTTGAACACACGGGCTTGTTAACAGCAGGGCACATCACACAGTTGCAGGAATAGAAGGCAAAATGGTTTGCATCTGCGTGTGCTACTGCACATATGGCAATTATAATAAGTTTCAGAGGGGGGTCAGCGCCCCTCAAGGTGTCATTGTACTTCTATTCCCAGTGTCCCCTGAAAAATCCTGAAACATATGTGGGCCTATCAATAAAAGGTAAAAATAGCCCAACTGGATGTTGTAGTCTAGCCTAATTCTTCTACTTTCCAAATCCCATTTCGCTGAACATGTTTCATTTTTGACACATCTAATTTTAATTATCCATAAAATGGTTTTTAATATGGATTCAGTAGGATTATACTATTTAAAGGGGTCGTTCACCTTTAAATTAACTATTAGTATGGTCTTGATATTTGGAGACAATTTATACATAATTATTTCAGTAACGCATATCTTAATTGAGTACAAAAAGTGCCCGTCTAAAATAATGAGCACATGGGGAAAAGGAACACGTTCAAGTATCACATAATCACATCTATGTTCCTAACACATTAAAGTACCCAGGTACATATTCCTTAGTTCAGTCACACAGTAATGTAAAGTGTAATGATAAACATAAATTGTCAAAAAACCCAAAAGATCAAATAGCAATAAAAATTGCAAAATTGCAGACACATTCCATTACCTTAGTGTGTATAAAACCAGGACCACCATCAGAGGGGGGACAGAGCATGAAGGGGGGCACAGCAGTGCTGCCGTTTTGAAAGAGCTGGGCCCCTCTTGTGAGGGCCGAAGCCTGCTGCCATTTTCTAAGTCCCGAACAGCCGAAATGCAGAAGTGCTGAAAAGCTGAACAGCCGAAGGACCCAAAGCCACAAAAACAGCCGAAGCCGAAGTCCCGAAGCAGCAAAAAGACCCAAAGTCACGAAAACAGCCGAAATTGAAGTCCTGAAGTGACTTAAAGACCTGAGTCCTGAAGCCACAAGTTCAATTCTACTGAACATCAATGTGTTTTTGTTTTGTTTTTTAATTAAAAAAAGACCCGAAGTCACGAAAGGAGGTGAAGTTGAAGTCCTGAAGCCATGAGTTCAATTCTACTGGCCACCAATGTATTATTTTAATATTCTATAGGCCCCTGCCAACAATGTTTTTATAAAAAAATATTTTTTGGGGCCCCAATTTTTTTTTTACTTGTAAGGGGGGCCCTGGCTCCAATGTTTTTTTTAAAAAATATTCTTTGGAGCCCCAATTTTTTTTAACTTGTAAGGAGGGTCCTGCCACCAATGTTTTTTTAAAAAATTACATTTGGGGCCCCAATTGTTTTTTAACTTGTGCGGGAGGACCTGGCAACCACCAATAGCTTTTTATAACTTGTGTGTGTGTGGGGGTTACTTTTTAGCACTGATGTCTGTGTGATCACCTACTTACCAGGTGCCAACAAATCAGAAACCGAATGAAATCTGCATATTAGTCAGTATTCTGGAAATACTCAGCATACACATATAAAGGGTAAGTTGAACACCAAATAGTGTAACCAGCGTTGGACTGGGGGTTCGGGGCCTACTGGGGTTGCCACCTCAGCCGCAACTCCCTCCTCCAGCCCTCACCTGTGTGCACCCTGATTTTCTTTTTGTTGACATGATCGGGCCAGTGGGGGGGGGGGGGTTTAAAGGAGCAGTGCCCAGTGTCTCTGTTTAGTGAAATATAATTTGCTGTGGGGCCATCTTTTTATATAAAATTCTAAAGCAAACACACCAGTTGTACCAATGCAGTATATTATATTTTTGTTACTTTAAAACACTTTCATTTTTTGGTGGTACTGTTCCTTTAATAGGCAGGGCAAAGTCTGATATTATTGGGGTACTGAGTTGTTGGCTAGGATAAATCAGAGTTATAGCAGTGACCAGATAAAAAGGGGCAGAGAGTGCCCCCTACATTTTCAGATTGCCTGTGTTAAGATAACATCAAACCATGTTTTATAACTCACACCCCCCCCCTTTATTAGGTACAAATGAGAAAAGAAAAGTTTAAAGGGGTGGTTCACCTTTATGGTAACTTTTAGTATGTGATAGAATGGCCAATTCCAAGCAACTTTTTAATTGTTCTTCATTATTTATTTTTTATAAATGAAAGTTTCATCAAATAATTCATACTGACCGTGGTCGGACCTCTGCTACAACTAATTGGGTATAATTGAAAACCATTAAGGGCTACTTTTAATTACTTATTTTTCTAATCAGGCCTCTCCTATTCATATTGCAGTTTCATATTCAAACCAATGCATGGTTGCTAGGCTAATTTGGACCCTAGCAACCAGATTGCTGAAATTGCAAACTGAAGAGCTGCTGAATAAAAAGTTAAATAACTCAAAAACAACAAATAATAAAAAATGAAGCCAAACTGCAAATTGTTTCAGAATATAGCTCTCTACATCATACTAAAAGTTGTCACAAAGGTGAACAACCCCTTTAAGCTAAGCGTGCCTTTTAGCAAGCTAAATAAAGAATAGAAAGTCACACTTCAGAAAGTAATAAGAAATAATCCACTGTTTCTCTATTCATTGCCAGTTGCTATTATTCTCCAGGTAACAGTCCCTTGGTACAAAATAAGGGGGAAATCTCAGAGCAATTACCACAATCTACTTTTTGCTGCAGCGTTCGATGACTTCATTTGGATTTTGTAGGTTTTTGGGAATGTGTGTAATGTCAGATATTTCCTCCTTGAGGAAATAAAAAGTGTTTTCTTTGGGATTAACAATTAAGTACATTCTATGTTCTGCAGCAGAAAGGAGGGTTAAGGGTTGGGGCAGACGGGCAGATTCGGGGAGATTTAGTCGCCTGGCGACTAATCGCCTCTTCTGCGTGGTGACAATCTCCCCGACCTGCCTTCCGTCTGCTTGAATGAAGAATCGCCTGCGCTAATGCACTCGTGGCGACTTCGGAAGTCACGGCGACTTCGGAAATTGAAGCACCGCAATCATTCTTCCACTGGTGGAAGTGGTCATTAAATAGTTTCCCGGGAGGTAGCTCCAGGTGCGAGCGTCCATGTCTTTAAAATTAGCAATCTTTCTTCCACTGATTGGTCGCTGAACAGTTTCTAAATCTATATTAAATTTTACAACAGAAAATATGTTTGGGCATGCATTTTCGCATTGCAAATAGTTTTTCCTTTACCAATTTTTATTACATTCTCCTGTAGAGGATTTATGTCAATAGTGGTACAGGAAAGGGATCTTTTATCTGGAAATCCATTATCCAGAAAGCTCAGAATTACGGAAAGGCTGCCGCTGCTAGACTCCATTTTATCCAAATAATCCAAATTTTTCTCTGTAATAATAAAGCAGTAGCTTGTACTTGATCCAAACTAAGATATAATTAATCCTTATTGGAAGCAAAACCAGCCTATTTGGTTTGTATAATGTTTATACGATTTTCTAGTAGACATAAGGTGTGCAGATCCAAATTACGGAAAACCTCATGTCCCGAGCATTCTGGATAACGGGTCCCATACCTGTATAATAAAGCAGGCCCGGACTGACAATCTGTCTGTACGGGAAAATGCCCGAGGGGCCGCTCTAATTTTTGTTAAGAGGGCCACTCTAATTTTTGATAAGTGGGCCGCTCCTGTAGTGATCGTGTGGAGCAGTAAAACAGACCGTTATTGTAGCCCCGCTGTCTCCTGTACTTCTTCTTACAATCGGCTCTCAGCCGGCAGGCTGCAAACAGCAGACATGACCAGTGGATTGCAGAGTGCGCACGACATTACACCGTCTGCTGTTTGCAGCCTGCCGGCTGAGAGACGATTGTTAGAAGAAGTACAGGAGACAGTGGGGCTACAATAAAGGTCTGTTTTACTGCTCCACACGGGGGAGGGAAGGGGACTTGCTCGGCCAGTAAATCAGGAGTGTCACCTTGTCTTGATTTGAACCGCGCAAGGTAAAAATACTCAGCCTTCAGCCCATGCAAATCCCAGAGCCTCCTCCTCCTCCTGCTGCTGGAGCTGCCAAGCAGTAATCATTCAAATGCCTCATTATGTGCTAGCCCACAGACAGGCAGGGCTGTAGCCCACAGAAGGAGGAACAATTAACAATCACAGCCACTAAGCTAGCAGCAGCAGTCTACAACTGCAGCAAGGGGGAAGCTATTCCTGAAACACAGGGGGAAGTGATAGATTTACAGTGTGACAGCGGTGGAGTTTATGGGGCAAGCGCAGTGAAGTGATATGGGTGTCAGACATGGTGCCTATAGTAACAGTGGGATAATAGTCTCTGGGAAGGGAGTGTGACTGTGGGATAGCAGGTATAGTAGGGAGAGATGGTGTCTATAGTAACAGTGGATAATAGTCTCTGGGAAGGGACTGTGACTGTGGGATAGCAGGTATAGTAGGGAGAGATGGTGTCTATAGTAACAGTGGATAATAGTCTCTGGGAAGGGAGTGTGACTGTGGGATAGCAGGTATAGTAGGGAGAGATGGTGTCTATAGTAACAGTGGATAATAGTCTCTGGGAAGGGAGTGTGACTGTGGGATAGCAGGTATAGTAGGGAGAGATGGTGCCTATAGTAACAGTGGATAATAGTCTCTGGGAAGGGAGTGTGACTGTGGGATAGCAGGTATAGTAGGGAGAGATGGTGCCTATAGTAACAGTGGATAATAGTCTCTGGGAAGGGAGTGTGACTGTAGGATAGCAGGTATAGTAGGGAGAGATGGTGCCTATAGTAACAGTGGATAATAGTCTCTGGGAAGGGAGTGTGACTGTAGGATAGCAGGTATAGTAGGGAGAGATGGTGTCTATAGTAGCAGTGGATAATAGTCTCTGGGAAGGGACATGTGGGCTGCTTTAATTTTTTTGCCCGGGCTGCTTTTTACCTCCAGTCCGGCCCTGTAATAAAGGTGTGTACAGAGACTAATTGACAAGATGGCTTTAATAGATTTCTAGGAATTAAACTGCTTAGACAATTCCTTGCAATGCATTCATCACAACACAGCCTTCTTACTTGTTTACTCAAGAAAAAGCTAACCTGTTGAATTTGGGGAAATGGAACTATATATTGCCATCTGTTGGCAGTAAGTGGTATTGAATCAAAGGCACTCCCTATTTTTGCAGTCAATAGTTCCTAATGGGAAGTCTAGGTACCTGGACAGTTCCCTTTGCTAAGGCCAAATATTTTAGCAAAATCAGTGATGCTATAAGCATTTCTAATCACCTGCTTTCAGCCTCCGAGACCACCTGGCCAAAAGACACAAATGTTCTTTAAGTCTCCGGAATCGTATTTGCCAAAGCTTTGGGGATCGCCTTTATCCCTGACCTCCCCAGCCATATGGCCCGCAAGTGTCTTCAGATCCTGCAAGTCTGTAAGGCTATGGGGGTCCCTTCATTTTTCTCCCTCCAGCCTGAAGGCATATAAGGGGTTTAAATAAATAAATGGTCCTCTGAAGAGGGCCCAAAAACTTTGCGCCTACTGCAGGGCAGGGGGAGGATGGAGTCTAATGGCCACACATCTGCCCCTAGATCTGTGCTTTGACCTGCAGTCTATTGCATGGCAATCTAAAAAATGCAAAAAATGCCAGGGGTAAAAGTATAATAAATGAAATCATAAAAAGGGAGGTATGCCCCAGCATACTGGCTGATTTTAACATTTATTTGGGGTTAAAAACCAATGTGCAAAATTGAAAGTGCTTGGGGTGCAAAAGTGCCAGTGCATAGGGTGTCATTCTTCACCAGTGATCTTCTGGCACCCTAGGTTTACAAGGCCTGGGGCGCATTCTTGGTTGCAATAAAAAATGCAGGGTGTTTGGCCAGAGGATCAAATGCTTCTTTGCCCTCCATCAGTGGATGGTGGCTTCCATACCTCCGTTAGCTAGAATGCACCCACCCTCTAATAAGCACAGATACTACTCTTGATCTTAGCCAAAAGGCTGAGAAACAATGCTATTAATAGCAGAGAGAAATGGGTCAATATGTTGTATTTATAAATTCCTCTTTTTTATTATCCTTTTGTATAGCGGGCTGTCTTTAGGCCCTATACCAGATGGGATATTCCTGATGCTAATAAAACTTACCTGCCATGGTCCCTTTGGCACAAACGCTTTTTCTCCGTCCAAGATACACAGTGAACTCCCCGAGGCACAGGAGGATTTGCTTAGCTTTGGATAAGTAGGAGGTGAAGCTCCAAAAGTGTCATGATCGCCGCCTGGAGCAGGCCTAGGAGCTCCGGGCGGCGCGTCCCTCCTTGCCAGCGTCGCTCCCAAAATGGCGGCGCCCATGGCCGCCACGTCAGCGCCGACGTCGGCGCAAGGGCGTCAATGATGTCAGAATGGCGCCAAATTCAAAATAAAAACGCCAACTAGACGCCAGAATGTCGCCCAAGAATAAGAATACTTTCCCTAAGTGTATCCTGGGTTTCCTGTGAGCTGTATTGCTAAAATCTTGTTCTTGATTTGTATCCTGACCCTTTGCCTGGACTTTGGACTTTGTTGCTATCTGCCTGCCTGTGAACTCTTGCCTGGATCCTGACTATTCTTCAATTAACCCTTTGGACACCGCGACCTTGTTCCCTCAAGAGGGCTTCCTCCTTGATCCTGACTACCTCCCTGGAGGGAGCTCCCGGCTCCCTGACAAAAAGATGTTTTCAGGGTTGCATATTATTTTGCATATAGTTTCTGGCTGTGGGAAGTAGCAAAGCAGCTTTTTACCATATAAAATATACAGTGGTGCTTGAACTTTTGTGAACCTTCTGCATAAAATATGACATAAAGTGTGATCTGTTTCTCATGCAAGTGCTAAAACTAGATAAGGAAAATAATCCTTGTTCATTGATCAAGGTATTTTGTCTGGCAGATGTATATAAAAACTCGTCTACCACCCTCATTCAGCAATAAGTGTAACTTGGAGGACTTTTAGCCTATTCTTCCATACAGAACAGCTTTAACTCAGGGATGTTAATGGGCCTCATGATCTGCCTGCTGGTCACTGCTCCTGTTGTAGCTCCCACCCTTCCCAGCTATAGTCAGGTGATCCCACTGGTATCTAATAAAAGGGCAGCCAAGTATGGGGGTTTACTTTGAAAGCAGCAAGTAAGTTGCAGGTAAAACCTAGTCCCTTTGTAAAATGTATAACGAAGCAATACAATTCTTCATGAATCAGATAAAATTGAGCATAGGACTGGCCAGATATGGGATGACTTTGACGTAGTTGGCCAGCTTAAATATATTGCAATATATGGACAAACAATCCCTGTTTTGTTTAAAGGGTAAGGCATTTTTCAGTAGCAGTAGCACAAAATGTCTGTCTTAAATATATTGATAATGGGTTGAGTGCAGAGGACTCTTGTATTTGACTATATGTATTTTGTGGTCACACCCTCATTGCACCCCGCCTGATGTTTTTAAAAAATAGTGGTGAGCACAACTTTCCCTTGTTTGTTATATATATATATATATATATATATATATATATATATATATATATATATATATATATATATATATATATATATATAAATAAAATATAATGGAGTGTGGGTCCATTTACTGGATTATATATATATATATATATATATATATATATATATATATATATATAATATAACAAAACTCATACTGTATGTGCAGGATTGTGGGAGTTGCAGTACAATAACAGTTGGAAGCAAGCAGGATTTACATCCTTAAATGTATGTTAAAAAATCTAATATATCTAATAAATCGAATTTGTAATATGTTCTAAATGTTCAGCTCTCATTGCGTCACCCCTGAGGCTAGAATGGACTTTCTAATATTTAGAGTAGAAGGGAAATTACGGCAACATACTGTAGGAAAGTAATTTAAGGCCTGTAGCACACAAGGCATTTCCTCTAATGCTGTTTTTAAGTTGGTGGAGAGTCAATTAATATGCTTGTATGTTTTTGTGTGTGGTTGGTAATGCACACGAGCACTGGGAGAACATACAAACTCCTTGTCCAGCAACATCTGGAAATCCAAAGAAAGATTTTAAATCATAATTATGGGACACATGTATCAGCGAATTAAAGGAAAAGTCCCCCAAATTCGCTTATCAAGAGAGGGAAGCTTATAGGAATGAAGAGAAAAGCATTTAAAAACTACTGATCAGAGGGGACAGAAACATTTTCAAGAATAGAAATACTAAAACAAATGTTGTAAATCAGCAAAGAAGCAGAAGGGCAAAGATAGAAAATGAGGAACTAGTTTCTTCACAGGCAAAGACTAACCCACAACAATTAAAAACTATATTAATACTAAAAGATTCACCCTCAGAGTGTGGATCCATAAAATAACGCAAATAATTTAGTCATAAGGTATTTAGAAAAAAGCAAATGTGCTTTATTCATTATCATCTTCAGTGAATACAACAAAGGAGTCCGAGTTTTAAGACCCACTTGATAAGGGCATAAAAGGCTTAGCTCAATGAAGTCATTGATTGATACAAGATATGGTACTTATCTTATTACTTATAGTTAATGTGAAGATGGCCCATGGGCCTGATGGAATGCACCTTTGAGTACTTAGAGAGCTTAACTGAGGTTTAAATTGGTTCCTTTTTTTTTTTTTTACATTTTTTCGAGTTAATTTTAATCAGGCATGGCACCTATAGATTAAATGAAAAGCCGATATAACTAGTATTTAAAAAGGTTATGATTTCAGCATGGTTATAGTAGGCCTATAAGTGTGATATCTGCAGTGGGCAGCTTATTTGAAAGTTTGTTACAGAATCACATTCAAGATTATGTTCTGGACAATGGCATTATAAGTAATAATCAGAACGGATTTATGAAGGACCGATTATGTCAGACTGTAAGGTTTGACCTACAGGAGCTGACGTGCTGTATAACTTTAAGTTTTAATAAGGGAACAAAAGGCACAAACCTCTGCAGAGGGATATAACAGGGCAGCAAAAACAAGTCCAGGTCAAGATTACCAGATTCAGGAGCAGGAGCAGGAACCAGATTGTCACAACACAAGGCTTGGAGTTAGCAGGAAGGCCAATAATCAAGCACTGGGGTATCTGGGAATCAGGCTTAAATAGCCCTCAAACAAGCAATTGCTTGCAGCTGGATAGAGGGCATGTAATAGGGAAAACCTACACAAAGGCAGCAAAACAAACGGCATCCCGAAAGAGCCAGACTGCCACCACACTGCCTCCTGTGGTTTAAGCAGAAGGAGCAGTGCCTGGAATTAGTGATGTGTGGGCCAGCCCGATACCCGTGGGTCGGTCAGGTTCTGGCCGACTTCGCACCACCCTGTGTGGGTGGCGGACGGGTGCTGATCGAGTTCTTCCTCCCGCTCTCCCCGCGTGCCATCTTCAATTGCCTGCTTGCCCCGCCCCTTTTGTAATGTCATTGGCGTGGCAGGTATATAAAGGGAAGTCAGTCTCGGGCGGGCGTGGTTGCGGGTCTGGAAAAACCCGACCCACGCATCACTGTAACAGGTCTGTAACAGGTCCCTGGTTCGAAACCAGGGAGTTCCTGACACAAACAAATGTAATGACTTTTTATGATGAGGTAAAACTATAAATTGGGAATTGGACTAGGGTTGCCACGTGGCCAGTATTTTACTGGCCTGGCTGGTAAAAATTATGGTTGATCCCAATGTTATTAATAGGGGAAAAAGATAAATATATAGGAAGGCCGGTATTTTTTTCCAGAAAAGGTGGCAACCCCAAAATTGGACACAAGTCTGGACTGGGATTCCTCTTGTGAAGCGTCCAATAGCACAAAACGCGCCAGGAGGGAGTGGCTGACATGAGATTTGCAGACAGAGGGGAGACACTGACTTGTGGTGTGATATGGGTAAATGTTTTCATGTAAATTTTTCAATGGCTTAATGTTATACTGTATTGTATTGGTGATTTTGCACAAATAAATGTTTGAAGTGAGACACTGTGCATGTGTTTAGATTACAAATAGGCCCTGGTATTTCAAATACACAGAGGCCTATGGCATCTCACATCTGCCATTTGCCAGAAACTATAGATTTGTTTATTTGTTCTACTTTGAAATATTTGAATTTTCCAAAGGTTTTATTAGTAATTATTTTATTATAGTGCCACATAAATGACTGCTTCCTAGACTAAGGCCTTAGTAATATTGTTTGTACATGGATAGTAAACTGGCTAAAGGATTATGTAGAGGAATCTGGTTGTAAATGGCACAATCTCTACTTCTCAGTTTTTCTTTTCCATGGCTCCTTAAAGGGATACTGGGAAAGAAAATGAATCAGTTAATAGTGCTGCTCCAGCAGAATTCTGCACTGAAATCCATTTCTCAAAAGAGCAAAGAGATTTTTTTAAATTCAATTTTGAAATCTGACATGGGGCTAGACAGATTGTCAATTTCGAGTTGCCCATGTCTCACTGAGACACATTCAGTTACATTGAGACGGAAGAAAGCCTGCCAGAAAGCATTTCTCTCCTAAAGTGCAGGCACAAGTCACATGACCAGGGGCAGCTGGGAAATTGACAAAATGTCTAGCCCCATGTCGGATTTCAAAATTGAATATAAAAAAATCTGTTTGCTCTTTTGAGAAATGGATCTGAGTGCAGAATTCTGCTGGAGTAGCACTATTAACCGATGCGTTTTGAAAAAAACATGTTTTCCGATGACAGGATCCCTTTAAATGTTCTTACTCTACAACTACAGGGTATGGGATCCTTTATCCGAATTACAGGAAGGCAGTCTCCCATAGTCTCCATTTTAAACAAATAATTCACATTTTAAAAAAAAATGATTTCCTTTCTCTGTAATAATAAAACAGTACTTGTACTTGATCCCTACTAAGATATAATTAATCCTTGCTGGTGGCAAAACAACAGTATTGGGTTTAATTCTTATTTAAATGACTTTTTAGAAAACTTATCTGGAAAACGCCAGGTCCCAAGCAATCTGGATAACAGGTCCCATACCTGTACTAGTATACACCTGCATATAATTATTAGTTAAACAGATCAAAGTAGCCTTAACTTTTTTACTTTAGGTAATGAACGCACAAAGCCAATTCTATGTTCTAGCTATAATAAATATAACCAAATAGATGTAGCAATTATGTGCAAAAAGGAGAATGTTTTAAAGCTCCAGTCAGTGCTATTACAAATTCTATAAAAAAAATTGTTAAATGAATCGATGTTTAATGAATGTGTTTGGCTATAGGACCAAATGCATCCTGCAGAGGGCAGCAAAGTCACTTTGTTTTCAATAAGCCCCATTTAAAGGAGTATTGGGTCAATGAGCTTATTTTTGCATTATAGTTACAGATGCGCAGCTCTGGCTCAGAACAATTTACTGCAATAATGAACTATGATTTATATAGCTGCGGATTAATATGAATGCAGTATTTTTCCTTCTTCACTAACCGCTACAGTGGAAGAAACGGTTATGATTGTAATTTCAACTGAATAAATATCTGGAGAAAGACAAATATGTAGGGATGCACCGAATCCAGGATTCGGTTCGGGATTCGGCCAGGATTCGGCCTTTTTCAGCAGGATTCGGATTCGACCGAATCCTTCTGCCCAGCCGAACCGAATCCGAATCCTAATTTGAATATGCAAATTAGGGGCAGGAAGGGGAATTGCGTGACTTTTTGTCAGAAAACAAGGAAGTAAAAAATGTTTTCCCCTTCCCACCCCTAATTTGCATATGCAAATTAGGGTTCGGATTCGGTTTGGTATTCGGCCGAATCTTTCATGAAGGATTCGGGGGTTCGGCCGAATACAAAATAGTGGATTCGGTGCATCCCTACAAATATGGCAAATGTTTCCAGCAGAGCACATGTGGACATGTGGAGGGACACTTTAGCTGTCAGGAGGGTAGAACAATGTTGCTTAAACTGATGTAATAATGGAGGCGGCTGCACTATTGAGGGTCTCTTGGATTCCTACAAATGATTAATATTGATAAATATGTGTGCAAAACTATGTACAAGGTACTGGGGAAATATCCCCAGCAATTATATTGCTGTGGGGCTTAGTAACTTATTTACATCATTTTAACCATTTCAGTGCCAGGTACATAAACTGCGGGGTTATGATGAGCATCAGACAGAGCAGAAAAGCCACAGGCAGCTTATTGTCCAGTGTATGGGGCCCTGCGACGGGCTTCCCCCGACTGATATCTGGACGAAAGTTGGGCAGATGTCAATCTCCAAAATTGAGGACCACATCAGTTCCTTGAGGCAGTCCTCGGTACAACTGTTTTCTCCTCTATATGATCAGCCCAATATTGTCCACCTCAAGGTGGTAACCTCAACAAATGAGCAGATCTCCATATGTACGGCCAGGATTAGCGTCTATTAAAGGACAATGGTGGAAATTTTATATATATATATATATATATATATATATATATATATATATATATATATATATATATCATTTATATATATATATATATATATAGTCTTTTCAACTTATTTATATGAAATGCCTTTGACCCTGCACCTGAATCTAATCAAGAGAGTCCAGACTAGAGTGCGGCTGCTACGAATTGACTATATATATATTAAATTCTAATTGCCGCTTACAGGAATATGCCTTAAGGGGTTATTCACCTTTAAATAAACTTTTAGTAAGTTCTAGAGAGTGATATTCTGAGACAATTGTCTTTCATTTTTTATTATTTGTGGTTTTTGAGTTATTTAACTTTTTATTCAGCAGATATCCAGTCCAAATTACCCTAGCAACCATGCATTGATTTGAATAAGAAACTGGAGTATAGGAGAGGCCTGAATAGAAAGATGAATAATAAAAGTTGGCAATTACCATACATTTGTTGCCATACAGAGCATTCATTTTTAGGTGGGGGTCAGTGACCCCCATTTGAAAGCTAGAAAGTAGAAGGCAGTAGAAGTAGAAGGCAAATAATTCAAAAACTATGAAAAGAAAAAGTGAGGGCCAATTGAAAAGTTGTTTATAAATAGCCGATTCTATAACATACTAAAAGTTAATATAAAGGTGAACCACTACTTTAACAATCAGTTAATCAATATGTTTGCGAAGCCCCGAATTGTACTTAGAGGAATGAAAGGTATAATAAAAACCTTTATGATTTTGATTCCCAATATCAACTCAGCTATAAGCCCAGAGAGAGCAGTGTCTCACTCCCTTCTCCTAAAGAGCAACTGAAATATTGTTTCTGTAGCTGGGGGAGTAATCAGGCATAATCAAGAGCAGACATATAATATGACGAGTCTTGGCAGCAGGATCTTTGCCTTGCAAGGGTGAGATCTCAGATAGATTGGGGAGTGAACGGATTTCCCTGGAATGGAGGTTACATATTTTCCATTATAAACCTTATAAATCTGCTTCAAAGATTTTCCCAGAGTTCCAGGAAGGAAATAAAGTCATTAATGAAGACTGAGAGAAGGCTGTCTGTAACGTGACTTGGAGAGAAATTGTCAGTAATTGCATTCAGCGAGTCCTTTGGACGCAGCTGCGATACTCAATGTTAATGGAGGATTTTTCATGACTTCAAAGCATATTTTTCTCCGCAGAATAGCTCATTTAGGCAGAGCCACTTCAGCAACTGTCAACAATTGACTTTTCTATCCAAAATGTTATATAGCTTTCAGAAAGCTCAGGGATTTTTATAGATTTTTCACATCTGGCTGTCAAAAACATTGCACCGAAGAAGCAAAGTACAGGTCGTTATCCGGATAACCCGTGTTCAGAATGCTCCAAATTATGCAAAGGCTGTCTCCCATGGACTCAATTTTATCCAAATCATATCAATTTTTAAAAATGACTTTTCTTTGTAACAATAAAACTGTAACTTGTACTTGATCCAAACAATATAATGAATCCTTATTGGAAGCAAAACCAGCCTATTGGGTTTTTTTAATATTCATATGATTTTCTAGTAGACTTAAGGTATGATGATCCAAATTACAGAAAGAAAACCCCAGGTTCTGAGCATTCTGGATAACAGGTTCCATATCTGTATAAGATTAGAGCGTTTGAAGAATGACAATACAGGTAAGAGAGCTGTCATATTGTAGGAGCTGTTGTTTCTCAAAGCAGCCCTTGTGCATGGAAAATATAACAGCTTCCCTACGCCTGCCATTTACTTGTTCTCTGAGCATTCGTTTGTGGATTTTACATACAGCGCCAAAGATTACTCATTGTGAAACTCACTAGTAACTTTTGGCATTTTATTAATACGAGATTTCAAAGAGCTGCTCCAATTCTCCCTCCCAGAATTCTTGGCATCATACTTTGAAATAGTTTTTATATGCCAGTTTTGGCACAAAAAGGTGTTATAATGACATTCACGACTAAGAAAGTGGGTTTTTCAGGAAATAAACATAAACGAGCATTTATTAATGCAGTGTAAAAACATATTCACTATGTTACATGAATTAGACAGTTTGTCAGCATTTGTTTATTTAGTAAATACGTGGGCAGTGCTAAAACCAACCCTTAAAGGGCACCCTTATATTACCTGCACTTTGTTTGGGGGTAACAGTAGTTAAAAAAATTGCCCCCTACAGAGCTAGGACACGCTCCCCGGGAGGGAGCAGAGGGAATGTGCATAATAAGCTTCTGACGTCATGTCCATGCGCATAATGAGCAAGTTAAGACATTCGCCCATTATGCGCATGTGTGTGCCCCAATATGGCTGCTCCCTCGCGGTGCGGGTGTCCTAGTGCTGGTGGGAGGCAATTTTTAAAAGAAAAAAAACTACTGTTACCCCCAACTGGAGTGTGGGCTCCTGGTAGGGGGATCAATAACACCCCATGGTTATCACATCTGGACTGGTCTGTAAAATAGGCTCTGGCATATCAAGTACACAGAGGCCCCACAAGACAGTGCAACTATAATATAGCACAATGCATTTACACATGGGCATCTAGTTGATAACCAGCATATGGAAAATGCATTTATCCTCAGACGATTACCTCTGTATCAATACAATACAAATCCAGCTGTTGAACATACTGGTCCATAAAGAAGTGTTTCTTGTAAAACATTATTTTTATCATGCAATAAGATAAAACATGTAAATCTGTAATCCACATGATCCAAATAAACAAGGCTTGTGTTAGCAATATGGGCTGCATGTTTATAGATTTTGTCTTTACACCTCCATGTACCCACAGCTCTTTGGAAAAAATGGCCATGTTTTTATCAAGGACATTTCCCTGGGATTTTTATATGTGTATAAAGTATAAATACAGTTCCCAAACCAAGTTCCCTTTACTAGACCATGCTCTTTCCATACGCTAAATACTTGGTATTAACCAATCACACACCACTGCAGCCTATGGGAACCATGTAAAAAACAAAAAGGGTAAATTCACATCAATCTCAAGGGCAGAAAGATGGGGCTTGACTTCATTGTCAACGTGTTTCTACACTTTCCTGTTGTAAAACTTTTTGTAGGATTGACCCGAGGATGGTCCCTGCAAAATGTAACAGCTACATGAGAATGACAGAGGTGTCTGCTTTACCCAGAAGGATGTAATGTTTTTTCAGACAAGGCATATTTGTTGTCAGGAGAAGGGTTGAGCCTTAAAATCGTTAAACCAAAGAGAAGATGTTCTTTTTTTTTAAGCTCAGCTTTTTATTTCCAGCACAATTCGGTTTGTTTGAGATATTTTTAGGAAAATATGGACTTTTTATCCCAATCAAGGCTAGATTTTGCATGGGCCACATCTGTATCTACTAGAACATGCTCTTTTCATGTGCTAAATACTTGGTGCTAACCAATCACCCATCATTGCAGCATACTGTATGGGAACAAGAAAAAGAAGTTTTTGATCGTGGGTCCTTGAAGGCATCCGAACATTGCCCATTATTATTGCTGAATCATCAGATACAGGTAGAATTCTATTGTTTCTACCTATTGCATTGAAAAAAACAATATTTCTTGGAAAGATCTTTTCCAGAAAAGATTGTAATTGTAATGTCTATGGCCACCTTTAGCGTAAAAAAAGATATGTTTGTGAAGGGACTTAGACAGGACCTCTTGAGATTATGTCTTTTGCGGACAAGGAGACAAGAAATCAGATCAACAGCTTCTGTTGGCTTTCTGCTGAGGTCCAATGTTTTTGTACTGACCCAGGGTCCTCTCTCCAACTGCAACCATTTGCCATGTCCTATATTTAATATTGTTAATAATCATGTTTACTGCTCCTCTAGGGCAGTACACTCCAACCAGTGGCTCGTGAGCAACATGTTGCTCACCAACCCATTTGATGTTACTCCCAGTAGCCTCAAAACAGGTGCTTATTTTTGAATTCCTGGCTTGAAGGAAAGCTTTAGTTGCATAAAATCCATGTGTACTTCCAAACAGAGGCTGCCAGTCCACATAGGAGCTATCAAATAGCCTATCTCAACTCATATTTGGAACCCCCAGAATATTTAGCATGTTTATGCTGCTCTCCAAACTTCCAAAATCTCCAATGTACTATTTAAATGTGGCTCATGGGTAAAAAAGGTTTGGGATTCCCACTCTAGAGCACAAACACACACATTCTGTATTCACTTGCTCTGTGCCTTGTGATAGCTAGACATACTAAGAGACTGGAAGTGCACATACAGCCAATGGCCTAGAGAGGGAATGCAGATAAAAGTTCCAAAATAATTAAATGAATAGGAAGGTTTCAGCGTAAATAAATACAATGCAAGAATAATAATAGCCTGCCACAACACCACAATGAGCTGCGCGATAAGAGTAGTCTTGTTTCAAGCTGAAATTGCATATCTCAAGTTTTATTGCCTACTGTGTTCTTGCCAGGCCATTATACCCAAGGTACAGCTGTTTAGCAATTGTTGCATTTCAGTTTTAATAGCATGTTTTACCCAGGAGAGAATATAACAGTTTTGCTACAGTCTCCTGAATGTCAGCAACATTTTTCATTTTGCAGAATACAAAGATGGTAAAATTATGCCGTTGTGTTCTTGTCAGCAATGGAACAGAACTGGGAAATGAGATTTGAACCTTTATATTCTTTATTAGCAGAGATTTAAACTTGTGGCCTTGCATCTTTTGTAAACTCAATTTTCAGCATCCACAGCCACCCATTTTTTTATTATGCTATACCTGGGCTGGGGTTAAATGTTTAATAGTGATTTCCTTTCAATTTCCATATCCAAGATGTTCCTTACTTAAAGGGAATGTAACCATTAAAAGACAATTATTCTGAATATTACATTCATTTTATATCACAGCCACTTCTGCTGGAGGAGAAACCTCCTACTAGACTGCTGCATCCTCCTCTATATTGACCTTCAATTACCCTTCTTATCCCCTCTACAGTCAATCCAAATCCTGCTGCAAGACTCATCTACCTTACTCGTCAAAGCACCTCTGCCGTA
Source organism: Xenopus petersii (assembly GCA_038501925.1). Lineage (NCBI taxonomy): Eukaryota > Metazoa > Chordata > Amphibia > Anura > Pipidae > Xenopus > Xenopus petersii. Next base: position 23,008,418 of record CM076676.1, read on the forward strand.
GTTCTATGCACATTTCTACATTGGCAACCTAAAATTTAGGGGGTGAGTAGGGAGATGGAAAATCTGCCTAACTAGGAAGGCAAAACCCCTTCTGAAGCCTCTCCAATTTGCCTCATAGGGCATAATTTGCTCTATGAGGCTGAGATCGTAATCCCTTTTTTCCTCCATTCTATGGGAACCATACCAGATTAAAAGGAGTCTGAGAAATTCAGAAATAGTGGCCTGAATCAACTGAACTAGACTCTCTCAGTACCTGAGGGTGTATTCCATCTGGCCCGGGTGCCTTGTTCACCCTTAATGTGCAATATCTTGCATCAGCCACTGACTAGACTGAGCTGAGCCATCAGTGTCCTTCTCAGGTGGGTCTTGAAAAGCTGAATCTTTAATTATATGCAATAAAGAAAAGTCAATGACAATGAAAAAAGTCATTAAGCCTTTTCTGTATCCAAATATTATTTCCATTATTGAATGGATCCACACTCTTAACCCGCATCTTTTTACTATTTTTTTTTAACTTTTTGGGGATTAGCCTTAACCCCTGCCACAATGTGCAAGTATGCAATTCAGTTTCTAGCATTTTCTGGAACAGCTTTATCTGCTCTCACCTAACTGTGGTCATAATATGAAGCCAAAGAGAACCACTTATTAAACTGGAAGTCCATTATTTACATTCATAGCTGCATAAGCCAAGCTAAGGTGTAATATAGTTCTTATATACTGTATTTATGAGCATAAAGCGAAAGCCATTTTAGACTTTACACAGTGTAGAAAGATCAGTTCAGTCAATTGGAGATCTGTCCCAGTGTTCAACTAATTCTTTGCCAGGGGGAGAAAGGTCACAGTAGATTAAATTCTATCAGACTTTGTTATAATTTAGAAACATGAGTCATCTTGGAACCAACTAAAACAATTTACTGAAAGTTTAAGAAGTTAATGAGCCTATTGTGTATTTAAGAGCATATGGGAAAAGTGGCAAATTTAGGCTGTTACGATAAAGGGTTCTCATAAAACTGTTCTCCAGAGCTTGCCACATTATGCACAACATGGCATTTTTTCTGAAGCCTGCCTCGGAAGCAGCGTTTAACTCCTTGGTTTCTGTGTGGCGTTCATGAGAGATACAGGCACATAGATCGTATTGGTGATGCATGGGCATACGCTCACCTACCCTCCAATTGTGCACATAGTCGTTGTTGCAAATGTGGTAGCAGTGTACAAGGGAGTATCTGAAATTTAAAGTGATTCTGTCATGATTTTTATGATATCGTTGTTATCACTAAATTACACTGTGTACATTTAGTTTAATTACAAGTAATTCATTCTACCATTTAAAATGTTATTCTTGTATCAATAAGTTTATTTTTTAGTTGTAATATTGGTGTGTAGGCAGCCATAGAGGTAATTGACAGATAAGCTATTGTTTCTCCTACTCAATGTAACTGAAGGAGTCTCAACTTGGGTCAGCCAGACTTGGATTTTTTCTATTGAGGGCTATTCTCATATCTAACACTAGGGGGCACATTTACCTAGGGTCAAATATCGAGGGTTAATTAAGCTTCGATATTCGACTGCCGAATTGAAATCCTTCGACTTCGAATATCGAAGTCGAAAGATTTAGCGCAATTCATTCGATCAAACTATCGAAGGAATAATCATTCGATGGAATGATTAAATCCTTCAAATCAAACGATTCGATGGATTTTAATCCATCGATCGAAGGATTATCCTTCGATCAGAAAAACCTTGTAAAGCCTATGGGGACCTTCCCCATAGGCCAACATTGGCCTCGGTAGGTTTTATGTTGCGAACTAGGGGGTCAAAGTTTTTTTAAAGAGACAGTACTTCGATTATCGAATGGTCGAATATTCGAACGATTTTTAGTTTGAATCGTTCGATTCGAAGTCGAAGGTCATAGTCGAAGGTCGAAGTAGCCAAAAAAAACATTTGAAATTCAAACAATTTTTCCTCTATTTTCCTCTATTCCTTCACTCGAGCTTAGTGAATGGGCCTCTAGGTGGGGCATAGGAGCATTTTTAGTAATGCAGGGATCAGGGAGCCGTTATCGGATTACCTTCCTATTGCTGATAGGCTCCTGGGGGAAAGGTTGGGGGGTAATATCACTCCAACTTGCAGTGCAGCAGTAAAAAGTGACTGAAGTTTATCAGAGCACAAGTCACATGACTGAGGACACCTGGGAAACTGACAACATGTCTAGCCCCATGTCAGATTTCAAAATTAAATATCTAAAAATCTGTTTGCTCTTTTGAAAATCGGATTTCAAAGCAGGATTCTGCCGGAGGAGCGCTGTTAACTGATGCATTGTGTAAAAAAACATGTTTTACCATGACTTTATCCCTTTAAGTCTAGACCCTTATAGCTTTAAGCAATGTGCCTTATGCCTAAAATATTAAATGGAAGTCCTGACACAATGACAAGGTGCTAGTGTTTTCTGTATGGCATTTAATCTGCATGTTCCAACTGTTAGCAGATGAAGAACTGACTGTTAAGTCAGGAACACCCTTTTAGAAGCTAAAAAAAGTCAATTTTTCAGATTATGGTAATGCTTTTGGAAAGCATTTGGATTTATTTTAACAATATTTGTAATGTCTGGGAGTTGTTTTATGAACGCGTGAAGAACAGGGGGTACAGTTTCAGTGTATAAATACTGTAAATGAGATCTTGCAATAAAAGCCCTGTAAAGCAATGCCATATTGCCAGTATAATGAAATCAACCATCATGAAATTCAGATCCAGCCATCAGGCATTCATTTACACTCCTAACCAGATCCAGGCTGCATTCATATCAGAACATTTCAGCACGTCTCCCACCTCTAACAAAAATAGAATCATGATCCAGTCGCCAAGCTAGATGCTTGGATTAAGTTATCAGCAACGTGTTGTTTTAAAGGAAACACCATGGGATTGTGTTTAAGGAGGGTTGCAAATTATCGTTATCAAATCTCTTGACCAGATGTGCACCCTATGATCAAGGATAATAAATAAGTATACTTATAAATTATCTTCACTGCAATAAAGAGTTCATGCAAGTAATGCAAACATTCTTACTGCTACTGTGCATTCCTTCCGCCATTTTAAGCCCCGCCCCCTGATCCTTGGCGACCACACCCGGTCTTGTTCATAACTGGACATATTAAATATATATTTTCCAGGTCATTTTTAAAAGCATGTGATCTTAAAGGGGCTTTTCACCTTTAAATTAACTTTTGATATGATTTCCAATTGGTTTTCATTTTTTATTATTTCTGGTTTTCAAGTTATTTAGCTTTTTATTCAGCGGCTCTCCAGTTTGCAGTTTCAGCAATCTGGTTGCTAGGGTCCAAATTACCATAAAAACCATGCATTGATTTGAATAAGAGACTGGAATATGAATAGGAGAGGGTCTGAATAGAAAGATAAGTAATAAAAAGTAGCAATAACAATAAATGTGTAGCCTTACAGAGCTTTTATTTTTTTAATGGAGTTGATGACCCCCATTTGAAAGCTGGAAAGAGTCAGAGGAAGAAGGCAAACAGTTCAAAAACTATAAAAATGAAAAAATAACGACCAAGTGAAAAGTTCTTTAGAGTTAACCATTCTTTAACATTCTGAATGTTAACTTAAAGGTGAACCACCTCTTTAAAGATAATTTACATTTAATATTATATTAGCATTAGCAAATTGAGAATGATGGGCTCTTAAAAAAGGCAAATGAAATACCAGGAATATTAAAGAATATTTAATCAATTTAAAGAAATGAATTTAAGCCTAAGAATATAATTTTTATTACCATCTCTGTTTACACGGAGAAGAGGTTTTCCTATGCCAGTTAAATGGACCTTTTTTACTTCCTTCATGTAGAATACAGCAGCCCTGTTATGCTTTATGGCTGGCATAGTGGAGTCTATGATGATCTCTCTGAAACTAGGAACTGCATTTAAACCATTGCCAATGCAACATCCCTTAATAGGATGATACAGCGAAGCTGGAACGTTAAAGAAAAACTGCAGTTTCTACTTTCAGTGTGGTTATCCAGAATGCGATCCAGTCCCCATCCTACCGCCCACTTCCTGGCCCGCCTTTGCTGGCCCACATGCTGCCTCCACCTGCCCACATCCTGCCCCAATTCCACCCAATCCCGCCTTACTTGCTTCCCCCTTCCTTGCCGGTAAGAGAGCGGCTAGGGAGGAGGGGTCTTTCTATTAGCTGTAGAGGAAGCAGACCTCACAGTCCAGGCCTCTGTGTTACCCATGCCCCCCTGCGACTGCAGGTCTGCTTCCTATAGTTACGCCACTGTTCATGGTCCTTATGTATTACATGTTTACATATTATGCAAACATTTCAATCACATCAAACAAGTGAGATTACGAGGCACAATTATAATTGATGACTAGGGTTGCCACCTTTTCCTAAATTTTTTACCAGCTCGTGGGAGCGGGAACAAAAAGGGGCGGGCTGTGATGGCAAAAGGGACAGGGCCATGACATAAAAGGGGGTGGGCCCCATCACAGAGATTTCAAGAAGGAGAACACAATTTACGTTTCCAGGGGAATGGGGATGGGCCAAGGGGTCTTTTTAAGGGTATTACAAATTTACCGGCAGCTACATTGCCTGTAAATTTGCAATACTGTTCCCGTCCTTGGCAGGTGTTTTACCGGTCGGGTGGCAACCCTACTGATGACACCACTAGCTCCGTTTATTTATATTTAGAAGGATAAAGGTTATTTATGGGAATTTTTTATTTAAGTGTAGCTTGCACCTTATGTTTTTATGTCAGCTTATGAAGAAAAATGAGTCAATACAACCCGAGAAAGGATAATAACTCATTAAAGAGAAAAACACAGAGGCTTTTCTTCCATGTCCCTGCCCTTAACTATTGAACTTAAGGGAACCACCACTCTTTAAATAGCCTAAAATATGCATGCACAGGAAAGTCGATCCATGTGTCTACACCTTCTTTTGATTCATGGATCTCTGACAAATGTATTTGTTTTCACTTATAGTGGGAGACTAAGCCGACGAAGAGTGAATTAAGGGCTTCTCACAGCTGTGAGTATCGGCAGGGGACCCCCCTAGTTTGACCTTGAACTGAAGTCTCATTCTTTAGGTTCAGCTATTTTTCTTGTGAAGGACCATTGTAGCCATTCAAGCATGATGATAACCAAATGATACCCAAACACTGATTATGCAGATCAGAGGATCAGAAGATTTATGACCCATTTCACATTAAATGACATAACCTGTTAAATATAAAGATGTAATTTATTATTTTGCACCAGTGTGGGCAGTCATTGTTGACATGATTTGCAACATCATACCATGTGATCAAAAGTAACAAATGAAATTTTAGCAATAGCTTTCCAGAGTCCTTATAAGTCAAAAGTTATTACAGTCAAAGGGTAGTAAGGCGCCACTAAACAAGAGGGAAGAACCCGGTCACCCTAAACAAAAGGGAAGAACTTAGGAAAAGTACAACAGTGTTTTTAACAGATATCCAGTTTGATACATTCCATCTGTTCTTGAAATGTGAGATCCAGCCATCAGTTTTCACTTCTAATTAAATTCAAGCTGTATTTGTATTAAGAAGTGGCCCAAATCAGGGTGGTTGTTTGGATTCATACATAATGATGATGCGGATGTTCAGATGGTGCTGCTTTGAGAGCCTTCCAAATACCATGACAGCAATATAGTGAGTGCTATATAAATTCATAAGATTGCTTGGATCCCTGGCCAGTTGTCTTATCATAGGAGGACCCAGTACAGACCCACCAGCAGCTCTATACAGTCCAGTGCTGGCAGGATTTTCTATTGACCTGAACAGACCCTGATCAGATAGATTGGCAGTGTGTTATTTGGCTAATCCTATATCAAGAAAATGTCAGTTAATGGTAGATATGGTAGAGATGGCTAAAAGGAAGAATTTATATTTTTTGTGGCAAACTACTCTCCTGTCTTAAAACATGATTACCAGAACTTACCTTTACATCAATTGCACTGGCTGTATCTTACAGATTAGGGTAGGGTTGCCCAAAAGGAAGATCGGGATCTACCAGTAGACCTTTAGCTGGTGATCAGTAGATCTCAAGACAATGTCAACAAACAGTTTGTCTAGATCACCCTCCCATTTCATGCTTTTCATTCAGATATTTATTATGTTATGGTTACAGAAGAAATAGTTGTTTGTTAAATATAGCAATATAAATTTTCCCTTAAATCAATATAATAATTAAGTAATATTTTCCATGGAACAGGATGCTAACAATGTTTTTATGGATGTAGATCATAATGGGACAACATCACTAAAAGTAGACCACGCAAGAAGTAAAGTATGGGCACTCCTGGATTAGGGAATGGTTATTTGTGAGTTTAATTTCCTGTTCTGCAGAACAGGGAACTGCTAATGACCTTGCCTTCTAAGGTAACCAAAAAAAAACATTAAGGGGGGAATTTAATAAAACTCAAATTTATCTAATTTTTTATTAAAACAAAGCTGACCTAATGTCCATCCACAAATTTAACTCATTTATTAAGAAATCAGCTTGAAAAAATGGGTACAGGAAAAGTCTTGACAAAATCATGCGACAATTCAAATCGTATGAATCAATCGATGCCGGAATTGTGCAGTTGTCGCCTGAATAACCCGAAATTGATTGTGATTGTCGTATGAAAACCAGTGAAGATCATTATGTCAAGAGGGACATCTGCCATTGACTTTTACATGACCTCAACAGGTTTTAGATGGAGTATTTTAGGATTTGGATTTTTAACAGCTTTGGGGTATAATATTATCTCTAAAAATTCAAATTTTTAGAGGGAAAAAGAGAGATTTATTATACCCCAAGTTACTAAAAATCCATAGAAAACCGAGACTTCATAAATAGGCCCCTGAGACTTTAAAGCTACCAATACTATAGCAGGCCGTTCCCACACTCACACATTTATTTCAAATTTCTTATAATGAAAAGACATGAACACAGATAAATATTTATATTGCAAATTCCTTTCTTATATATGCTCTCCTTATCATTTTCTTGCTAAGGTAATTGAGTCATTTGCTGGTTTTACTAGTACATATGAATGAAAGGTGGTTCATGACATTGTGTATAGGGAAATCCAGCAAAGCCTTAGCAAATATGGGACCTTAATGTTTCTCATGAGACTCTATCTATAGTATTCTCTTAACACTCTGAACTTATATTCAACTGTGGTGGATCTAGTTATTTAGATCCATCAGCACAGGAGACAATTAATCCCAATCCACCCAAACTAAAGTGACCCTCATCCCAATAAATTGATGATGACTACAGTGTTGGGTTCCCTAGCAATGACAAAATGTTTATAGATCTTGCAATGTGGCACACAAAGATCAAGCAACATGTAGAGACAGGGAAGGAAGCTAAGGATTAATCATAAATGCAAAACTGAAATCATGTTCGCTACCTGTCTCTCCTTGTTAGCGTTATGGTACATTGCTTCACAAAGGAACAATCTGACATTAAAAAACTTCACACCTACTTTGCCTGGGGCATCTTGGGTATCCAGTGTGAGAAAATAGGTTTTGGTCTGTTATATGGAACTATAAAAACACACATTTCTGTCTCTCGTAGAATATACTTAAAAGCTCATTAAACTCTTCTTTTTCAAGTTTCCCTTTATACCTTTTTAATGAAAATATTAACAGGTGAATGTAGAGGGTATTTTTATTGCACTTCTTTTTTATTAGACCTCGGTTGCATTCTTGACCCTAATTTCATTCTCCTTCCAGTATAGTGTGATAATCCCTGGCAAGAAGCCAATAGGAGAGAAGGATTTACAAACAACCAAAAGTCATGGCATCATGAATATGGCCAACCAAAATCAACATAATACAGGTATGGGGACTGTTATCCAGAATGCTCTCGACCTGGGGTTTTCCAATAAGGGATCTTTCCTTAATTTGGATCGTCTACTAGAAAATAACTTAAACATTAAGTAAACCCAATAGGATTGATTTGCCTCTAGTGAGGATTGATTATATCTTAGTTGAGATCAAGTACAAGCTACTGTTTTATTATTACAGAGAAAAATATATAGTTGGATTATTTGGATAAAATGACGTTTATGGGAGAGGGCCTTTCCTTAATTCGGAGCTTTCTGGAAAACGGGTTTCCAGATAACGGATCCCATACCTGTATGAAAAAAGGCAAAGCAGCATCAGATAGAACTACAACCCAAAATGAAGAATTTAGCGTGTAACATGGCTACTGCATATGGACAAAAGCAGAGATACAGTGAAGGAAAGTATTATGTATGGCTGTTTATACTTAGCTGTTTTTAAGGGAGGATAAATGGAAAATCTTTTATTTTAAAGGCCATCACTCCTGTGTTTTGTCAGCTTGATGATTTCAATCCATTTCTAAAGATAATGAATGGCATTCCGTACTGTAGCTCCACTCATAAAGTAAAACCGCGGCAAAGAAAAATGAAAAAGTATGGTTCACATTTTCAAACAGGATCTTTTTTTTCCAAGTTAGCCGCAACCTCCTGGCCTTTTCACTCTAATTACCAGTGTCACCTTCGCTTGGCCCTTTTATTACATTTTTCCTTAAATAATACTGTACATTCACTCATCTAATTCATAGCAGCACCCCCTCCCCATCCCAGACTGTAAGCCCAATCTTTATCCCACCCAACTTCTTCCAGTTGAAGAATGTCTCGCAGAGAAGTAAACCCAGGGCAGCCCTTAATGAGAAACAGACCATTATCCACAGTCGTTTATCTGACATATTTTCAATGAAAACTTATCTACTGTTTCAAAAGCCCTGGAAGGACAGTTACAGCAGGAGCTGAATTAGGGGGTAACACTAGGTACTAGGTACTACCCAAATTTATTATTGAGAACAGGAGTGTCAAATAAAAGCCATTCTTTTGTTCATGAATAGAACAGAATAGAACAGGAAAGCTAGAAATCCAAAATGACTATACTGGAAGCCAGTGTTGACCACTCCATGTTTTTAAACCACACACACTTTAAAGCACACTCGTGGTACCACAAGAATTTTTTAGGCCATCTCCACATTAATGGTGGAAGCACACCAAAACACCAAATGGCTGGTGCTCACAGCAAGGATATCACTCATCAGTCATATGTAAAGGATAAAAGTCATATTAAAACATAGCTGTAAATCCATATGTCTCCACCCCTGTGGATAACACAGCACCCCCAGCACACGATTAAACACCTTATGGGCCCCTAACAACAATTTCCAAATGCTAAGAAACCCCCAGAACAAACCCTATCAGGCTCACGTCCCACAGGTAGTATAGGGCAGAATATGGCACACACAGGGAGCATAGGACAGGCAGAGTATGGCACACACAGGGAGCATATGGCAGGCAGAGTATGGTAAACACAAGGAGTATAGGGTAGGTAGAGTATGACACAAACATGGAGCATAGGGAAGACAGAGTATTGTACACACAGGGAGCACAGGTAAAAGAGCAATAATAAAAGTCAAGTTCCCAAAAACATGTAAGCAGTAATAGTAATGAGCAAGAAATGGTAAAAATTCTCAAACTTCTCTGCCCCAACCACCTATGACCTTGATCCAGGCCCTACAGTTTGATTACTAACTAATATGGACCACCTTTCCACAGCAGTCCCATAAAATTGTCCAGTGCTCTCTGGAAACAGGCATATTTCCATAAAAACTTAAGGAAGCGATTATCAGGCCTTTACTGGAAAAAATCCTTTCTGAACCAAGAGAAATTGGCCAACTAACGACATGTCTCAAACTTACCCTTTCTATGAACAGTAATAGAAATGGCAGATGCCAACAAGTTGGAAGCCAGACTCTATGATATGTTCCAGGCTGGGTTTGGAAGAAAACAAAGTACAAAAACTGTGCTGGTTCACATACTGAATGACCTGCTGAAGAGAGAAAGGAGAGTATTTCATCCTAATCCTTCTAGACCTCTCTTCTGCGTTTGACACTGTAGACCAGGGATCCCCAACCTTTTGTACTTGTGAGCCACATTCAAGTGTAAAAAGATTTAGGGTGCAAAACAAGCAAGAAAAAAGTTCCTGGGGAGCCAAATAAGGGCTGTGATTGGCTATTTGATAGCCCATAGATATATATATATACTGGCAGCCTACATGTGTCTCTTTTTGCCAGTACACGTGGTTTTTATGCAACCAAAACTTGCCTCCAAGCCAGAAATTCAAAAATAAGCACCTGCTTTGAGGTCATTGGGAGCAACATCAGAGGGGTTGGGGATCACTGCTGTAGACCCTAACATCTTAATAGAACCTTTAAAAACATTCTGTAGTGCAGAAAGTACAGTGCTCAACTGGTTCAAAACTTTTTTGTCAGGCTGGTCACAAAAGGTCACAACTAGGGGTTTGAACCAAATACTTCTGACAAAACAATAGGTTTGATCGAGAACTGAAAGTCAATTTGATTGCCTTGGTGGAGAACATGATCTGGCTGAACCAAACTGAACAGTGAATGTGGAATATACAAGCCTGCACCAGACCATAAAATAGTGCAGTGCCACAATCTGTGTTGTTTTTCATCCATCCAGGATCTCTTATATCTGGCCATAAAATTATCAGGGCACTGAGAGCTTTTGCACAATATCTTGTTTCAAGGGCTGGCTCTATGCAAATGTGTTATCTGGAAGTGAGAAGCAGCAGCCAGGCCAACAATGGAGGCACTCAAGCCCCACAATTATGCATTGAAACTATATTTACTCAGCAGCAGCTTTCATGTTGGAGAGAGAATAAAATGGGCATTGTGCGGTAGAAAGCAATACTTGTTACATGAGTTCTGCACTTTCAGTGTGTATTGAGTTGACCTGCCCCTTAAGGTTACAGGTACTCGGAGAATTATGATTTCCATTAATATTTTGAAGTATTCAGAGATAATAAAGAGGCTATCACAAATGGATCTTAACGTGTCATTCTCACATTAAGGGTCCTTTATTCTAAAGCAGCGAAGTAGTAATGGCTTCTACTCTGAAGCACTTCCGCAATTTGGATCTAAGTAGGAACTGTGTAATAACAACTGTTCTGTTGGTGCTGCAGGGAAATGAATGGCCGTCAGTGCCGTAATGGAAATTTTGGTGAGAAAGAAAAATGGTACTGAAAGAAGGACTTCTGTCACAGCTGATGTTTTGTAAACACTTTTACTAATTCTTAAATTCTTATTCAAATGCTAAGACAGAACCATAACAATAGAGGGAGCAAACCCAGTGTCTATAGCGGTATAGAGGTATAGGGATTGTCCGATAAGTGAAGTCTATTAGGGCAATGGCACACTTCATGGATTGCCCGCTCTTGCACTCCCCCGTAGCTCCATTGACAGGCTACACGGAGCAGAGATGGTCGAGAAAATGAATACATTCACATTTCTGTGTGGCTCCACACAGTCCAACACCAGGCCTGTCAATGGAGCTATGGGGCATGTGTGTTTAAAGGATAAGTAAACCTTAAAAATAAGTGAATGTAAAATTAATGAGGGTTCTATTCTAAGCTATGTACATAATATAAGTCCCCCCCTCCATTAACCCATTTCAATGACAAAAAGGTGAGTGTGAAGCAGAATAAGGGGGGGGGTCGGCATCAGGGCTGTCAGGTGGCAGCAGCCTCAGATTTGCAGATAATCATATAGCAATCATTCTCATCTGTGTACATCGGATTAAGAAGCTAGGACTGTTGCGTAGGATGTGATCTTCGCCACACAGGAGGATACACCTGCCAGTTATAGCTGGACTCAGAGCTCAGCCTTGGCAACAAGATAAGATCCCCCCTGACAGACTGTAGCGCAGAAAGCACACTCTGGACTGGTAGTGTCATCTGTAGAGTGCATGGCAATCTTAAAAACAATACAAATCCACAATTTAAGTGTAATTTTTTTTCATAGCTGCCACAAGTTTAGGAACGTTTAGGCACTGCTTGTGTTTGGCAGATGAGCGTACACCTTAGAACAACTCATAGCTTACACATCATTCCAACATGCAAACTGGGGAGTGCAGGAAAAAAATCCTGTACTAAGTAATTAACCTATGGTAGATGTTAGGCACTGGACTCCCTCCCGTTCCTCTCAAGCCATTGCAGGAAAACCTTGGCACATGGTAAAGAATGCAATGTTCACCATAAATCTACATATCTAGTGCTCCATGGGTGTACCCTAAGGGTCATTATTTTGGAATGCAGAACTTATGCCAGTGAGATTTATAATTTAACGGCAATGTCTTTAACACACAATATCATGTCATTTTTATTGTGTTCATTAAAACTGAATTTACAGGTCTAGACTTGAGGGAAGGCCACAAAGTCTCAGGCATATGGCTGAATATTTTAGAGGTGTCTCCTGGCTACATCTGCAAAATCTCCTACATGAACATTCCCAAATGCTGCCAGTAGTAGAGCATTAGGAAGGGGATTTTGTTGCATATGTAAGTGGGTGTTGCAGTCGTGAACAAGGAGGAAGCTGTACACAGAAAGTCCAATTCACAGTACAAGAAGGGTTAAGAAAGTCGCATCCAGGCAAGAGATCAGGGCAGGCAGCGAATAGCATATTTAGGAGTCAAAGCAAGAAGGTCAGTCAATAAGAATTATAGCACAATTTAGTACAGCCTATATTCGGTCATTGAACCTGGGTCTCTGGCATCCTTTTATTTTGAATTTTGCACCAAACTGGCGCCACTACATGTATGTATTAATGTATGTATGTATAACTTTATTTGTAAAGCGCTGTTAATGAGCCGCAGAGCTGTACAGTGCATAAAAGTACAATGTATATAAAAGTATACACGGGGAAGACAAATCACATAATAAATATACACAGAAATCATATCAGGACTAAGAGCTTAATTGTGGTAAGAGACATAGTGGAAAGGAGGTCCCTGCCCTGTAGAGCTTACAGTTTAAGTGGATGGGAGGCTAACATACAGTCACAATTGGAGATGAAAAAGTGCACAAGGTAAGGTGTAGTAAGTAGGCATGGCCATGGGCACCGCCCTCTTCAATCCAGAGCGGAAAGCTCTGAAACAGAGTGCTCCTGACAGTGGGTAGGGTGAGAATTTTTTATGCAAGAGGCGATAGGGTGCTGGTCGGAAGCTAGCCTGGGGATGCACACTCGGAAATTCCCCCTTTTTACTACTTAGTATTCATCTGAATGATTGGTTGCAGGTCAGAAGATTGGCAAGGACAATTGTTCATCCGACATAGGCTAATAATCTGCACGTCTGTGGCCAGCTATACTGTCTAAGGTCCCTATCACTTTCAAAGCCTGAGCTGACTCACTGTTCTGACAGTTATGACAAATATATTAATACATATAGGCTAAAAAGGAAGTTTCTGTGAAAGTGATCGGTTTTAGCTTATCTGTAAATGAAAACACATGAAGACATACCCTACTTATAGCTGAATTTCCCTTAGCAATGAAGAGCGGCAAAGTACATACTTTAATGCCCCAATGTCGGCAAACACAACTCTTGACCTAAAGCTCCTCACTGCCGCTGTTTGAACTCTGCTCTTTACCATGGGCTGCTTCAGTGCAGACTGTTTATCTAGGGTGTCTACCACTCAAATCTCCATTCAGCAGCTAATGGAAAGAGGCCTTTTCAGCAGTTTCCCTGTGCCTGTGACAGAGTCGGCTTTCATCAGGAGCGGAGAGTGTGGAGGCCAAGGAAAGGGGCTCCAAAAGCGTCCAGTAATAACATACTCTACCCCAGGCTTCATTTTTTTCCATACACCAACACAATGCCCTGTATAAAGGTTTAGACAGTATCATTTCATACACCAGTGGGGTTAAGGGAGACAAAGATATCATGTCATTAACTCCACAAACTCCATTTTCCCTTTCAGTCCATTCATAAGTCCATTCATAAGTCCATGAACTGTTTTACTTTCTAATTTGGCTGCTTGAGCATAGGCCAAGGGAAATTTTAGGAAATGTTTTGTTGAATGTGTACAAACTTTTCTTTCTATTGCTGAATTTCTGCAAAGATTAACATTATTTTATAGTACAGGCATGGGGCTTGTTATCCACAATGCTAGGGACCTGGAGTTTTTCAGGATAACAAATCTTTCCATAATTTGTATCTTCGTACTGTGTCTACTAAAAATCATGTAAACATGAATTAACCACAGATAGACTGGTTTTGCATCCAATAAGGATTAATTATATCTTAGTTGGGATCAAGTACAAGCTATTGTTTTATCATTACAGAGAAAAGGGAAATCATTTTTTTTACATTTTTAATTATTTGATTTAAAATGATGTTCATGGGAGAAAGCCTTTCTGTAATTCGGAGCTTTCTGGATAACGGGTTTCCAGATAATAGATCCTATATCTGTACATAGAACTACATAGAACATACATATAGAACTACAAATAAAGTTGCAAAGATTTTTTAACCTCTGTAGACCATAGTACCAGCATGCCATTTCCCTTAATTCTACATTTCTGGGTTACATATATTTCAGTATAAGGCAGCTCACATCCCACAAAGTGACGTGAGTACTTGGAATTTTACTGCAGAATTGCTCTTATTACAGGTACTGCATCCATTATGCATTAACCATTATCAGACTGGGGAGTCAGACTGGGGTACTCCACCTTTGCCTCCAAGGATTTTCTGTATGGTCTTAGAACTAGAGGTGCACACCGAAGTAGCATACAGAGTGGAAAGATGCAGGTACAGGTTGGGTGCAGGGCCTACAATTGCAAGATTTTAGGGTCAGGTGTGGGTTAAGGTTTTGCAGGTTAGGGTCAGGTGAGGGTTGACCTTTTCCTGATCCACACACTAAGAAGCCCAAACATACTGTAATGTGTAGCATTTCTAGTTTTTCATAAAACTCACAAGCACACCTTTCACACACCTTTCATCCTGTGTCTGCCAAGTACTTAGTGTATAGATAGGGATCGGCTCCCTCTATAGTTTGGCATCAGAGAACAATATTAATTGGCACAATGTGACCCTGTAGGGTTGCCATCTGGCCGGTATTTTACTGGCCTGCCCAGTAAAAATGATGGTTGATCTCAATGTTATTAATAGGGAAAAAAGATAAATATATAGGAAGCCGGTATTTTTTCCCAGAAAAGGTGGCAACCTTACTCCCCTTCCACCCCTATAGACATGCGGCCACCCTTCTAGATGGGCTGTTTATTTACCGCCATGCTGGGGTGCGATCTCCCGAGGGGGAGCGGTCCCTGGTGCAATTGCACCTCCTGCTCCCCTGGTAGTTACGCCACTGAAAGTGACACTTGCCAGCAGGGCCAGGTCCCTTCGTGTTTATTCAGTGCAAAATATGGCCCACTTGCAGATTTGTGGGAAGGCCACAAAGGCCTGGGCCTAGGGTTGCCACCAATAGGTAAAAAATCTATATATACTGGAAGGACGGTATTTTTTTCCAAAAAAGGTGGCAACCCTACCTGGGCCTAGGGTGACAAGATTTTAGGGACAGCATGCTACGCAATCGTAATTTTTCAGGAGCACCAGTGCTTTAGTGGGAACCAGCAGTATCCATCTGCAATGCCAGTTTGGGCCTTCTAGGACCCGTGACACAACCTAACATCTATGGCCCACACTCATAACAATAAGATGTGATCAGTGATAAATGTAATAGATGTCATATACCACATTCTGGTATAACCAGAACCAGGTAAGGTAAGTTCTAGCTGCATAAGTGTTGAACAGGCTTTATTTGTTCTTTTCACATAAGTATTGTATACTTATATAAATAAGAAAAGGCTAAAGGAAACTATCTTTAGGAGGGTTCCACCGGGGGATCCAGCAGGCTCTAAGGAAACTGCTTTTGTTATAGTCATGGAACTTTTCTTTGACTTCTAATATCCTTATTATCATAGCTGGGAATACATTATTATTTAAATGCTTTATTGTGGGGGTAAACTATTCCTTGTAAATTGTTCTTGAAAACCAGTGTCCCTTTAATTGTCTCACTGTCTCCACCACAATTATTATCAGGGGCTAAATACGTTTGAAATGAGATCTATAATTAGCAGTATTATATATGGGGGGGAAAAGATATTAAAATAACACTTGTACACCTCGCTATAGAATGGAAATAAATAGGAACTGGTTTATCCTCCCCTTTAATACTGAGTTGAAAATGTTATACTAAGTAACTCTGTGTTTGTTTTGGAAATGAACTATGGACCTTTGTGCTTCACTGCACAAAAAGGCAACAGGATTTAGAAGAATGGAAGTTTTGCTTTCTTTTGCACATGAGGTCACCATTCTACTAAAAAGCCATTCTTTATGAGCTCCCATGAGCTAATCAAACAGTGGCTCGCTACATTAAACAGTTGCAGAATAAGCCATTTTTATTGTTTATGGTGTTAGAGTTTTGCATTCCAAGCAAATAATCGCCTATAAGGTTAAGATATTATATAGTAGGAATTGATAGATAGAAAATCAAATAGTAATTTAAAAAGGTACATAGCTGGCTCAAAAGCAGTTTTTTGGGGGTCCAAAACTGATTCCCTGACTTAATTTTAGTAATTTGAGCAAAAGATACTGCTCCTCATGAAGTGAACAGAGAGCAGAGGGAGTCACAATGTTTTCCTGTCACTTTTTGCTGGGGGTAGCACAATCTTTCAATAGGCTATTTACAGAACTAGTGTTGCAAGCAACTGTTAAGTTGTTGAGTGGCTGGACAATGAAGAAGTACAAATATAGAGATATATCAAGGGAAATAAAGACAGATATATATTTAAATGTAACCACAAGCAGCATTTACCTAAAGTCTTCCTTATTTAAGCAAAGAGCATGTGCCAGCCTACAGCTGTTTTACTGTTTATTTTTTAGACCGTACATAGATATACGCAGAGCATGCTTCCTGTAAAATACAGGGCTATACCAACATATATATCCACATATGCAATACTGGAACTACTGTTTCACTTTCTACTCTTTACAAAGCTCTGATCCAAAGCTGTGTCTCATAATAAACTGCATTCAGCACAAATGCTAATTGTAATAATCTGATCCAAATGAAAAAAGATCATACAAAGTGTCCTTCTTCCAAACGAAATGACTGTAAATTGGATGCAAATTGGATTTATGTTGTCTTAGCTACAAAAAAAATGGAAATTTGGAGCATCTTGCCAGTAGCAGGTCGCTCAGCAGTGGCATAACTACAAGTGACTGTGCCCCCAAGTTCAAACACCACCCTCTTCACACTCCCATCGGCTGCCCGCTGTGGGTGACAAACCACGATGTACCACCAGACTCCCATGGTCTTGGCCCCGAGCCTCCCCCCAGTTGTGTTGTACTTCACTTATTATTGCAGACTACAAATAGCATCTCAAAGAGAGAGCTGAAGGTTGGAGAATTAGCAGTTATAGAATAATAAAATGGTTACACTAGATAGAGCAAGGTGCCACCATTGACACTGTATCTATTGTGACTATTTGTCATTGCCTTTAGTGCTTTCCAACCTGTGGTTGATCACGTAGTGCTGATAACTGCAGTTATCCAGCATAGGCTGGACAGTCTTTGGGTTTTTTTTATATAAAAGGCCCCTGCAAACCACATGCCCCACCATAACTAAAAATTGTTCTGCTCAAAGGACTGGTATTAAGTATGCTCATAGCCCAACTCATACAATTTGCTATTTATAATTGGAATATATATATATATATATATATATATATAAAAATCAGAAGGGTTTATACAGAAATTATACAAGGTTTATTAGAAGCTGACTGAAACTGGATTTTGGTGCAAAAGTTTGCAATAAAGTTTGCATTTTCTCACCAAAATCTGCCACGTGTGCCTGCACCCAGGCTAACGCAGTAATTTTGGGTGCAGGCTAGTGATGGGCGAATTTATTCGCCAGGAGCGAATTCGCGGCGAATTTGCGCGATAAATTTGCGAAACGGCCGCGAAAATTCGCGGAAAAAAATTCGCCGGCGTCAAAAATTTTTTTCCGAAAAAACGGACGCCGGCGTCGAGAAAACGGGCACCGGCGTCAAAAACGAGACGCCGGCGCCATTTTGCTAATTTTTCGCCATTTCGCGAATTTCGCGCGAAATTCGCAAATTTTTCGGCGAAGCGAAACTGCACAAATTCGCCCATCACTAGTGCAGGCAAAGTAGGAAGCTAATGTAAGTGCTGGAGCTGAGATCAGCCCCAATGTGGCATTAGCCTTACCAGGTACGATTATTAAATCATCAATCACATGGAAAAAATCTCAAGGCAAGTGCTGTTGATTTCAGGGAACACTCAAAGGGGCGAGTGGAGGGCAGATTTGTGTATCAAATTCATTGTCACACAAAATTCATTCTAGAGCAAGTGGTCTAGTAACCCATAGCAATCAATCAAACGCTTGCTTTCAAACACCAGTCTAGTCAATGCTGCGGATACACTTATCCATTTATCCCTCTATTCCATATAAGCTTCTCCCTATGCAAATCCCAATTATGTCTCCAGCTAATTTCAAACTATTAATAATCACATTCAATGCCCTTAACAATGAAACCTCTCCTCATATCTCTTCTCCCCTCATCCCTTCATCCATTTCGTGATTGCAAGACTTCTTTTGAGTGGAATTCTGCATGGAAACTCACGAGTATGCATTTTGGAATTGAAATCCAATCTGTGTGCCTGCATGCAGGCCAATGCAATAATTCTGGGAGTAGGAAAGGTTGATGCCAGCATAGGGGCTGATCATCCACTACCGAAATTAGTTTTAGCTTATGAAATGTTGTAAAAAGGGTCATCTGATCTTATTATATTCTGTAAATAAGTTATAATAAGACCCCCTATTATGAATTGAGTGTTTTTGTTAAAGTATCAGTTGAGCGGGTCAGTCCATGTACAGTCAGCTTTATGATAAAGTGTTGCTTTGCTTGCTGATTTATATTTTGATGATGAAGATGATTCCTTAGCCTTCATTGAAAGGCTAATATCACTTACAGCAGGTCTCTACAAGTCCCATACCTGATGCTGAATGTCTCTGCACAATCAGCTCATAAGCAAGTCTTCGGAAGTAACACAAGCCTGCTCTTTTTGGCATGTCTACAATAATCAAACCCTAGTTACACTAGTCATGCTGGTGTTAACTTTTTGTGTCTAACTTCACTATGGGGGAAGTATTTTTATCATGATTTCACACTAGGGGTTACCTGCCTTATTATAACACAGTACAGGTCCCTAACTGATTTTCCAAGTATCTACCTAGTAATTTTCTCCTCGCAGCCAGACGTGGCGATGATTTTAGTTAGCATATGAATGACTTAACCAAAGTGGCACCAGCTTTTTCCTTTATATTGGTAGTTACCATTATGCACTGCACATAAAAAAGAGAAATTATATATATGCATATTTTAATCATAAGCAGGGCACTTTTCTTCGCCTCACCTAGAGAGGTTGATGACTGGCTTAATCAAAAGGGGCCCTCGCCGGTCCCCGAACCGGAATGCCTGACTTGGCCAAGCTCTCTATGCTGCCATAGGCTGCAGAAAACCTCTCCAACACCACCAACATTAACCCACTTCAACCCAGGGTGATGCCTTTTCGACTGTACCACCAGCTTAGGACAACTACAGTGGCGCACATCGACAACACCTCCTCAAACCAGCTTTCCCTCCCTCCCCCCCCTTTTTTTTTTTTGCTGGATTCACCATTGAGGCCAGATTACTCCAACCCAGTCCTTGCACTTGGGCCCTTTGCTACATCTTGAGGCCATATGGCACGTTTACCAAGGATGGAATTGACCGCACCGACCTTCCTTTGCCCATCCTGAGCTCACCATCTCACGCTACGGGACCTTGCTTCTAACCTCTACGACCGCTGTGACATGGCCTTCTTGTTCTACACTGGTGCCTGGCCATGTCTTTACTACCAAGGAATCCACATACAAGATGGGAACTTCTTCCCCCTGTCTTTATTAGTTCCTTCTGTTTCTCCTTCCCCCCCCTTTTTTTTTTTTTTTCTCCTCCTCCCGGTGAATTTCCTTTCCTACATTCTCCTCTATTGGATTGGAAACTTTGCCTCCCCGATGGGGGTGACTCCTACCTTCTGCTACAGGGTAACTGAACAACACATCATTGCGGGCCTCAGCGATAGGCAATCGTTGGGACTTGTGCCACCCTAGATCCCGTAGGAGGGACTGTTTTTTTTATGTTTCAATGTGTTTTGCAGACTTCTCAAGCTCTGTTGAATGATGTAATTTGTATACATAATGTACTCTCTATACATTTTTCATTGCTCTATGTTAAGGGATGGACACTTCGTTTGGCCTGGCATATACCTTTACCTGTGTATTATAGCTAACATATCGATCCTTTCATGGAATGTCCGGGGACTCAATTCCAAATTTAAGCGGAGCCTAATGTTCAATTATCTGTAAAAATACCCCCCCCTCTATCCTTCTCCTTCAGGAGACGCACCTCACTGGGCAAAAAATTCTGGCATTAAAAAAGCCGTTGGTGGGATGGCACTTCCACTCCACCTTCTCCTCGCACTCGAGGGGGGTCTCTATACTAATCAGAAAGAGTCTGCCATTTGAACTCTTGAAGCTCCACCTAGACCACTATGGCAGATTTCTGATACTCCATGGCCTTATTGCCAATAAACCCATTTTGTTAGTTAACTTATATATGCCGCCGCCATTCCCAGTGTCGATCCTGGACTTAATAGTGACCAGGCTCACTGAATTCCCCCCCAGTCCACTCTGTATTTTGGGGGACTTTAACTGCTGTTTGAATCCCTCATTGGACAAGCTAGGCCCCGACCCTCACACCCTCACCAAACTCACCACATGGGCAGAGGCCTTGCAACTGACTGACCCCTGGAGGTGGAAGCATCCATCTCAACGAATCTTCTCTTGCCACTCTCCAACCCATAAGACCTTCTCGAGAATTGATCTCGCCCTTGCCTCAATAGAGCTCCTGCCTCTTGTTGATCAGGTCCAATATTTACCCCAATCCCTCTCTGACCACTCCCCGCTACAACTCACATTACGGTGGAATCCTGCAGCCACAGATAAACTATGGCGTCTAAGCCCTCTTTGGCTCAAAAATACAACTGTGGCTACCGCAAATGCGAAGGCTTATGGGGAGTACTGGACCCATAACGCTGGTTCTGCCTCCCCGCTAAACTTGTGGGATGCTTCAAAAGCAGTCATATGAGGTGCTCTTATGGGGGCAATCTCGCAAGCCAGAAATGATAGCGTAGAGCAAGTTACAGTTGCGGAAAATGAACTTCAAAAAGCTCTTGCAATACACACTCAGGATCCTACCCCGGAGAACTACACTGATCTCGTAAAAGCTCAACACACCCTCGCCAAGGCCTCTATTTCTCTAACCAGGAAAGCCTTGCTCTACCAAACCCAAAGAATTTTCGACCAGAGTGATAAAAACAGCAAACTTTTGGCGTTCTTGGGCAAACAGCAAACTGCACCATCCGCAGTTTCGCTCATCGTACTAGACAATGGCTCAGTGGTTACGGAACCTAGGCTTATAATGCAAGAATTTGCTACATTTTACCAAACACTGTACACCATATCAGCACTTTATTCCAAAGCCCAACTCCAGCAGTTTTTAGATTCCATCCCTATGCCTACCCTCTCCCCTAATGACCAAGCTTTCTTAGATGTGCCTATCACACCTCAGGAGGTTACGGATGCTATTGCCTCACTACCTCCTAATAAAACACCAGGACCGGATGGCCTCCCCCCGGACTGGTACAAAGCCCTCTCGGAACAAATTGTCCCAAAATACCTTGCCACACTTCAAAGTGCTTTTGACAATAACTCACTGCCCCCCTCGTTTACTGAAGCCCTGATAGTAGTTATCCCTAAACCGGGAAAAGACCCTACTAGATGCTCTTCCTACTGCCTACCTATCTCTCTGCTTAACACGGATGCTAAAATCTTAGCCAAAATACTCTCCTCTCACCTCCAGCAAGTGGTCCCAGACCTTGTCCACCCAGATCAGTCTGGCTTTATGCCTGGGCGCTCCACCAATATTAACCTTCGCAGACTCTTTACTAACCTGCAAATCACTCATACAGAGACGGGCACCAGAGTGGTGGCCTCTTTAGACTCTGCCAAGGCTTTTGATTCGGTGGAGTGGGACTTCTTGTGGGAGGTTCTGACCCGTTTTGGGTTCGGCCCCCGGTGCTTGACCTGGATTAAGCTACTCTATAGGAGTCCCACGGCACGAGTTTGAGTCAACGGCCTTATATCGCCCCCTTCTCATTGACAAGGGGAACTAGACAGGGCTGCCCCCTCTCCCCAGTTCTATTTGCCCTGGCGATTGAACCCCTGGCAATATTGATCCGGCACTCCCCCCAAATAAGAGGCTTAACGTATGGCACCATGCAGGAAAAGGTATCTCTATTTGCTGATGACCTTCTTATATATCTGGCTGACCCTAATGACTCCCTCGCTACCCTTTTGGACCTGGTCAATCGGTTTGGCTCATTCTCTGGCCTACGGGTGTATTGGGACAAGTCGGTCTTATTCCCCGTAGACCCTAATCAACCCCAATCTTTGCCAGCTGAGACCCCTCTAGAGTGGGCCAGTCAGTTCAAATACTTAGGTGTGACCATTCATGCTGATGTTGCAAAATATGTCTCTCTTAATCTAGACCCACTCCTAGCCAACATGACTACCTCACTGAACCGATGGACCAAACTTCCCTTATCGTTATGGGGCCGAGTCAACCTTATTAAAATGATTTATCTTCCCAAAATCCTTTATCTGCTCCACAATGCACCTATATATCTCCCTAAACATTACTTCAAGTGCATTAACCAGATCATGGTCCCCTTCCTTTGGAACAATAAAGCACCCAGAATTGCTTTGACCAAGCTTTGTGCCCCGTGTGAGGAGGGTGGACTGGCCCTCTCTAACTTCCATCTATATTACCTGGCCTCGCAAATCTATTACCTCCACTGGTGCCTTAACCCAGACCCATACAACCCCAACTCACAGTTACAGGCCCTCCTCGTAGCCTCGTGAGAGGGTCTTCGTACTTTCCCATACCGATCCCTTAAGGACTACAGCTCTCTACCAACTACGTTAACCACCCCTCAAAAATCCTGGATGATAGCCCTCAAGGTATTGGGTAGTGAACCTCCACTAATGTCCCCTCATTTGCCTTTGTGGGGAAACTCCTACCTACCTCACTTCAGAACCCTACCAGAGTTCGTCTTCTGGGCAAACCAAGGCATTAAATGCCTGAAAGACCTCCTTGATCCACAGACGTTCCCCACATACCATGCTCTCCAATGCAAGACCCACCCTACGCAAATTTTACTATTTCAATACCGTCAGCTACGACATGCCTTCCACTCCCAATTCCCTTACCCCCCAACAGTCCTCCCTGGTTATAGAAGAAATACTCCATGATCCTAGCCCCTCCAAATTGGTGTCCCGATTATACCACCGGCTCCTCCTATCTGGTCCTAAACCCTTCCTGACTACCCAAGACTGGTGGACTACTAAAATTATAGGTCTTACTCAGGATGACTGGGAGGAGGCGATAGACAATGTGTACACTGGTCTCATTTCTCTAAAAGATAAGCTGATACAGTATAAAATTATACACCATGTATATATAACCCCTATACGCCTTAAACAAATGGGCCGAGTCCCTCTCGACAACTGTCCTAGGTGTCAGCAACCAGGTGCGGACTTCTTCCATTTAATATGGGAGTGCCAACATATTTTAGATTTCTGGACGAGAGTGGTAAACTACTTAGCGGACAACCTAGATTTCCCAAGGGTCATCTCTCCAACTGTTTGGCTGCTGGGGGTCTTAGAGGAACTGGTCCCAGCCAAATATCCCAGCATTGCCTACCGCATCCTCCTCTTTTATGCAAAGAAGACTATATCAATGCACTGGATGGGCAACCTCTCACCCTCTCTTACAGCTTGGGTGCACCTGGTTAACAGTGTAGTCCCTCTTTATAAACTGGGGCCCGTGGGCTGACATAGATCCGAATCCCCCTGATTGAGCCGTGTCTGGACAACCCTTCTTGGCAGTGGCGGTGGAGGTTTCACTAGCCCTGACCTGCCTGATAAATACCCTAGCCGTTGTGTTATAACAATTCTCCATCTCTTTCTAGTAGCAATGCTTCCCTAGTATGCGCAGAGTCAACTTCGGTTTTATACCTATATTGTGTACCTTACTTGTGTCAGTTTGCTCAACTGTTTGTAATGTATGTATGGTTATTTGTGTTCAAAAGGAAATAAAACTTACCTTTTAAAAAAAAAAATCATAAGCAGGGACTGAATACATTTTAGCTATAATTAAATACAATTAATGCAGAAGTGTCCTTAAGACATTGGAATGGAATTTCGGTTTTATTTTTAGCTGCACATTAAATTAGAGAGGGAATATTTTAACGATGTTATAAGAGCAGGGAAAAGAGGACCAAGTTAAAAGCAAGGGTTCAACACAAAACCTGTTAAATCGATAAAATCCATTAAATAGATCAGGTCAATGTATCTGATACTACAATATCTAGATTAAAAGTGTGCGCTTTTTGCCTTTCAGTAGGCATGGTGGGACTTGTTGAGTCTTTTAAGTGCCCTTGTATTATTACAAATATAATGACCTTTTATCTTTGCTCTCTTAGGGATTTCACATCTAATTATTATTCTCGTCATTGTTTTTATGAAACATAGGAACATGCGTCTCTGGATGAAGGCCATCAAGACTAGAGTATATTGCCAAGCCAGTGAATAGGCAGTAGTCTGAGCTGAGAATCACATCAGAGCCTAAGGGATTTCATTGTGGCCTTGCTGCTGAAATTGCCTTCTCATGCTGTGCTGCTACCAATCATTAGATGGATGATCTTTATAGAGTACTATTGGAATTACAGGTCAACTGAAGAATTTGAAATACAATGAAAAAGAATTTGTTGATAGCCTAAATACCAGTGTTGTGGAAACTGGAGACCACTTGAGGTAAAATAGATAAAAATGTGACCATGGGTCAGATCCCAGATCCAAGGAATTACAGAGTTTTAACAACTTGAGAATGTATGACATTATAACATACAGGGGGTAAAAGGGAGTTACAGGTGGGAGAGCACAGAGATATCATTCCACAGCACAGAAAACTGCCCTTAGAGCCAAAAAGTGGTTCTGCCTCAAGGCCAGGGCACTAGTGACCAAGCTAGCTTGAAAACAGAACCTATCAGGGGGTTCTCAGGGGTATCTGCATACACAGATATCTCTCTTACTACCAAGATTCATTAAGGTCCCTCCACAGAGGTTTGGCCATGAATAATGTGCCAGGGCTAGCCTATACAAATATGAGCAATCCCATAAAATATACATAGCTTTAACCAGTTTTCTTCTCAGTGTGTCATGTTTATTTTGCTTGCTAATACTCACTTGGGTACTTTATTCTTTCTTGATTATTTTTTATGCTTATTCTGCACGTGTTTTTTTGACCTGCTGCAACTGAGCTCAGTTTTACCTGAGCTCAGGTTGCTAAGCAGTCTCAGACTGAAGTCATTTGTTTATACTGGGAACTGGATCTCTAGTGCCCTCTGGACCTGCACACCACCACAAATCCCCCCGCCAACACCTGCTTGTGGCTACCACCCCCACTGAGCACAGTTCAGCCAAGGAAACTTACTCCAGAGGCCCTACAGGCTTTGTTGCAGGTAAGCAGGATTTTTACCAGTATTCTAGTGGGCCAATATTGCCTTGATGTTAGGTCTGAAAGAGACCCTGGCCACATGCCACAACCATACCTTTCCCTTTACATAATATAGCAAGCACATCATCACCACTTACCTAACCTAATTTATGTTCTACATTTCTATACTGCTCTTCCTTTTCTTTTTTCCTCTCCCATTCTCTCTTTCTCTCTTTAGTTTGGACAGATCATCCCACAATTGGATCATGTGAAAAATGTTGTCTGTTGGTGCTGCTATGAGTATGGACTTGGCACCAGCAGATGACTCAGTTCATCCCAAATGAATGAAACCCTAATCTAGTAGTAAACAATGAAACAAACAACAAATTCTAATGGACAAGGTAAAGCTTTGATGTACTCAGAGTCATGTCCTGTAGATAATGTTACTAATAAGAGCTAGAAGGTTCATACCAGACATTACAAACAGAGACTTAAGAAGTCTAACAAAATTACAAATGTAAATAACTGAAACCTTACAATGCCTCATAGTTGTAGAAATGTGTCTAAAAAGCTATTTTCCATTAAGCTGAATTTAATAAAGGCCCTGGACTGGCTTTTTAGTGCATTTAAATGCCTTAGAACTATTGTGAGTTCTGTCCAAAGGGATTTGTGAGAGTGAAAGTGGCTCCATGTCATTGTCATTCCAGTTTACCCTGTATGTCTGCAAATGGTTATAAAGTGGTGTTTATGAAACACAATAAGAACTCCTAAGGGTGTTTCGCTAATCTCTGAAATATTTTAAAGCATCAGAGTTTGTGAGTGAAAGGAAGCTCACAACTGTGAACAATGCACCAACTATTTTTTCTCTTCCTGAATAGACACCCACAGTTAGATGATGCCTGGGTGGGATGTGTGAAGTTTGCAGTGTCTCGGGGATAAACGAGAAGGTCTGTTTATTTTAGAATCCATTATTAAACAAATAAATTGACTTTTCATTGAATGCAATCTGGATAAGGGCCATTACTAGATAACAGAACCAAAGACCAATGCAGATTCTTTTCAGATATTGTCTGTTGAGTGTTGTGATACATTAAAGCACTGATCCCCAACCAGTAGCCTGTGAGCAACACATTGCTCCCCAACCTCTTGGATGTTGCTCCCAGTGGTCTCAAGGCAGGTGCTTATTTTTTAATTCCTGGCTTGAAGGCAAGTTTTGGTTACATAAAAACCAAACAGAGCCTACTGTAGGCTGCCAGTCCACATAGGGGCTACCAATAGCCAACTCTTATTTGGCACCACCCAGGAACATTTTTCATGCTTGTATTGCTCCCCAACTCTTTTTACATTTGAATGTTGCTCATGGGTGAAAAAGGTTGGGGACACCTGCATTGAAGGAACAGCATACCCCCTTGTTCAACGTTAGTTTAGTGCATGGGGTTTATGCTGAACATACATTTTAAGTTGGAAATGTGCATGTGTTTTCCTATTTCTTGCACTAAACAAGGCAACATTTGATACTAAAGCAAAGTAAAAACAAAACAGCAGTCTACCGAGAAGCCTCTGTATTAACAAACCTGGTCATATCTCCAGCTACTGCTTGGTAGGCTTTTATATTAGGAGCAGCTCATTATACAGTGTCTTCTCTGTGGACCTGGATACTGAAATGTCAGATACTTTATAGACCTATTTATTATAATGTCTTATGAAATTAGGCCAGGGTAATGTCAGCTGTGGAATGGAAGCTTGTGGGCAGGTGGCAAAATGCTTGAAAATACCCCTGCAAAGACAAATATGAGAATGCTCCTGCTGGTGCAAGTGTCTGACTTGTGGGTGCACTGGCGGGGTCAGGTCAAAACTTTTGGCCCCTGCGCCAGTGATTCGATTATAATATGGGCCTATGCACCTGCTACCAATACATTTCTAATTAGAATAAATAAATAAAAAGCTGAGCAGTATCAGTCCTAATTTTGTCCCCTTGTCTCTGATTCTATATTTTAGGCTTCTATCTAGCACAAACAGTTGCTTTTTCAGTCAGGGAACTGAGAGTAAACCAGGCTATAAACCTTTCTCATTTCCCTGCGCTGTGTATTGTGCATCTCACCAGCAGAGTACCAGCACTGGATTGTACATAATAAGACCAGTTGTTATAGTGCAAGTCTTTATTACCTAACCTGCCTTTTCAGGTTTTTTTGCAGTGAAATGAGAGTAGAGCACAGTATCCCTTTCAGCATATTTCCATTGTCTCTTATCATATATACAGTATTTAGTGCCTGATTGGTTCTACCAAACCCTACATCTTTGGGGAAGTGTAAATAGTTGCCCTTCCAACACATTCCCTTTGCCTTTGTCCCAGCTTTTGTCCTCACTTTGCTCTTCACTGTCACTGTATACATGTACAAATGTATGTATGCTTAAATGATATTGACCTAGACTGCCCTATGCCTGGCACTCACTATTGGAGTATAGCAATGGGGAGGGGAGAGAAATTACTGAAAGTCAAGACCATATGATTTCTCCAATTGGAACACCTATAAAGGCAAGGAAAACTTATAACATATCATAACTATATAAATGATGTTAATATTATGTCCTTCAATCTTTTGGAATTCACAATTATAGCATACAACAAAGCATCTTTTTCTGTTATCATGGCAAGCTCTGCATCATCCCAAAATCAAATCTATGCGCCAGATATGAGGACAGGATGAACATACCCATGCCCTGCCTACCCAATTATAGACAGTGAATAGGACGGGTGCATGCGAGTATTGCAGTGACATCAAGAAAGTGCAGAAATAAATGTGAAAGTGATTGATGTGACTCAAGCGGGGAAGGCAACGTATGATTGACAGCTGATATTTTTTAATTCGTTTATAACAGGGATAGATGTTTTAATAAAAAAAATTAGGTTTCATGTTTAATTTGGAAAGGGTTTTTATTATGCAGCATTCTATGTCTGGACCGACAGCTCACCTTTAATTTTAAAAGGGAATATACAGATTTGACTGCCCACACTTCTCACATTTGCTATTTGCATCAGACTGAGGGGGTTTGGGCCCACAGTGGCTGCCACACAAGGGCCCCTCGCCTCCCCTCCCCCACAGACCCCTGCCCAGCTAGAAATACTCACGGGCCACTGCTATCACTGCGAATCTCCATGGGACCCCTCCCACCCCAACAGAAAATCTCCCCCTGTCCCCCTTTCCCTTGGCGCCAACGTATACCTGCGCATAATTTCTTCATGCAATTGGGGAATGCAGTTCAGGAAGCGCAGAAGCTGCTGGCTGTGGGTATCGTGTCTGGGCTGATGGGGCCAGGTTTTTTCCCCCTGGCCCGCTGGCCCAGTCCAACCATTTCTGCTATTAATATGGTTTGAAGATTTGCTGCACTCTCACTTTGATCTGTGTTTCTATATCCCCCCCTTGCTAAAAAACATACATGATACATTTTTGATGACATGTCTCTCTTGTATGAATACCCTGGCTTCCTAAGAGGCAGCATGCCATGTTTGTACACTGGGTGAATAATTACATCTGGGAGCAGGTTCAATGGCTGACAAGACCCAGAGGCAGCTGAGACTCCATTGGTATGTGCCAAAATGTCATGAGAAAGCATCTTTATTAGAAAAAACAGAAAACTTGCCTGCCAAAATTCCATCTGTATAAGAGCAGTTAGGCGTCTGGAGTTTCCCTACTTTCCTCTTCCAAAAATTCAGACTCCTGTAAACTTTGATTTGTCTTTTAGAATAAAACCTCACAGAGTTGTGTGGGCTTCTCCAGAAGAAAAACAGTTGCTTTACATGATGTGCTCTGTCCCATCAGTTTACTTCGAACAGTGTTTATCTTTTATAGTTTGAAAACTGTGCCTTAAATATAGTATTTGTCATTTCTCATTTTAATTTGTCTTCAGTATCCAAAAATGTGTGGTCTCTTAAACTGGGATTTTTATGAAAGAATGCCTTCCTGTAGTTTATCATGTTAAAGAGATTTCATGGGATAAGAGGAAAAATATGACATTTACATTTAATAAGTTGCCTTCTACTCATTTTTCATAAACAGGAAAGTCTGAGGATGTAGCTTTTTCTATGCATACATTTCTTCTTAGCATTTGCCAGGCTTGCACTGGCCCTTCATGATACCAGGAGATTTGATTGTGGGCATTCTTAAGGTGGCTATAGACGCAAAGATCCACTCGTTTGGCGTCATCGCCAAACGAGCGTATATTTCCCCGATATGCCATTAACGAGCATGGCTATATCAGGGGTAATCTGATTGTTCGGCCGTATGTCCGAACGATCCGATTACGATGTGCAATGGGCTCCGGCGGGATCGGTCGAGTCAAAATCAAACTTGATCTCCGCCGGACGAAAACTGTCGGCACTCTCCACACATGATCCGAAAATCGTACGAATCCTTGATATCTGTGGCCAGCTTAAGCTGCTTCATCTAAATTCTCCTAGGCCACTGCAAGAGATCTGCTGATGAGCCAAGTGCTTCTTTACTTTGTGACAATTATTATAAGTGAAATGAGTTTGGGAGTTTGGGAGTTTCCTGCTAAATGTGACATGATTTGAAAAGACAATAAAGTTGTTGACTTTGACCAGAGAGAGACACCTGGTTATTGATAGTTTTAAAAAGAATATTGCCATATTTTATCTAAACATATCAGTACAGCCACCTGCATGTGCTTGTCGGATTCTCTTTAGCTGTGGTGGAAGCTGGATTGCTATGTAATGCTCATAAAGTAACTGCCTAGGCTGCCTAGTAACACCAAAAAAATAAAGTTTTTTTCTGTATTTAAATACAGGTATGGTACCTATAATCCAGAATGGAATTTTCCAGATAAGGGATTTTTCTGTAATTTGTGGAGAAATGCTGTGTACCATTAGCTTGAATCTTAAATGGGGCAGTATAGTATTTTAAGTCAATGTCACATGTAGAGCTTTGTCACAGGGAATTGCCTCAACCATGGACAACAAATAGGTTTGCCAACTGGCCTGGCTGGTAAAAATTATGGTTGATCGCAATGTTATTAATAGGGAAAAAAGATAAATATATAGGATGGCTGGTATTTTTTTCCAGAAAAGGTGGCAAACCTAGCAACAAAGCATCTGAAAATCCCTTTAAAAACAGAAGACTAGGG
The DNA here is from genome assembly GCA_038501925.1 of Xenopus petersii. Lineage (NCBI taxonomy): Eukaryota > Metazoa > Chordata > Amphibia > Anura > Pipidae > Xenopus > Xenopus petersii. The sequence continues at coordinate 23,039,170 of CM076676.1, forward strand.
ATCCCCCCAAAAGTGCTACATCTGTCATCGCCCTTAAACATCAGATAACAGAAAAGATCTGTATAATACAATGGTTTTCATTCTTATATAGGAAGGTAGACAGAGACAAAATGCCATTTGTGACTCTCTACAGAACTGTAGTATGAAATCTTTTCCAAATAGGACATTTTATACAGGGCAGTTTATCTGTAGGCGTGCAATCAACACACACACACACATTAAACTCGTTTTTAATATAAAAACAATATTTTTATGTCATTGCTGGTCCTTTAAGCAGACAATAAGGACAAAGTTGTTCAGAGGCTTTTTGAAGGGAAAATGGCAAAAATCTGCAAAAGGAAGTTCTGTGCAGCTTTTTAATGGTTTGGCATGCATTTGTGTTCCATTTTACTAGTTTTCAGTCGAAATACATGTACCTGTGCCTGTTTCATATTCAGAGCTGCGCTTTTCAGTAGAGAACAATCTATCTTCATTCACCCTTCATACAAAACAAGCCCAAAGAAAAACAATCAAAACTATATTGAAAACTTGTTTCAACATTAAGTTTTCTTTCCAGTCCAATGACAAAGCAAAACAGTACCCTTGTTCCAGAATCCATCAGGTAATGAAATGAAGCTCATTTGTACACAGAGCAAATAGCTCCTCTTAACAAGGATTATGTCAGAGCCAGGCCTGTCCACCCACAGGCGAGACATGTTACATCTTGGCATACCACAGCATTCCCTCACTTCTAACAATACCTCGTTGTTCTCCTTAGTATCTGTAATTGCTCCCTACCTGGTCCACATAATTACGTCACATTATCAACCTCTTCAATATGTTCACTAACTTGTTAGGGCAGTCTTTATGTTGCCATATGAACCCATTTGACTCAATTGTCCTAACCCATCGGACTTGGTTCTTGTCTGAGATACAGGCTTTTATATTTCAGTTTCTCTGTAGATTCAGTCCCCCCCACTATTTTTTATACAGATTCCCCTGTAACGGTGTTGATATCCTGCCTGTTTAATAAACATTTTTCAAACATTTTCCTTTCACTTGTCTATTAAGATTTGAAGGAGTTTTACAGCTTGCTGCTTAAACTGGTGAGGCAACAATTGTATTTTTTTTTATTGGGCCCTTAAATGAGCCAAATACCAGCTTTTGTCTTCATTTATGTAGGGGAGCCATGTAAACTTGTCTCTCCTATGTTTTGTTCTGTGTAAGAAGAGGGAGGAGTCCCCATCCCTGTGAGCTGACAGGAAGTGCTGCACAGGAAGTGCAGAAAATAAGTGCTACGTTTCCCACAGTAGCAGAATAGGGCAACATATACACACTGTATACTTATGTTCTTTACACTGTATATATCTGGAACTATCTGTGGCCATTAATTCCATTCAGCAGTTAAAAGAGAAACTAGCGTTAAAGGAGAACTGAGGGTTGAAACATGAGGGAGCATATGTTGGGCACCTCTAGTGATTAAGCATACGCTCAACTGCCCTGGGCAGGTGCATGAACAGAAGAGTAAATTGGCAAATGTATTATCCTAGAAGAAAGTACCCAGGGTCAGTGAGATTTAAGAAAAAAAGCTTGGGTCCCAAGGTTAACAATTTGCCTTACAGGGTTGCCCAACCGTTTTGACTTTTTAGTTCTCCTATAATAAATAACTAGGGATGCACCAAATGCACTATTTTGGATTCTGCCAAATCCCCGAATCCTTCGTCGAAAGATTCGGCCGAATACCGAACCAAATCCGAACCCTAATTTACATATGCAAATTAGGGATGGGATGTGGAAATCACTCTTTACTTCCTTGTTTTGTGACAAAAAGTCAGGCGATTTCTCTCCCTGTTTGCATATGCGAATCCTGGCCGAATCCCGAACAGAATCGTATCCCTATAAATAACCATTACAGACAAAGGGGCAGGTGCATTTTAGCTATGAGGCTGGGTGGGTGGCATTTTACCATGTAAGAAAAAATGTAAAAGCTAAATTTCATTCAACTGGAGATTTGTCTTTTTTAGTGCACATGGCATAAACTGTAGCCAGAAGCAAACAATAGTCTCCCTATGTTGATAACAGGAAGTTGGCGTATTATATGTAGGTGGGAGTTTCAACTGCATGGGGCATTTCCGCTTGGTGGATTTTTACTATACCATTTACCACTTTTTACAGAAATACTGCAGTGATTTGGGAGCACATAGAACATACAGGAGTCTCATTAGAGGGCTCACTCTGCAATAAAGTGGGCCATTACCTCTGAGGAACTAGGAAAAGATTGATAAACTTTAAGAAATGTTGTAATGGAACATACATGTCTCTCTAAGGTGAACTCCACTTAAAAGTGATACTGGCACTAAAAATGTTGTTTTCAAAATATTAAAAGTTACCTATAGGTCAAGTTCTCCTTTTGTCAGTAATGTTTACTTGAAGTTCATAAACCTGACTGTTTTGCCAATCTGGCAGTTAGAGCGTCTAATGCTACTGGACTACTGCTGCACAAATATGGCAGCCCTCTCATAGAGGTAGAGGCAGAAAGGTAATAGCATCAGGCAACTACTTTCATGGCAAAATTATAAATAGCAATGTTATGATAGATATAAAAAAGATGATTTTCTGGTGTCACTATCTCTTTAAGATATTAGTTTTAAAGTATATGGTGCCTGTATTTTTCATAAGTGCTTCTATTAATTAGGGCCAGTTGTATTTCTAGCTGTAATTCTCCTTTTAAGTCACAGTAAGTTCTTAGTGGATTTCAGGATTAACATTTGCCAAGTTCCAAAACCTCTCCAGTGCTTGCAGACGCTATAAATTCTCTGCATGTGGCGGGAGCCACAGAATAGCACATTAAACAATACCACCCATCAGTCCTATTTATTTTTAATGTAACTTTAGCTGTCCATGTATTTTCCCAGAATTCTCCATTTCTTTGTCAGTTGTTGTTTCTGTGCTTCCCAAAAGCCTTTAATTAAATATAGTGACATAAAGGACTTTTTTTGTGGTCTTTCCATATCCCAACGCAAAACTTTTGGGAAGTTGCAATGCACAGGAGCAGTTTCATAGAGAAAGGCCAATTAAACTTGTCCCCTGGCATTGTAAAAGGCATATTTGTTGCAGCTGTTTAGTATATACAACAGAGTTCATTTTATAAAAATGGATTGCTTGGAGTGGCATTATACAGTTAAAGAGTGCTGGGAGCTATAGTCCAGGAACAGCTTATTAAAGGCTATGAAGATTTTCATTCATCCAAGTCATGGTATATCTAGTATAGGTAAATCTAAAAACAAATGGACTTGCTGAGTAATCAATGAAGACGTTTCACTACTCATCCGAGCAGCTTCTTCAGTTCAACTGACTGGTGTGGGAAGTCTGACACTTGTGAGGAGCCAGGTATGCAGGGAGTAAGAAGGATTCTCATTGGCTCAGGTCAGGGTCAGGCCCAGACTGGCAATCTGTGGGTTCTATAAGGTCCCATAGAAAGTCAGTATTTAGTGGTCTGGTGGGGGCTGTTTGGGCCTCTATGTGGGCTGATTGGGCCTCTGTGTACCTGAAATGCCAGGTCCTATTTTAATTCTCAGTCCGGACCTGTTGGCTGTCACTAGGATGCTGCAAGCTGGAGTTAGGCAACAACTGGAAAGGCACAGTTTGAAGATCAGTCTCTTGGAGAGAATGGTGATAAAAGCCAAATGTGTAAGGACAGAACAGGCCTCTGCGCTCCTCTATTGAAGGTTTCCTACAGACGCCTGTTGGCAGTAGTCCAGCCCTTTGCTCCTTCCATCAGGCGGTTTCAATCAGTCGAGAGGAAGACAATCCGGTCTTATGAATACAGCATCTGGTCTAACTCAGCTAGAGGAGAAGTTGAGAAAAGCTGGTTAACACATTCATGTCTGTGTTGTCCTAGACAAATCAGCGTACAATGGCTGGTTCGATGTCCGAAAGTTATGCCTACAATGGAGTAGAGTAGAGACACGGCTGTTCATTTTCCAATTCTATATGATAAAAACTCATGGAAAGTACATTCAGCCTTCTGTCCTACAGATTGCTGCAGGTCTATACACTCTGCTTGAATAAAAATATAAAATATATGCTGGTGTCTGGGTTAGACAAATATCCTGGCAGGACACAGGTGCTCAGACAGCCTTTTCTTTCTTTTTAAACTCCCTTTTTCAATCCCCTCACCAATGAGCCAAGCCTCTGCTCCTCACTCTGGGTGGGAATGATGAAAGTTCTATCATATCATCTCTTTTCTTTTGAAATCCTTTTTATTGAGATTTTCATTAAAATACAAGGATTTAACCATATGTTAAATCATACGATGTTTCAACAAAGAGCAAAAGAAAATTACATACGAATAAAGGTCAGAAAATTTGTCATGAAAACAATAAACAATTAACATAAAATACTAAAATAATAATAAAGTAAAATAAAATAAAATAAATAGACCTGTTATTTTTTCCTTACAAATTAAAACCTGGCAATGCAAGTATAGATAAAGTAACACTCATGTGAATGAAGGCACAGTTCCTCTACCGTTTCATTAGTATAAATCTTGTCCCATAAGATTAAGGATAAATGACTTCCCATCAGCCTCTAAAGTTGAAATATAAAGGGACCATCTATTCTTAATTCTATTTCTTTGGAGAAGATCGTACATTCTAAATCTAATTACCTCTTGAGGACATAAGTTAAATAGATAGGAACGCATATCTTCATATCATCTCTTGGTGTTCTGCCATGCTAAGTGTGCCCAAACATGACTGCCTTGGTATTCCAAAAATATGTATAGACCAGCAAGAAAAGTAATGCAGGTATAGGATCTGTTATTTGGAAATCCATTATCCAGAAGACTCAATTTTATTTAATTAATTCAAATTTTTACAAATGATTTCCTTATTTTCTGTAATAATAAAATAGTAGCTTGCACTTGATTTCAGCTAAGATATAATTAATCCTTATTGGAAGCAAAAAATCCTATTGGGTTTATTTAATGTTTCAATTATTTTTTGCCAGGCTTAAGGCATGCAGATCCAAATTACAGAAATATCCCTTATCCAGAATATTCTGAACATTCTGGATAATAGGCCCCATACCGGTATAAAAATGCCCTTATTTCTAATATATCCACCAGTAGATTATAGCTGCTGCTTGACACTGTTACTTGAAGGACGTTTTTAACTTCTGAAAGAATCAGTGTATAGGACTTGTCACAGACGCCATGCTCTTTCTGGCTATAATTATCTCAGAGACTCCATATCCTTTTTTTTCTTGCTTTAATTACCATGGAGATTTTCAGAAAGTGGAGGAATGAAGGGAAACTGAGATAAATAATCAAGATTTTTTTTACAAGGGCTTAGGAAGCAAGTTTAACAGACAATTAAATAAATAATAGAATTTCCAGTTGCTTAAAGGTTGAAGGGAAGTACTATTTTCTCAGGAGTGAAGCTGGATTCATGGCAGAGTTATGTACTTTGCAAGGGGTTTTACAGCTATTTCTAGTAGACACCAGACACTTGTAATGTTACCAGTAATGGAGAATCAAACAGAAAACCGATTTTCTACTGTAAATGAGCTACTATTTCAGACGAACTGGTATACCGCAAACAATATCATATTTAACTTGTTCCCAGATTTCTAGCTCACCATAGACTAGTGCACAAAGAAATATATCCAGGTGCAACCTTAGGCTTAAGGCACTTGTAAACCTGACATTGTTCTATCGATGGATTAAAATCCTTCGAAGGATTTAATCGTTTGATCGAATGATTTTTCCTTCGATCGTTCGATCGAATGAATTGCGGTAAATCCTTCGACTTCGATTATCGAAGTCGAAGGATTTAACTTCGATGGTCGAATAGCGAGGGTTAATTAACCCTCGATATTCGACCCATAGTAAATGTGCCCACATATGGAGATCCAAATTACAGAAAGATCTGTTATCAGTAAAACCCCGGGTGCCGAGCATTCTGGATAGCAGGTCATATACCTGTATTTGGATTACTTTATAATACAAAACTCCCTGCATTCTTCAGCATATTATTTAAGGGTTATAGGGATATAAACCATGACGACATTTGGCCCATTTGATTTTCAAAATGGGTGTCCCAATTATATTTACAGATGCAAGAGAGTCCAATGTATACTGCTATATCAGTCACCCTGTTGCTGTCGAATATACCACCATTTCTGCTTCTCTGTTATACACAGTAACTTTATGTAATTGTATATCAGATGCAGATTTAGTTTTGGTTTTAGTGCTAGAAAAAAGAGCTTGCCTCTGGTTTCCTTATCGTGTTTGCTGCGCCATAATCTCCAGAGAGCCCAGAAGGGGAGCGGACCCAGTTGCAATTGCACCCCTTGCTCCCCCGGTAGTTACGCCACTGAATATCAAGGATGGATTCTTAAAGCAACAGTGATCAATACGACATTTTTAGTGGCCTATTTAATTCAAACAGTTTGTCCAGTGGGATTCCTGTCTGCCCTGTGTAACTTTCACATTTGTGCACAACAGCTCTCCAATGTACAGTATGTGTCACAAACTTTATTACAGATGCGCCTGCACCAACAATCATTGCTATTAGTGCTATTAGTGCTCATCTTAAAGGGGTGGTTTACCTTTAGATAAACTTTTAGTATGTTATAGAATGGCCACTTCTATTCAGCTTTTCAATTGATCTTCATTATGTATTTGTTTTAGTTTTTATTCTTTTGACTCTTTCCAGCTTTCAAATAGGGATAACTGACCCCATCTAAAAAACAAATGCTCTATAAGGCTACACATTTATTGATATTGCTACTTTTTATTACCCAGATTTCTATTCAGACCCTCCCCTAACCACATTCATGTCTCTTATTCAAATCAATGCATGATTGCTAGGGTTATTTGGACCCTAGCAACCAGATAACCCAGATAACAGAAACTGCAAACTGGAGAGTTGCTGAATAAAAAGCTAAATAATTCAAAAAACACAAATAAAAAATAATGAAGACCAATTGCAAATTGTCTCTGAATATCACTCTCTATATCATACTAAGGGGCAGATTTACTTAGGGTCGAATATCGAGGGTTAATTAACCCTCGATATTCGACTAGGAATTGAAATCCTTCGACTTCGAATATCGAAGTCGAAGGATTTAGCGCAGAAAATTAGATCGAAGGATTATTTCTTCGATCGAACGATTAAATCCTTCGAATCGAACGATTCTAAGGATTTTAATCCAACGATCGAAGGATTATCCTTCGACCAAAAAAACTTAGGCAAGCCTATGGGGACCTTCCCCATAGGCTAACATTGACTTCGGTAGCTTTTATCTGCCGAACTAGGGGGTCGAAGTTTTTTTTAAAGAGACAGTACTTCGACTATCGAATGGTCGAATAGTCGAACGATTTTTAGTTCGAATCCTTCAATTCGAAGTCGTAGTCGTAGTCGAAGGTCGAAGTAGCCCATTCGATGGTCGAAGTAGCCCAAAAAAAACTTCGAAATTCGAAGTTTTTTTACTTCGAATCCTTCACTCGAATTTAGTGAATCGGCCCCTAAAAGTTAACTCAAAGGTGAACAACCCCTTTAATATCATTGAACACAATTGGACTCATTTATAAACACTGGGCAAATTTGCACCTGTGCAGTTACTGCCATGGGTTACTGCCCAGATTTGCCCAGTGTTTATAAATGACCCTCAAGATTGCCATTCAATTGATGTTTGATAACCATCAATCACCAAGGTAGTTATAGTGTTAATTAGATCAATGGGATTGTAAAAACAAAGAGCTAGGTACAGTATACCCAGGATGATTAAGCTCCTGGCCTCAGATAACCTTGGACAATGTTCAGTAGAAAAAAATTGCTCTTATGATCCAACCCTAAAGTACTAAAGTACAGATCCCAGCATATAAACAATTAACAATTATTTTAGAGTATGCTATGAAAGGTTTGCATCCTTTTAAAGGAAACCATATAATCGATGTGATGTGCTTAGAAAAGGGTTGATTCACTGAATTGGGATGGGACATTGCACCTAAATCTGGCATACATCTTGCTCTACAAACAGTGCTACTGTAGCAGAGATATTACAATATACTTCTGATTCAGATGAGGAGTGATATTGTGACAAATGAGAACCATGCAAAGTTCATGTTAAGGGTTGACTGATAACCTGTTTATAATCTGATTTTCTAATGCGCCCATTAATATAGAGAATGGACTTTAGGGGGTTGGAAACCTATAAGTACAGGTATGAGACCTGTTATCCACAATGCTCAGGACCTAGGACTTTCCGGATAACGGATCTTTCTGTGATTTGAGTCTTCATACCTTAAGTCTACTAGAAAATCATGTAAATGTTAAATAAACCCAATTGACTGGTTTTGCTTCCAATAAGGATTAATTATATCTTAGTTGGGATCAAGTACAAGTTACTGTTTTATTATTACAGAGAAAAAGGAAATCATTTTTAAAAATTTGGATTATTTGGATAACATTGAGTCGTAATTTGGGTTTCCAGAATAACAGACCCCATACCTGTAGTATCCAGTTTTTAAGGATTCAACTGAATACTGAAACCAACACAAATGATTTGTCTGAATCCTAAACTGAAGCCAGAACTATAGATTCAGCCAAGTGCTGCAGAAAAAGGCTTACAATCAGCATACTGCATATGCACCCAGCATGCTGCACAATGAATACCTTGTTGAAGAATAAAGGCTTAAATCGGGTCAAGATTTCTATGTTGTCTGAATCCATTTAAATAGCATCACGAGAAAAATGAACAATGCAAAAGTGCATAGTATTTTATAAACACATATCATACAGACTGCATTAGTGGTGTAACACCTGGGGGCGTGACTGCACTTGGCCCCACCCCCTTGTGGGGACTGCCAACACCGGGGCGATGAGGGCAATACAGTACAGTTAGGTCCAGGCTTGTTATTGTTGGTGGGGACTGCTGATTTGTTGACCCGCACATCACTAATGATAATAAGAAGAAGTGCCAAACAGAACAATGGTACAGTAGGCAAGATGGTGCAGAACATATAAATAACAGTACAAAGCTAATTTTTTAAGAACAGTGATTATGGCCTCTATTTTCAAGTTAATATCTGGGGTCACAAGGTTTTTGAACTTTTCTTGCCCTTTAAAAGTTTTACTCAAATAATAATGGGAAAAAAAACCCAAAGAATTTTATGAAAGGTAAATGAAGATGATCTAAAGTGCATCTTTTGCCACATATGGGTTAACAGAAGACTGAAATAGATTGCACTCGACTGGCTATAGAATGCTGGGTAGAACCACAGAGGCAAATTATAAATAAACTCTATCTGCATCTTTCCAGTGGCCAGCTAAAATAACAGAGCAACATAAAGAACACAGTCTGTATTTAACATTCAAGGGAGAAGTAAGGTATATACTATCCAAAGTCGAACACACATTCTTTTTTTATGAATTTTGGCAATGGCACAGTGAAAACACAGGGACGCCAGGCCGTCATGGAATGTGAATAATGGCAGAGGTACCACAGATGTTAAAAATGGGAAAGCATTAGAGCCTGTTGGAGCTCCAAGTATTTCAGTTCCAGAGGGTTTTTTTTCTGGAACTTGGAGTCACTCCACTGTGTATCTGCTTGCATTAAAAAGCTAAACACATAGGCTTTGTGCTTCCTGCGCCTGCTGCCCACAGCATCAGATAGCAATCCCACAGTATTTGCATCTGGCTACAGTGTAAGTTTGCTGTATTGTATAGGGAGTTCAAGCTGGACTAACCGACTTGATGGTTTTCACCATTTGCTTGAAGGGGTGGTCCACCTTTAAAGGAGAAGGAAAGTCATTTTTACTTGGGCGTGGCAAAAGTTAGACAACCCCAAGTGATCGCATTTTCTTTCCTAGAACCCTGGAGCCTATGCACCTATCAGGAGAAAACTGCATCAGCCCAGGATTCTTCCAGCGAGCGCCACCGATCGATCCTCTTCCTGCTTCTTCTGTCTTCAAATTTCCCAGGGCAGACCCTGGCTTTTTTCGGATTTTCGTTAAAGTCTGACTTTTCGCTTTACTGCGCATGTGCAGCCATGAGACAAAAAGGAAGCCGGAAGATGATCGCTCCGTGGTGCTCACTGGAAGAATCCTGGGCCGGTGCAGTTTTCTGCTAACCGGAGCACCAGCCCAGGGGGTCTGGTAAATAAATGCTATCACTTGGGGTGCCTAACTTTTGGCACCCCCAAATATAACAGGACTCTTTTAAGTTAAAGGGGTGGTTCACCTTCAGACAACTAGTTGTTTTCAGATAGAAATAACGACTTTTTCAAATGACTTTCTCTTTTATATGTGTAACTGTTTTTATAATATTAAAGTGTAAAGGGTAATTTTTCACCTTCCGAAGCAGCTCTTGGAGGGGGGGTTGCCGACCCTGAATTGATATTGAGTATAATCCCTAGGTTTCATTACAGGCAGCTGTTAGAATTGATACAATAGTTGCTAATACTCCAGAGATGCTGCTGAGAAATGTATCAACTAAATGTTGCAAAATTGTAACTGTTCAGAATCTGCACCTGAATTACTGAGCTGCCAGACTCAAACACCAGAGACAGGAACATTCAACTTTAAACTTAGATTTTGGAAAAACAGTAAAAAAAAATAAATAATGGAAAGTAATTGAAAATGTCTTTATTTCTGGGGAACAATCTGAAAACAACTGAACTGAAAAAAGTGTTTGGAAGGTGATCAACCCCTTAGTATGTTATAGAATGGCCAATTCTAAGCAATTTTTCAATCGGTCTTCATTATTTACTTTTTTTTTATAGTTTTTGAATGATTTGCCTTCTTCTTCTGACTCTTTCCAGCTTTTAATGGGGGGTCCCTGATCCCATCTAAAACACTGTAAGGCTACAAATGGTTTTTATTGCTACTTTTTATTCCTTATGTTTCTATTCAGGTCCATCGTTCATATTTCAGTGATGTATTCAATCAATGCATGGTTGCATGGTCATCTGGGCTTGGAACCCAAATTGCTGACAAACTGGAGAGCTGCTGAATAAAAAACTAAGGGCATGTTTACTAACATTGGAGATAAATATCTGGAGAGATTTCTGGAGATGTTGCCCATGGCAACCAATCAGCAATTAGATTTAAATAGCCACAGCCAAGTTAGAAAACAAAAGCAAAGATCTGATTGGTTGCTATGGGCAACATCTCCAGAAATCTCTACAGATATTTATCTCCAATGTTAGTAAACATGCCCCTAATAACTTATTAACCACAAATAATAAAAAATGAAGACAAATTGCAAATTGTCTCAGAATATCACTCTCTATATCATACTAAAAGTTAACTCACGGATGAACAACCCATTTAATGGGGCTTCAAAAAGTTTGGAGAATACGAAATGGAATTTTATTGGTAAGAGAGATTGCAAAGTGACTGGTACTTACAGTATGGGAAACCATATCACCTACTGTACCCAGATACAGGACAAGATAACAGTAAGTAGTTCATACACAACACAGCTCATTTATGAAATCCAGTGGAAATACAAACATAAAATTGCATGCATTTAAACACTATTCACAAAGTTATTTTGTACACATTGCAACCTGCTTTGATGAATTGCCTGGAAGGTGCAAAGTACAGGTATGGGACCTATTGTCCAGAATGCTCAGAACCTGGGGTTTTCTGGATAAGGGATCTTCCTGTAATTTGGATCTCTATACCTTAGGTCTGCTAAAAATCATTTAAACATTACATAAACCCAGTAGGATTGTATTGCCTCCAATAAGGATCAATTACTGTATGTCTTAGTTAGGATGAAGTACAAGGTACTGTTTTCTGATTTCAGAGAAAGGGGAAATCATTTTTAAAAATGCATATTATTTGGTTAAAATGGAGTCTATGGGAAAACGCCTTCCCATAATTCTGAGTTTTCTGGATAATGGGTATCTGAATAATGGATCCTATACCTGTACAGGGCACGGTGACTCAAGGAAGCTCTTGTTACTTCCAGGTATCCCTTTACATATTTCTCCTACAGATCCATCTGAAGCAAACCTAACATATTGCCATTTCTGGTGCCACACATATTGACAAACTGGAAATGGTGGAATTTACACATATTTGCTGACTAAGTAAAAAGCAATTAACAACTTCAACATAGTATATTAATGTGAATATTAACTGGTAAATATTAGCCCAATCACCATTATGTAGAGGCCCATAATTATAGCAACATTTTGGGAATAAAATGCTGCATTGTGTTCTTTTATTGATAAATAAGCCTCAATGAGTAACTGCCTCGGGGCAAGGTGAGAATGAAGAAATACAGACAGGTGAATGGTAAATGTTAATACATATTTCTAAAGCACCAACATAGAGTGCAGACGAGGGCAAGATGAGTAGTAAATATAGAATGGTTCACTACAGATGTTCTCTGTCTGCACAGTGGTCAATGTGAGTGGTACATACAGAATGAGTTATTATAGATGTACCCTATCCATACAGAAGGTACAGGTAATGGTACACACAGTATAAGTAAGGTGAGTACATGCAAATACAATAAAAACAGATGTGCACAGACAAGGCAGGACAAGTGGAACAATAACCTTAGATGCAGCATACCTATAAAGATGGCAAGGTGATTGATAAAAACATTATTGTTTTTTGGATGCAAGCTTCCTAGACATGGAACAAGCTGAGAGGTAATTATAGAGTGAGTAAAATCAGATGTACACTTCTCAGTCAGCACTAAGTTTAATGTTTTACGCAGGGTTGCAACTATACATATATGGTGCACATAAAGTACATAATAAATAAACACAGTGTAGGCACTAAGCACTAAGTTTAATGGTTAATGCAGGGTTGCAACTACAGATATATGGTGCATATAAAGTACATAAATAATAAATAAACACAGTGTAGGCAAGGCTAGTGAAAAATACATGAGCAACTATGGATGTACCCAGGCCAATGAGAGTTTATGAGGATAGGTGCATTCACCAGGAGTCACACATGTACATTGCCTAAAGAAAAGGCAGCAGATACACCCTGGCTAGACAGAAATGTATGAATCCCATAAACCCCGTACTCACTGCAATATGCCAACATGTTAAAAGATGCAGGTGCTCCATTTGGTGAAAAAAAAATCATTTTACCATTGTACTCATAGGCAGAACATGTGTCAGGCTTCCATAGTGCTAATTAAAAAATACAGCAATTGATCAAAAGCAGTGATTATACCTGCCACTTACAGCTGTCTTCTGCCCACAATAGACATCATGTTAATCCTTAAATCACAAAGGAATTAAAGATTTTAAAAGTTTTTTCTTGTTCTCCTTATGGAAAAAATAGCTTTGTATGATAATGGCAAATTGCAAATAAATAAACAAAATGGAGGACTTTTCTAACTATACCAACACACTCTAATGCTTGAGATGCTTCCTTTAAAAAACATTTTTTCTTTGGAATCTACTGATAATAGACTGGAGATATATTTGAGGTTTAATAAATGGGCCCCTTATAGTGATTGTTTTCCTTGCACCATAAGAATGAACATTTAAGTGTTGAAAAGCATTTAGAGTTCAAGTCCATAGCCTCCTCACATACACAGATACAAGTAGATAATCCCCTGTCCGTACTAGTGCATGAACGTGAATATTTGTGTGCAGATGTCTGCACGCCTTATGGCAGGAGAAAGTGACTTTTTCTGTGACTTCTGTCCCGCAGCTTTCATCGGCAACAGGATTGTGAATCTCCAAAGGTTTTGTCTACAATGGCAGAGTGCCGTCAAGAGGGGAGCCCTGTGACCTTTCCCTCTTTCCTTTCTGACTTACTCAAAGTCAACAGAGAGAGAAATGGCTCCCTGTTGGCTCTTAGCAAGAACAAAGGGGCAAAGGGAAGGGATGTTTGAGGACAAGGAATTCTCACAGCTCAGCAGCATATTTTTTATATTATTTGTGTTTTTGCTCTTTAGAGAGTTTTGGCGTCTTCCAAATGAATAGACCTCTGTGAGCAGCATGCAGCAAAACTGAGATCAGAATATCATTAAATCAGCTTTATGACCTCGCTGATATTGTAGACAAAATCGTGAGGTTTTAGTATCCCTTCGGAGCTGGAAAGCCTTCCCCAGCATTCCATTTCCCACGATTTCAGGTAATCCAGCCCTCCTGTAGCTGCTATGATTGAATCATGGTATACACTCAAAAAAAAATCTTTAATCATTGTTTTCTTAATTTATTGAATTCATATTTTAGATTTTAATACTGGGGATCTGTTTTCTGAAGGGCACCGCTTATGTAACAGTTTTCTCATTTACACACAGGGAAATATTTTAAAGTAAAGGTACCCTTGTAAATACCAAACCGCAACTTCACTGTGTAATGTAAAATCCACAGAGGAAGTGTATTATCTGCACACAGTTATTTACTGTATACGTTCATACTCAATTCTTTGGTTAATGGGACAGTATCCAAAAATGGTCTCCACAATTGATATCAGTATAGCGAAGCCCCATCAGTTGTGGACCTCATGAAATGACTTAACAATTGGATGTTTTTTTTTACCCCAAACCTCACTTTAACTCTCCTTCAAGATGGGCTTTTGGGTCTATCTAGGAGAGCAATTCTATAAAAAAAACTCATCTTAACTGACTTTCAAGCTGTACCTCTCCTGCTAATATGCCACCAAGGAAAGTTACCAATGTTTAGAGAGACAAGGTGCCCTGGGAATATATTGTAAATATCTCACGGAGTAGTAGATGTGCTCCGGGTGCACCAGCCCCAGACCCCAACTTTAGGGAGCGGTACTCCAGAAGAATCGAAGAAAGAACAGGGCTGCCCAGCACTCAAACGGATCCACAGGACCAGAAAAGTTTTTAAGTTAAAAAATATATCTTTATTTTACAAAGTTAAAAATGTATATTTGCATCCCCATCCGCCCTACGCGTTTCGTTGCCACCAGGGCACTTAATCATGATATCCCATGATTATCGTTGTACGGAACACGTAGGGCCGATGGGGATGCAAGTATACATTTTTAACTTTGTAAAATAAAGATATATATTTTAACTTAAAAAATGTTCTGGTCCTGTGGATCCGTTTGAGTGCCGGGCAGCATCTCCATCCCCCTAACCTGATTCACATTTAAGTTAATATTAAATGTGTTATAGAATGGCTAATTATAAGCAACTTTTCAATTGGCCTTCATTTTTTTATTTTTTTAAAATAGTATTTTAATTATTTACCTTTTTTCTTACTTAAGATTTCAAATGGGGGTAACTCACTCCATCAAAAAAAAAAACAAATTCTCTGTAAGGCTACAAATGTCTTGTATTGCTACTTTTTATGATCCATCTTTCTATTCGGGCCCTCTCCTATTCATATTCCAGTCTTTTATTCAAATGAATGCATGGTTGCTACGGGAACTTGACCACTAGCTACCAGACTTCCAAAACTGCAAACTATAGAGCTGCTGAATAAAAGGCTACATAACCACAAATAACATGGAAACCAATTGCAAATTGACTCAGAATATCACTCTCTACGTCATTCTAAAAGCTAATTTAAAGTGAACAGTCCCTTTAATTTTGCAAATATGACATTTCCCTATTGACTAATAAGTATATTATGTAAGAGCAGCTGCCTCTTTAAAGAAACCATAGATTGTTAAGGGCTTTAGAAATTAGTCAAACTGACAAACCAAATGTTCTTTTATGCTTGGAAATTGCATGTTTTAGGGCGGAACCTTAGGCATTTAGGATGCATTGTTCAACTATTATATAATTTTCTTGCATGTATCATAACAACATTCCGGCTGGGTTACCCTGATGTGGTGTGAACATCCTGGCTTTTAATTGGCTGGTGTGTCTGGGTTGTTCCATCCGAGACAGGGCTTGGTCAGATTAATAATAAGTGTAGTGAGCTGCAGCTTCCTCTGTTTTGTGTATAAGTGATGCTAATCATTAAACTTCCTGGCTACTTGGCAGTTATTTAATACTGCTCATTTATCATGTTCATACATGACTATAATATTGTGCTGAGGCCTACTGAGCTGGACAAATGAAATGCCAAGACTGTGATATGAAACTAGAGTTGTACATGATGCAAACTGTTTAAATAAACGTTCATTTCTTGGAATCATGTTACTAAAGGCTAGAAATATGCCCAAATAGGATTTAACGTTATATTTCCAAAACAAGACATATGAAAGGTCATAGGAATCTTTGGTTCAGCTCTAAGCCAAATGTTTCAGCAGAAGGTGAACAGATCTCTAGGTACCATTTTGTACCCTACATGGCCAAAAGTATGTGAACACCTGACTGTACAATATCCCATTCTCACACCAAGTTGAGCTTTCCTTACTGATTTTACTGTCTCCACTCTTATGGGAAGAATATGCATTAGATGTTGGACCATTATTGGTGGGTTTTGCTTCACAAGAGTGAGGTTGGGCCCAGATTTTCGGGATCAAGCCTGGTTCGCAGTTGGAATTCCAATTCATAGAAAGGGTATTTAGATATGTTGAGGTTAGTTTAGTGTGACACGGGTCTGATCTTGGCTGAGAATCAGCCCCTACTCTACAATCTGCCCTTACCTTGCCTGCACCCGGAATCATTGCATTGACCTGGGTGCAGGCAGGCAGTGGATTTTGGTGCTGTGTGATTTTGCCCCTAGATTTCCAGCAATTCTTTACGGTCCATTCCATACTACGTTTATGGGGGGCAAGAGAGATCTTTGGCACACCACTTACTTCATCTGGGAGCATCCAACTCATCAAGCTGCATCCAAACAAGCCAATATGTTCAATTTCACACCAAGTACACCAATACATTCAGCAATGCCTTTAAAACATTTGTTCAGCAGAATGTGGCACAAGCTTTCAGGGACCACCCCCTTCCTCAGGTGAAATACTTGTATATTGGGGTGCGTCCTCCCTGTAGAAATCGATCAGATAGCCAATGGCAATAGCTAAAACAGGTGTCCTCAATCGTTTGGCCATTTTAATTAAAATATAATGTACCGTTGCTCTGCACTAGTAAAACTGTTCCCATGGCTACACAGCAGCTTATGCAAATAAACGATTGTAGTCTGAGGCAAACACACAGCCTTTACCAGTACATGCTAACAGTATATTATATGTTAATTACTTTAAACGCTTTCATTTTTTGGTGTTACTGTTCCTTTAATATACTAATCTATTTTCCAAGTTCACACAATACAAGACATGTTATCACTGCCAAACCTCAAAGATATAAACCACATCATTTGGTAATTGTAAACCAAAATCAAAGTTAAACTACATCAACCAAAAACAACTTATATATTAATTGAACCTGGCAAATAGCTGTAGAATAGCTGTTAAATACAATCCAAAATTAACTAAAGTATTGTTCTTAGAAACAGAATTGCTTCTGCCATATCCTCCTTCATAAAAGCTTTTACATCTGATATGATTATTTTCAGTGCTTGTATTTAAAATTATTTGGAGTCGGTACATTATTAGCAACTCTGACTGACTCCAGATACCCAAAATTGTTTCCAACTACGCTACTCCGACTCCACAGCTATGGTCGGCCACGAAGGACACTGATCTCCTCTCTACCCTGAGCCACTCCACAGTTCTGGGATCTGCTTTACTGAAGTAATACCACTGCACAATATACAAATCTGAATTTTTTTGAGCCCTTAAAGACTCTGATATTCAAAAGTACGTAAGGAAGCTTTCCTGTGAAGTTCTAGTAATCCCTGTAGAAATAGTACATGCAATTAATTTAAGGGATGTTGGAATTCTAGAGAAATGAACACATTAGCCAATGAAGCATTCCTTTGACTGTGAAAATGTGCTTCCTTTTTCAGGTTTGTTTATTTTCTTTCTATATTTAGAGGAGGGAAAATCAGCACCTCTATTGTCCCTTGAGATTTTATACAACCCAAGGGGGATAACAAGAGAAACTCCCTGCTGCTTCTAGTTTACATTTAGATGATACTGAAAATTCTTACAAAGAATAACATGATACCTACCAAACAACAGCAAACTGGTGGAAATTAGATAATTATATATACAGTATATATATATATATATATATATATATATATATATATCTATATATACTGTATATATATATCTATATATATTATATATATAGAAATAGAGGTAAATTGATGGCATACCAAGGAGGACTTTGTACAAAAATACGTTTGAATAAAGTGAGGGTTAATAAATATTCAAGCATATTTTTTTACAAAGTCGTCCTTGCTGTGCCGTCAATTTCCCTCGATGTCTAGCATTTTTAGACCAGCACCCAAGCTGTAATTTTTGGCAAATGGTGTGCGATCCGTATGCCTGCTAGCTATAGAAATATATATATATATATATATATTGGTAAGTCAAGGGCCCAGTGGCTGAGGGGGCTCAAATACAAGCAGGGTCGGACTGGACTGGTTGAACACTGCGCCATGCGCTTGGCGTACTCCCCCTCACCTCCCCAACCACAGACGCTAAGAATATACTGTAAGTTAAAGTTACGCACGGGGGTGGAGAAGAGGGGAGAGTTGAAATGTCGGGTACTGTCTGGAGGGCTCCTGTGTGGGTGTGGGGAGCCCTGAAGTGGACCCTGGACCACCAGTCTAACCACAAGCAGGACCTTCCCTCCTCTGGAGACTCAAATTATTAACCCATTGTTTATCTGGGTCCTTGGATGGAGGGCTCTGCCAGTAGATTGGGGCAATTAAAAAAAAGGCCCACACACTTATGAATATTCCCACAACCCTCCCTATCCACACACACACAACCCACTCTCCCACAAGTCACACACCTTCCATTGCTATTCACAAATTACACTTTTCCTAATAACCTAGTAGTAGGGGACCCGGGGATTCCTCACAGCTTCCCTGCTGGCATGACCAAGAGTTATTTTTACAACAGCACTCCTAAGGGGCATAAATACATGGCACTGCTGCTTATAGGGAGTTATATACAGTAGTTTGCTCAGCCAAGACAAGGAACTTGAGGGCTAATACATGATTTCAGACGTAATGGGCTCAAAAACTGTTTGTGGTTAACACCCCTATCAAATCATAATGAAGTTCAACTTACATGAAAACATTCTATGGTACCAGTCACCCAACTCTAGTTTGAAACTAGGGCAGTAAATAACATTTAGCTAAATTTTCACCCTAATTGGCCTTCTGACCTTCCCTCCCATCCACCACACCCAACAGTTTAGGGAACAACTGATATACTGTTTATGTGTAATTTCAAATAGAGAAGGATATTCTGTGTACATAACAAGATACTCCCATAGCAGTAAGCCAGAGAGTATGTTTGTGTAAAATATGTATTTCAGAATGCTTGGGTTCACTTAGAGTTGGAACACAAGGAGTAGCTCTTGGACAGGGCCTCCTCTTCTGCCACTGATCACAACAACTACATTTAAGGGCTAATTTACTAATAATATATAAATAATACAGTAAGTATTAATTGCTAAAATGTATGCAAATTAACATTTGTTTTTTTGTCCAGCATTTTTGTCCAGAATTTCTTGGACCAGTTTTGCAGACAGGAGGTAATTGGGGTTTTGTATTACCTAGAGCTAGTATATTACGAACAGTATACATCAACTCTTTCAAATGCTAATAGATCCTCATTCCTTGGTGAACCTTAGTTGCCATTTAAGGAAGATAAATCCTACGAGTAATGAAGATCATATTTATCACAGGGGCAATGTGCAAAGTACAGTAAATAGGAGCAAAACTCCATGTGTTTTTTGCACAGGAACTACCTCCCGTCCCATGAGCAAAGCCAGTGTGTCCATTAGCAGATTGTAGTACAAATTGTCAGGGGTGGAACCACGGTGGGATGAGTTTGCACCCAGTCCCGCACCCCCTTGGGGCCCTCTGGACACTTGCGCCAATGCAATTCTGCAATGAAAACTGCATCTGGGGGGAGCTAATAATTTATTGTAAATTGTTAAACCTGTTGTGCTCCATGCATGAGCGACTGCATATGGGTGAGATGTTGGAGTACCTTCGCTTGTTGTCACTTTATTCTAAGCATGCAAGATGATCTGTAATTAACACCTGAATCCTGTTTGTTACCATTGCTCCACTGCTCTTCCCCTGAGCAACTGGCACAATACCCAAGATTGCAGCTGCTCTCCATCACCAGAAGGAAAAAATGCAAGATGTAGTGCAATTTTACACCCACCAAACAGCCTTGGCAATGTATGTCCTCCTAAACTGTTAAAGAATATTACAGTTCACAAATATTGTGGGATATTATGGGTTACTCATTGTCCTCATCGTGGCATTCATCCAGTAGAAAATATGTAATCTATCTGGCTAGATTGTTTCACTGTTTA
Organism: Xenopus petersii; assembly: GCA_038501925.1. Classification (NCBI taxonomy): domain Eukaryota; kingdom Metazoa; phylum Chordata; class Amphibia; order Anura; family Pipidae; genus Xenopus; species Xenopus petersii. Next base: position 23,059,479 of record CM076676.1, read on the forward strand.
TGATGCCAAGCATCTAGTATGGAAATGGTTTTGTTATTCTTCCCACACCCCTACCCCAAATACTGCAGTGCCCAGTCTGCCTTGTCCTGGGGTCATTACCCTGTTTCCATGAGGGCCTAGACAGAGATAAGGCACGAAATCTGCAGCCAAAACACTTAACAAGAGGATGGGTTCAGCTAGTCAACAATTAGCAATTTCCTTTCATTCCGCAGTCTGGGACATGTACATAAACAATCTACTTTCCTGCCATGATGGAGGCTTAGAGGAATGAGCCAGATGCTTAACCCCTGTATTACTGGTAGCTGGAAGCTTTTTAATAACACAGCTGCAGAAGTGTTGCAGGTTCAGCAACAAAAATGTCAAATGCTACTGTCACCATCTTGCCCTACTGACCAGGGGTAGAACACAGACAGAGACGGCAGCTGTTAGGAGAGACAGGAGCATAGAGGGTACAGTGGGAACTTAAGTCAGACTCATTTTTATTGTCTGTGTATATGTGAACATTTGAAAGCAGTGGCAGAACTACCGGGGGAGCAGGGGGTGCAATTGGCCCAGGGCCCGCACCCCCTCAGGGCCCCCCCAGCAGCTCGCGCCCTGCCGATTTCCAGGTAGATACTTGCGTACGGAGGGGGGCGGGGGGCTGGCTGCACGTTCCGCACCAGGGCCTGCTCCCTCTCGTTACATTACTGTGTGAAAGAAACAATAATTTCAATGATTTGACACGGAGGCCCTAAAAATCTGCTGCTGTGGGAGACCAATAACTTTTTGTTATTCTACGGCATTAGTCCATTATAACTAATATCCCACAGGTCATTCCCAGTGGCTATACTGCAGCAGCTGTAAGCACCACTTCTCCCTACCTTATCTGATATGCTAAAGCATTCCCAGAGGCTTTTATTCCAACTGCTACTGGCACCAACACTCCATACTATCCCCAAGTTGTTATAGGTACAAGACTGACCCCAGATATGTATTGTTGTCTCACAAACACAGCCCCTTCTCAAAGACTATTATTCCCACTGCTACTATAGGCTCCATCTCTCCCTACTATACCTGCTATCCCACAGTCACAGTCCCTTCCCAGAGACTATTATCCCACTGTTACTATAGACACCATCTCTCCCTACTATACATGCTATTCCACAGCCACACTCCCTTCCCAGAGACTATTATCCCACTGTTACTATAGGCACCATCTCTCCCTACTATACCTGCTATGCCACAGCCACAGTCCCTTCTCAGAGACTATTATCCCACTGTTACTATGGGCACCATCTCCCTACTATACCTGCTATCCCACAGCCACAACCCCCTCCCAGAGACTATTATCCCACTGTTACTATAGGCACCATCTCTCCCTACTATACCTGCTATCCCACAGCCACAGTCCCTTCACAGAGACTATTATCCCATTGTTACTATAGGCACCATCTCTCCCTACTATACCTGCTATCCCAAAGCCACACTCAATTCAAAAGAGGCACCATCAACTGCTTTGGTCGGTGTATCGCCAAGAAACATTACCCTGCTAAATTTTGTGTCATTAATGTTATTTTCTTCTGTTGGCTTCTAGACAAATGACAGAGGCAGTCATCAGAATCAGTCAGTGCACGTTTGCCAGGTCCTGTAAAACGTCTTTATAAAATGCCTGTATTTAATAAATGCACATAATGCAGAAATGGATCTAATTTCTATTTAGTCTATAGGGCAGCATGAGTCACAGAGAAGAAGCTGTGGGTAAATCAGGCTCTAGAAAAGTTCTAACATTTTTTAAAGATATTCTTCAGCTTTATTGGAAGACATATGGGGGAATGTAATGTAAAAGTCGCTAACGGAAAAACTATTTGCAATGCGAAAAGTTATGCCTTTGTGCGAACAAATTTTTTTGTTTGCGTGAATTTAATATATTTTTAATATATCTTTTGCGAGCCCGGAAACTGTTTAGCGACCACTTCTGACAGTGGAAGACCTATAAAGAATTTTATAGTTTATAATAAAACTTCTTAATGAAAAAGTCGTTATGTTTGCTCCAAAAGATTATGACACCTTCAAGCACTTCTTAAGAGTGCTCAATTAAAATTCGCAATGCGCAATTAAATTCGAATGGTGCGAATGGTGCGAATTGTTTTGCTCTTTGCAACTTTAATTACATTCCCCTAATAGTTTTTAAAGTGATATTTTATGGGACGCTATCACTAGGGATGCACTGAATCCACTATTTTGGTTTCAGCCGAACCCCCGAATCCTTTGTGAAAGATTTGGCCGAATACCGAAATGAATCCTAATGTGGGAAGGGGAATAAAATGTTTTCCTTCTTTGTTTTGTGACAAAAAGTCACACAATTTCCCTCCCCACCCCTAATTTGCAACCAACCAAAGGAACAGTTTGTCTTCAAGGGTGCATCTTCCTAGTTGGAGGGCATCGGACCAACTCATTTTGAAGAGTGTTACAGAGACGCAGGGTTGTCCTGTTTCTTTTCTTCACTTGGGATGTGGGAGTAGGAGGGCACCAGAGGGGAGCACATGAAGAGGTTCTGTGGCACATAAAACCCAAGTAATACTGTATGTTTGAATGGAAATTGACCAATATTCTGTAAATCATTGCTAGCTTTATTTTGGGGTTATAAAATGGGGTATATTTCTGTGTTAACTATGAGCATAGCTAGGAAATTTTCCTGCTCCAACATAGAGCTGGTCTGAGTCTATCACGCAGACTTGGTTTAAATAATTTGGTATTATCCATGTTTTATGCAGCAGGAAGAGCGGAAAAAATGAAATTATAAAAATTAAATCTGTTTAATTGCCTTCGATGGTTCTACTTGATTGTTCCTTTAAACGATTGAACTGCTTTAGCCTTGACTTGGGTTATTGCCTTATATAAACAACAGTGTGTGGAGGGCACGCCAATTAGGAAAAATGTATTGTTTTTTAGGAGAAGTTCAGCATAGCCCCAGACCACTGCCAAGAAGTGGACACAGATACACTATTAGAAATATATAGGGCGTGCACACTCACAAAATAATCATTACCAAATTCACACTGTCTATACTTAAAAAGATTTTTCTATGTAATATAATTGCATTTGCAAACTTATACAATCAATTTGAGTACAGAGTATTTACATATTAAGGAAAGAAAGGAAAAAAGCATTTTTTGAACATTTACATACCACCAATTCGCAATGCGTATGCCAAGTCAAACAAGTGAGCAGACGCCCTTGCCAGAAATGAGAATCACCCGACGTTTCGGCAAAAAGCCTTTTAATGAGGTTATTGCCTTAGCCTGTTTATTATGGAATGTGTATATTCGGAGCTTTGATGGCCACTTATTCTCTTCTGATTAGTTCATAAAGAAAAACTTCCGGACCTCCCCATGAATTTGTGTCCCTTGTGAGAAGGTCTACTTGCTGTGCCAAGTCTAGCCCTATCAAGATGCAAAGTCTGAGGAATAACGTTTGTCTTCTAATATCCATATATTTCAGAGAATACTGCGTATTTACATTCATAGATCTTGAGCCAAAGGAAAAGTACTGCCTGTGGTTTTATCTCCTAACAAATGACCCATGCCCTTAATCCCCAAATGTTCCAGTAAAAACACAGCTTTTCTAAATGTATTTGGGATACACTTCTTTTTAATTTCTCTCTTGTTTGTGTATATACTTGACACTCAGAACAGAACGGTTTTTTTTGACAACTCACAGATGCAGAAGAGGATTAAGCATTATATTTTGCCTTTTAAATTTGTCCAACTTGAAATCAGTAATAAGACATTTTTGGGGGCCTATGGCCAAATCTTTATAGGCTCCTCCTATTTTGGACAAGATCATCTAGTAATAAATGTTTTCATAATTGGCCAGTGGAGATGAGGCGAGTATGGGCAGTTTTCTGCATACATAAGATGTGCACATGCGTATTGCCAAGAGGTTAAGGAGCTGCATTATATTCCAGTCCAGTCCCAGCCAGCCCCTGTGGAAATTTCTTTTTGCCTTACCTGGCAATTGCCCTGTGGTCCCGCTCCCCAGCTTCACAATGCACTTTACCGGAGCTGCTTTTGAAAGAAGTAGACACACAGTCAGGACCGCCATCAGAAATTTCCTGGGCTGCACCCACCGCAAGCCCCGCCTACAGGTCCGCCCTCCCCACCACACAGTAAAAAAACAAAAAAAATATTGGTGGCTAGGGTTCCCACATGTTAATACAAAATAAAAAGATATTGGTGGTCAGGGCCCCCCATAAAAAACATTTGTGGCTAGGGCCCCCCATTAAAAAATATTGGTGGCTAGGACCCCACATGAGAAAAAAAATTGGTGGCCAAAATTGGTGACCAGCCCCCCCCCACATTATAAGAAAATTAGCGGCCAGGGCCCCTTAAACGTCCATGCCATCCCGAAGTCAGCAGCTCTCAGAAAGATGGGGGGCCCAGCTAATCAAGTTAGTGTGGCGTGGCCGGGCCCCCCCTTACCCTCAGACCCCCTACAACTCTCCCCCCTGTCCCCCCTGATGGCTGCCCTGCACACAGTACAGGTATAGGATCCGAAACCGTCATCCAAAATGTTCCAAATTATCGGAAGACCATCTCCCATAGACTCCATTTAAAGTAAATAATTAATTTTTTTTTCTTTTCTCTGTAATATTAAAACAGTACTTTGTACTTGAGCCAAACTAAGATAAAATGAATCCTTACTGGAAGCAAAAACAATCCTGTTGGATTTATTTAATATTTACATGATTTTTTGGCAGATTTAAGGTCTTAAGATCCAATTTAAGGAAAGATCCCTTATTCGCAATACCTAGGGTCTCAAGCATTCTGGATAACAGGTCCAATACCTGTAGTAGGAGACAATAAGGCATATAAGTAGACATTAGCCTCCTCTGACCCAGGCTGTTATTGGTTGTGTGAGTCTGTAACCAGTTACTCACCCTGTCAGAAATATTGCCTTCATTCAGTAAGTCAGTAGTCAGTCACACAGTGTTTTTATTTAATTAAATTGTATTACGGTATGCCTAATAATGCGTTGAGCCTCTCTCTTGGGCCTTGGCTAGCCTCATATTGTTCTTTGTGGCAGCTAATCTCCTTCCCTCCAGCTACAATCAAAATCGCCGATGGGATGGCATTCAGAGTGCTTCGTTTTCCAAAGTCACCCGAAGTTGCCTCACAAGGAAATTTCCATCCCACCGGCAAGATTCTAGCTGGCGGGAAGGAGATTAGCTGCCGAAGAAGAGTCGATTTAACGCTGGGCGACTAATCTCCCCGAATCTGAACATGCGTCTCTGTGCTTAAGAAATATTATATCCCATTCTGCAAAAACTTGCCAGAAAGTTTGAACTATCCCCTTTGCACTGATATTTTTGAATACTGGAAAGAGTTACAAGAAGAAGGCCAATCACCTGAACACTATAAAAAATAAAACGGGAAAAGTTGCTAAGATCTAGCAATTCTATAATTTACTAAAAGTTTAAAAGGTGAACCACCCCTTTAAATAAGCAGGATTGCAATTAATAGATACATAAGCTGATGGAAAAAAAAAAAACAACATTAAACATTGTAAAGTACGTAAAAAGGTGATTATTCTTTAAAAAAATTGCTGCAAAACCAACAGTTATGACAAATACCTGCAGAAGGGGTTCCTTTAGGGAATCATAATTCATGGTTAAAGCCAACAATCAATGCCATGAAATACAGTATAAATTACTTTTATCATAAGTAAATATAGAAAGAGAACTGTGGCACTTTAACCTGCACTGCTGTGATGTCATTTGTAATTATCATGTATCAAGATGTAGGAAAACCAAAATTAACAATGTATGAAGTCTTTGTAATTCCCTGTCTGTCCTCAGGAGCCCGTCAGTCCTCCAGAGCATCGGTATTTCTGCTTGGCCAATATTTACACTAAAAGAGAATCCTTGTTCCAGTCCTTCTTGGCCAGTGGCCACCTCTCCCTATTCCATTACTTACTACAGGTATGGGACCTGTTATCCAGAATGCTTAGGACCTGGAGTTTTCCGGATAACGGATCTTTCCGTAATTTGGGTCTTCATGCCTTATGTCTACTAGAAATTAATTTAAATATTAAATAAACCCAATAGGCTGGTTTTGCTTCCAATAAGGATTAATTATATCTTAGTTGGGATCAAGTACAAGCTACTGTTTTATTATTACAGAGAAAAAGGAAATCATTTTTAAGAATTTGGATTATTTGGATAAAATGGAGTCTATGGGAGACAGCTTTTCAGTAATTTGGAGCTTTCTGGATATCGGGTTTCCGGATAAGGGATCCTATACCTGTACTGGTTTCCATTGGAAATCATAGAGCTTTATAAGACTCTGCCCAGCCAGAACTCTAGGGTGGTGCGACCTGGCAACTAGGGAGAATGGGAACCCCTGTTTCATTCATTGAATAAATAACAAAACAGCCACCAATATTGGAAAGGCCCTACAAAAACACATCATAGGGTCCCTGGCCTCAAAGTTACGTTTACTTGCGATTACAAGGCAGCGTATGATTGGCCACATTAGACACCCACCAAAGTGCCTGATATGAATTCACCTGCAATAAAAAAAACTATGTTTTCCAACTGTTAATTCCCTTGCAGAAAGGGTTTTAAAATACATTTAATACAATTATTCTTTTCTATCATTTACTTTATGTGTTAATTTTTTAAACCTTTTTTTAAGCTTTAAATAGAGTAATAATAAAAAATGTTGGCGATACTGAACTAAAAAAATTATTGTAGAGACTGTAACTCACAATTTTACTTTGCTTTTAAACGTGAGTTGGGTTTAGGCAGTGATATTCTGAGACAATTTCAAAAAAATTATTGTAGAGAATGTAACTCACAATTTTACTTTGCTTTTAAACGTGAGTTGGGTTTAGACAGTGATATTCTGAGACAATTTCACATTAGGTTTTTTTTTAAAAAGAATTTCTCCAGTATGGAATTTCAAAAGCCATCTGGTTGCTAGAGTTTAATTTACGGTTCGAATGAGAGAATACAAGATCAATAGGGAGGGCTGCCATAAATAATTATGGGGCCCCTAATCATTGGGCCCTGCAAACAAATAGAATGGGCACAAATGAAAAAAAAAAAGCCCAACACACAATTTTTTTGCCACCTTAATCTGCCCTGGCCTGCATTATGGTAAAAAGCCTGTCCAAATTTTTAAAAAGTATTTCCTTTTTCTCTCTAATAATAAAACAGTACCTTGTACTTGATTGAAAAGTTGCCATTCTATAACATATTAAAAGGTAAACTAAAGGTGCTAGTCTCAAGAGTTATGAGATTTTGGGAACAGGGGATCTCCATTGTCTACACTGTCATAGAACAGGAAGTATGTTTCTTGTGAAGCCCTGTCCACTGTTTTTAAATGCAACCTGGAATAAAGCTTGTTGATTTTATGGAACCGCTGCTTGGACTTATTCCTGAACTTCTTTCCTGGATCTCCATAAAGCAGCCTTTAGCGGCTAGTGGAGGAGATAGATACATTGTAAAGTCTGTTACATTTGCAAAATATCTAGTTATACGTTGGTTAACTTGTGGTTAATAAAATTGGCTGCGGCCTTTTCAACCCACAGGGGCAGATTTATCAAGGGCCGAATTTCGAGGGTTAAAAAACCCTCAAATTCGACTCTCAAAGTAAAATCCTTCCAATTCGAATATCGAATTCGAAGGATTTTAGCGCAAAAGCTTCGATCAAACGATTTTAAGCGATCGATCAAAGGATTTTTATTAGGCCAAAAAAAACTTGGAAGTTTCCCCATAGGCTTACATTGGACTTCAGTAGCTTTAATATGGCGAAGTATGAAGTTGAAGTTTATTTTTAAAGAGACAGTACTTTGATTATCGAATGGTCGAACGATTTTTACTTCGAAACGTTCGAATAATTCAATCGAATCTGACCAATTCGATGGTCGAAGTACCCAAAGAATTATTACGAATTTTTTTTGATTCGAACTATTCACTCGAGCTTAGTAAATCTGCCCCCACACTGTCGTGTCGGCCTGAGTGTTTAAAGGAGAACTAAAGCTTGACTAAAGCATTAGGCTAGAAATGTTGCACATTATGTTTTGGGCTTCTGTACCAGCCCAAGGCAACTACAGCCTTTTAGGAGAGAAGATCTGTGTTTCCAAAGATGTCAGTTACTGAGCTTAGGGCCCGACACAATATACAGTACACATAGAATAGAAATGTAACAATCTAAAGTAATTAATACAGATAATTGCTACATGGCAGCACAGAAACCAGTGCAATTAGCATCAGAATTAAATAATAATCAGCCTTTTAGCATCAGCTTATATTACAGGCCAACCTCATTTTCTACTTAATAATTTGCAACAACCCCTAAGCTTAGCTTCTCAACAGCTGCTCAGAGCCCACTGAGCATGTGAGTGTCACAGACACTTTCCAAGATGGTGACCCCCTGTGACAAGTTTGAAGTCCTGGATCATTGCTGCTATTGACAAGCTGAAAATTTAGGCTGGTGCAATAAGTTCACTATATAAAATATGCCATTTTTAGCCGTATTCATTTTTTAGGGTTTAGTTCTCCTTTTAATGCAAGGGGTGACGTTGAGAGGACGGGGCCAAGATTTGACGCTGCTAGGGTTGCCTCCTGGCCGGTATTTGGCTTATCCCAATGTTATTAGTAGGGAAAAAAGATAAAAATATAGGAAGGCCGGTATTTTTTTTCCAGAAAAGGTGGCAACCCTAGACGCTGCCCATGTCATGGACCCATTGGACATTTGGATCAAGGCATGATGTTCAACTGGGAGGCTGCCCAGAGCCCTTTGCAAAAGACAGCAATTTGTCAGCATTGTTCCTATAGTGGATTGAGTATTGACTAAACCATAAAGAGCTAATGCAAACAGAGGCTGCATGGTTTCAGTGAATGAGCAGCCTTTGCTTCAGGTCGCAACTGTGGGATGAGTACCTTTCTATCTGATAACATGTGGGCTGATGCCTAGCACTAATACTGCAGGGGTTAGGCTGATAAGGAGCTCTCCCCTTTGACTCTTTGTTAGATCTCTGTGCATGTGCCGTCTGATAGTGCTGCCCTCTGACCTGCCATATTATATGAGTGCAGAGTGCTTCACTATCTCGCTGATTGCCCTGCCTCAGCCACAAACCAGTAAAAGTGCACTGGGTGTGAGCAGCGAGGAACATTCCTCCAATACTTTCTTTTTTAGACTCCAGTCTGTAAGTAAACAACATTGAGGATAATTTCCTTTGTGCTGTCTATGAGTGACATACTGCTAACATGTTGCCTTTCATATACAGATGTAGGGTGTATTGGGGCAGGAGGTGAGCGTGAAAACTTATATAAGGAATATAAACCCTATTAGTGCACATGTTCACTTTATGATAGCTTTAGTCATTTGACATTGTTATTATGTATTTATAAAACAATATTCTGCAACATCAAATACATGTATGGGACCTGTTATCCAGAATGGACCTGGGTTTTTTTTTTTTTAGATAATGGATCTTTCCGTATTTTGGATCTTCATACCTTAAGTCTACAGCTATGGCACCTGTTATCAAAAATGCTCTGGACCTGGGTTTTTTTAGATAATGCATCTTTCCGTAATTTGGATCTTCATACCTTAAGTCTACAGGTATGGGACCTGTTATCAAAAATGCTTGGGACATGCGGGTTTCCGGATAACAGATCTTTCCATATTTTGGATCTTCATACCTTATGTCTACTAGAAAATCATGTAAACATTAAATAAACCCAACAGACTGGTTTTGCTTCCAATAAGGATTACTTATATCTTAGTTTGGGTTCACTTTATGAAAGCTTTAGTCATTTGGCACTGACATTGTTCTGCAACATCAAATACAGGTATGGGACCAGAATCCTCGGGTCCTGGGTTTTTTCAGATAATGGATCTTTCCGTAATTTGGATCTTCATACCGTAAGTCTACAGGTATGGGATCTGTTATCCAGAAAGCTCGGGACCTGAGTTTTTTCAGATAATGCATCTTTCCGTAATTTGGATCTTCATACCTTAAGTCTACAGGTATGGGACCTGTTATCAAGAAAGCTCGGGACCTGGGGTTTTCCGGATAACAGATCTTTCTGTAATTTGGATCTTCATCCCTTAAGTCTACTAGAAAATCATGTAAACATTAAATAAACCCAATAGGCTTGTTTTGCTCCCAATAAAGATTAATTATATCTTAGTTTGGATCAAGTACAAGCTTCCAGACTAAAATATATATATCATTGGTATCAGTAGAGTTCATAAGCTTTGGGCTGAACTATGACATCACAGTTATGGAAGTACAAGTTGTTGGGATCGATGAGTTAATGCGGTCCTCGGGATTGGTGCAATTCCTGGCTAGAGATTACGAGGGTCCAGTATACAGGCCACTAAGCTGCCAAATCAGTCTGGAAGCTGTTTCCTTAAAAATCGCATCAGAGGACCCTGCTCACAAGAGCTTACAATCTAAGTGAGATCGCCATTTACTTTTTTAAAAGCAAAATCTAATGGGTTACTAGAAGAGGGAAAGATTTTGCTTACAGGGAGGCCCAGATTGGATTCAATGGGGATGGGAATGGGGCAGTAATCCTAACCACTGCTCCACCATAGATACAACACACATCTAGCCACAGTACATTCTGTGTGCAAACCCTCATTCCTCCATATATTTGTATGTATTGGTGTGTGTAGGAGCTGCCATGTGGCCAGAACAAAATAAAAATGCTGTCTTGGTTTACTTGACCCATAATTGGAAATGAGAGTCTTGCAGAGACTGTGCCCTTGTTGTACTCAGCAAGGAAGATGTAACAAATAGTATATATTTTTGGTTTTCAGAATCCACAGTTGGTCATTATAATAGCTGCTTTATTGGAATGCGAGTCTAAGCTAAATGAATATGACTTTTAATCATACCTTCCAACTGTCCCGTGTTTAGAGGGACAGTCCCTCTTTTGACCCTCGTTTGTACTGGAAAGTCCTGTTTTTCTCTGCACTGAACAGCCAGAAAAATAAACAATGTTTCCAACTTAATTGGCTTTTGGCAGAGAGCCCAGAACAGCCACAGCTGCTTATAAGATACTTTTGTAACAATTTCAAGATAAGGAAACAAGTAATTGTAACAATATAAGATAACAGGTCCCTTGTTGAAAAGTTAGACTCACAGCTTAAAGGGCATTAGCATTAGCAAAACTGTAATAACTAAAAAAAAACAGAAATATGTTCAAACTTTCATAACCTGCCAAAATTTGTAAAATGAACATGGTAATTAGGAGGTCACAAAATGGACGTGGTCAAAAAATTTAGCCGTGCTACAGGCGCCAACTTTTTTGTCCCTCTTTTAATTTCCAAAATGTTGGGAGGTATGTTTTAATGCAGCAGTATTTATATTAGCTTTTCACTCCACGCAGATCAGTAGTGATATCCCCACATCTACGTAAGTTTATTTTCATAAATTGGCACCATCCTGACCAGGTGATGCCGAAACCTGAAACCTGCTGGTACTTGTAGAATGAACAGAATGAACAGAGGGTACACACAGTGGGTTGAGTATTTGGCCATGCAAGGCAACAGTGCAGGGGAGGACTCTCTTTCAAGAGCCAAAATCAACCTTTGTCAGATGTAAATATTTGCATCTATAGAAGGGGGTCTTGCTATCCACAGAACACTACAAGCTGCATATTAGGGTTGAGACACATGGGCAGATTTGGGGATTCTGGGCGACGATCTCCCCGATCTGCCTTTGCAAAGCGGCACGTGTGCTTTAGCGCAGGCAACTTTTCACTATAGCGGGTGGGAAGACACGCAAAGGCAGTTCGGGGAGATTGTCTCCTAGAAGAAGAGGCGATCAGTCGCCAGGTGACTAAATCTCCCCGAATCTGCCCGTTTGTCTCCCTTAATGGAGGTGTTAAGCCTCCATAAAACTTTCCCATAGCACTCTCCAGCCCAAAGTCCATTACAGTTCCAAGAGGATTCTGCCTGCTCGTATCTAGTACAGGGAGATTACAGTGCAGTTTGGGCTTGCTGTTATTGCACAAATATCAGATAAAGTGCTGCTCCAGCCGTGACTACATGAACAAAGATCAGGGAAAGGGGCAGGCAGGGTTCTGAGGTCCTTTAGTGCATGAGATCTGGGGAAAAAGTTTTACCAAACAGTGGTGCTGGATTAGAGCTCCTAGCATGTTTTAATCATTGATAATATGCTTAAGTATGCTGGGAGTTGTAGTTAAACAACAATGGGGAAATACATTGTTTTGCATCAGTGCTTTAATGGGACACCTTTCTTTATATTATTTTCAGTGGCGTAACTATAGACGAAGCAGACCCTGCGGCTGCAGGGGGAGCCTAAGAACAGGGCGGCCCAGACAGCTACTGTTATAGTTGAAAGAAATATCTCCCTCCCCAGCCACTCTCTTACCTGCGGCGGGGAACGGGGCGCAGATTGCAAGCACTCTAGTTAAGCCACTGTACAGGGCACCACCATTCTGGGGGCTACAAAGACAAATGGGGGTCATTTATCAACACTGGGCAAATTTGCCCATGGGCAGTAACCCATGGCAACCAAACAAATTGCTACATTCATTGTTTTACTTGCAGCTGGCTTTAAAAAGCTAATCACTGATAGGTCGCTATAGGTAACTGCCCATGGGCAAATTTGCCCAGTGTTAATAAATGAGCCCCAATATATTGTAACTCTCATGATGCTGCAGATTACTCTTTGGTGGACTAACGAGTTTTTGATAGCACTGGGTGACACCCACCCTGATTAGCCCCCACCCCAAAAATGCAAAGTAATCAGTGAAAGGCATCTGTGTCAACAGCATTGCCATTATCTCTGAAAGGGGTTGTTCACCTTTAAATTACTTAATTTATGTATGATGTAGAGAGTGATAGTCTGAGACAATTTGCAATTGGTTTTCGTCTTTTGTTATTTGTGGTTTTTGAGTTATTTAGCTTTTTTATTCTGCAGCTCTCCGGTTTGCAATTTTTTGCCATCTGGTTGCTAGGGTCCAAATTACCCTAGCAACCATGCATTGATTCTAATAAGAGACTTACATATGAGTAGGAGAGGGCTTGAAAAGGAAGATGAGTAATAAAAAGTAGCTATAACAATACATTTGTGGCTTTACACAGCATATGTTTTTTGGGTGGGGGTCAGTGACCCCCATTTGAAAACTGGAAATAATCAGAAGAAAGAATGCAAATAATGAAATAGTAAATAATAAAGACTAATTAAAAAGTTGCTTATAATTAGCCATTCTATAACATACTAAAAGTTAACTTAAAGATGAACCACCCCTTTAAAGTCTGTTGTTTTAGCCCAAGATGAGGATTATTTTTATCAGATGCACATCTATACACTTTGGGGATTATTTATCAAAATCCAAATTTTTCTGATTGTTTTTTTTTTAAAAAAAGAGGAAGCAGACCCTTATTTATTATTAAAAAAAGCTTGATTTAATTGGTTTCAATTGTAAGCTCTGTTGACCAGGGCCCTCTTGACCTCTGGAATCCTTCAGAATTTGTATGCTTGATGTATGCACCCTTCTGTCGTACAGTGTTATGAAATATGTTGACGCAAAATAAACATGTTTATAATAATAATAATGATATATCTAACGTGTATACAATGAATAAAGTCCCCCCCCTGTAAATTATAAGGATATTATAAGTTACTGAGGAGTTTCATGACCATATAAAAGCACGAGGTCATGGAACTGCGAGGTAACTTCTAATATTTTGCAACAGGGGGTACTTTATATATTATAATACACAAGTTTCAGTGAGTCATGTGACAGAAATGACATCAGAGCTCACCGTTTATAAGGATATCACTTACAAGATATTCATGGCTTTTGTGTATTATAAATATATAAGGTATCTACCTCTTAAATAGTTAACCCTGTCAGCGCCAAAGCACGTGCAGCATACTGGAGAGGGGTGTGACATGTTTCACACCCTCCGCTGGAACAAAATTCCTGCCCAGTATCCGACTGCCTAAACTTTTCTTCGGTTTCATTACTGGTCTAAGCTTGATCTGGGTTTCTCCATCACAGGCTCCTGCACAATATTCCTAAAAATATACCAGCCTAATGCATTCAATATGTATGAAATATACCATATGCCGGGGGCTGCAGACAATAGGTGCTCTGTTTTCTAAAAACTCCCCTCTCCACACCCCCTCCTCCTCACTGCTCCTTCCCTCTGCCTTCTTCCTGATCCTGGGACTGCTAAGTGACAGAAGGAGAGTGCAAGCCTGCGAGGCAGTGTGTATGGGCTTGTCTGTAGCCAACCAAGTCTAAATAGGTAAGTCCCCTGCATGCACTTAATACATGTAACCTGTGCCTAAGACCACATACGTTGTAGGAACAGCCTACTGTACTCAGGGGGTGAAAATTACATATATTCTATATAAGCAATGTTAAATTCCACAGCATTTAATCATGGAACATGTTGCAGTGTTTCATTGTGGACACTTGCTGTACATCTCAGCCTTACTGAATGTGAATACTTTCTTCCCAATCCTGTTTCTGAAAGAGCCTAGATAGGAGGCTGCTGGTGTGGTGTTCTGCAAGCTTGATGAAGTCTGGGGCAAAACCAGTGATACAGAATTGAATGGGAGTTTCTGTGCCGTTCGTTTGAACTGGCGGCGGCTCAAGAAAACTGGTGGATGTCCAGCTGTTGTGAAGTGGGAATTGTAGTTGGCTACAACTGGAGGAGCACAAATTTTGACATCTTTGCTTTGAACTATAAACAACAAATAAATAGTAATAAGAGTAATAGTGTGTGTGGGGGGTGCAGGTGTTCTTTTATTTTGGGTAGAGGGCTCTCATGGTTTAACCTTGGGAAATGTTACATTTTCTTTAATAAACTGACCAACTGGAATTTCAGAAACCTTAAAACCAGTAATCCATTCTCAGTGTCTGATCTGACCCTACAGCTTACATTAATTGAGAACTGGTGCTTGTAACCCAATTGCATTATTACAATCATGACGTGTGTGTATAGTGAATAAAGTACCCCCTCTTGTAAAATATAAGGATATTATAAGTTAACAAGGAGTTTCATGACCATATAAAAACACAAGGCCAAAGGCTGAGTGCTTTTATACAGGTCATGGAACTCCGAGGTAATTTCTAATATCCTCATATTTTGCAACTGGGGGTACTTTATTTATTATAATAAACAAGTTTTAGTGAGTCATGTGGCAGAAATGACATCAGAACTCACCGTTTATAACTGATGACATCAGAACTCACCATTTATAAGGATATAATTTACAAGATATTCATAGCTTTTGTGTATTATATATATATATATATATATATATATATATATATATTTCTCTGTAATAATAAAACAGTAGCTTGTAGTTGATCCCAACTAAGATATAATTAATCCTTATTGGAAGCAAAACCAGCCTATTGGGTTTATTTAATATTTACATGATTTTCTAGGTATGAAGAAGTATGAAAATTATGAAATGATCCTTTATCCAGAAAGCCCCAGGTCCAGGCATTCTGGATAACAGGTCCCATATCTTAGGTGGCACATTATTATTCCCCATGTTTTAGTCATTTTTTTGTGTGGCACAAAGGCCCACATATGCATATGCTTCTGACTCATTTTTCTTCGATAAGTGTTTATACAATCGATAATTATACATGCAATAGAATGCTTTAGACTTCTTTATTTACTTCATCTACTCAGTGATTTTTTCACACATTTTACTCTATGCCATTAAAGGGATCATTCACCTTTAAAGGGGATCTGTCACCCTAAGAAATAATTTCAAATTCTTTTCTATCATGTTAGTTGAGCAAAATAAACTTTACTTACACTGTATTTATTATTTAAATGTTGTTTCCTTCTGTTTTGGAATTATACAATCACAGCAAGCAGGCAGCTGCCATTTTGTGGACACGGTTATTAAGGGAAATTGTGTATCACCCCAAAATCTTGTGTATGCGCCAGAATGGGGAACCTAATGTCCATGTGCAGTGCCCTACACAAATATAGAGCCTGAGGAGGGAAGGGGGAATGTGAGGAGAGCAGTGACATCTAGGAAGTGCTGAATGGAAAGTGAAAGTAATTGACTGCCCCTCCTCTATGCCACGGGCATAGAGGCGGGGCAGGTGATATTTGATTGACAGTTTAGATATATAAACACCTTTATAACAGGTATAGATGTTTTAATGAAAAAAAAATTTGGGGTTCCATATTTAATTTGGAAAGGACTTTCATTATGCAGTTTTTTATGTGTAGGTGACAGGTCCACTTTAAGTTAACTTTTAGTATGTTACAGAATGGCCAATTTTAAGCAACTTTTTTATTGGTTTTAATTATTTTTTTTTTATAGTTTTTAAATTATTTGCTTTCTACTTCTGACTCTTTCCATCTTTCAAATGGGGGTCGCTGGCCCCATCTGAAAAACAAATGCTCTGTAAGGCTACAAATGTATTGTTTTATTGCTACTTTATATTACTCATCTTTATGTTCGGGCCTCTCCTATTCATATTCCAGTCTGTTTTTTAAAAGCTTTGTTCAAATTTAAATCAACTTTTAGTATGATGTAAAGAGTGATATTCTGAGACAATTTGCAATTGGTTTTCCTTTTTTATTATTTGTGTTTTTTGAGTTATTTAGCTGTCTATTTCACAGCTCTCCAGTTTGCGATTTCAGCAGTTTGGTTGCTAGGGTCCAAATTCCCCTAGCAACCATGCACTGATTTGGATAAACTTGAATAGGAATAGGAGAAGACCTGAATAGAAAAATACAGTTATAAAAAATAACAATAACAATACATGTGTAGCCTTGCAGAGCATTTGTTTTTTAAAATGGTGACCCCCTTTTGAAATCTGGAAAGAATCAGAAGAAGAAGTCAAATAATGCAAAAGCTAAAAAAAAGAAAAAATGAAAACCAATTGAAAAGTTGCTTAGAATTAGCCATTGTATAACATACTAAAAGTTACCTTAAAGGTGAACCACCCCTGTAAAGCAATGCATGGTTGCTAGGGTCATTTGGTAGTTAACCAGATTGTTAAAATTGGAGAGCTGCTGAATAAAAAGCTAAATAACTCTACAGATAATAAAAAATGAAAACCAATAGCAAATTGTCTCAGAATATCACTCTCTACATCAGGGATCCTCAACCTTTTGAACCCGTGATCAACATTCAGAAGTAAAAGGAGTTGGGGAGCAACACTAGCATAAAAAATGTTCTTTGGGTGCCAAATAAGTGCTGTGATTGGTCATTTGGTAGTCCCTATGTGGATCCACAACCTACATTGAGGCTCTCTTTGGCAGTGCACCTAGTTTTTATGAAACCAAAACTTGCCTCCAAGCCTGGAATTCAAAAATAATCACCTGCTTTGAGGCCACTGGGAGCAACATCCAAGGGGTTGGAGAGCAACTTTGAATTTAGCTGGAATACTCTAAAAGCTGACGCTCATGGTACAGGTATGGGATGTTTTATCCAGAATACCCGAGACCTGGGGTTTTCCGTATAATGGATTTTTATGTAATTTGGATTTATTTCTACTATAAAATCAAATAAACGTTAAATAAACCCAATAGCCTGGTTTTGCTTCCAATAACGATTAATTACGTATGTCTTTGTTTGAATCAAGTACAAGGTACTGTTTTATTATTATAGGGAAAAAGGAAATCAGTTTTAAAAATCTTCATTATTTGGAAAAAATGGAGTCTATGGGAGGCAGCCTTTCCGTAATTTGAAGCTTTCTGGATAACGGGTTTCTGGATAACAAGTCCATTAAGGGTTAATAGGAAATTCAATTCGAATTTAAACTTTTTTTTTTGGTCAAAACTCTCAATTTTGAATTGTGAATTATCCAAAACTGGTTTTAATTCGAATTCGATTTTGAATTTCGAGATTTATCATACTCTGGCAACCTTAAACCTGCTGAATTGCTGTATAAGTCAATGAGGTCCAGGGATCAATTTGGTGATGTTTGCAGCCTTCCTGACATTTGAGAAAAAAACTCAAACCAAGTTTTTTTAATGCAACTCGAGTTTTTCTAATGTGAATCTAATTTGATTCGAGTTTTCGGGTCGATTAAAGTCGTCCGAGCTGAGAAAATTCGATTTTATCAATACATTTAGATTGGTCGAATTTTGAGTTTATAAGAGTTTTTAAAAAAACTCACATGAATTCGAAATTCGACCCTTGATAAAGGTGCGTTGCAGTGTTGCATGTTGATCACATGATACAATTTCTACTGCGCTTCCCAAGGCATTATAAATAATAAATATTTCCTATGCTTGGAGGTGGAGGCTTGTGTCATCTACAAAAACATTGCAGTATTATGTTTCTGTTTAATGTACATGAGCTCTAAAGACTTAACTACATCACTTAAGACATCACTAAAGGGCAGAATCGAATGGTTGAATAGTCTAACGATTTTTACTGCGAATCGTTCGATTCTATCGAATTCGATCGAATTTGACCAATTTGATGGTCGAAATACCCAAAAAAAATACTTCGAAATTCGAATTTTTTTCCATTCAAATTCTTCACTAGAGCTTAGTAAATCTGCCCCTAAATGTTGTAATTACATTGGGGAAACAGTTCTGAACCCACATCAGGATTTTGCTCAAGAAGTTAAAGGGACAATATACCAGATTTTGCTCTAAACAAAATATGTTTTCCTTTTGAATCATTGTCTCATAGGCTGGCTGGACACACCTAATTTATCATCTCCCATGTGTCTCCATGTGTGTTTTAATTTAATCCTGATACAAGAAGCTAGAAAGGGCATAGTCTAGTAGTCCAAGGGCATAATATGATGGTATTTGGGAGTGGGGCAGCTGAACAGGGCTGAACATTGAACTCCCCAGATGTAAGTTTGCACAGAGAGATATAAATAAATGTAATGTGTGCATATAACATGCTATATCTTTTATTGCAGGAATTGTGAGCTACAGGAATTCTTTAACCTATGGCCTAAAGTTTTATTGAACAAGAATTAGTCATGATAGCAGCAGCAATACAGTATAATTGGATTAGCTTCTACGCAAATGGCAAGAATTTCTGGGTGATAGTCCCACTAGTTGGTGGTTCATGTATGGGACCTATTATCCAGAATGCTCCGGACCTGGGGCTTTCCGGATAACGGGTCTTTCCGTAATTTGGATCTTCCCATCTTAATTCTACTAGAAAATCATGTAAACAATAAATAAACCCAATAGTCTGGTCTTGCTTCCAATAAGGATTAATTATATCTTAGTTTGGATAAAGTACAAGGTACTGTTTTATTATTACAGATAAAAAGGAAATCATTTTTTAAAATTTGGATTATTTGATTATAATGAAGTCTATGGGAGACGGCCTTTCTGTAATTCTGCACTTTCTGGATAACGGGTTTCTGTATAACGGATCTGGCTATTAAAAAAAGAATAGTCTGTGAACAGGAAGGGGTTTCATCAGATTCTATCGGGCCTTCAACCCTGACACGAGGGTTTTAGAATATTTGTGATTCAACTTAAAAAGGCTCCAATCGTTCTAGCACCACCTCCAGTCATAGAAATCGATGTACATAATATAATACACAAAAGCTATGAATATCTTGTAAATTATAGCCTTGTAAACGGTGAGTTCTGATGTCATCAGTTATAAACGGTTCTGATGTCATTTCTGTCACAGCCTAGTGTTTTTATATGGTCATGGAACTCCTCGGTAACTTGTAATATCCTTATAATTTACAAAAGGGGGTACTTTATTCACTATATAATCAACACCCTGCTATCTAGGAAGTAATTAGCACAAATGTCCTCCTAAGTGGCCTTCAGAGTGGATTTCTAAGAAAATCAAGAAGAGCAAATGAGAATTTACTCCAAATATTACCCTACTTGGACTTCAGCTGCTGCCCCATTTCCATTGTTTTGCTTTAAGGCCCTCCTTACTGCCACTTGCACAGGATCAGTGTCAGACTGGCCCACTGGGATACCAGAAAAAATCCCAGTGGGCCCAGGTGTCAGTGGGCCTCTTGCTTCAAACCATGTGGCCTATTTCATGGCCTATTTAAGAGGCTTAAAGGGGTGGTTCACCTTTAAGTTAACTGTTAGTATGTTATAGAATGGCTAATTCTAAGCAGCTTTTAAATTGGTCTTAATTATTTTTTTTTTTTTTTACAGTTTTTTAATTATTTGCCTTCTTCTTTTGACCTTTTCCAGCTTTTAAATGGGGGTCACTGACACCATCTAAAAAAACAAATACTCTGTAAGGCTACAAATGTATTACTATTGCTACTTTTTATTGCTCATCTTTCTATTCAGGCCTCTCTCTATTCAAGTTCCAGTCTCTTATTCAAATCAATGCATGGTTGCTAGGGTAATTTGGACCCTAGCTACCAGATTGGTGAAATTGCAAACTGGAGAGCTGCTGAATAAAAAGCTAAATAACTGTAAAACCACAAATAATAAAAAATTAAAACCATGTGCAAATTGTCTCAGAATACCACTCTCTACATCATACTAAAAGTTAACTCAAAGGTAATCAACCCTTTTAATAATGGAAGAATAGTGATAGCGTTGTTCCTGCGAAATTCGAGAAACGGTGAAAATTTTGCGTCATTTTTTTTTTTGACACCGACAAATTTTCACCAGCAAATTTTCATGCCCGTTTTGCAAATTTATCCACCGGCAGTGAATCATACAAATTTGTTGCAAATTCGCGCCTGTCGAATAAATTCACCCATCACTATGGAAGAATAGATACAGTATGTAGAGAAAAGACACTAGGAGAATAAAGAGGTTGAGTGAGGAGAGTATAGTATTTGGAAAGTGGGCCCTCAGCCTAAGGTTTTCTGGTGGGCCCCTGGCATCCCAATCCAACACTGCACAGGTTGATGATTTATGCTTAAATGCGATGCATGATTTAGGACATTCTTGTTGGATAAAAGATGGATCAGGCATTGCATGAGTTTTGTAGTTGTAAGACATCATGATATAGTAAGCTACTACACAAGTATTACTACTAATGGTGTGCTATGTGGATTTAAGCAAATATTAAAAAATATTATACGAGTGGAGAGAATATACTCAAGAGTTTAAATACACAGAAATTCTATGGTCCTAAAGAAAAATGATACAGGATTTACTTTCTGACTTTAAAATAATTTTTGTTCTAACAAAATGCATTTTGTTAATGTCCGGGCAAAATTAATTTCTAATACAAAGTGAATTTTGTGCTAAAAAACGTCATTTTGTCACCATGAAATAAGTGCTATTCAAAATAGTCTCCATACTAATGGAAGAATCCCTGCTTACATTTTGCACTGGTTTTGTCCCTGCATAGCAGTTTGGCATCCTATCTGGAACCCATTACTTACACCACTGCAGGATTTTGAGTTAAAACAGAATCTTTTTAGAAAAGACACTTAGCAGCAACACTAATAGCAAATTCAAATGATTTAATTACATTTTTATGTTTAGTAACAGCAAATTGCGTAGTACTTAATATAAGCTCATAAACAATGAAACAAATGTTCCAGAAAGAGAAATTTTGGGATGGTAGTTTTTTATACATGTGAAATCAACTTGTAATGTGAGAAGCCCTACCGGTCTTGCATAGCCTCCCACTCTATATAGAAATCATTCTTCTGCTCTTTTATAAGCCATGCCTTCCCCTTATGACTAATGGTCTATGCTTGTAATGTACAATGCAGAGTTTAACTCTTGGCCCTTTTTATGGAACATTTCCAGTATATGATCCATGGGAGTTCAGAACAGAAACAGAGGAGGTGCATGTCTGTAAGTCATTATATCAGTGTGAACTTCTTCTTGAAATTCTAATTTTACGCTAGATTTACACATGACACATGCATTTTTATGACGCACCTTATGACCTTTGATCGGTCAGGCAAACACAGATTTGTGCCACCTAGAAAGATGTGCACAGGAACTCAGAACAGAGGCAATGGTCAGCACTTTTTAAATGGCATGTTGACATTGTATCAATGTAGCATTCCAGATTTGAAAATATATTTTAAATACTGCTTTGTTGTCTATCACATACAACATGAGGCCTGATGTCACACATAATGTTAAAAGGCTTTATTGGATTTGTAGCATTCCTATTTAACCAGTAACACAGTTATTCATGCTTTTTGGTTAAAGGTGATCAGTCTTTTGAGACCACATAGCTAGAATGAGGGCAACACAGGGCTGAACCTCCTCTTCGATTAGAGTTTCCAAAACTAATTAATGCACTAAACTGTACTTTATGATGTACTTTTAGATTATGACTAATCTATTTTCTCGAATTTACAACCATTTAGTATTATTAATGCTTTATTTGTAAGCAGGCCCTGATTTGTAGGGATGTAGCGAACGTCGGAAAAAATGTTCGCGAACATATTCGCGAACTTGCTTCAAAAATGCGAACGGTTCGCGAACGTCGCGAACCCCATAGACTTCAATGGGAAGGCGAATTTTAAAAGCTAGAAAAGACATTTCTGGCCAGAAAAATTATTTTAAAGTTGTTTAAAGGGTGCAACGACCTGGACAGTGGCATGCCAGAGGGGGATCAAGGGCAAAAATGTATCTGAAAAATACATTGTTGACACAGCGCTGCGTTTCACAGAATGTGAAAAAGCTCACACAGCTAGGTGGCAGTTGTTTGAAGAACACACTGGGCAAACAACAATGCCTGCAAGGTCAACGTATACACTATAGCAGTGGATACGGAATATATTATTGCTGCTTGGAAAACGTCACTCAGGTGGTGTTTCTGGAGACGGTATTATTATTGATATTTAGACAGAATGTGAAAAAGCTCACACAGCTAGGTGGCAGTTGTTTGAAGAACACACTGGGCAAACAACAATGCCTGCAAGGTCAACGTATACACTACAGCAGTGGATACGGAATATATTATTGCTGCTTGGAAAACGTCACTCAGGTGGTGTTTCTGGAGACGGTATTATTATTGATATTTGACAGAATGTGAAAAAGTTCACACAGCTAGGTGGCAGTTGTTTGAAGAACACGCAGGGCAAACAATGCCTGCAAGGTCAACGTATACACTACAGCAGTGGATACGGAATATATTATTGCTGCTTGAAAAACGTCACTCAGGTGGTGTTTCTGGAGATGGTATTATTATTGATATTTAGACAGAATGTGAAAAAGCTCACACAGCTAGGTGGCAGTTATTTGAAGAACACACCTGGCAAACAATGCCTGCAAGTGCACTACTATTGGTGCACTACTATGAAGAACAGCAAACAGCACTGGACACGTTAAAGAACAGTAAGATAAGTAAAAAAATATATATATATTAAAAAAAAAATTACTCTGGTTGGTGCTGAACTACTAGGAGCAGCACACCAGTCCCACTTCCCAACACAGCTAGACTAATAGCACTGGGCTCTTATAGTAGCAAAGTAAAAAAACAAAAAAGAAAATAAAAGCAGTCCTTACAAGGACTATTGGGTTATTACAGCAGTCAGCACTCAGCAGATGAGATCAGAAGCAGTGCCCACAGCAGCTACATACAGAGCACTGCAGTAGAAGGTAGATTACTACTAGTCAGCAAAGCTAACTAACCTAAACTCACTGTCCCTCAAATCCCTGCAGAGTTCTGTCCCTACAATAGAGAGCAGTATCAAGTAGATTACTAGCCAGCAAAGTTACTATCAACTGTCCCTCAAATCACTAAACAGCTCTCTCCCTACACTAGCTCTTCCAAGCACACACAGGCAGAATGAAAAAACACTGCAGGGCTTCAGTTTATATATGGAAGGGGAGTGGTCCAGGGGGTGTGGGGGTGGTCCAGGAGGGAGAGCTTCCTGATTGGCTTCCATGTATCTGCTGGTCTGGGGGAGAAATGGCAAAAAAAAGCGCCAGCTAAGGCGAACCCAAATTGGCGAACGTCGCGTGACGTTCGCGAACATTCGGCGAACGCGAACAGTCGATGTTCGCGCGAACTAGTTCGCGGGCGAACAGTCCGCGACATCCCTGCTGATTTGTGGCAAGGCCACAAACGCCCAGGCTTAGAGCGGCACATATTAAGGGGAGGCATACTGCCCAGCCGCATCTTAAGTTTGCATGGGGTACGCAGGGAATCTCCTGTGAGTCCTGTCCTGCGGCTAATTGAAGGTTGCACGTTAGTTGGGTTGCCACATGTCCGGTGTTGACCCGGACAGCCCAGTTTTATGAAGGGATGCCAAAGTCAAAACTGCCCAGTTTTCCAAATTAGGAGAACGTGGCAGGATTCCTATAATAGACATGGCTATTGGCTAATCACCGAGGACCACATCATAGCCTCTCCCCTGCCGTCACGGCTCTGCCCCAACACGTCACGGCTCCACTCCCGTTAAGTCACATCCCCACCGTCTGCCTGGAGTCAGATCGGGCAAAAGGTGGCAACCCTACAAATTTGTGCGATACGATGGTGGGGCGGCCTCTGGGTGCAAGTTATTCAATCTATGTTTTCCTGCTGCAAACACCTCATCCAAGCTGATGTCCCCTGATCTTTGTAAACTACTGTAGAAGGTTTAGGTTACTATGGCCACAAGACCTGGTGCAAGCTTTGCAAATTTAATTGTATTGCCTCAATAGACAATAAATATCCTATTTACAGAAATATGTGAAAAGATTAAAGCATAGAGAGAGAGTGTCAGAAAAGGCACAATTTTTTTCACCTTCCCCTTTAATAAATATTTTACCCTGGTAAACAGCAAATATAGTTTTAAATATTTGTTTTCACATTTATTATAACATATGAATAGTAAAAATGAAACATAACGAAAGTCACGTACCTATTTAAATCCCCATTTTTTGATTGCTTGAACTTTCCAGCTTGAGCAAAAATCAAGAAAAGCCAACATGAATTTCATTAATTCATGCTGATTTCGAAAAAAACTTGGTCATTTTTTACCAAACAGGCTTTGGTAGGCTTGGTAAAAATGACAGAAATTGCCAAGCTTTTTTGGCTCAAAAGGAAATGGAAATAATAATAATAATTAGGTCAGTGTTGGTGTGGGCCTCCTAATTCCCTCCAGAGAACCTGTAATTGAGGTCCTACTCATAACAGTTAGATGTAGACATTTATAAATGTTTCATGCAGACTACAGAAGAAATAAGAATGGACTGATGGGAATTATCCTTGGCTTGGGCCCACCTGGAGATTGTCTGGTAGTCTGGCGGCCCAATGCAACCCTGGATAGGAAAACTATGGATCTGGCAGTACTTCAATGGGTGGGTTCTTGCCTCCGCTGTACTTTTGGATAACTAGGTTTCTGGAGGATTTGGAGACCCTTCAGTACAAGGTGCAGTAACAGATTTGGGACTATGCTACATTTGGAAAGTATTGATGGGATGATTGGGATCTACAATTACATCTACTTCCTATTTTTATGTTGCTGTAGTCACGTTGCCGCTAGACAGTGGAATTAACTTATTCTTTACAGCTGTAGAATGAGATTTGGCTGAGCTGGGTCTTTGGCAACAACCCTGTTGACCAGATATTAGTTTAATTAGCAGGTCTAAGACATAATTTCACAAACCATCTTAATACACAATGTTATGTGATGATTTTTCAGGCTTTAAAGAAACACATTATTGATTCAAGCATCCTGTCCATTTTAGATGGTTTTACAACAGTGGATGCACTAGCATTCAAGATGATATAATGATCATATGCCTTATGTCTCAGGCAATTGGGACCAATATACATTTGCTAGATGTGTATCCACAATAACAAACAGGCCTAGCACTAATTCCTCATCATGATTGCAATGAGGGTGAAACTTCTCATGAAGAACTCCACAGTAATTATGAGCAGATGTTGCTGGACAAAGGCATTTACTCTAGGGTCCCAATCAAGTAAATTTAAACTGCTGCTAAGTGGCCATTGCAACAAGATAAGCATTGGCTACTTCCAGTTAGTATATATCAGAAACATTTAGGGGGTTATTTATCAAAGGTCGAATTTTAGAGTAATGTGAGTTTTTTTTAATAAATTCTATTTTTAATTGTATTCACAATTCGAATGGTATGTTATTTATGAAAATCGTTGAACGTCTAAAATTCGATGGAATAGCCCCCGACCTGAAAACTGGAATCGAATTTGAATCGAGATTTCCTCCGGAAAAAAAAACTTGGCTTTTGTCACAACAATTTATTTAGCAGCGTGGCAATTTATTTTGTTTCATTAATTTTTTTCTCCCATTGGGGCGTCAAACATAAATTTGGCTCATGCTGCTATTAACATCTTCAAATTGTTCAAGGGACCTCTGCCATTGACTTCTACATGAACTTGGCAAGTTTTAGGTGGCTGAATATTCAAAGTAGAACTGTTTCCACAGTCGAGCTGTGATTAATCTCACATTCGAATTCAAATTTGAATGCTGGTTGGTGCTTTTAAATTCGAATTTGTAAGTTTTGACCTATAAAAATGTTGAAAATTCGAATTCAAATTTACCATTAGAACCTTAGTAAATCCCTAAGATACAGCGTGTGTATCCTTGCTACCAATATTGTCTACGAAACACCACCAAGGAACCCAAATTGTTCCCTAGTTGATGCTAGCAGACACTAAAGGGTGAATTTTCGTTCACTCGTGCTTAGGTGAATTTGAATAGGATGGGTACATATAGGTCATATATATGTCTTTATTAGAGATCTTGGTGCAAATGCTTGAAGTGGCCACTTATTATTAAACATGTCCAAGTGAGCAAAATAAACACTCTAATGCCCTAGACATGAGCCCACCCTAAAACAAATGTGGCATGCCCCTCAAATGGTTCAAAAAAATATTAAAACAACAATATTTAACAGTTACAATTTTTAAAAACAATCCCACTTTAAAATATGAAAAAACGCCAGTGTTTTTTAAACATTTTTATGACTTTTCGCATACAGGATATGATGTCAGGATGATGTCGCTTCATCTTAGCGGTTCTGGCAAAAGGGGTAATGTAATGGAAAATTCGCACTTTAGTGAATTTGCAGAGTAACGAATGTAATGTAATGGAAAATTCGCCTGGCGAAAGGGCGAGAAACTTCACTAGCGATGTATTCTTTCACTAGCAATTTTCCTCTATGCCTGTTACTAAATTGGCGATGTCTCTGCGGATGGGATTTTGGGTGAATTGTCACTAGAGACAGCCACTACGCCCTTTAGTAAATTTGTCCCTTAGTTTGCATATATTGGCTAGGGATGTGGCAAACTGTTCGCCGGCGAACTTGTTCGCGCGAACTTCGACTGTTCGCGTCTGCCGCAAGTTCGCGAACGTCGCGCGACGTTCGCCAATAGGCGTTCGCGTCAAAATCGTTCGACCATTCGACCATTCGATCGGTAAGATCGAACGATTTTCGTTCGAAACGAACGATCGAAGCCATTGGATTGAATGAAATCATTTGATCCAATGGCTTCGATCGTTCGATTCGAACGGAAATCGTTCGATCGAACGATTAAAATCCTTTGATCGGCGTTCGCGAACACATAGTCGGCGGTTCGCTACATCCCTAATATTGGCTTAGTGGGATACTAATAAAAACATGGTTATTAATAATGAATAGTTTTGCAGTTTGTCTTTTCTAATTCAATCCTTTGTTTTACTTTGGATCCTTGGCAACTGCAAGGTGGTGTAGCAGCTGCTGAACGGATATTGTTACGGGAAACCTTTGTAGCGAACCCTCTGGACAATACACACATTCCATGAAATGCAGTGGTTTCATATGCATTTGTTGCACAATGAATGCACAGAAAATAATACTAATTTTAATGAGTGTAGACTAGATGTTCAGCCATTTATTGGGTGCAAATGGATACTTTGTGTTCAGTCTAACCAACACCCATACGCAGGTCCGGACTGAGAATTAAAATAGGCCCAGGCATTTCAGGTACACAGAGGCCCAATCAGCCCACACAGAGGCCCAAACAGTCTCCACCAGCCCACTAAATACTGACTTTCTATGGCACTTTATAGCAGCCCCTCTGGCATTTGCCAGAACCCACAGATTGCCAGTCCGGGCCTACCCATACGGTAGTGATTCCCAAACTGCCCCTTAATAAGACAAAGTACTTAGCTCAGGTCAAATGGTATGGACCCTCCTTAACTGGGCCAACATTATAGACGTAAATCCCAGAACAGTTTTAACCATGATGACGATAAGCCATGATGCATTTCCTGATCCACCCAAAGCCCCACCTATTTCAGTCAGTTCAATTCCCAGGACTGTCATGGACAATTTAAGTAAATGACTGTGCATATTCTGCTCATACAATTCCAATCATCTCATTCATCAATGAAATAACAGAGTTAGATTGCCTTATCTGCTTCCTACATTGTTTCCCATCCACCATATTATTCTCCTATCCTCTGTTGCTATTTCATTGCATTACTTTGGAAAGCATTTACTTTAAAGGAGTTGTTCACATTTTGATTAACTTTCAGTAGAAGGTGATATTCTGAGACAATTTGCAATTGGTTTTCATTTTTTATTATTTTAGTTTTTTTAGTTATTTAGCTCATTATTCAGCAGCTCTCTGGTTTTAAATTTCAGTTTTCAAAATCTAGTTGCTAGGGTCCAAGTTACCCTATCAACCAGGCATTGATTTGAATAAAAGACTGGAATTTGAATAGAAGAGGCCTGAAAAGAAAAATGAGTGATAAAAAAAAGTGTAAATGACAATTCATTTGTAGTCTTACAGAGCATTTACTTTTAGATGGGGTCAATGACCCCCATTTGAAAAGCAACATCATACTTAAAGTTAACACAAAGGTGGACAACCCCTGCAAGGACTATTGTTTAGTGTTTCAAAATAATTATTATTTCCTAGTTCTGTTCTGAGGAAACAAGCCTTGCTTGTTTTGCTTCACTATCACAACATTTGTTTCCATTTGTTTTATTATCTTGTTGTTTTTTCTTATGTAGGCTGCTAACTTAGTGTTTTTTGACAGTGTGAAATTTTAGATTAAGGACAGTGTCGGACTGGGAAATCAGGGACTCATGGTATATCCTGAGAGCATAGGCACACTCTGGTCCTTACTCAATCTCTTTATTCTCCTATTCGCTTTATTTTCTACACTAAAATCTATTCCTCTATCTATTTATCCTCTTTTTCCCATACAGATATAGGGAATGTTAATGAAATAGGCCAAGTGCATAGAAGCACTGACACCTTGGCCCACAAGAAGATTTCCTGGTGAGCCACTCTGACGCTGATTAAGGCTCTAAATGGATATAGTGATTATAATAAATATCAAAATCAAGGGAGGAAGCACAGATCTGGGGAGGCAGTCAGAGGGAATTAGTTGTTTGTCAGAACTGAGTCAGTAGCAGGAATAGAACATAAAGGCACCCATAAATTCTCAGACTCTTAGAGCCCTTTCAGCAGACAAAGGAAGATGGGGATCAGGCTATAGGACTCACTTCAGGATATCATCAGTAGACACAGGGCAATATATCCTGAAGATAAGTCTGCAGAACAGTTCTTACTATTAAGCAAATGATCAGGTCAGTGTCAGACTGGCCCACTTGCATACCAGGAAAACTCCCGGTGGACCCAGGTGTCAGTGGGCCCTCCTGCTTCTAACCATTTGGCCTATTTCATGGTCATTCCCTATTTCTTCATGGGAAAAATGCTTAGTAACAGAAGCATAGAGTAAGTAGATATATAAGACTAGGGGAATAAAGAGGTTGAGTGAGGAGTGGAGGAATACTAGTTTGGAAAGTGGGCCCATGGTCTAAGGTTTTTTGGTGGGCCAGTGGCATCCCAGACCGACACTGGATCAGGTCCATGGACAGCTAAATGTTTCCTGATCAAACATCTTGTGAAATTTGTCAGTCTCTCTGCTGCTCAGCTGTTTGATTCGATCGCAAGCTTCATGGTCTCAAAACAGCTGCATATAATGTTTGTGTGTAACTAGAAACACTGCACCAGGATAATTTGTATGTACATGCACACTATTTGTTTCAAGACTGTGGGAACAGGCTGGCAAGATGCGGATTCAATGAAGAAAACTTTGACCTATTAATCTAACAATTATGTAATGACTGTCTAACCATTTACTGCATAATTATACCCAATAAACCTGATCTAGCTTTAGCTGGCAAAATATCAGTCCCTTGGCTCTATTCAAAGTATCCTCATTAGAAAGTAAGACTTTGCTTAGCTAAACACTTTTGGAAGTGAGGAGGTAGCCGGTTTAAAGGGGTTGTTCACCTTCCAAACACTTTTTTCAGCTCACTTGTTTTCAGATTGCTTTCCAGAAATAAAGACTTTTTTCAATTACTTTCCATCAATTATTTTTTACCATTTTTCCAATGAACTCCAAATAAACCAAA
This sequence comes from Xenopus petersii, assembly GCA_038501925.1. Lineage (NCBI taxonomy): Eukaryota > Metazoa > Chordata > Amphibia > Anura > Pipidae > Xenopus > Xenopus petersii. Next base: position 23,089,775 of record CM076676.1, read on the forward strand.
TTTTTGGGTTTGAAGTTTTGTCCATTATCCGGAAAACTCCAGGTCCTGAGCATTCTGGATAACAGGTCCCATACCTGTATATATATATATATATATATATATATATATATATATATATATATATATATATATATATATATATATCTAATATAGCGGACTACTATTTTGCTTGACTTGCTGTGAGATCCCTAAAATTCTCGTCAGACTGTAATAGCAGCTGTCCTTTGTGTTTATGGTCACTGAAGGGGCTTCTCTATTGAAATCTATTATTTGGTTGAAGCAAGAAATATGGCAGCTTACATTAATATAACTGTAATGTATACAGGAAGAATGTTTTAGTTAGCTGTGTTGTTAATGGTCTGGTTATGGGACCTAATTGAAGCAGGGCATAACTACAGAGAAAGCAGACCCTGTGGCTGCATAGGGGCACCATAAGGCCCTAATTAATGAGAAATTTCTATATATATTGGTAAAACATTACATGTGGTGGGGGCCCTAAAATAAATTTGCCATGGGGCCCAGTAACATCTAGTTACACTACTAAATTGAAGAATATCAAATAACTGCCTCCTTTGACTTTTAACCCTCTCAACACAGCAGACTGCCTACTGTTCAGAAAATAATCAGGATATAAAGGGCAAAGCTGCTGTATTTCTTACACTAATTTCATGGATAAAGGATAAAAGTATAAAATCCAGCCAACCGCCATTATGCCATTCCTTACAAAGCATTACAAAGGTTGCCCTATTCAGCTGGAAATGGCTTTACTACTAAAATGGAGTGTTACAAGCAGATACGAACTAATAAAAGATCACGCTCCCATGCTGCCAGCAGGGCTGTGTTTGCTTTATTATTACACATTCAAGAATAATGTACAGGACATGGAATTCTATAAGGAACAGCAGGCAGTCTAGAGAGTTCTTTGTCCAGCCATATACATTTGGCTAATTGTTGCTTATACTGTACATCTGCTGCTAATGCAAAAGTGAGAATAATAACCAACATATTCCATCTGGCTTCCCTGATATCTTGATGCTTCCTTTGGGAAACTGATATGTGTATTTTATCAATAATTCATAATAACTTGTTCATTTTCAAGGGAGCTAAAGCTCAGTGGGTTCGATTTCACTTTAGAGGTATTAGCTAGGGTTAGGGACTCTTAAAGAAAGAACTACCCTCAATAAGAAAAGCCCCATCACCTACCCACATAGCATAGAAGACCAAAGACCCGGAAGATGGTGCCCATGAGCTCTGCTGTGCTACACTGCATAGATAAGTGAGCATGCTGTCCAAGGGCACTTTCTGGAATAATGCTCTATGAGGGTACGAAGCAGGGAGGGGGACTATCTAGGGTAGTATATGGGGATTTTCTTTTTGGGGGGTTAGTTCTCCTTTAAGCTGGCTATAAATGTGGTGGGCAGTATCAGGCCGATCCTTGATCATTTGGCCCTCGGGCCAATGATCGGGTCATAACTGCTGCTAATACAGACAGTTAGGACCACATCAAAGTGCAGATTCAGTCCTCAATCCTAAGGAAAACTCAAATCTGATGGATATCTGCCCTGGCAGGCCCATTGGCTGGTAACATACATGGGCCAATAGACTTGTCAACCAATATGGCTTCTGTATAAAAAAAATCGGAAACTGCCATGCTGTCTAAGCTTAAATTACATTAACCTAGTTATTCAAGCACAGAGTATTTATTCAAATCTGTGTCTCTGTATTAAATGAAATTCAAGAGCATATAATAAATACATGCATTCCCATTTGTCTTAGACAGTTTTCTAAATGTTTCATGGAATGCTTTGCAGAATGCCACAGCCACATTTTCTTTGAATACTTGCAATTTTTTTCTACCTGGTCACAAACCACCAAAATTCATTTAAATGCTAAACCTGCGGAATCTCTCTGCCGCATCTCTAGTTACTATGAGGACTGTAGCGCACAAAAATACTGAAGGTTTCTGCAGAATAAATAGAAATTACAGTTGTTGCTGTGTTGGTAATTAACATTAGCCTTGCCTGTGTGCTTAACCTGAAACACAAATGCTAAACTGCAAAGTCTGAGAATCCTTTCTAACTGAAATGACTAAAGCTTTCTGATAAATGGTTAACTCACACAGATTTTACAATTTTTCAATAAACACAACAGCAGATTTCCAATGTTGATCCAATGTTGATCTTTTTTTTAAATCTAGCCTTCCAGGATTAATATAAAACAGGCTTGTAGGCCCCTGGGGGGCCCAAGAACCTCTATCTATGCCTCTGTTCTTGGTGTATGTAAAATGAATGGATGTTTTAAAATGTGCAGCAACCTGTCACAGCTGCCTTGAACCTCCCTCTTTTGGCCAATGTTGCTGGAGAACAGGGACGTAACTACAGAGGAAGCAGACCCTGCGGCTGCAGGGGGGCCCAGGAGGTATAGGGGCCCCATGAGGCCCTAATTAATGAGCAATTTCAAAATATATTGGTAAAAAAGGGCAACTTGTGGTTATGTTGGGGGCCATAAAATGAATTTGCTATGGGGCCCAGTAACATCTAGTTACGCCACTGCTGGAGAAGGTTGTGGCAGGGGCGGGGGGCCCATAGGGGGCTTTGCGGTAGGGGCAGGGGGGTCAGAGGGGGGCCCCTGAGACAGCAGCCCTGGTGGGCCCTGGGCCCCCCAGTTCGATCCTGCCCTTGCAGTAGCATGACGCTTCAAAACTTTTTAGAATGATTATTTACTATGTCCAGCTGAAGCAATTTTTTCACCACTGGGGGAAGTTATGAATTATTATTAAACCACTGAGACATTAAGCAAGCGCACCAAGAAAATGATTCATGCAGTTCTGGATACTGTGGGTGTAGGATGACTTTGTTTCTTCTAAAAATAGTTTGGTAAATTCCCATGGTATCAGAGGGTTAAAAAAAGCCCCAATAGGCTTGACATATCTCATTTCCATTTTGGCAGAGGAAACTGATGAATTGTGGAGATGGAAACCTTTTTCAGACTCCTGAAAGAATTATTTCAGTATAAAGTTAACTGCATAATAAATTAATTTGGCCACACAGTCCTACTTATTCATAAAGCTGTTTGTTCTAGATATATGGACACAAGCAGGACCATTTGCGTTTTATCTTTACTTCCGTTATCTATTATATAATACACAAAAGCCAGGGGCCGTAACTACAGAGGAAGCAGACCCTGTGGCTGCAGGGGGGGGCAGGAGAGAAGAGGTGCCAATGAGGCACTAATTAATTAGCATAATATAGTTTGGTAGAATTTAGGAAGACAACTTACAATTTTTTTGTGGCCCTAAATTGAATTTGCTATAGGGCACTGACAAAACCCATGAATATTGTGTAACATTATTCTGATAATGGTGCTTAGTGATGTCATTTGTAAAATCTGGGCCCCCATTCAGTAGTTTGCAGACCCACAGAACCACTGCTTGTTCTAGATATATGGACACAAGCAGGACCATTTGCGTTTTATCTTTACTTCCGTTATCTATTATATACCGTATATACTCGAGTATAAGCCGTCCCGAGTATAAGCCGAGGTACCTAGCATGCTTGAGAAAGGGGCTCGCCCCGAAACGTTGCACGTCCGCACAAATAAACAAGCAAGGTGTCACCCTGCACTGCAATGTACCTTGTGTGCCAGCTTATCTTTACTGGAACCCTTCCCATCTGGGAGGTCATTAGATGACCTGGAAATGACACTTCCTGCTTCCTTTGTAGTATATTTATTTCCCCTAGGGCAAAAAGAACAAATCAGATTCATTTTGGTTTCACTGTCTGAACACACAATACAATATACAACTAATTGCGCTGATATCTCCTTCAAACTTCATTACAAACATTTTTTTATTACAGAGGTTATTCTGTACTTGCTGCACTGCAGTTAAATTGCCACCTTTTCTGGAAAAAAATATCGGCCTTCCTATATTCTTGCCATCTCTTCTTATTAATAATATTGGCATCAAGCATCATTTTTAACGGCCAGGCTGGTAAGATGCCGGCCAGGTGGCAACCCTAACTGCAGTGCTTGGGTTCTATGTTCAGTTCCTGAGAGGCACTATCTGCCTAAGTCTAGGCTGCCATCTAGGTGCTCAGTGTACTGCTTTGGCATCATTGCTATTGATAGGAAATAAAGATAAAAAACAGCCCAGTGTTTATTCCAGAGAAGGCGTCATCCCCAGGTGCTCTGGTTTCCTTCCACACTCCATATATATTAGTTATTAGCATTGTTTGACAGATTCATGCTTATACCATAAACATTCCTTTTTCTCTACCTCTGATCCTTGTTTTGGATATATGTCTAGACACCGTTATCTACCTGGGAAGAGCTGTGTCAGCTTCTTAATGCATTCTTTTACTTATACCCTGTATACCATGGAAAATGCTTTCCTTTGATAGAAAGAATTGCTCTTCATGATCCTCTTATTTTGGTAATACATGTTTTACAGTCTTAGAATTTACACAAATTCTATGAAATTAGGTAACATTTTGCATTATGCGTGGTATTTTTTTGTTAGCTGGTGAATTACCGGCACAGGCCGGTGTAATACTGTTCTGGGAGATTTTTTTTTTCTATTTCAAGCATCGAGTGTTTTGTACTGCCAAACAAAATCAGAATTGTTCCATTACAGTCTATGGAAAAGATGCTTTATGAGTAGGTGGGAATTAGTACTGCAAGCGACATTACTATCAATATGATGTTGCTACTGATATTCATTTTAAATGAAGTATCTGCTAAAAGTGTGTTTTCTGCAAGTGCAGAACAAACCTGTAAGAAGTGATACTTCACCTTTAACCATTTGTGTGCAGTTCATGACCACGACCTGTCCTGTGTTCACAAGTGAATGTAGATTTGGTCCTTTTATACCCCAATCCCTGGCAGTAGAAGGGTTAAATCAGAGGCCAAGAGCCAGGTTTGCAACTGTTAATACCGAACCCTGCTGGCACAGTACAAATGGCTGGGACGCCCTTTCTTGGCCCATATCTTGAGTATAGTCAGATTTGCCTAGTCAGGAATTTGAGGCAACACCCAAGCACAGTAATATTTCACTGAATATTAACCTCAGCTCTAAATCCCACAACCGTTCAGTTGGAGTTGTCTGCGCATTTATATCCAATGTGTGTCTTCCTGCCAAATCCTCCAGTTAAATGCAAGCTGGTGCGTGCCCCTGAATCCTGTAAATAGGTGAACTCTTACTCAGCTGTTTATTGTGCCTAAGGCTAAATCACCACTGTTGGCAAACAAGTGAGGAATAGTAGCATATACATAGTCACAAATAGCATTTTATTTTAATCAGAGCCTCATCAGCCCTCAATCACATAACATATATATATTATATACAGCAGAGTGATTGTTCACTTTTTTACATCATCTGACCCCAACCTTTCTTATGCTATTCTCCCAGTCCTACAATTCAGAAGCCATGTTCCAATGTATTGCAATAATGAGGTCCAACAACATCAAACAAGAAGCAAAATCTGCAATTCTACATTTATGGCTCTGAATTTAAGGATGTAAGTGGTTGCCAGTGGTTCTGAATATATGGTTGATTATGTTGTTTGTATTTTAAGTGTACCACCACAATGTTGATTATTGTACAAGCTTTCTTAAATGACTACCCATGAAGCAATCAACCTTACCATTCCTAACCAAGCAAGCTGTAGGATTCTGGGAGTATGGTGCATTCTTGGGTGTCTGACTATTGTACAACCACTGCCTACTATAAACTTCAACCCAGAGATAATGTCCCATTCCCTAGCTCTCTTTACTATACACACTTTGCCATGGTAAAAAATAACTGTATCACATATTAATAACATTGTAATATAGCATAATTTTTATTGGCTAGGCTGTTAAAATACCGCCCACACCGCAACCCTATATTGGAACTGCTGGTGATGCAGATAATTATGTAAACCCTGTTGTGAAACATGAGTATATTAAAACTTAAGTAGTTCCATGACAAAATATAAAGGCTGAGCGATCTCATACAACTCCAAGTCATATAACACAAATTACATCATTAAGCACTCATTATAACTGATGACATCACTTAGCACTATTTACACAGGAAATAATTCCCTGCACATTATTGTAAGAGAAAAGCTGTTGCTGTAGTTGAAACGTCCGTCTCCACAAATAAAATTAACTAAGTGTTTCTACCTAAGACCTGTGAGTGCAGACCTTTATTGCTTGTTGAATAGTAAAATATAAGGATACTATAAGTCAGTGTGGAGTTCCATGACCATATAAATGCACAAGGCCAAAGATCGATTGCTTTTATACAGGTCATGGAGCTTATGCCTTATGCCTAAGGACTGATTATAACTGATGACATCACTAAGCGTCTGTTTATAATTTTATTTTACTTTACAAAAGTACACCCTCTTGTAAATGATAAGGATATTATAAGTTACCGAGGAGTTTCATGACCATATAAAAACACAAGGCTGAAGGCTGAGTGTTTTTATACAGGTCATGGAACTCCGAGGTTATTTCAAATATCCTCATATTTTGCAACAGGGGGTACTTTATTAATTATAATACACAAGTTTTAGTGAGTCATATGGCACAAATTACATCACTACTCACCATTTATAACTGATGACATCAGTACTCACCGTTTATAAGGATATAATTTACAAGATATTCATGGCTTTTGTGTATTATAAAAATATATTTTGCAGGATTTTCATGGCTCTCGTATAATATAATGGAGACAATTCTCTCACACATCTCTTTATGGAAAGTGGGAATCCTCTGATCTCAGCCTGAGAGATTTGGTTTTTGGACAGGAATAAAACAGATATGTCAGTGGTAAATAAGCATCTCTATATAATCAGAAATAATTGACTGTTATTTTTCAAAACACAAACCAAGAAATCACTGTTTTGCAAGGCTGCATTTGTTTACATCATTCAAATCGTCTAGACCCGATTATAATTTCTCAATAGCATCTTGCTATGAGGAATGCTCCTGATTGAAGCTGATTGGCAAGTGAAGTATGTTTATCCTCCATTATTTCAGTCCATCACTTTCAGTAGGACCTGAACCGTTCAAGACCTGAGCCGTTCAAGGCTGCGGCACTTTCAAATTGACTTGAGAGAGTGAAAAAAAAGGTAAAAAAAAAAAATGTCTGGCATAGTAATTGCCTCTTTTTTCCATTCATTTAAATGAAGCAGAACTCATCTCCAGAGCTGAGAGATGACTTCACTGCACATTGAGCAGGAGTCATGGCGCCTCTCTTTATGTTGAAAGAATCTTTTTATCCTGTGTAGACTTTCAGACCTGCCAGTGTAAATGCTAAAAACCCACTCTGCCTGAATGTGTTCAAATAAACACAAGCCAGACGGCAGTCTTTTGTAAATAGGTTTCAAGCCTGTCAAATCTCTTTTTTTTTCTGACTCTGCACTGTAAAAGTTAGATTAAAATCTGGATCAGTGTGCAACACAGGGTCTAACGTGTGTGTGAGGTTTGTGCATAAAAAATTTTTTTGAAATATGCTTGAGCAAAACAAGATGACATGCATATTTTCTGTGAAATATTCTGGTCATACAGTAGGGCAAATCTAATATATCCAGTGGAGAAATTGGAATGACTCTCTAAAGGTGGCCATAGACATAAAAAATTACAATCTTTCCTGGAAAAGAACTTTCCAAGAAAGATTGTTCGTTTCAATATACACGTGTAGAGCTGAATCGTCAGATATACAGGTAGAAACAATAGAATTCTACCTGTATCACAAAAGAATTCTTCCTGACGATTCAGCACTCACAGTGGCCAATGTTTGGGTGATCAACATTTTTTCGCCTGGGCCGATCAATATCCAAGTCCTCTGCCGATATCGGTCAGTTCTTCTCCAACCATACACACACCAAATATCGTAATAAAAAAATGTGATTTGTATGATAATATCAGTGTGGCCACACAAACCAGGGTCACTTGTAAATGCCTCAACGTGAGTGCAGGACCAGGAGATAGAGATCCGAGAACCCATTCAGATCAGTTATTACTGATCTTAATGGGTCCTAGCCAGTACCACTTCTCCGAGGGTCTCTGCATGCCAAGGGTGTGACTATAAAGCAGGGGCCTGTAACCAGTGGCTCGTGGGCAACATGTTGCTCAACAACCCATTGGATATTACTCCCAGTGGCCTCAAAGCAGGTGCTTTTTTTTTAATTCCAGGCTTGGAGGCAAGTTTTGGTTCCATATAAACCAGGAGTACTGCCAAACAGAGCCTCTTGTAGGCTGCCAGTCAACATATAAACTACACAATAGCCACTCACAGTCCTTTTTGGCACCCCTGGAACAATTTTCATGCTTATGTTGCTCCCAGACTCTTTTTACATTTGAATGTGGCTCATGGGGGAAAAATGTTGGGGACCTTCGCTATAGAGGAAGTAGACCCTGCAACTGTTGGGGGGGGGGCTGTCAGGGCTGGAACTAGAGGTAGGCTTAGTAGGCAGCTGTCTAGGGCGTAGCTATGGGGGGGCAAAATTCCCCCCAAAAAATGATTGCACAATACAAGCCATTCCTGATTTACTTACCAAAAGCCTGTGGGTATGTTCCAAAAGAGAGTTGGTGAGGTTCTGGCAGAGTTCAACAACAGAAATTACTGAAATTAGGATTATTTTGATGGAGAAAGCATATCATTATGGCTGAGATTTATGAATGTGTGTGCTGGAATGCTGGAAAATACTTTTGAGGATTGGCCATGATTCTTTTAATGAAAAATTATTTTACAATGTTTAAAGGAAAACTTAGTTTTGGGCTTTTTTTCTGCATCATAGCTGTGCCATCTACCCTAAATATACAAGTTTGCATCATGTCTAATGTTGTGACTCCTGTTGTGACTTATGTGTTTATTGTTTTCATTTCTTTTTAACCAGCCATATTGGATAAGGTATTTCCTTGCTATAATGTTAGGAGCAATTAAATGTCAGGCTCTTTGGATAAAGACAATACAACAGAATTAACATGAAACAACATTTTGATTCAATAATAACTAATTATCTATGTAAGTAGTTCCATAATCTGAAAAGCATAATTTATGGTGCCCCTTTCTTCTGTGCAGGTAGATACCATACCCCGCCAGCCCTCTCCTATCCCTTCTAGCCTCAAGCTTGGTGCAACACAACAACATGACAACATAACATAACAGTACAGCATAAGCTACAACCTCCAGACTCCATCCATACACCCAAGAATCATTAAGTTAAAATATTGGCATTTCTGCAGAGGGGGGTTACCACCTATATATGAAAGGGTTAATCACTGACTGCTATGCAAATTAGAATTTGGAATATGTACTGAATGTCAGTGTTTATAAAAGGAATAATGTACACCCATTGTAAAAGTTGATGTTAAAAGTCCTCAAGGAGTTCCAGGGCCATCTATCTATCTTTCTATTTATCTATTTATCATGTATCATCTATCTATCATCTATCTATTTATCTATCTATCATCTATCTATCATCTATCGCTATCATCTATCTATCTATCTATCTATCTATCTATCTATCTATCTATCTATCTATCTATCATCTATCTATCTCAGTGATCCCCAACCAATAACTCATGAGCAACATGTTGCTCTCCAACCCATTGTATGTTGCTCTCAATCTCCTCAAAGCAGGGGCTTACTTTTGAATTCCAGACTTGTAGGCGAGTTTTAATTGCATAAAAATGACTCTGGAGCAGTGCAAACATTTTCCCATGCTACGTCATCACCTATGTGTCCTCACACCCGCTCAATATAATGTTTTGTTTTTTTTGGTTGTTCCTTTGTTTTAGGAAACAGGACAGGAGGAACTGAACTCGGGAAAAGACTGAAAGGAAGAAGATGAAATAATCCCAGAGTGCATGCAGACACTGAACTATTAAAAAACTCAGCAAGTGTTTTGCTGGACCCCAAACCTGTCCATACAGCAGCTTGTTCTGGGGCCAATATTTCCTTTGGAGAAGTGCCTATTTGATTTCACATATCCTTATCCTCTCCACCCTCACCTTACAAAAAAGCCTAAGGAAACAGCTTTATGCTATTGCTGCTAGTAATATAATAGAACGGCAATGCTTCCCCTTTCAGTGGAAAAAATTATGTTATAATCGCGGTGACGGCTTGTTTTTTGTCAGATAAAGCAAGCCTAACTAATACACATTGCTCAGCGTAAAGGCACCACATTTTACGTAGAAACAGGAGTCTGCTGAGTATGTAAGGTGGTTTGATGAAAAGCTGCTGTGAATAATTGGAGCATTAGGATATTTAGTAAAGAAGGCATGATGCTGAAAGCAGATTTGTCATCTTTAAACACATTAGGCAGTCCCTTGGTGGTACATACCCATTCCTTAATGGAATCTGAGCAGAATGAAGTGATTGAACATAAACCTTGGGGAAGAACCAATGAAAATCCAGTTCTTAACAATGAGGATGATGTTTTTAAAAGTCCTCAGGAAAGTGACTGTAACCAAACAACCCCTTGGGAATTCAATGACCAGGAACCAGTGGAAATTAGAAATGAGGTGCCTCGCTTGATCACTGATAGAGACACTTCAGATTCACCTGTGCCTCAATCCTCCAGTGCAGTTGCAGCTGAATCGATCAAAACATTGTATGAGTTTGTCCCCATTGCTAACAAGCCTGAAGAAGTGTACAAGTCAACCTGGAAGGCCGCGCCATCCCCCAAGCTAAAATTCACCTTTCAACAGCCGAAAAAGTCATGTAAGTTAACTTTATATCACACATCTACTTATTAACCTACCCATTACAAGGGGAAGGGGCTAATTATATTTTACTTATACCTGGAATTGTATTATATATATATATATATATATATATATATATATATATATATATGTATATATATATATATATATATATATGTATATATATATACATACAGGTATGGTATCGGATCGTTATGGGAAAATTCGCTTAGAAGCGTTTTGCTGGCAAAAGTACGCCAGCCTTCGTTTGCCGAGACAAAACTTTGCTTTTTGATAAATATGCACATTCGCTGTGAAATAATGTCTGGCGAAGTGTGGCTGAGTCTTCCGATGCAAAAATTCACCCTTTCGTAAATTTTCCCCATAGACTCCATTTTATCCAAATAATCCAAATTTTTTAAAAATGATTTCCTTTTTCTTCTCTGTAATAATAAAACAGTACCTTGTACACTTGTACCTTGTGTACTTACGGTATGATGATCCAAATTATGGAAAGATCCATTATCCAGAAAGCCCCAGGTCCCACGCATTCTGGATAACAGGTCCTGTATTCATATAATACACTACCCCTTTAAAATAGATTAGTTATCCCATGCTTTGTTCTGAAGCAGGAACCTACTGTTGCTCTGATGATAATGATGATGATGATGACGATGAATTTAATCTTCTAGGTGGGTGTTTTCATTTAAAATAAACTAACCATTGGATAACCACAGGTCATAATGAATATATATGTCAACTTAAAAATAATCCAATAATGATTCATTCTTGGCATTTTTCTTGCCTTTATACCTTTAAACGCTGAAGATAAAAGTACGGTATGTGACATGGAAATATTCACTACTGGGTCATTATCACACTGATGACATGGAGTTATTTGACATCTCTACTATCTTAAACAGATTTTAATTGGCCCGTTGGGAATTCAGAGCTGTGTTTTCGTGGCTGACATCAAGCAAGCAAAATGATATACAGTAACTTAATTTGCTGCTTTCTGCATGATACAGTATGTCAGAGCAAAGCAGCAGAGTCTATAAATCCTTGTTTTATGATGCTGAAATAACCCTGAATAGTTTATGAATCAAACTTTGCCATATTTCCTATTTGTTTCAGTGCAGTTTAATGATGAAAAACGCATATTTCAGTGTTTATTCAGCTTAACAGGCTTATGGTCATCTGTCTGCAATAAAAATAATGATTTGTTATGGTTACATATTTGGAGAGCCCAATTGTTTCTGCATCTGGAGCCCAGATATTTTGGTGGTTCATTTAGAATGTATCTTATTTATTTTATGCTTTTAATAGTAGAAATAGCTATGTCTTAAAGGCAACATTAAAGTGTGTGTGACTATGAAGATTTTCATTCATCCAGGTCATAGTATATCTAGTATAGGTCAATCTAAAAACAACTGGACTTGCTGAGTAATCAATGAAGACGTTTCACTACTCATCCGAGCAGCTTCTTCAGTTCAACTGACTGGTGTGGGAAGTTCTCGACATATAAACTCTTCCACTAATCCATTTACAATGGCACATTGTAACTCTTCAAAGAGGTGACATCTGAAGAAACTCACAGAGGTGTTGATTCTGTGTAGTTGTGATAGGATTATCCAATGTGTCATGCAACTCCTAGATTGACTAGGCAACTTTTAGATTGACCTATACTAGATATTAAAGTGTGTGTTTGTGATAGTCTTTTTTTAACCAAATGAAAATTAGGGGGTGATTTATTAAAGGTCGAAGGTCAGAGGTTTTTTTTTACCTCGAATGAACTCGAAATTCGATTCGAGTTTATAAATATTAATATACATAATTCGACTAAACTCAAATATTTTTATCCAAAAAAAACCTTGAATGTCAGGAAGGCTATTAACATGTTTAAATGGGTCACTGGACCTCTGCCATTGACTTCTACATGAACTCGCCGGGTTTTAGGTGGCGAATAGTTGAATTCAAGTTGTTCCCAGGGTCCAGGTATGATAAATCTTGAATTCAAGTTGGGATTATTCCCAACTCGAATTTGTGAGTTTTGACCAAAATCCAACTCGAAAGTTCAAATTTAAAATTCGAACCTTAATAAATCGGCCCCTTAGTCTTCATTATTTATTCGTTATAGTTTTTCAATCTTTGCCTGCCTCTTTCCAGTTTTAAAATGGGGTTCCCTGACAGCTAAAACAAAATCTATTGTTATGGGAGAGAACAGTGCTAGAATTTTTTTAGTTATTGCTACTTTCTATTGCCTACATTTCTATTAAGGGCACTCTACTATTCATAAGCCAGTCTCTACTTCAAACCACTGCTTGATTGCTAGGGTAAACTGGACTCTAGTAAAAAGATTACTGAAATACTGGAGAGCTGCTCAGGCAAAAAAACCCAGTGGGCCCAGGCGACCCAGACCCAATCCCCACCTGTCCTCCACCATTGATCCCTGCTGCCCTCTCTCAATCATGGCAAATGTAAATTTAAAGTGCTTGCATGCAGGGGGACTGGCAGTGGGTGAGTAGACGGGCATCAAGAGCTCCAGAGAGGGGTGCAAGGGCCCCTGGGTCAGAAGCCCCAGTGGGTCTTGCACATTCCAGTCTGACCCTGCTGCTGAATAATGATGATGGTGTACCAGTTATCTTCAGCAAAAAAAGTAACTACAGTACAAACGCATTAAACAAGCAATTATCTCTTTTATTACACTATAGATGCTTTTTTTATCCTAATTTTATTGACATTTAGTGGGCAAATTTATCAAAGTTGGACAAGACTTTTCCAATGACAAAAAAAAAAAATTATTGGGAAATTTTTCCATATTTTTTATTCTTTCTAGCATTTCTTCCTATGAATAAAATGAGAAAAATGTTGCTAAGATGCAAGACTTTCCCGCAGATTTGCATTACAATAACATTTACACACAGCATGAAAATGGTTTCATTACTTTTGACCTTGGACTACTGATTATGTTGAAGTTTTTGGCAGCAGGATAAAATGTGTTTTTACTGCATAAAGCTATAGAAAACTGGCAAGAACAAGGAAATGCTTTGACAAATGAACCAGATCTTTAAATTTTTCCATTATCGAGAAAAATGACAAACATTTTTTACAACATGGGGAAAAGTTTAACTAATGTCGGGAAACACTTTAATAAATGTAAAAAATATGATACCAGGCAGTGGGGCAATTGCTACATCTTATCAGGAAAAATAATATTCAACCTTTGATAAATCTGGCTCTTAGTGCAGTGCGGTATATAAAGTTTTAATTGGTTGCTAGGATCCCTCCTAACCTAGAAACCAAGCAGCAGTTTGAAGCGAGGCATGCAATAAAGCTAATAACTTAAAAATAATTATAAAACAATATTTCAAGAAGACCGGTTGTACGTACCCTTAGAATATCAATGTCTACCCTAAAACATAACCTTTTACATTTTCATTGCTTTGTGAATAGTACAAGTCTGACCAATTATAGTTGTCTCGCGTCTTATACATACTAGGGATTAATGGTGGGAGAATTTATTTGCCAGGTGCAAATTTATTTCCCGCGATTCGCGATAATTCGCCAGCAAAAATTCAACAGTGTCCGTTTTTTTGGACGTCAGCACATTTTTGCCAGCGTCCAAAAAATGGACGCCAGCATTAAAAACGAGACGCCGGCCTCGTTTTGCTAATTCTTCGCCGTTTCACAAATTTCGCTGGAAATTCGCGAATTTTTTGGCGAAGCAAAACGCCCAAAATTCGCCCAGGCTCCAGTTTACCCTAGCAATCAAACAGTGGATTGAATTAGAGACTGGCGTATGATTCTGCCTTTTTCAGCAGGATTTGGATTCGGCTGAATCCTTGTGCCTTGTGCCAAACTGAATCCAAATATGCATATGTTAATTACGGTCAGAAAGGGAAACCACATGACTTTTCATCACAAAACAAAGAAGTAAAAAATGTGCCCCCGCTTTTTCCTTACTGGCCCATAATTTGCATATGCAAATAAGGATTCAGTTTTGGTTCAGTATTCATCTGAATCTGTCAAGAATGATTTTAGGATTCAGCCGAATGGATTTGGTGAATCCCTACTATATACAGATTGTGACAAAGTCATTCTTAATTCTTATTCTTCTGTGTTTGTTTACTTTGTAACAGCGTTTTGGGGCTTTTATTGTACTCTGTCTCTCTCTTGTGCGGCGTCACTGGGCTGTGTCTGTCACTTCTGTCTCCAGACTTGGTTGTCACCACAGTGTGAATGGCATTCTTAGAAGGAAATGGGTCTGCTGTGTCAACACAAAGGGGAAGGGATTTGTAAGTCTAATCAATTCAAAATAAATTGTTCCTTTTAAAAAAGTTTTAGATTTTGTGAGTGATGAGTTGCCTTGAGACAAACAATAATATTGGGAAATAGGGGTCTTAAAGATGCTTTTTGAAAGCTGAATAAGAAGTTGTGTGTATGAGGTTTTTCAGTTTTGTTTTGCCTTGATGGTTATATCATAGACAAACAAGATATGAGTGGTTTGATCCTAACTTTGACATATGAAAAAGCCATAAGCACAGTCCCCTTGTATGGTGGTTACATGGCCCACACCAGAGGTCTAGATTTGGATTCAGGGTCTCCTTTGTGTTCAAACAATTGGTTGGGCCCCCTTAGCTTATAATATGGTAGTAATAGCCATTCTCCCCTAGGGGAGCCATCCCCCACATTCTGAGAACCACTGGTCTACACAACAGCATCTCCTCCTGACTGACTAACAAGTGTTCATGATTTGGTTTAACCGAATTTGCTGAACCCTGCTTGGAGCGTAATAATAGTTGCAAAATTTGCAGAAGTTCTAGTAACACCTAGTCCAATATTAACTGGACACCTTTTTGAAAGTAGTGGGTTATCAGCATCACCCTACATCCAGTTTCCCCAAGGCAGGTGGCTGTGTGTCACCTTACATACATCGCCCACTTTCTCAGCCCACATTGCATCCCTCACCAGAACATGCCACTTCTTTCTAAGAAACATTTCAGAAATACAACCCTTCCTCTGCCCATCCACTACTAAAAACTGGTACAGACCCTCATACTCTCCAGGATAGACTACTGTACTATAGTACTGGCTGATCTCCCTGAATCACATCTCCAACCACTGCACTCAACTCTTACTGCTGCTGCCAGTATAATCTCACCTGCATCTAAATCACTTTCCACCATCTTACTACTACAATGTCGCCTGTATTTAGTTCAAGTGGCATTTTGAATATAAAATACCCCTCCCCCATACACTCCTTCCTGGGTCTTGTGCTTGGCTCAGGACAATCTACTGACCATACAATTCACCAACACAGCAGAGTGTGTTGGTGTGTTTTCACTTATTACACCCACCTCTAGAATGCTCTACCGTCTTGCATGAGGAAAGCTCCAGCACTTTTCTTTAAGCTTTTCTAGAAGTCTTCCTCTGCAGCAACACACCTTTAACCTACGCACTTATAACCATTTTTTGTTTTGTTTCCTCTTCCTAATAGATTGTAAGCTCTTTGAGTCAGGGACCTTATCCCAACTGTGTATTGACAACCCTAAGCACTTTAACATATATTTATCTATTTCCTGTATCACTTATAAAAACCATACCCCCTGTTTGTGTTTACACTTAGTAAAGTTCTGCTTACAATTGTGGTGCTATATAAATTAATACATACAAGTTACTCAGAAACAGCGGTGGCAGTTTTTAGCATGTCTCCTTCAGTGTATAATACACCCCATGTTCCATACTCTAGATCCCCAACCAGTGGCTCGTGAGCAACATGTTGCTCACCAACCTCTTGGTTGTTGCTCCAAGTGGCCTCAAAACAGGTGATTATTTTGAATTCCAGGCTTGAAGGCAAGTTTTGGTTGCATAAAAACAAATGGTCTATCAAACAGAGCCTCCTTTAGACTGCCAATCCACATAGGGGCTACCAAATTCCCAATCACAGCCCTTGTTTGGCACCCCAAAACTTATTTTCAGGCTTGTGTTGCTCCCCAACTATTTTTAGAATTTAATGTGGCTCACATGTTAAAAAGGTTGGGTACTCCTGATTTAGGGGTATGAAATGTCTGATCAAAGTGTTTCTTACATACTGTAAATCATGGTCAGAGAAGACAAGGTTCCAGGGCAATTCAAGAATACAGGGACCCTCAGCATTCTCTTAGTTAGCTCCTAAAATCAATGTGTACATGTTCCCCTGACCATAGGGCAAATATACTTCTCTGACTAGCCCACAAAAAAGCCCTGCAAATATTATATCAGAAGACATTACATGAAAAAATTGGGACGCATAAGCCAGAAGGCATGATCCTAGGCCGTTTTGGTAAAAAATACATACACATAATCATAGCCTGGCCTAGGGGTAGGCAACCGAGGTAGATGCCTAGGGTGCAAGAGGATGGGGTGAGCAACCAGCAGATCTAGCCAGCAGCAGGGAGAAGGTTAGCAGGTAACTGGAAGGGTAGGAGGGGTTTGGGGTCAAGCAAGCAACCAGCAGGATGCATGGTGAGGTTGGTATGGACAGGTGCCAATAAAACCTGGCCCGGCACTGAACATAGTAAACAAGATTATAAAGGGTTTGCAGTGGAGTGAAGGAAGAAGTATTATATGTAAAGCTAGATACATATATATACAGTATGTTTTAGTTTATTTAAAGGAGAGTGGTGCTAATAGGACAGGTTTCTTTGTTGTCTGTAGACTTTGCAGCAATGCCATTTTCCATGGATTATATTCTCAGCTAGTAATTATTTCTTAAATGCTCCAACTAGCGGCACACTGTAGAATCTATTATTAAATGATTATGAGGTGAGTAAAAATGTTGAATAAAAGGTAGTACACGGTTACAACTCATTAAAGGGTTTTACATTTAGCGGTGTCTGGTCATCCTGAGATTCCTGAGGAAGGGAGATTCCTCCCATCTTGAAACATTGATTTTGTGTTTTTACTGCCACTGGCTCACAATGTATGTGAGTGTCATTCCTATTGTTATTTAAGATATTTAAGATGTCCACCTGAACCTCACAGTCTGATAAATTTATGGAGTTAGTCCTGTCGGCAGTTGAACAAGATTTAATAGCAAACATTCACACAAAGTTATGGAGAAAAAGAAAGTGAGGACCCGCACATGTTAAAAAAGCAAGTCATTATGCTCAGACAGATGTTATAGCCTGATATAATATAGACAACATCTGTACATACATAGCTTATTTATAAAGACTAGAACTCTTCATGTTTAATAAAGGAAAAAACATTAGACTGAAATATTCTTTCTCAGATACAGATGGAACAATGCTTTCCTCCAAAATTACTCCTTCGTTTGGCTTCCTGTACAGTTTATCCCCCACCTGCAGGAAAAAAAAGTTATCATTTTGGAAATCTTGGCACAGAATATGAGAAAACCTTCTTTGTAGACTTGCTCCTTAGTGTAAGTGAAGCAAGTCAGATGCCTCGGCATCTGGGGGATTTTCGAGGTAATTATGCAAGTAATTACTCTGCTGTTAAAGTGGAATTTCTTTTGCAATAAACACAGGTACGTAATGGTTTGGCAAGAGAGGCTGGTAATTTTATAGCCAAGAAGGCATGTAACTTTCCCTCAATGTGGCCTAAGAAAATATTTGTAATTTGGGGGTTTATATGGAAGCCCTCAGCACCACTGGCCAATTTGAGTAGGGCAAACCCCTAGTCTACCTATGAATTCCCAGAATTTTTTTTGTAGCCTTAGTTATTATTATTAACGAGGCAGCAGACCCAGTGCTGCCTCCACTCTAGCTTACTTCACCTGCACTAGGGCAAGGGGGTGCAGGGATGTCTATGAAATAATACAATAAAGGGTTATCGTTACAAGATACAACCAAAAACTGAATGCATAGCTGCAAGAATGTTGGTGCTTTTGCTATGCCAATAAAACAGCAAGCCCACCACTGACGTGTAATGTGACCACTAAAGGTTTTGAACCTCTTCAGCATTCCCACTGATTTATGACAAAGAGATCACACAGGTCACCTAGTGATATATTTAGGTGCAAAAAATGTGTGTGAGATCTGAGTGGACAAAAAAATGCTGTGTGTAAACTGTAATCTTGGTCAAAGTTCAGGACACATTAGTGGCGCCCATGGGTGTTAAATTTCAGAATAAATGCTATAAAGAAATGTAAACTTGGGACATTGGTTTCCTGGGCAGATGGCATAATACCAGACAAAAGACCAAGTGAAATAAAACTGGAAAGACTTACTGGCAATAACGCCTTAGCTCAAACTAGAGTTGTAGACAGTCTGGTTAATGAGAGCCTTCACAGAATCTAAAATAATCCACTCCATTGGTTAGAGCAGAGACAGCAGACTCATGAAGGCAATAGGGGCCTCAGCCAGCCAAACATGGCATACATAGAACTTTCCATAGCATGATCAACTCCATAGGTAGTCTCATGGACTGTAATAAACAATTCAACAGAAAAATCTGAGGATTTTGTGGCCCTTTAAGACACTAAGCAATTGTACAAAGAAGCACAATAAACTGCAATGAACCATCCTTGAGAGTTTATAATCTAAGCCAACCAGTGGCTCATGTTCAACACCAACCTCTTGGATGTTGCTCCCAGAGACCTCAAAGCAGGTGCTTATTTTCAAATTCCAGGCTTGGAGACAAGTTTAGGTTGCATAAAAAACAAGTGTACTGCAAAACAGAGCCTCCTGTAGACTGACAGTACACATTCCTTTTTTCATGCTTGTGTTGCTTTCCAACTTTTTTTTATATTTGAATGTGGCTCACTGGTTTAAAAGGCTGGGGATCCTTTATCTAGATGAGAACAGTAGGGACAGTAGACTAGGCATGAGCCCATGGGGATTCCCGTTATTTCCAAATCCTGTGCATCCTGCAACAGAGGATGGTTCCACTCAATGTGGATTTGCTTATGGAGGAAAAGAGTCGAGCTGAAAATTCAGCACCTGTGTCTTGGAATGCTATCAGGAACCCAGCTGACCTTATATTTTATTTGTGTATTTAAGACATTACCGTGCAAATTCAGGTCTCCGTGAAGAACAGTCCCCACACTACTCTATTCCAATGCACCTCTGATGACTGCCCTGTCATAGCCCACAAATCATGTTTTAAAATTGTATGATGATACTGGAAGCATGTACAGCTATTCAATTTATTTAATTTCATACGATACTGGAAGCTTGCATTCTGAGATGGACTCAGCAACCAAGCTCAGGCATAGTTAGTTGTGTGTGTGTGGTTGTTCCTTGTTGTGCAGCACAGAAGAGAAAAAAAGGAAATGCAATGCCCTTTTCTCCATGAAGAATGCATGAGCAATGCTTTTCATACTTTGACATGGTGCTTTGTATGGGGAGGAATGCTTGGCAGCCTCTTCCCTGTATGCTCAGCTGGTTCTACAGCCTTTTGAAGCAGCTCTTTATGTCACATGGAGCAATGGTGTCATATGAGTGATGATTTATTTTCCCCTTTCAGTATTAAGCACACGCTTATATTATTACCAGGGTTTGGCATCACTAAGAGGCATTCTGAAAGTTTACACCATTCAAAAGCTTTATGGAGGGGTAATCTCAATAAATGACAAGGGTTTGCACTATTGAGGGGTAATTATTAGTTGGCAGCATATTGTTCTGTACAAGTTTAGATTCTGCTTAGCCATGCACTGCTACCATCAAGAATATAGCTGGAGATAACCAACTTGCCAGTCATTAGTCTTTAAAGGGCACCATGGGAAATCCCTTTTTTATTTTCAGCAATATTATTATTGAATTAAGGACCACATTACATGTAGGAAGCAAAATGAACCACCAGGCCACCATACGAGAGCTGCAATTAACTATATTGTGAGAGGTGTATACTTGTGACCTAGATCTTTTATACACCTACTGTATGTAAGGCAAAAGTGAGTTTGTAGAGGTCATAGTCTGCTCTATACATGACTGACTGAGAGTTAAAAATAGTTCTAAGTCCTTCAACTTCAGCTGTTTCAACATACAGAAGCAACAAAAACAAGCAAAATAAATTAAACTGGGGCCCAAAGGCGAATGCTTGAATCAAACTGGAATTCCAGTCAATTTATGATAAGAACGTGTCAAGTCAAACATCACCTGTTGTGCTATAAAGTAAGTTTTGATGCCACGTGGTGTAACAATTCCACTCACATGGCTTTTGTGTGGCAAGGGTCACTTTGATTTCTCAGTCTCAATCACACAAGACTGCACCACCACCATTCTCCTGCATGTTATCAAGGGATAAAGCAATATGGGATCTGTGATCCATAAACATGAGAGATGGATTCTTAAAGCAACATTACCAGGGCCAGATTTATATTGTGAGTGCCCCTATTAAAGGAACCAACTGGAAGAGTAAGATTCTCTTTTTAAAAAGTGGATATAAAAGAGAGATATAGTTTTAATTTTACAGCACACGTTTGGCTTTTAGAGAATGATTTGATGACTATTTCACGTAACCTTCCAATGACACTGCAGCCTGTTCATTGTTTAAGAGACAGCTCACTGAAATACCATGTGATATACACATAATGTACTTCCAGGGGGTTTCCAGTAAGTCACTGGTTGAATACAGTATTGATACAGACTTAACATAGGAAATATCTGCGGCATCAGATTTCTCGTGGCTTCTACAAATGTTGCATGCACCCAGCAAGGGATGGATACATGGCAGAAGGAATGAAGATGGGGCTCAGTGCTCCGCTATAGTAACCCATACAGGTGCATTTCTTAGGAAGTGGAGCGCCCGCATAGTGTAAAAAGTACGTTTTATCAGTCACTGGAGGTGCATAAGAAACTGGCACCCAGCAATGATTTTGGTCTTTCTTCTGCTTTAAAACGGGTGTCCACAAATCCGTACTTTTATATGTTAAAATGAAATATAACTAATATAAATTTGACCCCGAGATTTAATTTGCATAATTAGAATTTACTTGGCAATAATTTACTTTGACCCCAAACACAAGTGCAAGAGCACATAGGCCCTTAGTGCTCATTTATAAAGTTCTTGCCTCGGGCCTCTGGAAATCCAGCACTAGCTGCAAGGCGGAATGCTGGAGCTTGTCCCTTTCCGGCTGCAATTTAAGGTCTTCTAAACTTATGGGATGATGATATGTCAGCAGGAAAAGACAAGACATTAAGGGTTCCAGGAGGACCCTTGGAGTCTGCTGCTTGTGTTATTATTAGAAATGTGTCATTCATGGAAATAGGTCCAGTAACAGAAATACTAAATGTCTGATCTCTGTCATTAAAGGGGATTGCTACCCAAAAACTTTTCCATAATGAAAGAAAATGTAATGCTAAACAATTTTCCAACATCAGTTTTTCCTGGTGTCTCGCCGGCCCAGTCATTCCAAAGTTACAATAATTTTTAAACTTATTTGGAAATGCAATTAAAATCTGATGACACAAGAGAAGAAACTGCT
The DNA here is from genome assembly GCA_038501925.1 of Xenopus petersii. Taxonomy (NCBI): domain Eukaryota; kingdom Metazoa; phylum Chordata; class Amphibia; order Anura; family Pipidae; genus Xenopus; species Xenopus petersii. Next base: position 23,111,907 of record CM076676.1, read on the forward strand.
TCCTGGTCTGTAGATCAGGTTCATTGAGCTACATTGTTTCAAGAGTCAGAAGTACAGGGGCTATAAACTGTTTTAACCATGCCATAAACTGTTTTAGCCATGCAAGTTGAAGGCCCTTGGTGCTGAGTTAGTAGACTGCAGTTTGTTATGCACCATTCATGCCTTGCAAGTTAGCAACGCTGAGTCAGTTGATTGCTGTGGGGCTGTGCAGCATAAGAGTAGGAATTGTGTTTCACTGAACTACATCTGCTATACACAATCCTGGTAATATATCCTATAATCTGATATGTCAGTAAGCTGATTCAGGAAGCCTGTAACATTCCCTACGCAAGGAGGCTTTGCCTTTAATCAGAGGTGCATGCAGGTGAGTCTCAGGGTGACACGACAGAGGGAGGGAATGGGCAAAATATAAACAAACTTGCATTTCATATTGTATCAGCACGAGCAACTGGGGCGACTGCAACCCCCACACAACACTCAGCACCAAGAGGAATTAAATGAGAAGCAGGGAAAATGCAATACGTACAGGATTTACTGTGCCACGAACCGTGCTGCAACAAAAAGAACTGGATGTTTCAAAATTCCAGGCTATTTCTTTAATAGAACTTTAATCAAAGACAAAGACTCTCATTGTTTCCATAGCACCGCGATATCTACAATATTTAATGGAGCATAAACTATAATTAAAGAATCGAAAGATAAGTAACACAAGGTAACAATAACATTATAAATGTAGCCGAACAGTGTTACCCCCATTTGAAACCTAGATAAAGGCTGAAGGTGATGGCAAATAATTCATACTTTTTTTTTAATTGAAAAATAAAGACCAATTGAAAAATTTCTAAGATTAGGACATTCTATGGCACAGGGGTAAGCAATGCAAAAAAAAGGTCCAAATTATTGTTAAACTGTCCAGTGTTACTGAAACTAAATCTGAAATGGAGCAAAACAAAATGCAGAACTGTTTAACTCTGTTAAGAAAATAAATAGAGGAGTTTATGCAGTCATACTCAATAAGAATGTGGATATATGCTGTCAGTGAGAACGATGCATGGGTCCAAAAGCACTTAGCAAAATGTATAATAAAGAACATGTATAGTAGCTCACTTCAAGCATTTATTCACAGTGGCGTAACTACTGGGGGAGCAGGGGGTGCGATTGGGCCAGGGCCCGCACCCCCTCAGGGCCCCCCGGCAGCTCGCGTGCCACTCTGTTCTGCGGCCGTTTCCGGCTGTACGGAGGGGGGCGGGGCCCGGCTGCACATCCCGCGCCAGGGCCCGTCCCCCTCTAGTTACGTCTCTGTTTATTCAGCAAAATTACCAAAGCAACTAGATATGGCATTATAATATAATTCTAATGTGATAACATTAGCTCATATCATACCACAAAGCAGTTTCTCCCCCCTGTCTGCATACCTCATGTCAGCCATTCCCTCCTGACATGTTTCACGCCATTGAGAACTTCATCAATGATGGTGCCCACTGGTGATATGAGCTAATGATTTCACCTTGATTTTTACTAAATTTACTAAAGGCTGAAGTGGCCATTGCTAGCAAAACTTCGTCAGAAATCCCATTCGCAGTCATAGAGGACAATTCGAGAAAAGAGACCGTCGCTAGCGCAGTTTTGGGCCCTTTCGCCAGGAACTTTTTCACTCAGCTGAACAATTGTTACTCCGCAAAAATTCACTTGAGTACAGAATTTACAGAACGTGACCTCTTTCGCCAGAGTTTCCTTCGCCAGCCTAGACCTGGCGAACTGATATGAGATGAAGCTACATCCTCCTCAATCTTATGTCAGTGACATCATATCCTGTATTCCGAAGAGTTGCAAAAGTTTTTAAAAATGCTGGTGTTTTTTTCATATTTTCAAGCAGGATTGTCTTTAAAAGTTGTAACTATTAGAAATGTTTATTTTAAAAAAAATTCCAACCAATTGAGGGGCATGGCACATTTGTTTTAGGGTGGGCTCATGTCTAGGGCATTAGAGGAACTCTTTTGTCTTTATTTTGATTTCTTGACCACTTCCAGCATTTGCACCAATATCACGAATAAAGACATATATAAGACCGATATGAACACTCTCTATTCAAATTGACCTAAGCATAAGTATACTAACGAAGTTTTGCTAGGCAGAAAAGAACATTGGTGAAAGTTTGCTATGAAATGCTTGCGCTGAAGAATTAACTCTAGCAAAGTGTTTGGCTGCAGAGACGCAACTTTGCATATTATTGAATGAGCATAGTCTTAGCGAATTTGTGCCTGGAGAAGTGGCACGGAGTCTGCAAGCCTTCACAGACGAACATTCGCCCTTTACTGAATTTTTCCCATTGTAGTATCTGATTGCTGTGGTTGATTTTGCATGAATAAATGCTTGAAGTGAGCCACTGTGCACATTATTTATTTTAGATTTTGCTGAGAGTTTATGCAATCACTGTCCCTTTAAGGAAGAAAAAAAGCTGATGAGACGCTCTGACAAAAAGAAAGTAGGAGAAAAGCAGTGGATTGGGCAATGACCAGAAACAGACTAAAATGGGGAGAGTTTATACTGAACTTGGGAAATAAAGGAAAGTACTGGGCAAGTGAGAAGGAAATAAAGCACATGAGGCAGTTAATTTAGGAACAGAGCAAAACTGATAGAGTAATAGGGCAGAGTGAGAGAGAGAAGGGGAGAAAGCCGTGCGTCAGCAGCCAGCCCTGACCAGTGGGCAGAGTGCAGCTATTTTGACAGACACAGCCAGTTGCAGTGCTTGTAGTGGACACCCAATCCGCCTGAGCCATAGCAGAGGAGGGGAATGCTGTGGAAATGAACAAACTCCGGTCCCACAAGCACAAACCTGACTAGGAGACTGACTCAGCCACAGGACACCCACTACTAAAAGGTGAGGCTAGTGCTGCAAAAAGTGGTGACTGGGCATAGGGTTTAACCCCATCTGGGTCTGTTCTGGCAGAGAAAGGGTTGATTTCAAGCAAGTGCATTAATGCTTGCCCCTAAGAGATGGGGACATTACTGCCTGTACCATTCTGAAGCCAGATGATGGAGGCTAATCGATCTGTAGAGATGACACATTGAATGAATGCATGCCGGACCATTTGTAATTTAAAACTCGGAACAACCTATGCACAGAATAGTAAGTAAGTTGATGCTGGGGGGGACTTTAGAAACAGTATTTAAATACAAAAAAAGTAAAAACGGCAATTCTCCAGCTGATGTAGAACTACAACTCCCAGAAGCCCCTGCTGAAAGGTGGAAAGTGGGTGCAGGGAGTTTATATTTAATAGGTAGAGGGCTGCATGTTACTCAGAACAGAGTGTGTGCGACGGGAGCTTTCGTTTCACCTCATTCAGTCACAGGGTTTTCATTTCAGTGAATTTTTGTGGTTAAAGCCAGAATAGGAGTATTTATGTCTGTCTAACTTTTTCCACTTCTAAGGGAACAATTTGTAAACCACTCTATCCATCAGAGGCTGTACTAATATACAGGTTCTAGATATTAAGCAGTCTAGAGGGGATTATGTACCCCCAGACTGTATAATATAAGGATATTAGAAGTCACCAATACATATAGCCAGAGCATTTGTGAATTTAGACAAATGATGGAACACTTTTCATCGTAGGTTCCTGAGAGTCTAAGAGACTGGCCTAAAGGGCCCAAAGTCATTTATATGGGACCATCCAGAAGGCCATGTATGAGGCAAGACATGCCTAATGGACATCAAGGAAAGAGGGAGAATCTTTTTGTGTGTAGGCTAACAGAAGGTGTTCCATTGAATAACTTGAAGAGTTATAGCGGATAACTTGGACAGATTTCTAGATATAGCATCCAACCCTCCCCCTTTGCCGTATTGGGTAAAGACTTGAATGATTACCCACCAAAAAAGTTGTAGAAGAAGTTTCAGGCCGGGTGCCCTCACTCTTGCAAACTGGCATCACCCATAAAACTGGCCTAAGTATATTCTATTTAATTTGATTCTGCCTAACCTGGATAATATCACCTGATAACCTTACTGTGGAATAAGGTTCTCTCAAGGATTTAATCCAGAATTCTGCAGTGTGTATGAGGTGACAATGAAAATATCTGTGGCTGGTTTAGATTAGTATTAGATTAGATTAGTATTAGTATTTAACCCCCCCCTTCCATTTAGTGTTACTGTTTTCATGTGGTTAAAATGATAGTTGTTGCACTAAAAGCAGAGAAATTGTACTTATATCAGTCAAAGCAATAGGTTGTGCTGCTCCTCTGATTAACCCTTTCCTTGCTGAGGGGCAGGTTGCCATGTAAACATTGTCATGGCATAGATCAAAGAACTGAGTGCAAAAGCAGAATCTATGGTGCCGACAATGTGCACATTTAGGGCAGAGACACACGTATAGAGTCGGGGAGATTTAGTCGCCCGACGACAATTCACCTCTTCTACGGGCGACTAATCTCTCCGAACTGCCTTCCTGCCGGCTAGAATCGAAATGGCTGGCAGGATGGCATTTGGAGCGTTTCGTTTTCAGAAGTCGTCTGACGTTGCCTCACGAGGAAACATCTGGTGACTTCAGAAAACAAAGCAAATTGAGTGCCATCCCGCCGGCTATGTAGATTCTAGCTGGCGGGAAGGCATTGCGGGGAGATTAGTCACCCGAAGAAAAGGCGATTGTTTGATTTTTTTTCGAGGGTAGCTTTACTAAAAACTTGAAATTTCAGGTTAAAAAGAAACTCAGTTTTTTTTTTTGATTTATTATGCCCCAAAGCTGCTAGAAGCTCAAATCTGAAAATACTCCAGCTAAAACCTGTTGAGGTCATGTAGAAGTCAATGGCAGAGATCCCTTGAACCATTTGAAGATGTTTTTTTCCTTCAATATTTTCGAGGTATTCATGTTTTTCCCCCCCGATTGCATTCAACTGAGTTGAATTAAGCAAACATTCAAGTTGTGAATTTATTCGAGGTAGAAAAAATCTCACAAACTTGACCTTTGATAAATAATCCCCTAAATGTATAGATCCTATGTCCCATGTCACTAAAAGGCTTAATTGGGTCAGCACATGACATTCAACCACAACGATGTCCTGTTAGGGGGTGGGGTCTCTTTATTTACAAAAAAGGAATTTGTCCTTGGCAGGGGAGACCTAATTACCCAGCTTTAGCTATACCTCTTATAATCTGGAATTCAGTACACTCTTTAACCTTTGGGGTTTCACACGAGGAGTTACAAAGCTGTCAGAAAAGCACACAGGGCATTTTTATACTGCAGAAAAACAAAGTAATTTATAGGCTTCCCAGGTATAAAAGCTGCATTCTGCAGCAACATGTTAAAAGAAACACCAGAAGCGATCCTAAGCTGGCCATAGATGCACAGATCCAATCATACGAATCGAGGATTCGTTAGATTTTCGGACTGTGTGTGGCCGACATCTATCGTTTGGTCGATCGGACAGGTTTGATTTTGACCCGACCAATCCCGTTGGAGCCCTTTGCACATCGTAATCGGATCGTTAGGCCATAAGGCCGAACGTTCAGATTACCCCCAATATAGCCATGCTCGTTAATGGCATATCGGGGAAAGATCCGCTCGTTTGGCGATGGCGCTAAACAAGCGGATCTTTGCGTCTATGGCCACCTTAACGCTTATCCGTACAGAACATACCTAGTTATGGCACTTTTGGTGCACCTTGTGAGCACAAAATTCAGGCACCAAATTTTATGCTGACAAAATAAATTTTGCAATACAAATACATTCCACGTTCACAACGTTTTGTTAGCTCACAATTAATTGTAAAAAAATATCCTATAATTAAAGAACTCTGTGAACAAAGAAACTTTCACAAAATTCATAATGTCCTTACAAAATTAATTTTGTCAAGACTTGATATAAAGCATAAAGTTAGCATTTGTTGGTACAGGTATGGGATCGGTTAACATCCATCTCCCATAGACTCCATTTTATCTAAATAATCATATTTTTAAAAATGATTTCCTGTTTCTCTGTTAAATAAAAAACAGTACCTTTTACAGTACTTGATCCAAACTAAGATTTAATTAATCCTGATTGGAAGCAAAACCAGCCTATTGGGTTTATTTAAGGTTTATATTCTTTTTTAGTAGACTTAGGGGTTATTAAACCAAGTTCAACCAAACTCCCACCCACAATGTTATGTTATTTATCAATAAAATAACTTGAAAAAATTGGTGCAGGAAGAAAACTCATTAAAACAGTGATTTAATCATCAGATTTAATGCGGAATCGTCTGATTTTTTCATGTTGTCGCAAGAAAATTTCAGAATCTTTTAGCTTATCGGACAAAACCCAGCACAGATCACGATATCTTCAAATTAGAAAAGGGGCATCTGCCTTTGAAATCCAAATTATGGAAATATCCTTTATCCAGAAAACCCCAGGTGGCAAGCTTTCTGGATAACAGGTCCCTTACCTGTACAAAGCCCACCACTTCATTTTATGCCTATACATTAGGGCTCATGTACAATTGGCAGACCAGGTTACAAAGATAAAAAGGATGGAAAGGCGGCACTCCAGTAAAGTTGTTCTGGGAGTTGTTCCCAAAATGCGTCAGTTGATGTTGGTTTGTGACCTGTTTCAATAAACCACCTTCTTCTTTTTACTGGAGTGCTGCCTTTCCATCCTTTTGCACAATTCATTACAGTGGGAACGCTGATGGCTGAGCACCCAGTTCATCAAAATGGAGCTACACTAAATTGAGCATACAGGGGGTGAGTCTAGAGCGGCCAAACCCCTTTTTTTCTACAAAGATAAAAAGCCTCACTGTGTTTAGTGCACCCTGATCCATGGTGGGCATTTGTGGATGTAGATATCTGTGCTCCAGAATCCACCTTGTGAGCCTGTGCTTCTACGCTGAACACATCACAGTCTACATGTATTAATGAGGGGGCAAACTGGGAGACATGACCAGTTCCCCCAAACATGCAAAATTGGAAATTAGGAAGCATCGGTGGGAACATGCAAAGGAACACAATGTACTTACAGTACAGCATTATGGACAGGAATGCCTTGTGCCTGCCAGCGCTGTGCAACTTGCAAGGGTTACTTAATGCAATGCCCCAGTCAAAAGTCCTGTGTGTTCAAAAATGTGTCATAAACCTAACAGGAACTATGTAGCTAAAGCATCAGCGAATTCTTCGTTTGTGCATCTACCCTGCAGCAACATAGACTGCAAAGCCTATGAATTTGTGACAATGTACACTAAATCCCTGGCAAATCATGAAAGACTTTCCAAGAAATTGTTTGTATCTGCTCCAGTTGATTGGCTACATAGTTGGCTCTTGCTGCTACAAAATTGCGCTTATGAACCAAGCTTTTCGCTGAGTCAATCTCTGTCCCCTGTCATTTAATCTGCTATTAGATAAAGCTCATTACCTTGATTACACTTCATCAACGACATTGAGCAGGACATAAGTACATATCTGTAAATGCTACCTTATACATGCACAATCATTCTCATTGTTTTACTTGTCCTTTATCCTAAATAACGAGCAACTACAGATGAGAGGAGTGTCAGTCAGGTTTAATACTTGAATGGAATGAGCCACACACATCAGATGTTTGAATTCCAAATAGGCAAATGGCAACTGTAGGGTTATAGTTGTGCTTGACTAGGAGCAGTGATGTTTTCAAAATGGCATAAATGGTTATTTGCCATCTGTAATAACCATATGCTTGCTTTTGTGTATAGGTCAGCAAATTGCAAGGTGAATTCTAATAGAAATACATTTTAAAGTAGGGGAATAGGTGGACAGTAATAAAGGCTTAAGGCATTTGTGGTCAGACTTAGAACTCAGTCAAGAGCAAACAGGAATTCTATCCCCAAGTCTCACCCTAAATATACTCCCTTTATTGCTGCTCCAGGCCCCACTAGGAGCAATGGTGGCTTAGGGCAATGTAACATAGGGCAATTATGTGTGTTTTGTTGCAGCACAAAATGCTTGGAATTGCCCTAACATACACATGACAATAACCTGGACCCACACAGTGCACTAGGAGGTCAGACAATTGTCCGTTGGAAAGGTAGCATGAAAGGGGTTGTTCACCTTTGAGTTAACTTTCAGTATAAGGTATATAGTGATATTCTGAGACAAATTGCAATTGTTTTTTTTTATTATCTGTGGTTTTTGGGTTATTTAGCTTTTTTTTAGCAGCTCTACATTTTACAATTCAAACCATCTGTTTGTTAGGGTCCAAATTACCCTAGCAACCATGCATTGATTTGAATAAGAGACTGGCGAGGGCCTAAAAATAAAGATGAGTAATAAAAAGTAGCAATAACAATACATTTGCAGCCTTACAGAGCATTTGTTTTTAGCTGGGGTTGGACTGGGAGTCAAAATAGGCCCTGGCACTCCAAGTACAGAGGAGGCCCAATCAGCTCCCACCAGTCCACTAAATAGTGACTTTCTATGGCATTGTATGGCAGCCCCTCTGGCAATTGCTAGAACTCACAGATGGCCAGTCCGGGCCTGTCAATAACCCCCATTTGAAAGCTGAATAGAGCCAGAAGAAGAATGCTAATAATTAAATAATAAACAATGAAGACAAATTACAAGTTGCTTAGAATTTGGTATTCTAGAACATACTAAAAGTTAACTTAAAGGTGAACCACCCCTTATATCCTTATAAACGGTGAGTAGTGATGTCATCAGTTATAAATGGTGAGTAGTGATGTAATTTCTGTCACATGACTCACTAAAACTTGTGTATTATAATAAATAAAGTACCCCTTGTTGGAAAATATGAGGATATTAGAAGTAACCTCAGAGTTCCATGACCTGTATAAAAGCACTCAGCCTTCGGCCTCCTGCTTTTATATGGTCATGGAACTCCTCGGTGACTTATAATATCCTTATATTTTACAATAGGGGGTACTTTATTCACTATGAATTACAGTCCTGCTGGTGTGTGACATGACTAGGATGGAGCATTCCTGAATCTTTGGCATTTCTGTTATAAAATTGCATAGAGAGCATTATACAGACACCACCATGTTAGTTTAACCCACCTCCTCTGAAAGGGGCTTCCTTGTGCCTTATAATATATCAAATTATTTGTTAACATATGGATGTGCTCTGTGACTGTGTGTAGAGAAGAGGCAAGGAAGACAGTTACTTGTAAACAGGGGTCCGTTTACTAAAGTGCGGTAAATCTGACTTTAAGTTTCCGCATGTTATCGCTGAGAATATTTTTACGCCAGAATATTTGCAGCGACTAAGTTTACTAAACAGCGATGCGCTCAGACGTCATTGCGATCACTTGCGGTAACTACGTTAAGGAACCATCTTACGTTAGCGGTAATTTTAGCGAGTTGCTAATTTTCTGGCGAAAAATTACGTTTTTGCGAATATTTATGCTATAAAATAGTCTTGTTTTATGGCGGTTATTATGGCAATTTTTACTGTGACATTTAGGGCCAGAAATGTATCTTCAAAACTCATAAACTTTATTGACTGATGATTATACCATCCAACATCACCAGAGTAACACCAATCAAACATGTCTGCATCATATAAACCCTTCTGCCAATAGAATCATAGGAACAAGAAATGATACCAGTCAATCTCTTTGCTTCATAGAAATGCACAGTTTAATGTAGCCAATCACAATGAAACCAAAAAAGTGTAGAGGCTGACGAATCCTTGGACTGTGATGCCACTGCCAATAATACGACTCTGAGCTGAAACTGCTGCTGTTGCAACAGATAGAAGCAAAAGCCAAAACATCCTGTCAGCAATAGCTACAGATCTCTCTCTCCTGTCAGCAAAGAATGATGGGTAAAAAAAAACAGTATTATGGGATATTTCCTGCCCCTTGAGAATTTTCTGGCGAAAAAAATACTTTTACGCCACTACATAGGTGGTGGTAAAAGTTTGCGAATATTCTGGCGTTAATTTTGTCTTTAGCACATTTCGCTGTTTAGTAAACCATGCGTTAATGTGTACGTAGCGTTATTTTCAGCGAATGCGATAACTGGCGAACAATTATTCTTGCACAAGAAAATTCGCAAATTTATATTTACCGCAGGTTAGTAAACTGGCGATAACATATTTGGCGAAAATTCTGTCTATATATTGTGCGAATATTTTTAACGCACTTTAGTAAACGGACCCCAAAGTACTTTACTTCATATGGCATGGAACTCACTCAGAGTTTGACTTTGACCTCCTACTTTTGTACCAGAGTACAGGTATGAGTCCTGTTATCCAGTATTCTTGGGACGTGGGGTTTTTGGATAATGGATCTTTCCATAATGTAGATCTTCATACCTTAAAGAAATACCGACATCTGAAAATAACCTTTTTTATCATCTATCATAACATTGTCTTTGCATGCTATTTATAATTTTGCCATAAAAGTATTTGCCTGAAGCTTTTAAATTACTTCTCTTACTACCCTGTTCCTCTATGAGGGGGCTGCCATATTTGTGCAGCAATAGTCTGTTAGTATTAGAAACTCTAAGTGACAGGTTTACAAAACAGTCAGGTTTAGGAACTTCAAATAATTATTTACAAAAGCAAAACTATCAGTGAAAAGCGATCAACATAACTTACATTTTAATGTAGATTAATATTTTCAACAGAAAATATTTAGCGTCAGTATCACTTTAAGTCTACTAGAAAATCATGTAAACATTAAATAACCCCAACAGGCTAGTTTTGCCTCCAATAAGGATTAATTATATCTTAGTTGGGATCAAGTACAAGCTACTGTTTTATTATTACAGAGAAAATGGAAATCATTTTTAAAAGTTTGGATTATTTGGATAAAACGGAGTCTATGGGAGACGGACCATCTGTAATTCAGAGCTTTCTGGATAACATGGTTTCCGGATAACGGACCCCATACCTGCATTTGCTTCCAATAAGGATTCATTATATCTTAGTTGAGATCAAGTTCAAGGTATTGTTTTATTATTACAGAGAAAAGGGAAATCAATTTTAAAAATTTGGATTATTTGGTTAAAATGGAGTTTATGGGAGACGGCCTTTCCGTAATTCTGAGCTTTCTGGATAACAGGGTTTCCGGAAAAAGGATCCCATTCCTGCATGTGATTTGCATATGTTTTATGTTTTGTGACTCTGCATTACTGCAGCTCTGCAGCCAATGGGTGAATCATTTTTGTTTCTGTTTATTGCTGCTGTTTTTGTTGTGTTGGCATTGCTGGTGTTAATGGAAATATACTGTGAGCTTGTTTGTGGCCCAGTAAACTGATACAGTGTGTACATGCCTGTGTGAGTGAGTGTGTGTCACAGCCAGTGAAAACTGGGCAGAGATGGGGGAAATAAGCAGCTGGCGGGGCTGCACTACTGAGAGCTGCAGGTCTCTAGGAGGCGTGGGTGATGGGGCGCAAGAGCCAGGACTTTCTCTTCGGCAAGCCTCATCCTTCATTCCCCTCATTAACAGGCTCAGCTGCCTGTGGTAGGTTTACTCTCATAACAAATTCATTTGAGCATTTTGTGCTTAATTATCCTAGGTTTATAGAGCGAGTACGGGTGTTAAACAAGAGCTGGCCTACTTTGGGAAATAAGCAGTGTGACCTGGTGCAGCACATTCCTTCTTCATATCCATCTACAATTGTGAGGGAGGGCAGTGCTTGAGAGAAGTAGGGCCCCTAGCAATGTAGGGAGGTTGTGGTGGGATGCTGAAGGTGTATCTAACAATCTGGATGGCGTTTATATCCGCAACTGCTGAAGGCCTAAAAGTTGGACAACCTTGATACAAAGCAGGGCTCTTCAACTGCATGTAGTTGGGCTGGGTGTGGCCCTTTATGAGATTTTTATGGCTTCCAGAAGCATTGACCTCTTTGGATGATATCATCATTTTATTATAATCAGGGCCCCTAAAGTCCACAAAATGGAAACGTCACTAATTTAATGTGTCGCCTTTGCTGTCTTTTGTGCCTTGCGTTACTGATGCCATTTTGTGTTTAGCACAAAAAGCAAAATAATATCGAAAACCACAAATAATTAAAAATGAAAACCAATTGATAATTGTCTCATAATATTGCTCTCTACATCATACTAAAAGTAAACACAAAGGTGAACAACCGCTTTAAATTTAATTTTTTTTTTTGCATTGTTGTTGGTTACTGGGAGTTCCAGTTCAACCATAACTGATGCGTCTAAGGCCAGGCAATAAAAATATAATGTATTACTGTCCCTATATGGCCCTGCTGTTGACATCTTGTCAGGACGGCCCCCTAAAGACGGTCGTGTATAGGTCTGATTTACAGTGATGTAACATGGTGCCAAATTACTACCAGGCTTTATTTTGTCTTAATCCATCTGTGTGTGCTTGTGAGGTAGCCAAAGGAACAGCAATTCTTAGTATTTGGTGCTCTGTATCTGTATCAGATCCTTTTGTTTAAACACGGATGTGAGATGCAGACTTCCGATTTTCAAAGCGACTTTGAAGGGCAGTGATGAATGAGTGTGCATGATAACATTCATCTTTCATGGGGCGCTTGCTAAGTACAGAGGTGCTCTGAGCTTTTTCCCAGATGGGTAACATAGTCTCTATCAGGTAGCTGAAATATAACCTTTGTAGCCCTGGCCGGTTGGTGCCAAGGGATACAATTTCCTCCGCTGTCCCATCATTTCTCAGCTTTCAGGGCTGACCTCTGAGTGCATAGGGGGGTGTAGTTTGGAAAGGAGAGCGAGCACTCAGCTTACTCAGCAGTCCATTATCCCTGACAACTCCTGGCACACACTCTGCAGCCTGGGCATATTTAAAACAAGGCTTATAGTCAGTCAGAGAAACCAGTTGGTGCTATATTTGATGCTTATAGTTTGTTACATATCCATGCCAATATGAACAAAATAACCTCTTTGCTTTGTTAGTAATTTACTGAGAAGTCCATGATGCCGAGGCATTGCAATGCACCCTTACTTTTACCAGGATCCTCCTAATATTTATATTTGTACACATATGGGACCTCTTATCCAGAATGTTCAGATCTGGGGTTTTCTGGATAAGGGATCTTTCTGTCATTTGGATCTTCATACCTTAATTCTATTATAAAATCATTTAAACGGTAAATAAACCCAATAGGCTGGTTTTGCTTCCAAAAAGGATTAATTATATCTTAGTTGGGATCAAGTACAAGCTACTGTTTTATTATTACAGAGAAAAAGAGAATACTTTTTTTAAAATTTGGGTTATTTGAATAAAATGGATCAATGGGAGATGGCCTTTCCGTAATTCCAATCTTTCTGGATAACGGATCCCATACCTGTATTGGGTAGATTGAGTATAATAGTTCTATTGATGATTGTGTCATTTGTCTTTTGATCCTTTTGCCATCTCGGAAGTGGTGGATATTTATGAATTACAAAGATAAGTTGTAATGCTGTATAAGCAAAAGTCCAAATAAAGGTTGACTCCAAATCTTACTCTAATTGGCTTTAGTCTGGGCCCCAGATCCTCTGATTAGGGCCCCACAGTTTGGGAACCGCTGCTGTACAGTGTCTGGATCTCAGTAGCCATGATGTCTCTTGCCCTTGGAGGTTTTAATTACAGAGTACAGTAAAAATTATTACAGGGGATGCAGGAATATACAGTTTCTTGTGATTTATTTTTAAAACAACGACTTTCTTTCCAGCAGAAGAAAGAGAAAAAGTCCAGTCTGGATCATGATTTAGGGAAACATCAGATCTGGGGACTGGGGAGGAAGCATGAAGACTTAACTCCTCACATAGAAAGCACAGACCTTCCACTGATGAAAAACAATCCTATTTTATTCTGCCCATGTATAGAGACTTTAATGAACCTAAAAAAAAAAACTAAATTCTAAGAAACTTTCTAACTCATTTAAAAAATTCCGTTGCCTTAAAGTTATTTGTAAAGGGATGTGCAACTGAAAAGTGTTTGCTTATTCCATCTTGCTCTGACCCTTCCAACTATGCAGGAAAAATCAGTTCTCCTCCAAGTCGGTTTTATTCGCTTTTTTCTGCTACATTGCTTCAAGAGTCTGAGCCAGCAGAGGAGAGAATGCTGCTTTTAATTGCAATCCCACTTACAAACGATAAATATACAACTATGGAACCATTTTAATAAATGTATTTTGCAAAGGCACATATTTCATCATGCAAAAACTGTTTTTGGATGGTGTTACCCTTTAAATTAAAGTGTTATCATATTAAGCCTATTATTCTGCTTTTTAATCATTTGCAAGAAAGAGCAAAGTGATGGCAGGACTGGAAGCTACTAATATTCTTCTGTTATACAGATATCAACCCTAACACTGTGCTTCCATCCATATGTATAAATCCAAATACACAGAGAAACGATGTTTTGTATGCACTATACTCTATTCACTCATACTGTACTGTCTGTACAGGGGAAAACAGAATATACGGTATAGGATCTGTTATCCAGAGACCCACTATCCAGAAGCTCCGAATTACAGGAAGGTCGTCTCCCATAGACTCCATTATATTAAATAATTCAAATAATTAAAATTTTTAAAAATGTCCTATCTCTTTCTAATAATAAAACAGTAGCTTGTACTCGATCCCAACTAAGATATAATTAATCCTTATTGAAAACAAAACCAGCCTATTGGGTTTATTTAAGGTTTAAATCATTTTTTTAGTAGACTTAGGGAGCTATTTACTAAAACTCGTATTTATCTCTTCTTTTTATTAAACCAAGCTCGACCAAACTCCCATCCTCGATTTCATCTTATTTATCAATAAAATACTTGTGACTTGAAAAAATCAGTGCAGGATTTTCGGATTCAGACTTTTAGCAGCTTTGGTGTATAATAAATCTCAAAAGTTTTTTCTTTCCTCTAAAAATTTGAGTTTTTATCCAAAAAACCTTGAACAGAAAGAATTGAGGTTTAGTAAAAACACCCTTAAAGTTTGGAGATTGAAACTACAGAAAGTCCCCTTCTAGAAAAACCCTGGTCCCTAAAATTCTGGATTGCAGGTCCCATACCTGTATTGAACATTGTTGTTGTCCAATGTATGTGGTGTGTGTTTATATATATACAGGTATGGGACCTGTTATCCAGTTTTCCAGATAACGGATCTTTCCGTAATTTGGGTCTTCATGCCTTAAGTCTACTAGAAATTAATTTAAACATTAAATAAACCCAATAGGCTTGTTTTGCTTCCAATAAGGATTAATTATATCTTAGTTTGGATGAAGTACAAGGTACTGTTTTATTATTACAGAGAAAAAGGAAATCATTTTTAAAAATTTGGATTATTTGGATAAAATGGAGTTTATGGGAGACGGCCTTTCCGTAATTCGGAGCTTTCTGGATAACAGGGTTTCCGGATAAGGGATCCTATACCTGTGTGTGTGTGTGTGTGTAATATATATATATATATATATATATAGTGGTAAAAAAATCATTGACTAAACTGGGAGACTGAGGTTAGGGCCTGAGGTTAAAATAAAAAGCTATAATTATATGTTACTCAATCTTGATTTATTATTTCCTTTTCTGCAGAAGAAACATAATCCTGTCGCTCTTCAAATTATTTTTGTTTCTGCACTGTGAGCATAAATAGTTTTTTTTTTTAATATAACTGTATTTACTGTATAAGTGTGTTTTTATGATGAGGATTACCAACCCCTTCAAATGAATAAGTGTGTATATACACGGTATAGGATCTGTTATCCAGCGACGGTATATTTTACCGATATATATTAGATATCACCATGGATTAATGGGGCAAAGTGATGCAGGTCAAGTTTAAACGAGGGGTTCTCTATTTCATAGAATATACACAGTGGCGTAACTAAATATTACTGGGCACCACAGCAAATTATTTTCCAGGCCCCCAAAATGTTGAGGTTGACTTGTTTTACCAATATTGATTGAAACTGTATATGAATTAGGGCCTCATGGGGCCCCCATACCTCCTGTTTTTTATTTAGTCATGTGGGCATAAAATGTTTGAGGAATGAAGGGCTATAAATGGCAAAACTCAAATACCTCCACATAGTATTTACAACGGACATCCCAGACCTTGTCCAGACATTACAATACTTGCAGTCTGTATTTTCTTCATCATTTCTCCTCAGTGCCTAAATGTACTGTGATACATGGTTATTAGGTATGTAGATGTAATCAGGGTTGATGGCGATACCCACTGTTGACGGGTTCTGTCAGCCCAAAGGGACACTTTATATAATTTTAGTGGCTCCAAATTGGTCCCCTATAAAGCAAGGTGCAGCCAACCGTGATTAACAGGAATTACAGACTGCTACATTGCTGAAAGTTGCATTACAGCAATAGCTGGATTATGGGCAGTCCTAGTATATATGTGTAATGACAATATCGGGCATTGTTAGATAATATTATAGAGGCCTTGGTAGTGCTGGGTTCCCAGGACAAATAGTATTTTTAAGTTTACACTCATACAAGTTCTGAAATTGAGGGGATGTGGGGCCAGGCGGAATTAAATGAATGAGTTCCCAGAGCCATGATTCGTTCCATTGCATCTATGTATTTCAGAGAAAAGAGAAAGCAACAGGCAATGCTAAAACTGGAGTCCTAAATGTTTGAGAATATTCTCCAACATTCACCACATCTCATACTTTTTTGGTAGTTGTTAGAAGTTAAGATACAGGTATGGGACCTGTTATACGGAATGCTCGGAACCTGGGGTTTTCCAGATAACGTATCTTTCCGTTATTTGGATCTTCATATCATAAGTCTACTAGAAAATCATGTAAACATTAAATAAACCCAATAGGATTGTTTTGTCTCCAATAAGGATTAATTACTGTATATCTTAGTTGGGATCAAGTACAAGCCATTGTTTTATCACTATAGACAAAAAGGTAAACATCTTTAAAAATTTGGAATATTTGGATAACGGAAAGAATTTGCCTATGATGTTTCTCAGCCTGTCGCGAGATTTATATGGGGTGTATTAGAATAATGTAGGGTATAATTTATTGTTTGTATAGAACATCCCTTGTCCAAAAACCCGAAAGCTCAGAAAAACCATATCCCATAAACTCCATTTTATCCAAACAGTTCAAATTTTTTAAAATGATTTCCTTTTTCTCTGTAATAATAAAACACTTTCCAAACTATTATTCCTCCTCTCCTCACTCAATCTCTTTATTCTCCTAGTCTTTTATCTCACCATGTTATACTCTATTGCGCCATTATTAGGCCTCTTTTTCCCCATAAAGAAATAGAGAATGACAATGAAATAGACCAAATGGTTAGAAGCAAGAGGCCCACTGACACCTGGGCCCACCGGGAGTTTTCCTGGTAGCCCCGGTGGGCCAGTCCAACACTGATTGTACTTGATCCCAACTAAGATACCATCCTTATTGGAAGCAAAACCAGCCTATTGGGTTTATTTAATGATTTATTTAATGTTTACATGATTTTCTAGTAGTTCCAAATGACAGAAAGATCCATTATCCGGAAAACTCCAGGTCCTGAGTATTCTGGATAAAAGGTCCCATACCTGTATATTCACAGTTATGCATGTGCTGCCCTATTGCTTGCATTGGCTGATCATGTTTTGTTGTAGCTACTTTTTAGCTTGTAGCCCAGTGCCTATTGCTGCCTCCTTGTCACTTGTAGTTATCTAGCAAGGGTGGCAAGACATTGTGGCATCAACAATGATAGCTGACAGTGATAGCCCAGCACTGCAATACAGGTCTTTATATCAAGACACAGCATTTTCCTCCGGGCTGTATGTTTCCATAAATTAGGTGACAACTGAGGCTGCATGTGGCTAGGGTACATAAGGGCCTGAAATGCAGTTATGTAACATACTGAAATGCAATTATGTATCATGCTGATCAAATAATGTAGTAGTAAGAGTAGTAATAGAAACCTTTGCCAGGTGATACATAGAACAAGCAAGATATCAGAAGTAACACAAGCCAAGTATCCTCTTGTCCTGACTATAGAAGTCCATTTAATCAGCAGCCTGGAAATGTAGATTTATACGGCAGCCTCAGGCGGAGAACCTGATACTGTAGCCTATTGATGAGTAATTCTGCATTTGGCAGACACTTGAATTAGTGGCTAAAATATTTCAGTAATGTGTCATAAATCAAACATCCAGTAAATGTTCATTCTTAGGTGATTAGGCTTCTATGGTTTATCCTTTACAATAGAAAGGGAAACATGAGTCAACGTTGCTTCCAGGTGAAAGGGGATTTTGTATCATTCATAAATATTTATTTAAAGGTTAGCATACGCCTTTTTAGATCCTTAGTCTATGTATATTTCATTGCCATATTTCTTACACTAACAGGAAAAGGAAACACAGCCCATAGACCCTAATTAAACCATGGTCATGTTATTAGGGAAATAGCTGAGCTATTTCTCTCTCTGTCATATAATTTCTTCATAACTTAAAATCTCTGTGAAGGAAAGAAATGTATTTTCTGTAGCATCTGGAGGTTTATTCAAATTGGAGGTTGCTAGACCACCACTGCGAAAGATCAGTACTCAGATGTATCTTAGGAGAACCTACTTCTTGCTCACATTTATGCTGATTTTCATGGAACAATGAAGGTGCACACCTTGGTACTTGTATCTGCGCGCAGTCATCTTGGCCAAGTGCCTAGGTTGTGTAGGACTTACAGGTAATATAGTAACTGATAGTAACTTTTTCTCTGACTCTAGTATTTGTAAGACCTAGCCAACCAACGTTTGCCAAATAAAGGCTGCCTAAAGGTGGTTTCTCCTCTGCCAACTGTTAGGTGTTTTTTTACTTCAAAAGGTGCACTCATCTCTCACTGAACTGGAAGACCCACTTACTTTGGTGAGACATGCACAGGTGTTAAGCATACAGTCAAAAGATGAGGTGAGAATTCAGCTATGTAGGGGCATCAGACAGGCAAGACATAGATATTTTTGCTTGGTCTGATAAAATGGCTTGTAAATGCAAAGGCTGCAAGCAAACATGTGCAGGTAACAAACATCACTAAGAAGGTAAAGCTAACTCAGTTGGTGACAATCCCCTAAATGTAATTAAAGTCACTAAGTTTGCCCAGGAACAGTAACCCATAGCAACTGCTGATTGGGTGCTATGGGTTACTACACCTGGGCAAACTTAGTGCATATTATTACATAACCGCATACGTGTCTAGGGCAGTGATCCACAACTAATGGCTCATGAGCAACATGTTGCTCACCAACCCATTGGACTTTGCTCCCAGTGGCCCTAAACCAGTGGCCTTATTTGTTAATTCAGTGTCTCCTATAGGCTGCCAGTCCACATAGGGGCTACCAATAGGCAATCACAGTTCTCATTTGCCCCCCTCAGGAACTTTGCATACTTTTGCTGCTCTCTAACTTTGCACACTTTTCTTGCTCTCCTACTTTTTTTTATATTTGCTCATGGGTAAAAAAAGGTTGGGGACCCCTGGTCTAAGGTATCTCTTGTTCATGTTACTCGTTCCATAGGCCAGTCCTATCTGCAGAGACCTACCACTAACACATTGGCCATGCATTTTACTTTAGGCACCCATGCTAATTTTTAAGCCAAGTCCAAAGGCAGCATCTAAAAGCTTTCTATTGTGAGAGTCACTGAACTTCCGTGAGAGTAAACCTTCATTTATTTCACCTCCTGCCATAAGAGCCCATGTGTGCAAACAGTGAAACCAGCGGCTTGTGTGAATCACACAATAGGGTGTGGAATGTAAGTTATTCCATTCGATGACCAAATTTATGTTGAGAAAAGCAAACACAAACTCAAAGTTCAGAATACTTATCAGCAGGTTCATCTTACATTGAAGTGCTACCATTAACAGCTGTGTGTAAACCTCCCATCTGTTTAATAATTCTCTTCGCACTCCACAGAAAAGAGTGATAACAGAGTCATTGTGTCAAGTCCTCAGAAATCAGTGGCTGGTGCGTAGGAAACACGTCAGGCTTGGGGTAGGCAAGGCAAGCAAGTGGGAAGAGACTGTTTTGTGGTTAAGCTACTTATGCAGAAAAACTTCCTGTGACTTATTTTGTCCTGTGTCTACAAAGTAGAAAACAGTCTGTTCTTACCAGTGATGTTTTCACTGTCATCTTGGACAGAATAAAAGGAAGCAGATCCTGAAAGAGAATTAAGGACAACTCGATGTGGCTTAATTCTGCAGTAAAGAAGTTAGAGGTGACAACAGTCACTATAAAAACAGCAATCAGGAAAGCAAAGATATAAAATGAGGAACAGATTGTGGCACAGGCTAAGATTAACCCCAAAAATGTGTGTTTGGGGGAAAAAATTGTGAGCAGCGCCAAAGCACATTGAAATTTGCATCCAAGCTTGTTCTTTGCATTTATGTCTGCACGTGTAAATAAACCTGTAGCTTCCAGTCCCCCAGATGCATATATATCTCAAAGAATCTTTAAATTCAAGTGGTCAGTGGCCATGTTGCCTGCTCCATTCAACTGGAGCTGACTAGAAACAAACACATATGGCACACATTTGTGACATCATTCTTGCCTACGGCATCTTTGTTTACAATTTGAGTAGCCCTGAATTTATTGATTGTTATGAGCATGTTTTTATATATTTGCTGGACACATGTTTAATATACATGAATGATTTGAACGAATTTCTAGTATGAGCAAAGCTGTTCCATGTTTTCCTTTTCCTAATGTACAAACATATATATGTAAAATAAGATTATATATAGGGCTATTCACTGTGGTAGTCAAGATAATAGTTTCGATTGTGCCATAAACATAAGGGAAAACAGCATTTTATTACTTACTGTACATTTTTTATGATATGACTAAAGGTAATGCACTTTTTAATTGAAGGTCATGTTATTGTTAAATGTTGGTTCAAGTCAAAGTGACACACGCCCTGTAGATGCAAACATAACATTCTGCTAACAAGAGGCCTGATAATGTGTCGTGGATCATGAGCGTAACATGATGGGAAATTCCCATTGTTTTAAAGGGAAATCAGAACTCTTTCTCTCTTGCACCCACTAGATCTTCTGTCCCTAAACAAGAGGTCCATCTTATGTAGCCATATGCTGTATAACTGCAGTCCTTTTGTAAATGCCAGCTAGCCATAATAATGCACAAAGATACAAGTATACAATATCTTTCTCAGCACTCACAGTGATGATTTCAGTCTCATGGTACCTAAACGCAACTTCATGTAGAGCAGCAGAGCAGTTACCCCGAGAGACCGCAATTCTTAATTATGCAACCTGAACAACATTTGAGATAATAGGGGGGGGGGGGTAAAACAAAAGGTAAACAAAGGGGAAGTTCTCCTATAAATGTTATTATTCTAGCCAACTTTTCAAATGGAATTTTATTTTATACTATATTATTATCAGTAGTAATATTAGTATTAGCCTTCATATACTGGCTATTTTTCCTGCCTGGCTGTCACTGAGCCCAACAAACAAATAAAAACAGATTACTTTGTGGGTTCAGTTTTTATTGTTATTGTCTTTTATTACTTATATCTCTTTTCTTGGATTTCAAACTGCTCTTTGGTTTCTATGTTAATCGAACTGCAAATTGTCTTAAAATTCTACCCTCTACGCCACACTACAAGTTACGTTTAAAAGTTCACCTGTAAATACTTGCATTTGATAAAAGTAAAGTAAGCATTCAGAAAGCTATACAGCACAGTGTTTCTAAACAGTGGTAGAACTGGAACCTTCTGCCGGGAGCTTTTGTTCTACCTGGAATTCCATTAATTCTTTGGTGTACATGTCTCTGTGGATCACTTACATGTGTTTGCACCTTTTGTTCATCAGTTTGCAGTCGGTACGGACGTGTTTAGCTGTGGTGCTATCAGCTTTCCTGGCAGTTTATTGTCCTGTATGGTTTATAGCTGCAAATAAGACAAGACTCAAAGGTTAATATAGTTATTATTTTCACTAAAAGGCATAGCCTGTTGTTTTCACTGTACACAACATTTCTGCATAAATACTTGGGATGCAACGAATCCAGGATTCGGTTCGGGATTTGGCCAGGATTCGGCCTTTTTCAGCAGGATTCGGATTCGGCCGAATCCTTCTGCCCAGCCGAACCGAATCCAAATCCTAATTTGCATATGCAAATTCAGGGTGCGGAGGGAAATCGTGTGACTTTTTGTCACAAAACAAGGAAGTAAAAAATGTCTTCCTCTTTCCACCCCTAATTTGCATATGCAAATTAGGATTCGGATTTGGTTCTGTATTCGGCCGAACCCCTGCAAAGGATTGGGGGGTTCGGGCAAACCCAAAATAGTGGATTCGGTGCATCCCTAATAAATACTGTGTACGCAAATACATCGGAACTTCCATGTTGATTGTTTTGACAAAAGTAGACTTTAGACTTTTTGACAAAAGAATTTGAAAATTTTCTAAATACATTATAGAGCCTCTAGTCACCATAATAAACTGGAACTGGAATTTTATTCCATGTTTTTATGGCACGGTTGGTTTACTAGTCTTGGGTCCCCAGATGTGCTAGATTACAACTCCCAGAATGGTCAAGGAATATTGGAAGATTTAAGATGTTGTTCGATGTTGTTCTGCAACTGGTAACCCAAGGTTTTATATATATATATATATATATATATATATATATATATATAGATATATATTGAAATAAATATATTAATTTAAATATTCATAGAAATATAGGCAGTCAGTAACATTTTAACATATGAGGAATGTATGCAGGAATGAAATACAATTAAAAGTCTCATATAGAAACTGATGGCAATATTGGCATCATACGGGCCCTTTTTATGCGATCCATATATTAAAGTGGTTACATATTATAGCATAATAGTTGGTTGCTGCACTATACAGGACTGAGCATGATCCAGTTGTTATGGAAACAACTACACATAAATATAAATAAAGGAGTGTGCTTAGCGACAAACAGGTATAATAATAAGGTTAAGGCAATGGGAGGCATATTAATCATTTACAGATAAAGACATATATGCTTCAGTTCCTTAACACTTTAACAAATGTCAAAGATTACCATGAACAGAAGATCATACAGCAATAGCATTTTTCCACCTCATCCCATGGAAAATTATGTGATTAAATTAATTTATAGTATAGGTATTGGATCCATTATCCAGAATCCCATTAACCAGATAACTCCGAATTACGAATTAGGCCATCTCTGTATTAATAAAACAATACCTTGTACTTGGTACAAACTAAGAAATAATGAATACTTATTGGAAGCAAAACCAGCCTATTGGTTTATTTAATGTTTACATGATTTTCTATTAGACTTAAGGTATGAAGATCCAAATTACAGAAAGATCGGTTATCCAGAAAACCCAGGTCCAGAGCATTCTGGATAACAGGTCCCATACCTGTATACCTTTTACCATTTTAGTGGTGGAGAAATAAAAGAAAAATGTGAAAAATAAACATACACAATTATACCTTCCATATTTCTTATTTGGGCTTTTGGAAATTGCTTGCACTTCATCATCATTATTAGCATTACAGCTGGTCCATTTATGATTTAGACGCTTGGGAGTTTTGGGAAAATTAAGTTATTTATTAAAATGCTTCTTTTTTTTTCTTCTACAGATATTTCACGAAGTGTCAGCCTCACAGAAAAGGAGTTGAAGGAAGCACAGTCCATTAGTGATAATTATGATTCCCCACTGAGCCCCACACAGAGTAGCTGTTCAAAGGGAGCATTGCTGTTTCATCGCCGACGACAGAAACTAAATGCCCTTGAACAAAGGCAACATGAACTTATAGAACAAAGAGGGAACAAGGTTAAGCAAAAGACTCAACATCATCAAGGAAAACAAGGTAACCAAGTCCAACATGAAGTGAGAATTTTAAACTCGGTGTCAACGGAAAGTCAGCATAGGTCTAGTCAACTTCCAGTTGGAAAGAAAATGGAAGAGGCATCATCTGACACAGGGTATACAGAAGATACAGAAAATCAGTGGGGAGATGACTTCAAAGAACCAGATTTCCCACCAATAGATAACAGAGCCCCCTCACCGAGTGCTTCAGAAGAAGACCATCAAATTTCAATGTGTGCAAATCTGAAGGAAAACTTGACAGTGTCAGATACTAATGGTTTGGTTAATAACATTGTTGAAGAGATTAAATCCCCTGTCAAAAGTGAGCAGAATGGTCAAAACAAACAGTATTCTGAAGTACACCTGACTCTATCCAAACCTGTTAATGTGGCTAACAGAACCGCTAGGCCTTTTGGATGTAAGCAGTCTTCAAAGGAGGATGAGCCTTTATCAGATAAAACTCCTCTTATAGATCTTCCTCCACCACCAACTTATGCTGAAACATTGTCAAGTCCACCTCCAGTCACACGTGTTCGATCACCACCAGCATATTCTGCTTTATATCCAACACAGATGGAAAATCTACACCCTGTGAATCAGGTTGTAACCTATGAAGAAGGCAGGGTGACTCCCCAGTCAAAGTCTGGAATCTTAGAGTCACTTGCAGCTCGTCGAGGACCGAGGAAATCAATGTTCACATTCATTGAAAAGCCAAAGATGGCACCAAATCCTGACCTTATGTCTATGATACAGACAGCAGATGAACGACGCTCAAAGCCCAATAAGCATGTAGAAACACATGCTGAGGATGAACCCTTTGCACTTGGGGCAGAAGCTTCCAGTTTCCAAAACAATAAAGAGAACAGAGCAGCAGATGATTTGGGACCTGCTGAAAAAGGGCCTGATTGGTCAGCGTGTCTCAAGTCTCCAGAGGTCAGAACAAAGCCACCTCCTGTACCAATCCAAGGTCTGACAGAAGCTACAGGGAAAGGTGCAGATTTATTTGCTAGGAGGCAATCCCGGATGGAAAGGTTTGTTGTTGAATCCCCATCACCTTTTGACTCTGCCAGGTCACCTTCTCCTGCCATGTCCCTGCCACCTTCCTGGAAATATGCCTCAAATGCTCATACACCTCCCGCATACAATCATTCAGCCAAAGTCAATCAAAGATCACCAAAACCTGCAATGCAAGTTGCAGTAACTAATACTGCCTCAGAGAGTGTACAGTCACAGAAAGAACTAGAGATTTCCAAACGGCAGCCGTACCAACTTCAGTCTTCACTGTTTATTCTCTCTCCAACCAAAGACCCTGTGAGTGCTCTTCCAAGAGCAGCCCCACCTCCCAAACCCATGGTAGAGACTTTTCGTCCAGCAAGGCAAATATCCTGCCCAACTTCTCCACTAGTTCCTTCCCCTACAATGTATTCACCAACTTACTTTAATTCAATCCGATCCCCTTCTGCTGTGTCTCCTTCTCCAGCCAGTGATGCCCCCAATAATTTTGGAAGACAGACACCAACCAATCAGGTTTCTCCAATATCTCCAGTTCCTTTCTCAAGCACCGGAGTAACATCTCCACGAACCAAAGCTGTGTTACAAGCACCTCGTCCAACATTCTCTGCCAGAAGTGTCGGTCTGGAATCTCAGGTGTGGAAACCTTCTCCATATTACAAGTAGTTAACTTAAGAATCCAGCTTCAATAATATCACTACTCAACTACTGAGAAATAACTTTAGGTGGTAACAAATTCTTTACCCAATGATCATCTCAAAACTAAAAACTAGTTTGGTTGTTCAGAAACAGTAAACATTATACCGTAAACAGTCAAGTCATTCACCACTCACAATCAGTATCTACTAGCATAGCATACAAAGGAATAAAATAACGTCATAAGGCACTCATCATTCTTCTGCTCTTCATCTGGAACTTTGAACTTCTTCTGCTTTATCTTCTTCTTCTACTTCTGATTTATTTTTTCCTCTCCAAATATTGATGGACACTGCTGGCTTTGACTCTGAGGTTCTTGCTTTGTCTTCTTTTATCTATTTTGATGAGGTGTGTATAGTATATGTCAAAAAAAAATCTCACTGTATTTTTGAGATGTTCTTGCATATAAAATTATATTGTCTGTTCCTCTTTATCTTTACGTTCTTTACAAAAATCTTTTAAACACACAGAATCCCACCAGGAGAAATTCAGAACAGGTATTACATGTCAGTGGCGCCAGAATGCTTTGTGCATTTGTTACACATGGTGCATATGGCACACCACCATTATACAGTAATGTGAACCAAAGTACTAATCAAAAATGGCTTCATCTGTTGATTGATTTTGAAGATGTGCCACATGTGTAACCAGGCAAGGCTGAAGGAACAATGTGGGACAAGTTTTTCATGAGTAAAAAAAAGGCAAACGTAAGAAGCAGACAGTAGGGAGCATAATGGAATATATTTGGAAATGAGAGCAGAGATGTATGAAGGGCTTCATTGTTAAGGGCATGAATATTGGCATTAAGAGTTAGAATTTGATTTTAGAGGAAACAGGAATCCAGTAAAGGTATTTACAT
This sequence comes from Xenopus petersii, assembly GCA_038501925.1. NCBI lineage: Eukaryota > Metazoa > Chordata > Amphibia > Anura > Pipidae > Xenopus > Xenopus petersii. Next base: position 23,138,219 of record CM076676.1, read on the forward strand.
AAGGGAGTTGCAAATTTCAAGTGGTTGGATATGTGGATAAGTTTAGCAGCAATTGCCACCGTATAAAATATCTAAATAAATTCAGGTACTGACTATTTGTCTTATAGATGAACATACATTTCACCAGGTTCATAAAAACTTTACAAAGCATAAATTCAAAGGGGCTTTGAATATGTCAGCGTTATATGTTATTAGACGATTTTCTTCTGCAGACTTTACGTGTTCACAAACCTTTGTGACGTGCCATCTCTTAAAGATCTAACGCATGTCTGCTGGGTAATATATAAACCAATATAGAAGAAGGAAGTACGCCAACCTTAGTATTTCTCAGGAAGGAAGATGCTTGTTATTTGTTCCAATCAATCACACTCTTTCATTTTCCTTAAAATGAAAAAGGGGAAACACCTTATCCATTCAACATCCTACTATAATCATTCTGTATTAGTGACATCTCCACATTACTGCCATTAAGAAGTACTAATATTCATGGCTACTGCCAGACATTCCCCATAGAAGCAGGTGTTCTCACATTGCAAGCAATAAGCCATCTCCAAGTACACATCATTCATGAAGGCAAATGCACTATGCAAAATAGTGATATTTCAACATTCCAGGTGACATTCAGTGTGATTTACTCCCCAATAGTTGGAAATGATTTGGCAACTATGCCAATGTACAGTAGGTGATGGGTGACCAAGTGCTGATTATCCAGGTTTCCCAATGGCTCTGAGACTTTTTCTTTCCAAAACCCCTTTTGTTCTGTGATGTGTAGCACAGTTTCAGTAGTTTAGCTTGTGTTCCAGCAAGAACAATTCATCCTTTTCAGGAAAGTTCAGATTGAAAAGCCTCGTTGCTGTTGGTATGCAAGATACAATTAGAGGCACCACAATGCTACATTGCTGTCAACAAACCACATGGTTCATTACTCGCCACTCAATTTAGACATGAAGTGGAATAGAAGGAAACTAGATGCTAGAGACGTATTTATAGTCTGCATGTAACAGCATTGTGCAGAGATTTCGCCTGATCTTGATAAAAATGGAAAAAGGTATGCGTATTGCATTGTTTGGGTCTAGACATGTAGGGTAATTAGTTGATGGTAGGGAGTGTTATTTATTACAATGCAGAGCTCTTTGTGAGATTTTCCATTCGCTATTTTGCCTATAATGCACTATTTTCAGACAAATGGCAGATAGCATGGCTGCTAAAATAAAATATATAGGGTAACATACAAAGTATGTATATACAATATGTAGTGTTTGCTTGAAAGCCAGTTAGTTTAAGATTTGCATACAACATCTGTCTGCCCTCCTAGATTATCCTGGAAACTGAGTTTAAAATTCAGTTAAGGCATCCATAAACTGGTTGATCCTTGTATGTATAGTATCTGGCCAAATGGCCAGCAGGCTGAATGGACAGCTACTATACGAAGGGCCATACATTACATGGCCACCTGACTACAAATCTCTGATCACTTGGACAGACAGACCAAATAATCAGGCCAAAAGGAAGTGAAGAAGAGCTGAGGCTGCTGATGCATACCTGTGAACTTCTATTTTCTTCCTTCTATTTTATTTTTTACATAATCAGGTGTTGACTCGGCCGACGGGACACCGATTGTGGCCACATGGATAGAAGGTTGCAGCTGAGGCAGGGGGACTGGGGAGCGGGGTGTGGGAATCCCTGATGTGGAAGCTGGGAGGGTCCTGGACTCCCCAGTCCGACACTATACATAATACCAAAGATTCACTCAAAAGACATTTACCTATTTGTTCTTGAGTGACTATGGTGTTTTACCTGTAATTTTAGTATTTAGCTAGCTAGTAGCTAGGGTGCCAAGTAGTATTGCTTTGTGTGCCAATGCATCTTAACCCATCTCTGGTAATATTACAGACTTACTGCCATAACAGCGACCAATTGTCACGTTGAAACTCAACTAAACTGATCAAACTGGTCATAGAATTTGTGATCATTTTACCAGCCTGTGTTCTTTCTTTGCAGTTCTATATCTTGGCAGCAGTCCTCAAGTGCTTTTATTTTTTCAATAAAGCAACACTAAAACATTTTTAGAGAGAGAAGGAACCCCCTTGATTTTAATACACTTTAATAACACTTTTTTTGTGGAAAGTTAGTATAAAATAATGACATTTCTATAAATGAGTGTTCAATATCTTTGATACAGAAAGTTCCATAGACCACACACTAGTAAAGTGTAAAGCTTATGGAAGAGCCTTCGGTGGGCCTTCCCCACTGAGCTTATTTAAAGGATTACGAGTACGGAAACAACTAAATAGATTTCATTGTTATGAGCTAAAACAGGAAACATTTACTGTACATATCTCATTGATTCATTTCATTATCTGCAGTTGTTTCAAAGGGAACTTGATTACTGTATCTCTTATGTAAGCACTGGATACTATTGGGACTTACTATATTTATTTCTCATTGATAGTGACAGCAAGAGAATTGTCCAATCCACTGGCACCGCACAACACTCTCATTCATTTTTATTCCCTATTTTGGCTACCACCTGGTCCTCTCTTCCCCATAATTTGTACCTAAATTACTGTGCCCCCCCCCTCAATTGACCAAACACCTAAAAGAGTGCATATTTATGTTTATCAGTGATGGACTGAACAGGATTTTCAAAACCATAATTGCACAATGTACATCAAGTAGGTTTTTATTTAATACAAATATTACTGACCTAATCAAATATTATGACGATGGCCATTATCAGCCCAGGTTTCTGTCTGCTATGCCTAGCCACATGACCAATCAAGCAAAAACATGCTGCACATTTTTTGTAAACCCAACCCTTTTCAAGTCTGTATATTGTGCAAAAATTAAGAGAGTATGAAGATGTCCACAACCATTGCTACAGTATTCACCTGAATTCTGTCCATTCTCTACTTCCTGGTCTGTGGTCAGCCAATTCCTGAACAGTTAACAGCTGAGTGTCTGTGAAGTGTCTGCACTCATATGCAGTTGGAAAAAATAGAGGGGTGCATAAGAATGCTGTTGAACAAATAGTGGGGGTGCACAGTCAAACTCAATATACAAAAATAAGGGACCAGCAGTCCCTATAAAATTTTGTAAAATTGTCTTTCTCCTTGAGAGAGACTCTAGCAAGGACCGAAACGTTGGATTTTTTTGTACAAAGTGTTGAATATATATATGTGTGTGTGTTTGTTCTACTGAACCTATATGCCCCACAGCAAATTGATTTTAGGGCTCCCAACATAACCAGAGATTGCCCTGTTTTACCAATATATGTTGAAATTGCTCTTTATTTGGGCCTTATGGGGCCCCCTATACCTCCTGGGCCCCCTTACAGCCGTAGGGTCTGTAGTTACACCCCTGATGCGTATGCCAGTGATAATACTGAATGATATACACCTTTAAAAGAAAGGGAGCAATTTAATCTGTTCCAATGGCTGGCACGTGTTTAGCTGTAGTTGTGTTATTGTAACAAACACAATTAGTGGGGAAATAACATAGGAAGTGGTATTATTTGAACTGGGTTTGTTTATTTTTTACTTTTATTGAACTAATTAAAGTTCTGGAGCACTGATTGTAGGGTAAACACAACATCAAAAGAAGACAATGATAGATGACCACAGAATGCTTTATGAGCCATGGTTTCATAAAAATAGAAAAGGGATTGAAATTAGATTTAATATTTACGTCTGGGCATTCTTTTAGCCGATATGACATATGAGTGTGTATGCCCACACAAGTGGTCCTGACAGCTAACATCTTGTTATGATTAAAGAGGTTTTTGCAAGGAAAATAGTTGTTTCTGGCTGATGCTGCTTTAATGAAATAACATGCATTAAATACTAGAACTGAATTCTCACGAAATGGAGAGCTCAGCTACTGGGCAGAATAAATATATTAGGCATAATATTCCTTAAATATGACTCTTTTGACTCATTGCAAAATAGAGAGGCCAAGGTGGGCCTCAGATGGCCCATTTATGCTGTACCTCGTTTTGATGACTATCTCCTAATGTAAGAGGAATTTTATTAGGGTGATCTGGGTGACATACCATAAATAGCATCAGGGCCCATTTATCGGTTTAGAATCCTTGGTTTAGCATGCAGGATTATCAGTAGAAAATCTGCTTGCCTCAATTTAGTCTACTGGCCCAGGAGGACATAAGAAACGTTATTGTGCTGTGTTACTTTAACATGTTTCTAATATAGTTAGTTAGCCAAAAATGTAATGTATAAAGGCTGGAGTGACTGGATGTGTAACGTAATAGCCAGAATACTACTTCCTGCTTTTCAGCTCTATAACTCTGAGTGACTCTAAGGAGGGCCGCATGGTACATAACTGTTCAGTGAGTTTGCAATTGATCCTCAGCCTTTAGCTCAGATTCAAAAGCAAACAGTTATGGCCCATGTGACCCCCCCTCAAGTCTCTGATTGGTTACTGCCTGGTAACCAGGGTAACCAGTCAGTATAAACCAAGCAGCTGAAAAGCAGGAAGAAGTGTTCTGGCTATTATGTTGCACATCCACCATTTATACATTACATTTTTGCCTAACTAACTATATTAAAATCATTTTTTATTTTGCACAGCCTATCTATTTACCCAGTTTTTATTTTTACACTGAACAAAAAAGGCAAAACTAACTATGGCTGCTTCTACCTGTCACAATAATTTAAATATATTAACACAGTTTATATACAAACAATACTGCCCCCATATAAGCAATAAATAATAATAATAATAAATAATAATGGGTATTTAAAAGTATTAAATCTCAGCTTTGTTGTTGTTTTTTTCCAGCCATCATTTTCTGTTCTAATATTCTAATAAAAACTAGCAGCCTGAGAAGAGCACTGGGTAGAGGTAATGCAGATGCAGGATAGAAACAAACCATTTGTAAACCATTAGGCCACTGATTCAGCCCCATCAGAGTCGGCAGCTTATCTGCACATGTATGGGCCAGATATCTATTTGGTCAGGTTTAAAAATTGCGTTGGGAGTGTATTGCATCGGAGCATTGTTCTGGTACTCTGCTGACAGGCCTGCATAGCCATAAGACCTGCATAGCAGGAGACCAAACAATCTTATTGGTCTGGTTTGGCCCAGAGTGTAGGTGGCCAAATCGTGCAACGGTCCACTCAATTGGCGACCTCACCAACAAGCAGATGTTTACATGTGTGATCATACAGTTAAGCTGGTCACACATGGGCCAATGAAATCTGCACATTAGTCCTTCTGGCTTCAGGCAAGTTTAAAAATCTTTTCAGGCCAAGGCCCACATCAGGTCCTCGCCCTGACAGCCTGCACTTCTGTTGTTGTGATCCTATCATTTGGCCCAATGAAAAAAAATCCTCTTGTTTGGTGATTTGCCAAATGAGTAAATGCATGACCAGCTTTAGAAGCAGAGTCAGGCAGAGATGCATAGGAGCAGCCAGACTCTGACACCTTAGGCTACAGGGCAGGCCTGGCCAGTATGCCAAACTGGGGATATGTGTGATGCATCCCCAGATACAAATGCTTAGTGCATGAATAGGGGATTATTTTGTGCCTGTTACGCTAAAGCCAGATAGGGCTGTTTCTTTGCCTGTGTAAAAACACACCTCCACTCCATGATGATACAGCACCAAGAGACATGATGTGGGCCTGGGTGCAGAGACACGGAGCAAATTTCAGCATGCACAAATGCATTTTCACACCGAGACATGCTCCATGTGTCTGCACCCTAACAGGCTGTTAGCAGTGGCATAACTATAGACCTGGTCAGTTTTTTCTATATGGTCCAAATCTCCCTCCCCCTGCTTTCTTTTCTTTTAATTGATATTAGCATGCAGTGGGGGAGGGGGTTTGCAGAGAGGTGCGAGCAAGAGCACCTATGCGAAAATGTTTCTGGCAGGGGGCCCGGCTTGCTCTTGTTACGTCCCTGGCTATTAGTGCCGGCAGAGAAACAGCCATCTTTGACTGTAGCCTAAGTGGCCTAGCACTTGTGCCCTGGGCCTTTTTAAATGTGCCCACCAATCTCCTACAGCCTGTGTGACTGTAGCACAATGTTAAACATAACTACACTAAATGTCTTGGTCACTTTCCCATTTGATTTTTTAATCCCATTAAACTGTAGGTTTCTACTCTAGGCCTGTTCAGACATAAATCCAACACCACCAAATAGCTTAGACTGGCCTGGCAACGTTGCATGATTAACGACCCCCACGCTTTTGCAAAAACAACAATAATGGTCAAATGTAGCAGTTACACCCAAGTTTCTTTCAGTGGCAAGAAAAATTGTAGTGACAAGATCTGTTTTTAAAAATTGCTGTAAAGCACAGTGCAGACATTGTTGTATAAATAATGGCGTCAGAACAGGGAACAGCAAATTAAGTCCCCCATTCAGCCAATGAATGGACCTGATTATGTTGCGCCCATTGTCCAGAGCTAGAGCAGCTCCAGATCAGAAAGGTTATCAGTTAGCTAATCACTAGGCTGTAATGGGCAGCTAATTACCTACTGGGATGTCCCATGCCTGCGGGCTACGAATAAATAAGGAATTCCATGCTTAACCAAAGGCTTAACGTTATTTCCTTTATCTTCTTGAATTGTACATAAAATGGATAAGACTCTGCATCTACACCCACTCCTATAATGAACAGTATAAATAAACTGAACAATAAATACTATGTATTTATTTATTAATTTCATGGCAAGCGTAGAGCAGATAGTTCTAAAACTTAGTGTGTCTGTCTGAACAGAAAATTTTCCCTGCTATAACTGTAATTATTATTATTATTATTAACATGTATTTTTAGAGCGCCAACATATTAGTTCCAGAGAATGCCCACTATCGGATCACTTGCTATTTACTTCAGTAAAAAATAGGTTTTCATGCATTTGGCCAGATTCATTTCATTGAGATAAAAGGTGCATCACGTGAAAACTCATGGATAAGATTCAATTTGAGATGCAATTCAATTCATAAAAACTTGAAAACTCCATTGAAGCCTGTGGGGAAAAAACTGGAACTGAATTTGGAGAAAAGTTTTTTCTCCTCAAATTGAATCCCGTCGATGAGTTTTCACATGATAAACCAAGAGATAAATGTTTCTCACTGAATTGAATCTGACCCATTGTCTGTTTTGCCCCAAAAGTGCACACTAATGATAGACCAGCACTTCTGTGACTCCAACTAATGTTAATGTAAAGCAACAGGTATGGGAGTTGTTATCTGTAAACCTGTTATCCAGAAGGCCCGAATTACAGAAAGGCTGTCTCCCATAGACCCCATTTTATCAAAAGAATCCTCATTTTTAAAAATGATTTCCTTTTTCTCTGTAATAATAAAACAGTAGCTTGTACTTCATCCAGATGTAAGATAAATGTTTACATGATTTTCTAGTAGACTTAAGGTATGGAGATCCAAATTATCTGTTATCCAGAAAACCCCAGGTCCTGAGCATTCTGGATAACAGGTCCCATACTGTACCAGCAGCTGGTAGTGGGCAGTCTGATAAACACTACAGTAACCATCACCAACACCCAAGTCAAATCTATTTATTTATAAGAATATCAAATAAAACTGTGTTTCTTTCATTTTAATTACTACTTAATTATATAGGAATGTTTTTCCTAAGGCTCAGGTTATTCTTATATATTAACTATTTATTTCCTGTTTTCTCTCACGACCACAGAGATCAAAAGAATATGGAACCGGATCTCCTATTTCAAGAGCTCTGCAACATCGCGGCTCATTGGATGCATGGAGAAGCTCTCCTCTGTCATTCCTACCAGGCTATGAAGAAGGTACCAGGAGTCCAATCCACCCTCCTCGTTCCATGTCCCCTTCATGGAGTGAACGTTCTCCCTCTCCATTCATAGGGGAGAGGGAGTCTGGGAAGCAAATGAAAGCTCTTATTGCTCGTAACATCATCAATGCAGCCAAGAGGAAGAATGCATCCTCTGTGGGTGCTTTAAGCCCCCAGTCTCCTGTTCCAAACAATGGAATGTGGAGTCCAAAATTTGGCAATGGCACCTCTCTTCCTGAAACACCTAGATCTAGACACTCTCCCACTGGCTCTGAAATCTCCCTGGATTCAGAAGATTCTGGGACCAAATCACCAGGATTCCGGGTCTATCCACTGAGTCCGAGGGGATGGTATGGAAGTTTGAAACAAAAGAGAGATAGCTTGCCCAACAATTCACCATTCACATATACACCATAGCCAAGCATCAACATTCTACTTAAAGACAATTAGCCCTTGAACTTGGCACAAACCTCAGTGATTATCCCTTCACAGCAGAAAGCTATGCAAAATGTAATTAACATTTTTTTTTAAATAAAAGCTTGGATAATATTAGCAATAAAATTACTGAGGCTATTCCAGTGAAATATAGACCAAATTAGTAATATTTTTTTCCAGACATTGTAAATAATAGAGCAGGGATGGGGGAAGGAGTCTCTGAAAGCCATATCTCCAATATACTGCTAAGTATCATGGTTAACAAGATATTCATCTACGGATACATAATCTCGTTCATTTATGTATTCATTTGCAAGGTATGATTGCACATACGCATGTTCTGATTGCTTATGTTTACCATGATGTAAGAGAAGACAAAAATGTTTAAAGGAATAACTAATCAACTAATAATTTCAGTTCACAAATCATTTTACTAAATAATTCAGCAATGTCTACAAAAAAGCTCATGGGATCACACACATGTGCAATATGGATTCTCCATATTCTAAGATATGGATTGGACTAGTCTTATAAAAGCCCACTGGGTCAAGCAATCCTTCAGGGTTGGACCATCATGGAATTAGAGCACATGTTAACACCGAGGTGAGGATCTCAAAGAACGTTCTCTGCACATTTTACCAGGAGGCCTATGGCAGGAGGCTTCAACAAGCTGCCTTTGCACTGATGAAACCTCACAGTATTTTATTCATAAATGGCTTGAGCTCTGCAAGTATCACATAATGCACTTTGGGAACTGCTTGTGGACTTTGCTAGAGAGAAGAATGACAATAACCTTGTGGCATAAAGAGATGCTTTGGGTGGAAAACTGTATGGAGGAAAGCGGAATGAGCTAGTGAAAGTGAAAAGATGGCACCATGCATGAGAAAGTACCATGCAAGTTGAAACAGATGAGGAAATCACCTTTAGACTGATAATTGTTAATTCAAACATTTATATCAAAGCACTGAACCTGAAGCACCGTGCCTTTTTTTAAATGACAGTTAACCGCTATGAATGCCATGGTAGGCTTGATCGTGTATGAGGCCACACATTTTTTGGTATGGGAAATACAGGTGCAATAGAGACAAGACGCTGGCAAACTGAGACTGTCACGCGATGCTGGGGTTAAGGACTTGGATTTTGGACTACATTGCAAATATAATGAGTGGATTTTTTTAGCCTTGCCACTGTTCTGCTTATGTTTATGTATAGCCATCTAGTGATCTTGCAGAAATTAGTTAGTGGAAATAATAATTCCAGAAAGCAGCATTTAAAGGGGTTGCAGAAGGAGCATCCAGAAAAACAGGCTTTCTTTTGTTGCCATAGTTAGCCATTTTAGGGGTTGGGAGAATTACATTGCATCTCGTTGGAATGCCCATACAACTAGGGTTGCCACCTACCTGGTATTTTAGTGACCTTGCTGATAAAAATGGCAACCCTAGGTACAACCAGCTGCATCCTGGCTTAATGTACAAAAGCTACAAAGGGCCCAATTCTACTGTATTACAAACTTGCTTCGTTCCATGCCCACCGACTGGGCAATCATTAGATTTGCCACCCTATATGGGTTATTGGTTTGCAGGCCGAGTTTTTGGTCCAAAATGCTAAAATGACAGCATAGATCAATGGGGTTATGTAATGAAAGGTGCAGATTACTCTACAAGTCTAATTGCCTATGGCGGCCAATCAACAGACAGTATTTACTGGCCTCCAGTTTAAAAACAAACATCATATTGTTTTTTATGGGTTACTACTCTTAGGCAAACCCTGTGCCTATTATCACATATGGGGTTAAATGTCCAAGTTGGGTAACCAATAGGGGAGAAGTATTGTGCCAGTGGGAGGAACTAATATATAAGCACCTGGAATTAATCCTAAAAAAAAGAGGCAGCTAATTAACTAACATGGGTGCTAAATTGCACAACAAATGCAGTTTCCTATAGCAACCAATCACAGCTTTACTTTAATTTTCTGACGTGCAAAAGTCTTTAAAATTAATTGCTGCTTGATTGCTATGGGTAACTGCACTGGAACAATTTAGAACCTATGTAAGCAAATTAGCCCCATGGAGTGCAAAATAAAGCTGCTGTCTCCAACCTACTAAAAATACAAATGCAATGCATTACAAACTATACATCTAATGAAATATTCACATAAGGAATCTATTATTAGAGCAATTCACACATTTTATATTTTACTGTGTCCACCCACATTACTTATTTTAAAGGCCTGAGTATAAGAAAATCTTTTAGGGTCAGAGTGTGAGTTTTGTATAAATTAGATGGCTGGGGACTACTGATTTTTGAGAAGGTTGGACAAAGCACTTTCTTTTACACTCCCCGTGGACTAGAGTGGAATGTGCTCACCTTGGGAAGACAGTTGAATAGTCTGTCAAACTATTGTGATATATGTTTGTGAATTAAACCAAAATTCAGAAGACTGTGGTTGAGGAATTGAGTTTGACTGAATCTGATTCCTGGGAGCATCACATTAGCCCTTAGTGTGTCTGATGGCAACATTTAGATTGTAAGCTTCTTTGGGGCAGGCACCCTCAGAGCATCAATACCAGAGTATCGTGTTGATAGGTTGTACTGTGTTAGAATGGCAAAAATTAAATGTGCTTTGATATTTTATTTACAGTAATTTAGCATTTGCAACTTTCCTTAAAGGGGATGTTCACCTTCCAAACACTTTTTTCAGTTCAGTTGTTTTCAGATTGTTCCCCAGAAATAAAGACTTTTTCCAATTACTTTCCGTTATTAATTTTTGACTGTTTTTCCAAAATCTAAGAAAAAAAAAAGTTAAATGTACGTGTCTCTGGTGTTTGAGTCTGGCAGCTCAGTAATTCAGGCACAGACTCTAAACCAGGGGTCCCCAAACTTTTTTTACCCGTGAGCCACATGCATATGTAAAAAGAGTTGGGGAGCAACACAAGCATGTAAAAGTCAGCCTGGGGTACCAAATAAGGGCTATGGTTGCCAATTTGGTAGCCCCTATGTGGACTGGCCGCCTACTAGGGATGTAGCGAACTGTTCGCCGGCGAACTAGTTCGCGCGAACTTCGACTGTTCGCGTCCGCCGAATGTTCGCGAACGTCGCGCGACGTTCGCCAATTTGAGTTCACGTTCGATTTGAATAAAAATCGTTTGACCATTCGACCATTCGATTCCTTCGACCGCTAAAATCGAACGATTTCCATTCGTTCGAACGATTGTAAGCATTCGATCGAATGAAAAGCAATCGATCGAATGGCTTCGATCGTTCGATTCGAACGAAAATCCTTCGATCGAACGATTAAAATCCTTCGATCGTTCGAATCGAACGATTTTGCGGGTGTTCGAAGTTCGCAAACTGTTCGCGAACTGTTCGCATTTTTGCCGGTGTTCGCGAACGGCGTTCGCGAACGGCGTTCGCGAACACCAAAACGGCAGTTCGCTACATCCCTACCGCCTACAGGAGGCTCTACTTGGCACTATACTTCATTTTTATGCAATTAAAACTTGCCTCCACGCCTGGAATTCAAAAACAACATCGAAAGGGTTGGAGAGCAACATGTTTCTCACAAGCTACTGGTTGGTACATTTCTCAGCAGCATCTCTGGAGTATTAGCAACTATTGTATCAATTCTAACAGCTGCCTGTAATGAAACCCAGTGATTCTGCTCAGCAGGGACAGAGATAAGAAATGTATCCATTAAATGTATCAATTTAGAACCGTTTACAGGGTCAGCGACCCCCCTGTCAGAGAAGGTGAAAAATTAGAAGGTGAAAAATTACACTTCAATATTACAAAAAACGATCACGCGTATAAAATAGAAAGTAATTGGAAAAAGTCGTTATTTCTGGTGATTTATCTGAAAACAACTAGTTTACTGAAGGTAAACAAACCCTTTAATGAGTGGAAAGAACAGAAATAAACATACTGTATATGTCAGTAATGATGGTTTAAACAAACATGAATTAAAATAGGAAGCTCTATGATCATTATACTATTGATCCTATACCAGTGACTTTGTATTGTAATTAAAATTGTTATTAAAGGATAATACCTTCCAACTCTGTCTGAAGTTCATTCACTATTCTAGGGTGCCTTTTTCTGAGGTTGCACCAGACCCATTGGATGGTGCACAGCTTCATACTGATAATAAATCTGCAGCACATCAACCCTCCTAGCTGCTGGATGATGTGACTTACAGCCAAAAGGGCAATTTCAGCTGCATTGGCAAAACTATTATATCACATACAACTTGGCAGAAATGCATTCAAATGTTATAATCTGCCAAATTTTTTAGATGGACGGGTGGCCATAAAATAGGCATAGTCATAATATGTAGCTTGGCTAATGTTTGTCCATCTTTAGATTTTATAAATGTTGGGAGGTATGCAATAGCAACCCTTACTTGTTACAAACAGCCACACAATCATGCAAATAGGGTTGCCACCTGGCTAGCTGGTAAGAATAATGCATAATACCAGTTTTATATAATATGGGAAGGCGTTTTTTCCCAGAAAAGATGGCAGACAATCATATATATCATCCTACAAACTTTTACTCCCCCTTCTTGTGCTTTCACCTCCCTGAATAAACTATAGGACTGCCACATTTTCTGAGAACAAAATCCAACCTTCCTATATCTTTATCTTTCTTCCCTATTAATAACTTCAAGCCTTCAAGTCAAGCGTAAAACAAGAAGGCCTCATTTAGCATCAGAGGTTACCATAAAAAATACAAAGATTAATACAATTGACTGGGCATCAAAACTAGGGATGCACCGAATCCAGGATTCAGTTTGGGATTCGGCCTTTTTCAGCAGGATTCGGATTCAGCCGAATCCTTCTGCCTGGCCGAACCGAATACGAATCCTAATTTGCATATGTAAATTGGGGGCGGTTAGGAGAATCACGTGACTTTTCATCACAAAAGAAGATTTTTTCAATTTCTTCCTTTCTTGACGCTAATTTGCATATGCAAATTAGGATTCAGATCGGTTCGGTATTCGGCAGAATCTTTCACCAAGGATTCGGGGATTCGGCCGAATCCCAAATAGTGGATTCGGTACATCCCGAATCAAAACTGACAGAGTTTAATGGGAACCCTTGACTTAATGGATACTCAAAAAGCTCCCTCCATCAGCCCTATAATCTGGCAGTTTCCACCTTCTTATCAACAGTTACCACTAAGGTGCACTAGGTGTAGCAAGGCTGACACTAAGCAATAATATATCTTAGCACAAATCTATATAAATCTCTATATGCCATTTTTATAACATCTGTCTATTCAGGCCCTCTCCTATTTATATCCCAGTCTCTGATGCAAATCATTGCATGTTGCTAGGGTAATATGTACCCTAGCAACCAGATTACAGAGATTACAAAATGGAGAGCTGAATAAAAAGCTAAATACGTCAAAAAACACAAATAGTAAAAACAAAAAAATAAAGACCAATTGCAAATTGTCACAGAATACCTCTACATCATGCTAAAAGTGAACTCAAAGGTGAACCACCCCTTTAATAAATAAGCCCCCAAACCTGTAAAGATAGTGGAGAAGAAGTCAAGAGAGGGCACAAAAGTTATCCAATGGGCTAGGAACGTCCGTGGGAATGATGTCAACTTTATGGAGCATATCAGGATATTATGGACTAAGCTGAGGGCACATAATGAGAAATTAGGGTAGTCAGCTGTCCCAGCTATACAGTATTTAGATGACACAAATAGGAAGTGTGTATGGAGAAGACATTGGGAGGAGCAGTTATATATAGTAAAAAAGTTGTTATATCCCAGATGCTGTGTTTATCTAGCAATGTGGCTGCAGTCTGATTGGCTAGCGGATGTAGGACAGTTACAGGTGCAGACATGTATCTCTGATGAAAGTTCTGTATTCTATTTATATATGGGTAACCTTTAAGAGCCGAGATGGGCATTCAAGGCATCTGGCCCACTGGATATAAGAGCTCTGTGCAACCCCCCTGCCAGTTTCAGGAGAAGGAATGAGCAGAACAGGCCAGGCTCAATTTGTTTGCCAACATCACAGCCATTCCTTGTAATGACTACATTTAGAGTCCAGGGGGTGGGCAGAAAACCTTTATTTTTGCATTTACCTAAATAGCTATGATTATAGCAGGGATTTATTTTCAGTCTCTCTCTCTCTCTTGCTAGTTGTTTGAAACACAGCTCCCATTATCCTTCAGTAGAAGACTGCAGAGAAAAAAAAACAACCCCCCCCCCAATTAAAATGAATGGGGCAGTTATATGAAGCAAGACTGTCTGACTTATGGCCCTCCTGTTGTTGTTGGACTACAACTCCCACATCCCCCTCAATCATCTGTTTAGGCAACACTAAGATAAAAAAAAATAACCAGTGTCGGACTGGGGTGTGCAGTACCCACTGGAGCTGCAACCTCAGGCACTCTCACTTCAACTTGCGAGTGCTCATGACCCATACCTTTTCCCTTCTTTTCTTGGCTGCAATCAGAGTTCAGCACCTACAGTTCCTGGCTGGGGGCAGGCCTGGGTTGGCGGGGCCACAAGGGCTGGGACCCACCAGGTTTATTTCCAGTGTTCCACCTGCCCAGGGTCACCTCCTACACTCCACTATGTGGCAATATGCAGAAACCTTGAATAACAGAATGTGTTCATTGACGTTCCATAGATTTCTATTTTTATATATGATATATTTGTAAAGAACAAGGAAAGCACATCTACTCAATTTGAAAGAGTGGCCTTCCCTGCACAGGTCCACTTCCCCAACCACAGGAAGCATGTCTCCCATAAGCTCAATTCTATCCAAATAATCCACGTTTTTTAAAAGTATTTCCTTTTTCTCCTTAATAATAAAATGGTACCCAGTACTTAAATCCAAACTAAGATATATGTAATCCTTAGTGGAAGAAAAACCAGCTTATTGGGTCTATTTGATTCTTAAATATCTGTTTTAGTAGATTTAATGTATGAAGTTCAAAATTATGAAAATATATTTTATCCAGAAAACCACAGGTCTAGATAACAAGTCTGATACCTGTAGTGGGATAGCATTCTTTAATTTAGATCTAGATTAGCTGCCCTTTGAGGCACAACTTTGCATGTGCTGCTCCATATGATCTGTAATCTGAGACCCTTTCCATATTTTCAGGTAATATTATATACTTTTATTATTCTATTAAAAACTAGAAAATTTAATTTATAAAAAAAAATGGGAAAATGTTCACTGCACTCTTTTCACAAGTTCTACCGTATTTTTTCTTGTTGCTGTGTTTCTGTAGAACAATGTTGCCTTCTGCTGGTAAGAAAGAGACAGCAATGAAATAAAAAAAGGAATTTTTGGCTGCAATCACTGAACAAGCATAGTCTCAGCCTGGCACAGATTTTACAGTCTCATTTATCATTAACAAGCACTTAGATGAGCTGATGTAACTTGTACAGATAAAAAGTGTTCAGCATGTTAATAACCTGATATGTCAGTGACTTTGGTGCCATATTGGGACTGTTGCCTGTAATTGCTAGGTAAAAGTTTATTTCAGCACAGCATGAGCTGAATTTGTGCCCGTTAAATACACGTTAGATACTAAGGGCATGTAGCTTACGCCCATTGGGCATGGGGGAACATGGTGCTGCTTCTGCTGCATAAGTGTTGCATTTTGCATCAAACACCAAACATTAACAAATCTTTGCTGAGTATTAGTTTAACATGCCAACACATGCCATGACTGCCAGGCATCAGTGAACTGCCACATGGTTAACATACACAGCATTTGTATCAGCTGCAGATATTTACTATTGCAAGTGCCCACAAGGAACAGCAGTAAGGCCCCAGGATTTAGGTGATGGGCGTTTTCGATGGGGAATTTTCACAGTGGTTTCGCAAATTTATTTGCCACTGGCGAATCATGGGAATTCACAGAGAATTCACGCCTGTAGAATGAATTCGCCCATCACTAGTCTCGAACCTGCCTGAACTATTGTGTCACATGGGGACAAGACTTGATATATTTAATTAAGTGTGATGTAAGTGCTAGCACTGTGCTATTTACTTTGAATATCCAGCATTAAAATAAACAGTATTAGTCGTAGCTTTATTGGTCCTTTTTTGAATATGATGGTGCTAGGTGCTGGCTGTGGAAAATACGCTGAGGAGACAATTCGTCTGGGAAAGATGTTGAATTATAAGCAACTTTCATTAGTATCAAACAGGAACATTAGTCCGGGCGGTGCATATCTGTGCTGAACCTAGGGTTGCCACCTTTTCTGGATAAAAATACCGGCCTACCTATATATTTATCTTTTTTCCCTATTAATAACATTGGGATCAGCCATCATTTTTACTGGCTAGGCCGGGCAAATACTGGCCAGGTGGCAACCCTAGCTGAACCCAGGCTGAAACACTACTGGTAACACAAAAATATCCCTTAATACCCACCCCAAAGTAGAACATGGTGATGGTTGCCAGCTGGCTGTTATTTTATTGGCTGGGGTGGTAAAAATGAAACTTGAAGGCAATGTTATTAATAGGGAGGAAAGATGACCGATACAGGAAGGCCGGTATTCCTTTTCTGAAAAGGGGAACCCTTGACATGGGCTACATATGACTCATTACACCCCATTACTCACAACTTAGGAATCATGGCCCAACTATCACAGTCCTCTCATGCCAGTGGCAGAATCCATTTCTAATGTTACTGTACTATAGCTCACACACCTCCCAACATTCTGGAAACGGAAAGAGGGACAAAAAAAATTGCTGGTGAAATTTTGCACCACACCCTTTTGTGGCCACACCCCCTATTTACCATGCCCATTTTACATAATTTGCCAGGTTATGAAAGTTTGAACACATTTCTGTAGTTTTTATGTTTTATTACAATTTTACTAATGAAGGTGAATTGCCCTTTAAACTGTCTAACTTCTCCCATGGAAGTGGAAGTTTAGCAGCCATTGAACAGACCAATGACCATAGGAATTCCTTGGAGGGCTACATTTGGCCCGCAGTTCTCTAGTTTTATAGTCATGTGATACAGTAGCAAATCAATCTCCTGTGCTACCTAAGGTGACTCCTATGATGCCGCCAAGCCCCTCATCCCTCACAGGTTACCTTTCCTGTGCCGGAGTGGATCCAAGGGGGCTACATCACTAGTACAGAGAGTGCAGTTTCATTCTCTGCACTAGAAGAGCCAAATTTCTGGTGGAAATTAGGATTTTTGGTGCCCCTGGTAACTCGCAGGCTGCTGCCGTCTGAGGGAAATTTATCAATGGCCTCGTGGCAGCAGCACCCCTGATGACATAGGCAGGTCCAGACTGAGAATTAAAATAGGCCTGGTCATAGGTGTCAAAGATAGCACTCTACATCTTTGTCACGAAACATCGGAACGGCAAACATGCTGTTTAAGTGTCTAATTCATTGGTTGTCATACTTGCAGGTCCAGTACAGATTTCCCTTAATCTTGGAATGAAAAAAGAATAAATAATGAATGTACATTGCAAAAGTACTTAGAATATCACCCTCATCAATTCTACATCACTCATTTTAAAGGTTTACTTATCCCTAAAGTGTGCCAAAGGCCCAGGAAAGTTGGTAAATAGTTGGGGAAACTTGTAACCCAGTTACATTAAATCTTTGCAACCGCATGCAGAACAAAACTCCTATGGAAGTTTCCCCATCCTCTCCTCTTCTTAAATAGAAAGTTAAATTTCCACAGTGCTTTGCAGAAAAAGGTCAGGCTAAGAGTGGCAATGTACATAAATATGTCATGGGTCATTTAATTTGGCTGGGCTTCGATGTCACAAACAATATCATTTGGGTTAACATTACCCCTATTGGCCAATAATAGCGACATTAGGTCACTAGAAGAAGACCAAGTCAGAAGGAAAGAAAGGAAAAAGACTGAAGGAGACACAGAGGGGACCCAGCGAGGAAGCAACTGCACATATTATCACACAGGAGGGAGGGAGAAAAGAAAGTTCATAAAAGATAGACAGTGACAGATGTACAATATAGTGAAGTAGAGGAGAAGGGTAAGTCAGAATACAGATCACTGGAGACTGGAGAAGTCTGATGCAGACTGTGATGGATTAAAATAATTTGTTAAACATTACTGAGATATACACAAGCAAGTACAACTAGGAGTAAAAGGGAGATACAACTAAATAAACCTGCTCTGAAGGAAACTGATCGACCCAAGGACATATACAGACAGACAAGGAGAAGATATAGAGAAGCTGATCTCCATAAACAGGTGGGTTCATCACTTAACACAAGAGTTGAAACAGTGTCCTCATTAAAAATATAACCAAGAATCAAAGTTACATTCAGGGGCAACTTGAGAGCAAAACATTTGGCTTTAAATATATAGTTTTTAAGTTGGGTCACTTAGGGTAGAATATTAGGGTTTCTGTTTTCAAATGACAGCTCCATATCTCAATATCTATCTAAAAGACATGTGTCAAAAACAGAATCTAAGTACTGTATTAATTCTTATTTCCTAGGCTTGGAAATACATAGTTGCTCCAGTTTACCTTAGGGTTCAGACTTCTTTAATATCTCAGAAACCTCTTTACAAATGAAAACAGTATATTTATTCCACCAACGTGTATATACAGTATATTGCTAGAAGGGCAGTTTAGTTACAAAACAAACATCAATACACAGTGACCATAGTGGGTAATGGAAGAATTTTTGGTAAACAGGTCATGTGATAAAATCTTCTCAGGTTGCTTTGTTTGATTTACAATGGCTTTCATCATTAGTACACATGGCTTTCTATTCCCAAGGGTTTTCGTTGTTTAGATCTAAAAAACTGGATCCATTTTCAAATACTGTCCAACTGCAATAAGATCAGGCCTAAATGTGAACATATGTTTCTCTTCCCAGGCAGAAAAAAAAATGAATCCTTCCCCATTGGATACGATGAGGGGGCCCAAGGCAAAAGCAGCAGCAATAGTGAGAGAACTCACAGGGCAGGGTGAGTAGAACAAATACATTATGTTCTTCCCAAATATTATAGCAAAATTTTCATTACATATAAGCATGCCATTTTTCTGGCAGTCCCACAGCTAGATGGGCAGCTAGACCTGGGCAAGAAGGTGAGTGTCCCTCAAGATTTGATGTTGGAAGAGCTTAACCTGAAGCGCAATCGTGGCTCCTGTATGTACTTGGAGAGACAGAAGCGAGTGCAGAGATATACATTCGAATACCCACCACACCAAATCAATGTGAGTACCTCTACCAATGTTTTTTATCCAGAAATGTATTTTTGCATTAACAAAATCTGTGTGTGCATTTTGGAGGGTTCTTACAGAATCTGGGTGCTCCCAAGATGACTCTTGTATGTATTGGTGCACAGATCTTGGAGCAAACATTGACCACTAGAGTATAAAATGATGCATGTTCATAACAGAACATGGGTGAGGCATAACTTTGCATGGCTAAGGGTTACAAACCATGATCAGGTTGATGTGGTATTGCTATAAATCTCCCATATATCAACAAACTATCACCCTAAATGCACATTGTAGTTACATATCCTCACACTGAAGTGAAACACACTACATAGACTTCAATGGAAGTCAAATATGCTACATTGGAAGTTACATATGCTTGTATGATGTAGATGCACTCTGGTTTTTACTGGCGGTTTGGCTGCAGAAAAGAAGAAAGTTGTGCATGTGTATTATTGAGCCCCTACCTCTTACTCTTGTCTTTCCAATTCACATAGAGCTTTTTGAACTCCTATTGGAAAGGCTAAAATAGGTTTGATTATTCTGAATGGCAAAATAATGCTCATTAGACCTCTCTTTCTTTCAGGCAGGCAGCAATATGAATCTCATACAGTCTGTTCAAACAGCAAATGGTGATCACACAACAGCAAATGAAGGAATGCATACGGGGGAGCGGTTTCACTCAGAGATCTTAATACCTAGAGGAGACAGCAAAACTCCCCCCAATGTACCCAAAAAGACTGCCAAAGTCTTACAGATGAAGATGTGCCTCAATCCAGGGGCAATAGCACCAGGTATTAAGCACTATCTTGAACAAGCTCTAAAGACTGCATATGACACCCATTATACTTGGGCACAAAATAAGGGAATCTCTCCCTCGTTCCATTACTACTTTCCTATAAAGTGTTGGCAGGGAATGTGTATCTTCTTAAAACAGGAACATAGCAGAGGCCCCTGGGTCCTGATGCAAAATATTATGCAGAAGTCCCATATTATTGTCCCTAACATTCACGTGTCTTAATCCCATCCCCTCATTTTGTCCTTACATTCAGCTACAGTTTTATTCCTTTATACCTAAATATTTGTGCCCAGGGTGGTTCTAGTCCAACTCTCTACCCCTTATAGCTATGTCTCAGCAGACTTAAGACTACGTAAGACCTATTTTAAGAGCCTACAAGTGGCTGGTTGCTACTATTGAGATCATAGGCTTGCTAGCTAGTTTGTTTTATTATTGGATTTATCTAGCAAGACCAAGTCCACAACTGTGACTTCTGTTAGAAGACTCTTTGCTGGAGTAAGCGGGTGCACAAATCCAGCAACCAAAATAGCATTAGTATGACACATTTTTGTAGTGGTTATGCTATCATTATAAATGTTTCAATTGCATAAAACTCTTTTTGTCTTTTGTATTGAAAGGTTACTCAGCCCCTTGGAAAGAGATTCCTTATGAGAAGTTTAACAGCACAGCTATCCCCAAGTCATACATTTCGCCATGGGTTGAGGAGCAGAACGTAGAAACGATGGTATCTTTCACTGAATCCCTACCTGAACCCCCGAAGACTCCTCTCAATGTCACATACCACAGCTTTAACAGGTACTGTGCTATTTCTAAAAAAAAATATTTGTTTCTTACATAAGCAGTTATGAATAAAAACATTAAAGCATTTAGCTGCATGTAAAATTGCCCCCTTAGTACCTACTAAGGTACTAAACCTGCATGAATGCAAAAAGACACAGAGCAGTTTTTCCATAAGACATTAGTCTTCTTGCTCATAAGAGGTCAAACAGCTGAACATAGAGTTTTTGTTAATTGTGTTTTGGGGTATATTATCAAGTAAAGCACCCTAGAAAATTAAGATGTTCAGAGTGTTTGAAGGTTTTATGTTGACCATACGCAAAATATACCACCTTCTTTGGCAAGACAAAGATGTGCCAGTGTCCAAAGTGGCTTAAAAGGATATAATTTGCACATCAAATTTTAAAGAAGAAGTGGCTAGGGAGGGGGGATTTCCAAGCTATAGAGAAAGCCGCCTCTAAGGTCAAGGGCCCCCCTTTTTCCCAAACCCCCCCCCATGACGATAGGGCCTGCTTCCTCTATCGTTACGCCACTGAGTGTGTTGCTCTCTTATTACAGAGAAATAACACATTGATGAAAAAAAGGATAATTAGGACAGCAAATAAGTCTTGCCAATATAATTACTAACTTTGCTGAAAAATGGCACACCTGTTGCATCCTTTTCTCATAAATTGCCACCCCCCCCCATTCACTAAACCTTTATTGTCCTTTAACTTTAAATCTGGGCTTCTAGGAATATTTAGGAACTATAGCTTTTTTCTCCAAATCTCAGTATCACTAGCCTTCAGACTAGTCCCCCACAATGACTGCTCTGAACCTTCCCAAAGACAGTATCACAGCTTGGGAACCTCAGGTCCATATTTATATTTAATGTTTCCATAAGAAATAGAATCTACATGTCCCTATGGGTATCATCCCAACTGAGATTTAATCAAGGTTTAGCCTTCACAAATTGTGGATTCAAACCCTAAGGAATTGGTCAAACAGATATGATTATTATTCTTTGGAATATGAAGCTATTCATAATAAATTAATTTCAACCTCCTATGACGAAATGCTAAATTTGCCTTGGAGAATAGGATATTAGCATGATCTATATTTAGAATTGGCATTAAAACACCTTCTTAGTTCCTAGTCATCTGTACTCTGTAATGATGAATTAATTGAAGCCATATGCCTGCAAGCCACATTCTGTCTTATTCAGCAAATGAAAACACTTGTGATAACAGTACCCAGTTATCTTCCCTGTAACCTAAAACGCTCTATATCACTACATAATAAGTTATCACCACCATCTTTCTATTGATGTGTGCAGTTGTAATTTTCACTCTTTGAGCAAAGTTTAATTGAAACTGGCCTTTTGAAAGACTTATAAAATAAATAACTCCAGGGAATGCAATGTAAAAAAATAAATTATTTCATTATGTGTAATTGGTTCATTGCTACTTGACAGCTCAGGATATATGAAGTTGAGCAGGAGTTAAAGCTACAGATCTTGATCAATGCAGAAATTGATTTGGATTAACATTTATGGTATTTCGGCCTGATTTTTGGGCTGCTCCAACCACGTGGCTCACTCAGTGCAGAGGATGTGGACCAACCTGAAGGTCAGTAAAGGTGACAGTTGGTGACAATCCCTATTTACTTCTAAAGCATTTAGATGGCATTTTTAGTTAGGTATAATCTTTTCATGTGCTAAAAGTAATTTGCTTTTTGACAGTGGCAAACTTTGGGCCCCTCAGGTGGTTCAGCACCTCTTATCTCATAAGATGGCTTTAGATACAAAAGGGATCCCCAAACTTTTTTAATCATGAGCCACTATTAAATATAAAAAAGTTATGGAGCAGCACAACCATGAACAAATTCCAAGGGGGTGTCCAATAAGCTCTAATTGATTATTTGGTAGCCCTATGTTGACTGGCAGCCTACAGGAGGCACTGTTTGGCAGTACATGCCACCAAAAGTTGCCTCCATTTCATAAATCCAAAAATTAGCACCTGCTTTGAGGCCACTGGGAGCAACATCAAAAGGCTTGTTGAGCAACAAGTTTCTCTAGAACCACTATTTGGGGATCTTTGAGATACATGGAAACACCATCATAAGCAGAAAGTGTTCACCTCCAACAAATATTTGTCCTGGCCATAGATATTCATGTACATCCAGGAATATCTAGGAAAGCAGAAATGCATTCATTACAAATCTCACATAACCTATATAATTATAGGTTAGTTCCTTGCATTCAGTACAAGAACAAAGTGCTCCATGACTGAACAGTGTCAGTGTCAAAGTGGGAGTTTAGCCTGAAGATGTCTGTTTGGAAATACTAAAGAGCTTAGCATGGAGAGCATGAAATATCATCAACTAACCCATGTCCCAAGTGACCAAATCACAAAGAAAATAATATAACTCTTGGTTTACTATGCAATAACTTTTGAGCCTTGTAATATTCAAGAAAAGTAATTGTTTTGTGAATGATCTGTAACTCATTTTCTTTAATGAACTTGAGAGACCTCTTTCATCTGAATGCATATGATGTTTAGACACCAAAAACCAGATGGTTGGTTCTATTGATTTCAGCAGTGCCCCCCTCCACCCCCAATAAACACTCCAAACATCAGTCTTTTCTAACCTGCAACAGGCAACTAGTTTGGCTGAACACACGTGGTTGAAAGGATTTCGGCTCATGGCTTATGTGTATGGAAGTCATTTAAACCATGTGTGTTGTCAGAGGTAGTTAATTTCAGTAAGTTACAGTCTACAATCTGATTTGTTTATTTTTAGAAATTCTCATAAAACTTCCATCCTGTCTTTATCACTGGAAAACTTAAAATGATAAATTATATTGATAGCTACAAACTCCCACAGGGCCTGAACGAAAACAGCCCTGTTCCCATATGGCTATATAGAGCACTAACACATGTGCTGCTACAAACTGTCACGTTCACCTGCATATTTTGTTATAGGTTCATTTTCTCGGCATATTGAAATGCAATTCCAAGCAGTTTTCCAGTATACATTCATTTAAAATGTTCAGCGGTTTTAATGTTATTTGTATATGAAATCGCAAATGAACTCAATGTTTGGCCCTTTCTTCACTGCTGGATTCGACCCTTGAAGTAATGTAGAAGAATCTCTCCTTCAGCCAATACTCCATTTCCAATAGTACCTTACATGCTTCTTCAACAATTTAACAAAGTCTGTTTTTCGCGGGGCAGTGCCATGGGCCTGTCTCTTTCTTTCGCTCTGTTCAACCTTGTTTGTTAGAATACAAATTGTTCTACCCACCGCGGACTTGTTACACGTATGTACTGAACAGAAGGAACAGCAAGAACAAACTTGATGTGAGACTAGCTGGCTCTACTATGTTCCAATTTCAAAAAGCACAAACAACATTTTTTGTCTTGAAGATGATAAGTATCAGACACATCCAACTTTTAGTACGCTACTCAGAAAGGCTGTTTCCTATCAGAATAAGAAGGGTTTCTTTTTCTTTATGGCCAGACAGTTGGTTGTATAGCTTTGTAATACAGGGAAACTGCCAATTTTCTCCAAAATATTAGTTACAAATCCATCATTCTTGTCTCCAACACACAGCCCAGGCTGCCTTACCTTACTGGTGCCAGACTCAGACTTTACTGTGATGGCTGAACTGTGATTTCCAACTTAATTTAAGCCTAGAATGTTCAAGTAGGCCAGAGATACTGTGATTCTCCAGCCTGTTGGAGCAGTATCCCTGCTGCAGCCAGAGTCGTGGAAAGGCCATATGGGGAGGTTGGAATTAGAAAAAGAAAAGAGGATGGCATTAGAGTGGTAAAAAGTGGCTTAAGGGATACTGTACCTAAGTTTTGTCATGACTCACTGAAACGTGTGTATTATAACAAATTATGCACCCCCTGTTGTAAAATATGATTAGCACAGGTCCTTATGTCTCTATGTAAAGACAAAATAATGCTACAACATAATGATGCTAACCTGGATATTACTGTGGCCTTGCATATTTAGCATGTCCAAAAAGACAAGCAAGCCCTTTTTTATGGGAATTAGCCATCGCATCACCGCCAGAGGATTCCGCAGAATCACCACTGTCCTAGCAAAGAAATATTTTGATTGATTTGGCTTAAAATGCCTTTTCTAAAGTCTAAGGAGGCCATACTCGAGCCAATCTCCTACACTGTCCTCTACACTTCTACCAATCGGCCTAGAGGTTGAATAGAAGTTTACAAGGGACCACACATAGTATGGCCACTTTACTAATCAGAATAGCAGAACGTAAAGAGGAGCTGTTGTTCTGGTAGATATGGAACATTAGCAGAAATGAAATGTTGAAACCTGCCCGGTTCCTGTATCCAGTTGCAATTGGAGGACCAGCATACACAAACAGATTATTGTATGGAACTGTTTTTAGCTGTGCATGCATCTTGTCCTTTGTTTATATCTATAAGAAAAAAAATCCTGCTATATATATATCCTGCTATATATATATCTTACACCTTTGTCTTGACAAAGGTCTAAGATGGAGACCGAAACGTTGACCTGACCATGTTTTAAATATGTATTAAATAAAAGTGAGTTTTAACTTTTTTAAAAAAAATCCCGGTGTGCATCCACTTATTCTCCATAAGAACAAACTGGACATTGATGCTTTTTTTTCTCCAGACTTAATAGTTGCATTCCTTTTACTACTTTGTATTCTTACAGCTTATTAGTATCCTTCCCATGCACTGGATGCTCAAGGTGACACCTTACCAGGCCTTTTACAGATAGAGGGGAAATGATGCTTTCATTTTCTGGGTCAGAATTAAGAATGCCCTAACAGTTAGTTTAGTTAATTTATGTATAACTCGAATTTATTGTATGTTTTTGCCAAAGTGCAAAACCTTGCATTCATCAATGTTTAAGCTTATGTTGATCCATGTGTTGCCAAAGTTAGTGAATCTTTGACTGATTTTGACAATTTGGGGTAGGTTTGATCCCTAAAACAGCAAATCATGTTGGGTCTCAAAGAGGTTGAAGCTGCCCATAGACCACATCCATGGTTCATTATGGTCCTCAGCCAGCTGGAGTTCCTGCAACAAAATCAGTATGTTGATGTTTAGTTAGCAGAGAACTAAATCAACCCCATGTAAGGAGGCTAATAACCATCCAAGCCTTTTGAGACACATCCAGGACTGGATCATTATCACCCTCATGACATGGGTAAGTTGACATCTCTGAGTTAGGAGCTGCAGAGGTGATCAATTAAGCCCCATACACAATTCAGGCAAGAGAGGCAGAGTAAGCAATGTTGGACTGGAGGTCCAGGGCCAACCGGGATTGCTGCCTTAGGGGCCCCAAAACCCGTTCCCAAGCTCCAGCTGGGACCCCCCTCCACCAGCACCTGTTTTTTTTCTTCTTATGCCTGTGATTGGGGGACAATGGGAGAGGTCAGGGGTCTCCCATGGTCTTAGGCGGGGAGTGGATCTGGGTCAGCGAAGCCCACTAAATTTTTTCCAGGTGTTCTCCTGGCCCAGTCCAACCATGAGAATAAATCTGCACCTTAATTAAAATTGCACATGAATATACCAGCATAACATTAATACAATAAATTAAAATGTAATGTATTTATTTCTATATTTCATTTCATGTTTTGCAGCACTCCAATCCCTTTTGGGAGTTTATCAGTACTTGATAATACAAATGCTCCTACAATGTTTGAAGAACTACAAGCTCAGATAGAGGAGGCCACCAGCGGACTGGAACTAATGTGCCAAAGACCCAGCTTCAACAGGACACCCCGGGGGTGGGCAATGAAATTCATACCTGAGACGGCAGACCTGTAGTTGTCTGATTTTCTGGAGCACATGTATTAGCTTTTCTATAATATTTGTTTTGACTTAGATCTTGTATGCATTGATAGGTCTTAGCTAAATACATGCAGCCATTTATCTCTGTGTGCTGTTTGTTTTCAGGAGTCTGTGTACTAAAGTGCATTAAAATTCAAATTAAGTAGATTTTCTTTTATAAATATTGCAAATTGTTATAGCAAAATGGTGTCAAATGAATTGTTGTAATATGACATGCCAAATGAATAAACCAATCTTATGAAAAAATACAGGTATGGGACCTGTTTTCCAGAATGCTCGGATCACGGGCTTTCTGAAAAACAGATCTTTCTTGTAATTTGGTTCTTCATACCTCAAGTTTACTAGAAAATCACGTAAACATCAAATAAATCCAATAGGCTGTGTTTATAAGGATTAATTATATCTTAGTTAGGTTCAAGCACAAGGCACTGTTTTATTATTACAGAGAAAAAGGAAATCGTAATAAGAAATTTGAATTATTTGGATAAAATGGAGTCTATGGGAGATGGCCTTTCCTTAATTAGGAAGATAATTTGAAGATAATTTTTGTGCTTCCAAAATAATCTATGTAACTGTTTTCCTGCAAATAGGAAAATGGGGGTAAAGTTGTTTTTACCAGTAAAGTAGCTATATAACTAAATTTAGATCATTTTGGTGTTGATTTTGGCACAAAGTTTTATTGCACTTTAGTAAATAGGCACCTTACTAGCTTGCGGGTTAAATGTTTATGTCCTGCTGCCCATAATAAGCCAAAGTAAATAACAAGTCTAATTTCAATAATATGATAATATATTGATAACCTTTCCCCACAGAGCCCTTAGTTGAAGGTGACCACCTGACCTCAGGCATCACCCCTTACCATTTAATAGTATTAGGAGAGATGACAGGGAAAGAGGAACACCACTGGCTGGTGCTCAGGGCAGTACTTATGCCATCCTTCCGATGATTCATTTAATAGCACATACACCAACATTAAAAATAAAAAATCTGGATATTTTGAGAAACATCTTGTTCTCCCCTGGTCATATTCATTATTTTCATACACACCAGTGATCTGCCCAAAAAAACCCTTTGGGGTCCATGATTGAGTACTGATCAATGGAGGTATGAACTTCTTCATTCAGCCAGTGATATAGCTGTTAAGTCTTTGGCCTTTGATTTAGGGAGTTCTGAGTTCAATTACTGTAAATCATCATAGACACTAAATTAAACAATGTGTAATATTGCAATACTAAATTGTAATACTAAACTCTATAGTTAGTATAGGTATGGGTATATAGAATTTAATTAAAAGTAGGGATGGGTGTATGTATGGATGCTGGGTTTTCATTTGGAGGGGTTGAACTTGATGGACTTTGTCTTGTTTCAACCCAATTTAACTACTGCATGTAACTATGTAAATCATTATACTTTTTGGAAAAATGTATTTACTTTACAAAAGATAAGTTATAGCTACATGTTGTGCTTGCATGGGGAAATATACTTCCTGCTTCTTCTGTGACTTTTTCATTTTACTTTCTGGCAAAAAGCAGCAGCCCCATCTTGCTTTATAACATAGATGCTTGATAGATACTCAGGATTAGGACACTTGTCTCATAAGACACAGGCTTGGATCCTTTAACTAAAACACCTAGAATTTTTTGTCTAATTTAGACAAGTGGAAAAGCTCTGCTAATACATTATCTCTGAATCTCTAATGCAATGTCTTAACCATTTTCAGATGGGATCCTGAGATTGGGATTCAAAAACAAAATTTTAGCAGAAGACTATTTAAGTGGACCTTAAGGTGGGATGGGGACTTGCCTTGTGCTCAGTTAAGAGAAACACTGGAGCCTGGAAATGGAGGAAGAGAACAATTGGCAGGGAGACAAAAAGAAAGGGGGGTGGAAAGCAAGGGTTAGAAGAACAACTATGGGAGCAGAAGTGAGTGAAGAGGTGGGTTTGCAAGTGAGCTGGTGGTTGGGCAAAGACAGTTGTGAGGAGGGACTGGGTTAAGTAGTATTTCCTTATGCTCACACTGTTGCCAGGAGAGCCTATTTGTCATGCAAATTGTGATTACATTGGCTGACCTTGTTGTCTGGGTGGGTGCTCGCTCCTCTTTGCATTTTGTGCCCTGCGGTCCAGAGTTTAGGACATACACCAGAGTTCATGATAGAGGCAGTGTTGATCTCCTTCTTTCACCCCTAGGTACCATTCACTCACTCTGCACCCCTTGCCAACCTATGCCTGGCCCTTAGTGCCCTTCCTACAAATCCATTCTTTTCTGTTACCAACACAGAAGGCTTGCTTTAATGTGATTGAAAACAACACCAAAGTATTAAATGCCAATATAAAAACGTGTGCTTTTGTGCAGGGGACTTCAAAGTTCCGTACTCAGGACAGCAGTGCCACACAGATTACACACAGTTCCTGGTAACTTTAAGAGACGGATTTCCACTTTTTAAACCTGAAATTTGGCTCTACTGGTGCAGATAGTGTACAGGTATGGGACCCATTATCCAGAATGCTTGGGACTTGGTGTTTTCCGGATAATGGATCTTTTTGTCATTTGGTTCTTCATACCTTCAGTCTACTAGAAAATCATGTAAACACTAAATAAACCCAATAGGCTGATTTTGCTTCCAATAAGGATGAATTATATGTTAGTTGGGATCAAGCTCAAGCTACTATTTTATTACAGAGAAAAGGGAAATCAGTTTTAAAAATTTGGATTATTTGGATAAAATGGAGTCTATGGAAGATGGCCTTTCTGGATAACGGGTCTCCAGATTAAGGCTCCCATACTTGTACAATGCAGCCCTTCCTCACCTCATTGAAAGATAATGGATTCAGCGCATTACTTTATCATTTTAATTGACTGGAACTGAATATCTACATATATAAATGCATTAAGCTCAGAATTTCAACCAGTACAAAATGCAGTGTCCCACATTCAGAAACTACTGCTATATTGTAGCTACTATACAATTTATAAATGCTTGCTTGGCTGGAGTTCTTTATGTTAAATATAGTCACTCAGCAACTCAATAAAAGCAGGTTTATCTTGCAGCCTGATCTCTGTTCTGCCTATTTAAATCATCTGAGTTATCCTTGGAAGCTTTTCCAGTGCCTGTCAGGCTTATCAGTTACATTAGCACAGGCCAATCTGCATATTGAGTCCTCCAGGGGAACAGCACAGAGTGTTATATTGGGTACAAGGAAGTCCTACAGTCTCTGCACTAAATATACAGGCGCTGACACATATGAGGAATTTGAATAACAAAGTCCAATCCTCTCTTTAAAGTAAAACCGTTTCCATATACGGAGCCTCCAGATTCCCCGCTAGGCTTGTTGACTTGATCTTCACCGGAGACATATTTCTGGAGAGAGGTTTTTTTTATAATCCTTCATTATAGATTGCAGCATGCACATTTTTTAGACATAAAAGGATTTCCAATACGGATGCTATTTTAGTGAGTATCCTCATTAACAAAATGGTACCATCTGCAACTTGCCTGGAAAGCTTTGATGCACACATTCTGTTCTGGGCAAAATAAAATCGGACTGGCCAATTAAATAAAAAGGAAGAGCTTTCAGCTTTAGCGATTATGAATATACTCTTCCTTAAAAGACCCGCAAAATAGACATAATATCCAATAGGATAGTCTGTCAAATTGCTCAGCTTAAGGTGGCAATAGACGCACCGATAATATTGTAAAAAACTAATTTTTGTACAATATTCAGTGCTTGTATGGTGGAAGATGAGCTGGCCGATAGAAGAAGACTTGGATATCAGTCGGCTTCTCGATCGGGCACCAGAACATCGGCCATTGTTAGTGCTGAATGGTCAGATACAGGTAGAATTCGATTGTTTCTACCTGTATATCTGACGATTCAGCTCTACACGTGTGTAGACCTTTTCCGGTAAAGATTGTAATTATGACGTCTATGGCCACCTTTAGGCCGTATCCATGTCCAGTCAAGATTTGGAAATTGTGAAGAAATTTATTTAACCAGACCAAGTTTCTGAAAGCAAAGTACAGATCACTGGAGCTAAGACAGCGAGTTGTCATGACGCTCTTAACTATAAATAAATATGTTCTCTCAGCGGTGAATCAGTCGATGAGTTCTAACTAAGGTATCAGTTTGTACCCACCTCTGTGAAATTTTTTTTTTTCCCCCCAGTTGGCCTCTAGAGTGACATCAGTTTCTAGCAAATGTGATATTGTTTCCTGTTTTCTTGGATCCCTGGCTTTACAGGTTCAGGTGGCCAGAATGGCTGTGCCACAATGTCTTTCAGGTATGTGTGCACCGTGCAACTTTCTGCTGAAGACAATAATATGTTTTCACACAAGGAGGGAGGAGGATTGCAAACCTGCAGTGAAACCGGGAACCCAGGTAATATACACGCAGACCTCCCACAGGGTCAGCAAATCAGCAACTTTCCACCAATAACCTCACTGCTTTTTCGGATATTCCCCAGGTACCCAACCCCATGCAGGACTCTAACATATGCCCTGTGTAGCTTCCATTGTTACTAGTTTGTTTGGTAATTTCACACTTTTATACAATTGTCAATTGCCTTCAAACAAGCCAAATGACAAGTTCTTAAAGGGAGGGAGAAGGAGCTTGGGCTCCTTTAATTTCTTCATTTGCAGATACAACATCCAACCACTAAGTACATCGACAGATGAAATGTTCAAGTTTGGATAGTAGAACAGAGCTCTGATTGGCTCATAAATCCAACACACAATAAATTGCAAGCTCTGCAGAACAGAATTAAAGTCAGTGTACAGTTGTAGCAACCTTTGCAGTTTGCTCCAAAAAAAATCAGTACTATGGTATTCACATAAGTATTTATTTTGCTCGTCACCGAAGACAAAAAAAAATAAAACAAAACTGGGAAAAATGGCTAAATTTTATCTAATTATGTGACACTCAAAGTTTGAAAACTTGACTGGACGGAATGAGTGGCGCCGTTTATAAGTTGTAACAAATATTTAGAATTAAAGCAGATAGTTTGCTTGTGCTACCAAATATTACGCCTCGGGTGTCAATTTTTTTTCTGACCTGAAAGGATATACAGGATCAGTTATCCGGAAACCCATAATCCAGAAAACTCAGAATTACAGGAAGGCCATCTCCCATAGACTCAATTTTAATCAAATAATTCAGATTTTTAAAAATGATTTCCTTTTTCTCTGTAATACTAAAACAGTATCTTGTACTTGATCCAAACTAAGATATAATTAATCCTTATTGGAGGCAGTACAAGGCAGGCAGGTTCATTTAAAATTCATTTCAATGTACGGAGATCCAAATTACAGAAAGGTCCCTTATCCGGTGAACTCAAGAGTATTCCTGATTACAAGTCCCATACCTGTTATAAATTCTGAGTGGAATGACAAAGCCCTGTAATTTTAACAGCGAAACAAGAAACTGTGGAAAGCTGCGTTTTGTCAACTTCAAATGTATTTGGCGGTAGATTCATTTTATAGTCATTTGTGTGCAACGGTGCCAATATTTATGGCCAAGACTGTCCAGTTAACTTGCTGTGATGAAACACCAATACTTGTCGATCAGCATTAGAATAGTAAGATTAATAAATAGTCATAAGTTGTATTTGCTTTTATTACTGCATATCAACGACATTACACTGAGGCACAAAAGCATGGGAACAAGGGATGGCAGACAGGATAACAGTGGTAAGTCACTAATAGATTGCAACCCTGCTGCAATAACAGCGACAAAGTCCCAGGTTCATCTCATATCCTTAGCCTAATGAACAGAACACTAATTTTAACACATATAGTTTCTAAGAGTGTCTATTTATTTAAGTGTGATTTAGACTTGCCCAGTTACAAGGATCTGTGATTGGTTAAATTAATAGGGACACCTAACGTTTTATTGACCTTACATTACCAGTCCCAAGGTACGGCAGCTGTATAACTGTGAAGATTTGTGTCCCCAAAAATACAGGTTTAGATGTTTCTGATCTTGCTCACTGTATTCCCAGGTTATTACTGCAGCTCAACACCTATTACATAAGGTTCAATATTTCTAGATTTATTATATAGGATTTCTGTAATCAGCCAGTACACAAGAGACATCCGAGTGATGTCATCCGAGTCCGAGTGATGTCATTTCTGTCACATGACTCCATGAAACATTATAATAAATAAAGTACCCCTGTTGCAAAATATGAGGATATTAGAAGTCACCTTGGAGTTCCATGATCTGTATAAAAACATATATAGTCATGGAACTCCTCGATAACTTATAATATCCTAATATCATACTGGAATTGATAAATCACCCAGGTGCTACTCATATGTAAACATGAATAAGTCCAAAAGGCATGAGCGCACACTGGGATTTACTTAAAAATATAATTTTACAGTATTTCGTTACATTAAAACATGCCAATGTTTCGGTCCACCTCTAGAACCTTTATCAAGATATATATATTTTGCGGGGCAAATTATAAATGTTAACTAACATAGCTCAAACCTGATTCCTAAAAATAGAAGAAATAATGCATTACCACCAATCTACTGGTATTACTTTCTTTTATACCAGTTCAAAAACTATGCCATTAGTTAAACCATTAAAATAGCTAAAAATCAGGCAGCAAAATATTTATGGAATGAAAACTGATGTAAAATCTGTGTAAAATTGTGTTGACACTAAATGGTAACAATTGTTACACCTGGATTTTATACATTCTCACATATTCACACAAAACCATAGCACAGTTTAATAAATTATATTTATGTTTTTTTTTACATGGTTTACTGCAGTGTCTAAGTGCCAATGTTTGATGCGTTTCATTATAAATACACGCCCTAATCTGTAAAGGCTAACTATTAAATAGGGTGGTTCACCTTTAAGTTAATTTTTAGTATGTTATAGATCATGACCAAACCTAAACAACTTTTCAATCCTAATAATCCTTATTATTATTTTTTTTGTAGTTTAATCATTTGCAGTCCTCTTCTCACTCCAGCTTTCAAATGGGGGTCACTGACCCCAACTAAAAACACATTCAATTTAAAGGTCCCCATAGACGCAAAGATCTTTCGTTGGTGAACGAGCAATTTTAGTGAAATCTGACAAATCCGTGAGGTTAGTGGGATTTGAACGATAGTACATATTATGATTTTTCATTCGACATCTGTTAGAAAATTGATTGGCCAGGTAAAAAATTTTTTATTGGTCCCAGTGCAATCTGTGTTTACAGGGCCAAACAGGCAACTATCATCAGTTTTCCTGGCAATATCGCCTGAAATGGTCTTTTTAGTTGATGGACAAATCGTACATTTAAACGATCGTTTCGAGATAATTGTAGTCTCATGATAACGAAAAGATCTTTTAAAGATCTATGGCAATCTTAAGGCCACACATTTATTGTTATTGCTACTTTTTAATACTTACTTTTTATTCAGGCCTATCTGATTCATGCTCCAGTCTCTTATGCAAATCAATGCAGGGTTTCTAGAGTGATTTGGACCCTACGCAACCAGATTGATAAAAATGCAAACTGGAGAGCTGCTGAATAAAAAGATAAGAACTCAAAAACTACAAATCATAAAATATGAAAACCAATTGCAAATTGTCTTGGAATAACACTCTCTAAATCATACTAAAAGTTAATTCAAAGGTGAACAACCCCTTTAAAATGAAATACATTTTTAATTCTAACTTGAATCATAGTTTGTGATGCCGATGCCGCCTAAATCTTTATCTTGACCCCATTTCAAGAAGGTTAAGCGGGCTAAGACATGTCTGTGGTTCAGCAACATAAAGACATTTTATAGGATAAACATACGTGATGGCTTTCATTGAGACACTGACTCAACTGAGCCACAAATATACTGGACTCAAATGGGATGATATGATCATTTGCTACCTGGGCCAACTATTAGATTGTATATATGTTCTTGGTATTGGAAAGAAGCCATTGTGCATATTAGCTAACATTACACATCCTAGGTCTAAAATCTTCGCTAATACCACAATGCACATATATATTTTATAGTGTTAAAGGCAAAGGTGAGGATTTTCCCTCCACTTGTAATGTCCCCATCAAGTCACATCACTAAAACAATTGAATTATCTGAACTTACTTACCTATATTTTATGTGCAAAGGTGCATGCTTCATATGTGAATAACCATTACTAATAAAAAAAGCATAACATGGAAGTGAAATTAATGTATCTGAAGATTTATAGAGGTTTAGGAATTCCTACTTGCCTTTGGTTTTGCCCAGGCCTCACAAGCTGTAACTGTGCTCATTTGAAAAATCACAGCTGAAATTACAGCTGGGTTTACAGATTCCTTTAGGTATTACAGGTATATTCACTTTTAAGAGCAACAGAACACAGCATTTTGGCATCTTAATTGGTCCAGTGAAATACGGCTGCTACTGCAATGCATGCTAAAGATCCAATGTAAGGCATATTGACGAGTCACACTGCAGTAAAATTGCACTAAACAAAAATTATATAGCGGAGGTCATAAGTATGTCTTGTAAGACCACATTAGGTCCATGGGTTTCCAGCTGAAGAGCTAGAGGAATATATTATGACCTTATACTGAGTGAAAGGAGCAGAATTTGAAATTTTTAAATAAATAAATAACTGAATTAGATTAAAAAAAACTGAAGTTAGCCTGAATAAGGTGATTGCGTCAGTAATTTTAGTGTATTTTATTCCTCAAACAGCCAGGCTAAAAAGGGATATACTGAGTTCCAGTAGATCATGCAATTGCCAGGGTTTGCCACTTCACTGTTATAAGGTTCACCCAACAGAAAACAACAGGGTTTTAAAATGCAAATTCTAACAATAAATAAGGATTTAGCATATATATATTGGTTCAGGCAATGCATCGCACACACATGGTATTAAAAGTTATTTCCAGCTTTAGGTGAATTATGTTCCTAACAAAAATGATGAAGCAGATGCATTGATCCTTATTATAGTGTATTACTAAAATGAGACATCTTAACTGTGGGGTACCAACAGTATTCATATTTAAAAGAAGCTGGGAAATAAGATAGTCTAAAGAAGAAGCCGTGGGTTTAGCCAGTAGCAATTGATATATCAGCGCTATTGTAAAACAGCAAGATCATGTTTTTTTCACCCACAGATGGGAACAAGTCAAGAACAAAATAAATGCCTGTTAGTAAGTGCCGTGTTACATGAACTATATCTATATCCCAGATATAGAGAATCTAGCAGCTAAGGAGATGCTAGGAAATGTTTCCCTAATTCAAGCTTAGAATTTCGTTTAGCTACACTGTATAAATATAAGTTTTGCAGGTGCAAGTTAAGTGTGGGAGTAGCAGATCTTTGTGGGCAGTTTAGCATATTGATGTTTGACAACGTGTATGGCATAACTTACTAGATTGTTCCTAACAGAGTTAAAGAGATCCCCTAAAGGTCAGACAAGCTATGCTACTGGCAGACATACTTGCACTGTTGTTTCTTGTTAGACAAACACCACTGAGCACTGGCTACCTAAACCACTGGTACCACCACCCTAGCCTTATTCATCATTCTGAGCTGGAGAAGTTGGCCCCAGTTAACCTCTCCTGTGCAGGTGCCAGCTATTCAGCATCTTACTGGGCTGGTGGTACCACGGGTCCCAGGTCAAGCTCCACGTGATGAGTAAGCCAGACTGCCTCTGAACTGGATTCGTTGTCTTCAAGAGGTCTCATAGGAGCTGCCAGGTTTCGGAAGTCATGTTTAAGCTTAAAACTCACAATCACTTTTCCTTTTTCTTGAAGAGGAGTGACTTTGATGAAAACTCCAACTTTATTGGCCTTCCTAAAGGCAACAACACTAGAGGAAAGAAAGAAAAAAAAGCACTTTAGCAGCATTATTTGGACAAAATAAGGAGTATTGCGAGGGTGTGGATTATATGAGCTGTCATTTTATATAAATCAATAACTGGCTGCACAGAACAAGTACTTCCGAGCTCACAGTCGTTAATGTAGCCAAATCCACACAGAAATTCTTTTTTAGAGATGGTGTTTTGTCATTAAGCAGGTTTTATATAGATATATAGATAAAAGATTGAACTTGATTTAATTGCACTGGCAAAAAATCTGGGCAGTAACGCATGGCAACAAATCAGATGCTAATAGGTTTTATGTGTTACCGCCTGGGTGGCCCAAAAAGTTTCTACCTTGTAAGCCACAACAACCAAATGACAGGTAGTAGTTGATGCTTGTGTGTTACTAGCCCTTATATAGATATTTTAGAACCATTGTGAATGTTAAATAGCAGGAAATTTGGTCTGAAAGCTTACTCTGGATCATCCTGGAAATCTTGTGTTTCTGCCAGCTCATCATACTCTGCAGCAGCATCTTTTCCTGCTAGAATCAGCTCCTTGCTTGGTACAATCACCTGCAGTTAACGGAGATGAAGTATCTGCTCACACATTCTCTACAGTAACTCTCTAGATCTTTGTGTACAGCCAGCTAAACATATTCTACTTAACCTTGTGCAAATAACAAGGTCAATCTTAAAAAGGGTTATTGATCCATTAACAATATCAAAAAAAAATATGATACGATATGTTACCTTTGCCGTGCTGTTAATGTCATCTTGGTCCCCCTCCTCGCATGGAAGAAGGTTCAAATGACTGAGGTTCTCCACTGGGTTAGTTAAAGTTAAAAGGACCTGGCTTTCCTAAAACACATTTAAAATATGTCAGAATACACAGATTACCATACACACATGGTATGGGGAAAAAAAATTGTGGAGTTGTGATATACATACACCAACAGCCAATCCCATCATTTATTTCATAAGCCTATGAACTGAACGTTATAATGTCTCAATCATTTCTATCATATCTAAATATTGAGATATTCTCAGAAAGAACTCTCTATTAGTTACCTAACCAGCGTGGGGTTAACATAAAAGGGTTTTGCCATCTAACGAAATATGCTTAAAAATGGAAGTGTTAGTACCTGAATGGCAGGAGCCCCAGAAAATATTTCTGTTAATAATAATTATAAACCAATAACAATAATACAATTCAGTAATGGCACTGACCTTCATGTAACGCAGATTGGGGATAGACATAATCCTCACTTCTGGAACATAACTCCTGCAAAGTAAATCACAGTATATGAGGCTCACTTCATTCATGTTATTATTTTATTTCTCTGCTCACGTTGTTTTACTGAAATCATTTACAGAAATCTCCAAGTTTAAGATGGTAAGGTAAGTATCAATGAGCCTTAAAGGAATACTGTCATGGGAAAAAAAATCTTTTTTTCCAAAACACATAGTTAACAGAATTCTGCACTGAAATCAGTTTCTCATAAGAGCAAACAGATTTTTTTTTTATCTTTAATTTTGAAATCTTGCATGGTGCTAGACATATTGTCAGTTTCCCAGCTGTGACTTGTGCTCTGATAAACTTCAGTCACTCATTACTGTTGTACTGCAAGTTGGAGTGATTTCACCCCGCTCCCCCCCCCCCCCCGGAAGATCTAAAAACAGCACTCAATAGTAAAATCCAGGTCCCACTGCGACACATTCAGTAACATTGAGTAGGAAAAACAACAGCTTGCCAGAAAGCAGTTCAATTCTTAGGTGCTGGCTCCTTTTGAAAGCACATGACCAGGGAAAATGCCCTGAGATGGCTGGCTATACATCAAAGGGTCAGAATGGGTCAGAAATGAAATTTTATATGGTAGAATGAATTATTTGCAGTGTAAACAGTGTAATTAAGAAATTACATCATAAAAATCATGACAGAATCCCTTTAAGGTCTGAGACTGTATGACCAGCCTTATGCTGGGATCTTACAAGAAGTAAAAGGGACAGCTGTTCCTCTAAATTCCTTATCTGTGATGCACCGGCCCATAAGGCAAACTGGCTAATGAATTGTTCATTTTTGACATACATGCACAAATTGTTGGGCAGTATATTCGAAACTAGACAAATGGCCCAACCAAATCTGGAAATGTTTTGGCCAGCTTTAGCATGACATGACTTAGCATGGCTTTAGTCAAGCCTTAAACTAATGTCACATAGGGAGATCAGTACAGGTTATCTGCATCTTATTTTTCACAGACTTTTTTTTCAGGGAACAATTGCACTCTGCACTAATGAAGCAGCCCCAAATTCCCCCAACACTAAAAAGTTAAGCATGGGGGGGACAAGGGGGGGAGGTTGCTTTGGAAAGGCTGCCTCGGGAGGCACAGAGGTCAGGATTTCCCCTGCGAGCATATTTAAGTTATTTCTGCAATGAATATTTCAAATGACAATACTATTTCAAACCAGTTATCAGAAATGAGAGTGCGTCTATTTGTCAGTCAGTAACAGGAGATACAAAAATCAAAATATACAGCTCTGGCCAGATGTATCCTGTGGGCACGGCTCAGACAAAACTCTAAACATTATACGAAAATGGAGTGCACCTCATATAGCCTTATTTTCAAAAGTAAAGCCTCAGAGAATAGCCTATAAATTCAAATAAAACCAATGAATTCAAAAGAACACAAGACACTAGATCATGCAGGGTTTTGGGTAGATAGTTTAGTAACTCGGTGTAAGCAAGTTGCTTTAACTTTAGTTATTAACCTGGAAAACCTCTGATGCGTCTACACACCCTGTCTACACTGGAATACAGTTAATTATCATAATTATCCACATAATTAAATGGGTTGTTCACCTTTGAGTTAACTTTTAGTATGATATAGAGAGCCATATCCCGAAACAATTTGCAATTGGTTTTCTTTTTTTGTTGTTTGCATTATTTAGCAGCTCTCCAGTTTGCAATACCAGCAATCTGGTTGCTATGGGCCAAACTACCCTAGCAATCAATGTATTGATTTCAATAAGAGACTGGCATATGAATGGGGGGGGGGTCTGAACAGAAATATATAAGTATAAAAAATAGCAATAACAAATGTGTAGCCTCAGAGTATTTGTTTTTTAGATGGGGTTAGAGACCCCTGTTTAAAAACTGGAACGAGTCAGAAGAATTAAAAAACTACAATACTAAAATTTAAATACTAAAAAAAAAAAAACATACCAAAAGTTAACTTAAGATCCTAGCTATCCAACAGCTTGCTAATAACCCCTGTTGCAGCTCCCAGTAGCCAGGTTTAGCCTCCAGTCAGATCATTAGATCTAATACATCATGGCGTGTCTGCCGTTTTCAATACATTATAAATGATAATATTAATATCTGCACAACACACACGCATTTAACTTCACCAAGTTTGGAAACCTTTCCACGGTCACTTAACAATCGAGACCAACCAACTTACAGGGCCACCAGCTGGATCTTAAACTTGATAGATGTTGGGTTAAATTCAGGCTTGCTCAAATTATGTTCACATTTCTGGTTATAGGGAGAGAAGAAAATGAATACTTTGGTATAATGGTTAAATAGAAGTTAAATTCTTGATGAACTCATTTAGGTACTCACCCTGCATCGCAGTGATCGCTTGATTAAGAGATGTTTGTGGCGAGGATGCAGCTGTGAGGCACATATGGGCTGAAAGTCTGGTTGTAGCAAGCGCTGATCCAGAGTGGTAACTGTTATCAGACAAGACTCTATTATTGTCTTAAATAGTGATCACATAATGTGCATTCAATCATATTGGCCAGAGTCCCAGTGGAGATAAAGGTCTTATCATATTGACACATAGTAGAGTCAGTTTCCACAGGAGTCAATTAGCTGGGAGGAAACCCATTCTAGCTCAGAATGGAATATACAATCCAGGTTCTGCAAGGTAACCGTGCTAACCTCTGTGCCAAACCTATACAGCCGAAAGGCTGAATAAATGCAGCTACAAAAAAAAAAAAACGACTGCTATAATTCTACAGAATCAGGGGTGTTATTTGGCATTTAACATCCAAACAGTACCTTCAGTTAGATTGATAGGCCTGGTGTAATAATCATCTGGCAATGGTTCCACTTCTTC
Organism: Xenopus petersii; assembly: GCA_038501925.1. Lineage (NCBI taxonomy): Eukaryota > Metazoa > Chordata > Amphibia > Anura > Pipidae > Xenopus > Xenopus petersii. The sequence goes on from CM076676.1 coordinate 23,179,003, forward strand.
AACAGCTTGCGCTGACTCAATCTTTATCTCTCTCTGGTCTTCGCCTTCTTTAAGACTGGGAATAAAAAAAAAGTCAGATGCTCTTACATGATTTATTAACCCTACAACATTCCAAAGGGCAACTTTAACTCAAACAGCAAAGCCTCATGTTAGTTAGCAGGAATCCAAACTTACGTCAGTCCAGTAAGGGCAGTAATAGGCGCCCCTGGCCTCTGGCGCTGGAGCCTTGTTCCACGTCCATATTTATCCTGTAAAAAGAACAAAGTCATCATTGCACTAACTTCAAGCTAGATAGTTTTTTATTTGTTAATGAATGTTGATAGCTGAAGGGATGCAACTTTATTAAATGCATGAAATGATGCTTATTAAGCAAGGTTTCTTATTCTTTTTAGCTTGAGTCCAAGATTCAGGGTAAAATAGTTTGGTGACCCTAGATTTCAAAATCATGTATCTGTTTTTAAAGGAGACATATAGGATAAATGAAAAAAACCCTAATTTTGTAGGCAGTTATGAGTATTATACTTTGTTGCTTTTTCATGGTGCTAAAAATTAATATTATCTTTAGAAATAGTCCCTTTATTGGAGCTCCCTGTAGATGTTCTCTGGTCCCTGTCTGTGTTTCAAATGAGGGCGTGTCCTAACGGTCCCTGCCAGAAACACAGTAGGAGGGGGACAGCCAATAACAGCCCTGCAGTCACTCAAGCACAGACAGGCTTTAGTTCCCTATCAGGTCCTGCTAGATGCTGATTGGTTCCTATTCTACAGTGCAGTGAGCCTCCGGCTCCCCCGAACAGCCTGGGAATTCAGGGAGCAGGAAATGGAAGAGAAGGGAGGGATTATTAGGGGTTTTGCAGAAATATTCAATAAATAAGCCTGAAACACTTTTTTTAAGCACAATTCTTCTATATCTAAAGGAGTATAACCCACTATTAAGTTCTTATTTTTTACACAATATGTCTCCTTTAATGACTATTTTCTGTTGTAGGGGAACACAGCTGCTGATTTTCTTAATACATTTTTTTCTATGGAACGATACCAAATTGCTTGCCTGTGCTAAAGCATTCTTCATAGAAATAAATGCTAATACCATCAGTTATTTCCGCTAGATGGTGCTGTTCAGAAGAAGTCTATAGAGAATTCCATGGACAACGTACAGTCGTCTTGACTCGGATTCAAAAATGGCCCTGGCAATTTCAGTACACGGAGGCCCAAACAGCCCCCACGCAGGCCCAATAAATAGTGACTGTCTATGGCATCTTTCAGAAGCCCCTCTGGCATTTAAAAGAATCCACAGCTTGCCAGTTTGGCCTGGCAGCACTAATAAGTTTTGTGGGTGCAATCCGCCAGAACATAAAGGTAGTCATACACTATGAGATCTGCTTGTTTGGAGAGGTCTCAAAATGATTTAAATTGGGGCATTTAGAAACCGTTGGACGAGGATCACATTAATGCACCAATCTTGCCCTTCTTAAAGGAGAATTCAACCCCCTAATTTGCATCCCCCTTTCCCCCTACCCTAAATAGGCCCCCCTCCCTCCTGGCCTACCTGGCACCCTGAGCAAATGCCCCTAACTTTCTACTTACTTATAGTGCTGAGCCAAATGTCCTCTAATGAATAAATGGAGCACTTGAACCTAAAAATTGCACCCATTTGTATTTGCGTTGTGCTTATTGTGGCTTCAGTGTCACATTTTTATATCCATTGCTGCAAGAGGCATCAGATATTAAGAAGTTATTAAGCAGAGCATTGATGACAAAGCCTTGTGACTTACCGCCACATGAATAGTATGTTGCTGGAGAAAAATCCCAAACGTTTGCAATCAAAGTAAAAACAAATAAAAACAGTTACCACTGAAATCGGTCAGTAATACAACATATGAATACATCTTTTTTGTGGTTTTTGATTTTGCATGTAGCCTAAATGGCCACCATCACCATCATCGGAAGAGCAAACTACTAAACAAGCTTCTTCTACAGGAGCATTATTTACAATATGTGTGCTGCTGAATCTAAATAGCTCATGTATGGCTCAGAATGTAACCAGTGGCAGCTAGCAGGCAGAGGACTGCCATTATAGATCGGGCTTGGACAGTTACAAAAAATTGATAAATACAAATGTAGGTGCAGCAGGATCAACCACCTAAAGGTAGTCATATATGGGTTGATACTGGAACACAGCACACTGTATGTACAGCTAATCACTGTATATGCTCTGTCTAGACCCCCACAGTGTCTCCCCACAAGGACTCCCACATCATGGGGCTCCTTTCACCTTGATTTGGCCTACAACCTAGCTTGATTAATCATGTAAAGATCTGGCTAGTGTGTCTGCGACCTGCTCAGGCTGAAATAAATCTATGCCAACATAGATGTACAAGCACAAGTGTACTTGGCTCAATCCAGTATATTTGTATACGGAGGCTATGAGACAATATAAGAACAAAAAAGGCAAATTAAGAGTTTATTTTCCATTCCAACACCCTTCCTAGTTATAGAACAGCATGCCTATTATTCATAAACATGAACTGAAATATGGCAGCTGCTAAAACAAATTTAACCTACACTTGTTTTTTAAAAGAAAATATTAAGCAACAGATAGTATATCTCAAATTTAGTGGTTTATTAAAGAATCTTACCAAACTAATGGGTGGGTGCTGGATCAAATCTTTTTGTATAATTATTCACATAGAACCACACTCCAAATTTTTAGTGAATCACATCCTCCTTTATTGCATAAATCTTGTGTGTCCAACATTTCGGGACCCCCTTGGGGCTTTTATCAAGGCAAAAGATAAAGGCCCCGAGGGCAGCGGAAACGTTGGACACACAAGATTTATGCAATAAAGGAGGATGTGATTCACTAAAAATTTGGAGTGTGGTTCTATGTGAATAATAAATAAAAAATTTAGTGGTTTAAGTAGCAAGGACACTTACAGAAAAGGCAAGCGGCATATAGTTGCGACGCCGCACCAGCTTCTTCCTGTCGCGTTCAATCTTTTCCTTCTGTGCCAGTTGCTGGTAATACTCTAGTAGTTTATTAATCTAGGAAGAAAGAAGCCCCAGCCAACCCATATCAGAGAATGATTATTATATGTAAATGCTTTAGGGAATTTTCAATTCCTGCTCCAAACTGGAAAGCATCCATTGATTATCTAATACTAAAGGTTCGTTTCAATGTGAGCACCCCTTTAAAGGATCAGTAACGTCAACATTTTTTTTTTTTTTTTAAAACAATTTTTTTGTATACTATGAAAAAAAACACCCAACACATATTAAACTTTAAAATTGCAAAGTTATTTAGATCGGGTGATCCATTGTGCGGTGCTACATTTCTCCTCCCTACCTTCCTTATCCTTATAGCCAGGGAGGAGAAATCGAGCGCTGCATGATGGGTCGTCGCCCTGTCGCCTTTTCTGAAGTGGAGCGCAAGCGGAGATTCGGTAAGTTATTTCTAAATAAAGACTTTGCAATTTTAAAGTTAAACATGTGTTTTTTTCGTAGTATACAAACAAAAAAATTTTTTTTTTTGATGTTACTAGTCCCTAAAAAACAGAATACCTGGTATTACCACAGATGCGAACTACATATGCACGTCGAAATCTCGATTTGCGTTTTGGGACTTTCCTTTAAACTTAGTTAAGGAAAGAATGCAATCAAAAATAGTTATAATATTTAATTCAGTATTACTGTATTTAAAGGTTAGAACTGCCAGATTGGCTAAAGTCAACGACAGAGTAGGACAAAATAGTGTATGCGTAATTAAGCCTGCAATAAATGAAATTAAATATTTTTAAATCAATAAATAAATTAAATATAAGTGTATTCTATTTTTACACAGACGGCTAATTCCACTGAAAATGTACCATGAATCATACTTTGCCTGGGTGTCTGTCAGTCCCCCCCCCCCCACCTTGTTCCATCGTGAAGTGGTGTATTCTGGGACTTGAACTCCCTCAGCTTTCCAGAAAATCTGTGCCCCACCTACTATGAAAAGCAGAAGAAAGTCAACACCCACATGACATCATTTCACAATGGAACATGATACGGGTGGGGTTGCATTACTAAAGCGTAGATAGGGAACTAGTGTCTGTAAACAGAAATATGCTATCATGGGTTCCTTTTAATCTATGGTATAACTATAAGGTATGTATGTGTAGGAAAACAAATAGGATTTATATACCTACCGGTAAATCCGCTTCGCTGTAGTCGACGGGGGGACACAGGAGACCAGTGGGGTTACGCTCCATCCTCCTGGAGGCAGGACACTTGAATAAGACAAAAAGGGTGGCGTGCCTGGATGTTCCAGCTTTACCCCTAGTACATCCCTCTTCAACTCAGTTCGTACCAAGAAACCGTACACAGAGAGAAGATAAAACAGTAACACTATTTCAACAATCAACCTACAGAGGGTGGGAAGCCTGTGTCCCCCTGTTGACTACAGAGAAACGGATTTACCGGTAGGTATATAAATCCTCTTTTCTCTGGCGTCTCCGGGGGACACAGGAGACCAGTGGGGACGAAGTACCGCCTTGCCCTTGTGAAAATTTAGGAGATGAGGATCACATGAAAGTGCACCTAGTTCTGATACTCTGCGTGCTGAAGATACTGATAGAAGTAGAACTACTTTCCAGGTCATCCATGATGGTTTTACTGAGCTTAAGGGCTCAAAAGGAAGGTCCAGGAGTGCATCGAGAACCACATTGAGATCCCATGTGGGCAGCGGTGTTTGACGTGGGGGGGCTAAATGTGCCACCCCCTGTAGAAAAGTCCTCACCGAATCCTCCAGGGCCAACTTGCGCTGAAAAAGCAGAGATAATGCCGATACTTGAAACTTCGATGAACTTAGTTTAAGACCCAAGTCCATCCCTCCTTGTAAAAAGGAAAGAATGTCTGGAATGTAGCATTTTTGAAATAGGACCCCATTTTCTTGACACCAGGTCCAGTATGTCTGCTATGATAGGCCTTGGACGATACGGTTTTCTAGCCTGAAACAACGTGGCTATGACGTTTCCGGGAAAACCCTTTAGTCTATAGATGGATTCCTCAACCACCAGGCGCTCGAATTGTAAAGTCCAGGGTTGTTGTGGTTGATTGGTTCTTGTCTTAGTAGATCTGGTCTGTGTGGCAGTGGAATCGCCTGATTCACAGACAGCTCCTGGAGGTCGTGAAACCGCGTTCTTCAAGGCCAGAATGGTGCTATGACAATCACTGAGAGCTGCGAGCATCTGATTTTTTTTAGTAATCTTGGGAGCATAGGAAGTGGAGGGAAAATGTACGCCAGTTTGAAGTTCCAAGGCTGTGTCATTGCATCGATCCCTTCTGCCAGTAGGTCTCGGCAGCGGGCGAAGAACCGTGGAACCTTGCGATTGCATCTGGATGCCATACGATCTATCTGTGGACGTCCGCATATCTGTACCACCTCTTGAAACACCTCGTGATGTAATTCCCATTCTCCTGGATCTAGTTGGTGACGGCTGAGAAGGTCCGCATGCACATTGTATACTCCTGGAATGTGTATTGCTGACAGTTGTACTGACTTCTGTTCTGCCCAATGGATGATCAGTTGCGCCTCTGTGAGTGCTCCCGGCTACGTGTGCCTCCCTGCCGGTTGATGTTGGCCACTGCCGTGGCATTGTCGCATTGTACCTTGACGGCCCGGTTTTGCAGTAGTGTCTCCCAGTGGGATAACGCTAGACGAATTGCCCTTAGTTCGAGAACATTTATTGCCAACTGTGACTCGTCTGGAGTCCAAATGTCCTGTGCAGTCTTGCTGTTCCCATTGTGGTGCCCCTGAATCAGAGGGTGCACCTGCTGCCTGTTCGTGTGATGATCCTTCCTCTGCATCCTCTAACTATACTAACATACAAAGGACATCCCGGCCAGAATACCTTGGGCCCTGATGGGCAGGTGCAAGTCTGGGTGGTCTTAGTCCCCTCAGGGAGGTTGTGACCCCGGGTGTCTAATTCCAGCATTGGGGGGTTAGCCTTTAGGAATCAGGTATACCTGTTCCTTGCCTAGCCCCTGGTTTCAGTGCTAGCCTTGGAAGGGTCTCCTAGAGACCTAGGGTCCAACCTCCTGTGGACAGGACACTTAAAAAACTGAGTTGAAGAGGGAAGTACTAGGGGGTAAAGCTGGAACATCCAGGCACGTCCCTTTTTTTTCTTATTCAATCAAGTGTCCTTAACCCCGCTGGTCTCTCCTGAGTCCCCTGGAGACGGCCAGAGAAAGACACACACACACACACTTATGCTTATAGATAAACTTAAATGGCTAAGATAATGTCAAAATGGGGGTATATTTTCTCTTTAAATAGAAATGTCCATTATAATTATGGAGTTTTTAATTAAGGCTAACATTCAGAAATTGTTGCCCTTTTTATTGGAAACCACAGGGACCATTTTACATAAATTGGCAAAAAAAACAGCCACCTCTTCTTTGTAGAGCTGTACCATCTCTCAAACAACTCCCTATTCCAGTTCATCTCTCCCTGCACCATTCACACAAAGCCTTTTGCTGGGCTATATATGAATTGTACTGTAAACACAGTGTTTTAGTTTAAGATATCAAGTAATTAAGATTTACAGGTATATACTTACCCTCTGTGTGTGTAGATTCTCAGGTTCCTGCCATCCACCACTAGCTGCAACAGAAAATATGTTTCCCATTACAACAGTGACCAATGTATGTTTTTCCCACATTTTCATTTGAAGGGATACGGACACGTTCCTATAAAAATAGGAACATGTTGTTGTCAGTGAAAAGAAACTGTGAGAGAAATATAAGCAGCTAAAAGCCCCCCAAAGCCGTCCCCAGCCCAGCAAACCTTAGTAAAGGTAGACCCTCTGACACTGTTAAATCATTTTCATGAGTTGTTTCAGTCACGCTGGGCTGGGGGCTGAGCAATCCCTCCATAGGCTAGAGTCCCGTTTTCATTAGTAATTAGCCTATGGAGGGATCCCGTTGCCACCAGCCCAGTGTGACAAACAACTATGGAAGATGATTTAACGGTTTTGGAGGGTCACTTTTACCAAGGTTCGATGGGGTGGGGGCAGCTTTGGGGGACTTTTAGCTGCTTATATTTCTCGCGCAGCTTCTATTCACTGATACCGACATGTCAGTATCACTTTAAGTTGCTGTGCCTGCCCATCTGCCTTTCTCAGCCAGATAGCTGTTTCTGCCTAAATCCTAACTGTCTTGCAGGTATGTGCATGCCTACATCATATTAAAGTTGACATTTAGGAATTCGGATTTGGCCCCAACTACATCAATTTGCTTAAATTGTTGTACATTGCTCCCACCGCCTCTATAAAAGCAAGTAATATGTCTACCCCATCCTTCCGCCTTTACCGAGGTACTAGGCAGGGCTGTCCACTCTCTCCTCTACTATTTGCACTAGCCATTGAGCCCCTTGCTTACCTCATCCGATCTCCTAACAATATAACTGGATTTGTTCTGGGTAATAGGGAGGATCGTGTTCAATTATATGCAGATGATACCCTCTTATATCTGGGGGACAGGGGCGCTTCGCAAACCAATGCACTAGCGGTCTTGGCTGAATTTGGTGTTGTCTCCGGTCTGGTTATTAATAAATCCAAATCCACTGCCCTTATGCTAGACCCACTTACTGAGGAAGAGAGAATGACTACCTTCCCTTTTAAAGTAGTTCCCGAATTCACTTACTTAGGAGTTAAGGTCACAGCTCTCCCCCAACAATACTTAGCACTTAACTTAGACCCGCTGAATGATTGGATGTCTCAAAAGCTTAAGTCATGGGCTAATCTTCCGGTAGGCCCTACAGGGCGGATCCATCTTATAAAGATGATTATATTACCCAAATTACTCTATGTACTACAACAAGCCCCTGTATGGATACCGAAACCCTATTTTCTTAAAATAAATGCTATATTTAGGCAACTGGTGTGAGCTCATTCCAGGCCACGACTGAAGCTTGAAACATTGATGTGTGCTAAAAGTAGAGCTGGCCTGGCCCTTCCAGATATGTATTTATACTACCTGGCAGCACAACTGTCCCACCTCACTACGTGGGTGGAAGTTTCGCATCACCGAGTGCTACATTCACTTTGGGCTCACTTGACTGGCTTCACTGATAACCCAGTAAGCTGGATTCTAGGGAAATCTGTCACTACATCTCAGTCATTACTTCCCCCCCCATCGACTCCCTACGTAAGGTGTGGAAAGTGGCTAGTGCGCTTTTGAAGTCTGCTCCCACTGACCCGCTTACGCCACTATGGAACAACCAAAATTACCCCTTGTTGGCAAAGCTAGGCCCAATGAGTCTTTGGTCGGACCTAGGGGTGAATACCTTAGGTGATGTATGGCAGGACGGCAAACTAATCTCCTTTGCTCAATTGAGAGACCAATTCCAGATCCCATGTAACCAATGGTTGACTTTTCATAAGCTCAGCCATGCTCTCACTGTTGCTCACAAGCGTCATGATTTGTCACTGTCCACGCACCCCTTTCTTGTTTATATTAAAAGGGGACATACTAAAGGTTTGGTCACCATGTTATATGCTAAATTGCTACAAGAAGTTCACGGAAATAATTTAGATGGACTACGCTCTAAATGGGAGGTGGATGTGGGCACAATCCTAGATGAGGAATGGCAAGAAGCGCAAGAATCCCCTCAGTTAGTATCCCCCAACTATAGACTACGGCTAATCCAACTATATATTCTTCACAGGGCTTACTACACCCGTCAGTCTTCATTACATTAATGCCAACACCCCTGATGTTTGTACTAGATGTGCTTTGGACAGGGGAACTCTGATTCACATGCTGTGGAGCTGCACAAAGCTTACTGCGTACTGGAGGGAAATACTGGATACATTGGAAGGGGTGCTTCAGGTGACAATAGACAGAACACCTAAAACTTGCATCTTGGCCATAATTCAGGACTTAAAACTGAATCAATGTCAATCCCTGTTCCTCCTAGAGGCACTGCTACTAGCCAAGAGATTAATTACCCAGAACTGGAGAGCTGTGACTCCTTCTACCTTCTCTACCTGGAAAGCAATAATGCAGGATACCTGTACCACTGAATATCTAATGTACTTGAAAAGGGGAGCCCCCACCAAATTCCATAGGATTTGGGGACCCTGGGCTGACATTTACCCCCTACACCCAAGACAACCACTAGCGGTTTAAGTCACATTAGGGTACAGGACAGGTAACTGGTATATGTATTTCACTTGTCTGACTAGTTATGAATCCCTCATAGGAGGGAGTCTAGATATTGTTGTGAAATGTTATACTCATGACGATCTGTATGTTGTATGATATGCTCCTTTTATCCTGCTTGATCTCGACATGTAACATGTGACACAATGTTTTTCCTTAAATTATCTTTACATTGTAAACTGCTTACTTTATTCTCTCAATAAACTACCCGAATTTAAAAAAAAAAAAAAGTTGACATTTAATTTCATATGGAACCTGAGCCTGCAAATAATCTCACTGTACTGGCTCTGCAGCAAAGTTACAGTATATGATCTCTCTGATATGAAGACTAGATATCCAGAAAGTGCTGAATTATGAGAAGGCCATGTCCCATAAAGTCACTTTTAAACAAATAAATGTATAATAAAACAGTAGAAGTATGGGATCTGATATTCAGAAACCCATTATAAAGAAAGCTCTGAATTACGGAAAAGCCATCTCCCATAGACTTCATTTTATCTAAATCAAAATTTGTAAAAATTATTTCCTTTTTTGAGAAACTCACCAACAGATTTGTCAGCCATCCCAACATCCCTGGAAGTCCAACGACAAAATCCACAGGCGAGGTAATAGGCTTTCTTCATGGTAGTTTTGGCTGGGTCATCTGGGAGTGGGGCGGGTATGTTAGTTGCCCGGGTGGAAAGAGTGTGCATGCAGCAAGGGCAGTCAAAGCAGTTTGCGCACCTGTAAAAAAAAAAAAAAAAATAAGTAAAATCAAGAATTCTTAAACTATCTCTTAGCTTATGAAAAAAGACACACGCCTATCAAGTTAAACCTTTAAAGTCTATATGTAACCTGCCTAACTGCTAGTTGATTCAGAGGAAGGAATACCCATTTGAAGCCTCTCCAATTTGCCTGAGAGGGGGAAACGTGTACTATGAGCTATCTTCCATAACTCTGTATTCCCTCACTTGCTAAAAAGCCATCCAACCCCTTCTTAAAGCTATCTAATGTATCAGCCAGTCAATTTTGCACTTCAGGCCGAGATTTTAGACACGTCAAGGAACCCCAAGGCGCCGGACAGCTCATGTATTATATACACTCAATTTCTTATACATGAAAGGGAGTTTAACTTAAATTCACCTGTGTAAATTCTAATTTTCATTTACAATTCTAAAATTAATATAAAATCAACAGACTAAACATGTCATCACCTGATGCACCTTACTGGCAGGTGCACTAACAGGGGAGGAAGCGAAATCAACCAAAATTTTCTCTTTCTGATGGAACCCAAAAGATCAATAGCATTTAACCATCCTTAAAAAGTTTGGCCTGAACTTGAAATTAAACGTGTGCTTTATCACCCTAAGCATGGAGCATATTTTGCCGATACATTGATTTACACATCCCTGTGTATGGGAATATTAAATCCTCCAACCATTTGGAACTTGAAGGTTCAGTCATTGTTTGGCAGTGATACGGGCGACATAACACAAACAAACCTGTTCTTTTTCAGCTTTGCTTCTGCTGATGGCATATTCTCCAGGCAGCTGGGACAGTAGTGCGAGTCCACCTACAGAGAGAGAGAATTTAGGTCAACATATTTTTCAGGTAAGGGTCAACATAAGCGTAAGCATAGGCTTCCTTGCTTAAAGAGCCGTGTAAATAAAGTGATACACACGTCTCTTAAAGGAAAGTGAATGTAAAGTCTTTCAATGCCACCCACCATAGAATAGTGAGTTTCTTTACTGTTTAGCAGGCAACATAGCAAGTTCAAAGAGAAGCAGAAATAAAAGTTATAAAAGTATAAAAATTCTTTAATCAAGCATAGAGGCAGATAATTAAATTACCAATGCACAGATAATCCCTCTGCAGAATAGACTTCTGTTACGGAAACTGTCACAAAAAAAGGTGAAGGGAAGGAGGGATATACTGGTAATTTAATTATCTATCTACCCAGCAACAACAAACAAAAGGAGTCACTTTAATTTTCCTATTTGCCCTGAAATATTAAACACCGGAGATTTGTATGTGATTTAAATAATACACAAAATGGAAAAACAACAAAAATAAATTATATATCTCTATATCTCTATATATATATATATATATATATATATAAATTACAAATTGTCTATGGTTTTAAAGTTACATGTATATGTATTGCTATTGAAAGGAGTGTTTGTCCCTGTCTAGTCTCTGCCCTGATGTCTAACCAAATGAGCAGATCTCTCTCCGATATGCCCACCTTGAGGTGGGCAATATCGGGCTGATCCGATTGTGAACGGGTGGGCGGGCGGATCCTAACGATTGGGAACGGGAATTTCTGTCCCATCCGATCGAGATCTGGCCAAAATGGGGAAGCCCGTCGGGGGGCCCCATAAACGGGCCAATAAACTGCCGACTTAATCTGTCGGCAGCTTTTATCGCCCGTGTATGGCCACCTTAAGACTGTTGATACAATGTAAGACAAGGCAGTTGATTAACAGACCTGTGGTTGCTGGGGAACTAAGACTATCGCAACACTGTTTAAAAAGTAACAAGCAAATGCTGCTTTCAATAGCGATTGTTTTTACAAATAACTTGAAAGTTAGCGCACTGGAAATGTTTTAATAAATGGAAAGTTGCTTAGAATTGGGGCTTATTTAATTAGGCAAGTTTTTATTTTTAGTTTTGGGTTTGACTTGCTTAACCCTTGAGTATTGGGCTGTCAGTGGGATGGTGGGGGAATGACAACAACTGCTGTTTGCAGACGCATATATTAATATTATGTCATTCATCATAAATGACCTGCACCTTGATCTAAATTCTCCACCACACACTTTATTTTTTTTTGCTGTGGTTCCAATGCACTAGCCGCCCTAACCCCACACGTCACACTTTACAGAGAATGACAGATCTCAGTCAGAGAGGCCTAATTGGGCATAACACAAACAGCATCCACGGACTCAAATAAGAAAACTACACCCAGCACAGGAGCTGTTCCGGTCACAATCCTTTGCCGAGTTGACACTTCCGCAGCTCTTCTCAGCCAATCACAGGCAAAAGAATAATGACATCAACCAATGAGATTCCCAGCAGCCAGGCCAGGGCGTAGCCAGTTGCCTTAATACCGGCGAGTTAACCTATGGCGTTGCCTAGCGGAGCTCACCTCGTGAGAGACACATTCTAAGGAGCGGAGCTCGCTGCAGTATCGGCAGAAATAGAGTTGAGAGAGAGGCGCTCGAATAGGCTTGTCGCCGTGTACTAGGTACAATACTCTGTCTAACTGCAGCAGCGACGCCATCTTGAGCCACAGGGAATATGAAACGCAGAAGCGTCTCCTGCGGCGTGCGCGCTCACGAGCTGTAGGGGCGTGAAACAGTTCCCGATCTCCGCCTGCGTGCTCGTTCCAATGTTGTGATTGAACACTCCTCTATGGGTGGTCTTTAGTAAGTGGTTACTGTCAGTGACGCTATAGAAGAAAGGTAGCAGCTAGTTCCTATCCTAGGAAAGGACCCGACGTAACGGTCATGTGATCCTACCATGTGACCGCTTCACTGCGGCTTACCTAGTTGTGAGCGGCAAATTCAAACATGGGAAAGTGGTAATGGGTTCTAGTGGCGGTCTGCAACTAAATTCCCAGGGTTGCCAACTTGTATTGTAGGTTTAGTACAGGTTGCAACCTCTACTTTAGGTTTTGGGGCAGTTCATTATGTTGCTGGATGTTTGTAGGGATTGGAGGGATCACTGCCTCTGAATTTCTGTGGGGTGAGGTGGGGATCACACAGAAATTCTCAATATTTAGACACCCAAATGCAGCTACAATATTGTTGTTGGAGCTGGGTTTTTTTATAATTACTCTGGCACAATTACGCTGCAACAATGGCAAGATAAAAATGAAAGGCAAGACATACTGACACAGCTATAACATAGTGAATAAAGTACCCCCTCTTGTAAAATATAAGGATATTATAAGTTACCGAAGAGTTTCATGACCGAAGGCTGAGAGAGACTTCTAATATCCTCATATTTTACAACTGGGGGTACTCTATTTTTTCTAATACACAAGTTTCAGTGAGTCGTGTGACAGAAATGACATCAGAACTCGTTTATTACTGATGACATCAGAACTCACCGTTTATAAGGATATAATTTACAAGATATTCATGCTTTTGTGTAGTATAATATTAAATTCATTAACCATAAAAAGGTTTTCTTTTCTGCCATGCACTGAAAAATGGAGAATAATGTAATGGACAACTTGGGAACAATAAATTGTATAGAAACTGTTGCCTTGGTGTTTCATGAGCTGACGGAAAATGTGGAGCGCCCAGTCAAGTAATAGAACATGGATAACGGTCATGAGAGGGACTTCTATTTAAGGAGAGGATCATTGCCCCTAAACCTTTTTAAAGGACCAGTAACACCAAGTTATCTTAACAATTAATTCCCCTCAAACATCTTTATAAGTCAGGCTTACTCTCCCCTTTGGTTTTCTTTTTAAATCTTGAGCTTCAATCTGACTTCCAAAGTGCTTCAACAGAATGTGAAAAGGTGACGGCCGCTTGAATTCCTCTGTGTGCTGAACCAGAAGTCAGTTTCACACGGATGACCTAAAGTACCTAAGCTTTTTTTTTTTTCTTATTTAAGCATCTGCAGTTCAAATGTCTGTTTCTACTAGTCTAAAGGGGTGGCCTCTGGTACAGTGATCCACTTCATGGGTAAAAAGGTCCCCTGCTATTTGTCTATAATGTCCTCTAATGTACTTGTCAAGTGTAATCATGTCCCCTTGCAAGCGCCTTTTTTCCAGAGGAAACAACCCCAACCTTGACAGTCTACCCATATAATTTAAGTCTTCCATCCTTCTAACAAATTTAGCTGCACATCTCTGCACTCTCTCCAGCTCATTTATAGCCCTCTTAAGGACTGGAGTCCAAAACTGCACTGCATACTCCAGATGATGCCTTACCAGGGACCTATTAAGAGGCATAATTATGTTTTCATCCCTTGAGTTAATGCCCTTTTTTATGCAAGACAGAACTTTATTTGCTTTAGTAGACACAGAATGACACTGCCCAGAATTAGACAACTTGTTATCTACAAAAACCCCTAGATCCTTCTCATTTATAGAAACTCCCAACACACTGCCATTTAGTGTATATATATATATATATATATATACACACTATATATATATATATATATATATATATATATATATATATATATTATTTTGCATAACCTTTCAATTATTAACATTAAACCTCATTATCCAGTTTGCTGCCCAGTTTTACAACTTAGACAAATCACTCTGCAAAGTGGCAGCATCCTGCATGGAACCTATAGTTCTGCACAATTTAGTATCATCAAAAATAAAACAGTACTTTCAATGCCCACCTCCAGGTCATAAATAAACAAGTTGTAACGCAAGGGACCTAGTACTGAGCCCTGCGGTACTCCACTAACAACACTGGTCCAATTAGAAAATGTTCCATTTACCACCACTCTTTCTAGTCTATCTTTTAGCCAGTTCTCTATCCAGGTACAAATACTATGTTCCAGGCCAACATTCTTTTATTTAACCAGTAACCTTTTGTGTGGCACTGTATCAAAAATGCTTTAGCAAAGCCTAAGTAAATCATATCCATTGCCATCCCAGAATCGAGGTCCCTGCTTACCTTCTCATAAAAAGAAATTAAGTTAGTCTGGCAAGATCTATTACGCATAAAACCATGCTGGCACACACTCATACACTCATAGTATTATGATTTGCTGTAAAGTCCATCCTTTATTAACCCTTCAAAAAAGCTTTCTTACCACTAACGTCAGACTAACTGGCCTATAGTTTTGAGGCTGAGAACGGGATCCTTTTTTGAATAGAGGCACCACATTAGCAATTCGCCAGTCTCTCAGCACTATGCCAGAACTCAATGAATCCTGAAAAATTAAGTAAAGAGGTTTGGCAATCACAGAGCTAAGCTCGCTAAGTACCCTGGGATGAATACCATCTGGCCCTGGACCTTTGTTAATCTTAACATGTTATAGTCTCTTTTGAATTTCCTCATGTGTGAACCATGCATCATTAGTTGTATTACTAAAATTAGGACTATTAAGAAGGAAACCTTCATTAACTGGTTCCTCATTTGTGTAGACAGACGACAAATATGAGTTCAGAATCTGTGCATTTATTTTGTTTTCATCAACCAGCTGACCACCCTCTGATACTAAAGGTCCCACCCCTTCCTGCTTCATTTTTTTACTATTAACATATTTAAAAAATAATTTTGAATTATTTTTAAAAAATATCCTTTTCCATATAAATTTTAGCTTGCCTTATAGCTTCTTTGCATTATTTATTGGCCTCCTTGTACCTTATAAATGATTCGGCTGTCCTAGCTAACTTGAAAGCCTTAAAAGCATGTCTTTTCTTACCCACCTCAACACCAACACTATTGAACCAAAAAGCTTTTGCTTTGCAACGATGACCAATGTAACAGCTCCCCTAGTGGTTATAAAAATTTTGATTTGGCCAAAACCCCCTAATCCTTTTTGAAAAATTCGCCAAATACCGAACCGAAGTGGAAAAATGTTTTACTTCCTTGTTTTCTGACAAAAAGTCAAGTGATTTCCATCCCGCCCCTAATTTGCATAAGCAAATTAGGGTTCAGATTTGGTTCAGCCTGGCAGAAGGATTCGGCCGAATCTGAATCTTACTGAAAAAAACCGAATCCTGGATTCGGTGCATCCCTAGTCATAACTGGGCAGAGGGAACCTGGAATTGGATATTTTTAGTAGACTGCTAAACCCTGGTACCTAGGAGTAGTCCTATGATGTATGCCAATGGCTCTTTTAGAGAAGGTCCTTAGACAGGATAGGAATTACCCAGAATTACCCTAGTTTAAAACTATCCCTTTACTGGACCTGTCAGGTAATTGCCTAATACAGATGGTCCTTGTACTGTTAGAGAAGGTCCTTAGATAGGATAGGAATTAGCTTGTTCTTATATGAACTGACTAGTTTTTATCCCTTTACTGGGCCTGTCAGGTAATTGCCTAATACAGATGGTCCTTGTACTGTTAAAGAAGGTTCTTAGACAGGATAGGAATTAACTTGTTCTTATATGAACTGACTAGTCCTTTACTGGACCTGTCAGGTATTTGCCTAATACAGATTTCTGCCAACAAAGTGAAATTTGCATTTAAAAAATAGGTGTTTGCCTGAAGCAATACATGGTTTAGTGCAAGTGGCTGATTTTGAAAAGTACTAGATTTTCTTTCATTCTAGTCGTATTACAGGCATTTTCTGATGGTTTGTTTCCTGGTGCATACAGACCTGTATGCTTTCTAGCCCAGTATTAGCCAAAAAGTTACACTGATATGATGACTAGTGTTATGCAAGCCCTCCTGAATCCTGCTGGATTGCAGGTTTGTCTATGGATCAGGGTGATGAATTGCTTCTCTGGCAGGTGGTAGAACTGGCCCTACCCATGACCAAGCCCCTACGGCAATCTCCCATCTGGTTTAGACTCCTGTTCTGATGTATCGAAGAACATGCTGTTTTGATTTATATAGTGAATAAAGTACCCTCTCTTGTAAAATATAAGGATATTATAAGTTACCAAGGATTTCCATGATCATATAAAAACACGAAGGATGAGTGTTTTTATACAGGTCATGGAACTGCGAGGTGAATTGTAATACTCTTGTATTTTTCAACTGGGGGTACTTTATTTATTTCCATGAGTTTAAAACCCTTTACTGGACCTGTCAGGTATTTGCCTAATACAAATGGTTCCTGCACTGTTAGAGAAGGTCCTTAGACAGGATAGGAATTAGCTTGTTCTTATATGAACTGACTAGTTTATATCCCTTTACTGGACCTGTCAGGTAATTGCCTATTACAGATGGTTCCTGTAGAGAAGGTCCTTAGAGAGGATAGGAATTAGTTTGTTCTTATATGAACTGACTAGTTTCCATCCCTTTACTGGACCTGTCAGGTAATTGCCTAATATAGATGGTTCCTGTAGAGAAGGTCCTTAGACAGGATAGGAATTAGCTTGTTCTTATATGAACTGTCTAGTTTCCAGTGGCATAACTACCGGGGGATCAGGTGTGCAATTGCACCAGGGACCACTCCTCCTCGGGGCCAGCTGGAGATCGCGCTGCAGTGTGGTAGTCCCGGCAAAAATCACGGTGGTAAGTAATCCGCTCATCTAGAGGGGTGAGGGAGGGGCCCGGGTGCACATCCTGCGCCCTGGCCCGGAAGACTCTAGTTACGTTACTACTAGTTTCTATCCCTTTACTGGACCTGTCAGGTTTTTGCCTAATACAGATGGTCTCTGTAATGTTAGAGAAGGTCCTTAGACAGTATGGGAATTAGCTTGTTCACATATGAGCTGATTAGTTTCTATCCCTTTACTGGACCTGTCAGGTAATTGCCTAATACAGATGGTCCTTGTACTGTTAGAGAAGGTCCTTAGATAGGATAGGAATTAGCTTGTTCTTATATGAACTGACTAGTTTTTATCCCTTTACTGGGCCTGTCAGGTAATTGCCTATTACAGATGGTTCCTGTAGAGAAGGTCCTTAGAGAGGATAGGAATTAGTTTGTTCTTATATGAGCTGATTAGTTTCTATCCCTTTACTGGACCTGTCAGGTAATTGCCTAATACAGATGGTCCTTGTACTGTTAGAGAAGGTCCTTAGATAGGATAGGAATTAGCTTGTTCTTATATGAACTGACTAGTTTTTATCCCTTTACTGGGCCTGTCAGGTAATTGCCTAATACAGATGGTCCTTGTACTGTTAAAGAAGGTTCTTAGACAGGATAGGAATTAACTTGTTCTTATATGAACTGACTAGTCCTTTACTGGACCTGTCAGGTATTTGCCTAATACAGATTTCTGCCAACAAAGTGAAATTTGCATTTAAAAAATAGGTGTTTGCCTGAAGCAATACATGGTTTAGTGCAAGTGGCTGATTTTGAAAAGTACTAGATTTTCTTTCATTCTAGTCATATTACAGGCATTTTTCTGCTGGTTTGTTTCCTGGTGCATACAGACCTGTATGCTTTCTAGCCCAGTATTAGCCAAAAAGTTACACTGATATGATGACTAGTGTTATGCAAGCCCTCCTGAATCCTGCTGGATTGCAGGTTTGTCTATGGATCAGGGTGATGAATTGCTTCTCTGGCAGGTGGTAGAACTGGCCCTACCCATGACCAAGCCCCTACGGCAATCTCCCATCTGGTTTAGACTCCTGTTCTGATGTATCGAAGAACATGCTGTTTTGATTTATATAGTGAATAAAGTACCCTCTCTTGTAAAATATAAGGATATTATAAGTTACCAAGGATTTCCATGATCATATAAAAACACGAAGGATGAGTGTTTTTATACAGGTCATGGAACTGCGAGGTGAATTGTAATACTCTTGTATTTTTCAACTGGGGGTACTTTATTTATTTCCATGAGTCATGTGACAGAAATTACATCACTATGCTCCGAATATAACCGATGACATCACCAAGCACCATTTCTAAGGATATAATTTACAGGATATTCATGGCTCTTGAGTATTACAAATGTATATCCACTGCCTCCAGGAATAAGAGTAGAACTACATGGTGCGCTTCCCTGCGTTCCGACACGATGAAAGGAAACGCAGGCGTCCTGTTGGATGCTCTGAATCTAATGTAATTAATGCAAATGTCGCACGCAGAAGCTCATTGCATCCGTCACAACACAACTGTTGGATGCGAACACTGCATGTTGTGTCTTCATCCGACAGTCGTGTCGGATGCAATGAGCTTCTACGTGCGACATTTGTATTACTTACATTAGATTAGGCGCATCCGATGTGACACCTGCATTTCCTCTCATCACGTCGGAACGCACGGACATGCATCTTGTAGTTCTACCCTAGACTGTGGGCCAACAATTTGTCAATTTAGGCATCACTACGTCTGGCATACAGTATAAGGAAACCCTAGTGCTGAGTGTAAGCTCTGCTGGGGCAGGATTTGATGTGCATGGTATAAAAGTGCTGCATACCATGTTGGTTATTTAAAGGAAAGTATAATAATAAAAGCAGTATCATATTATCATAGGCTATTCTGCTATTCATTTGCTGCATACTAAATACATTTAGTATGTTAAATCTAGTGACGTCACATGCGCTATCATCACGTCAATGACAGGCAAAACGTCTAGACTAGACTTAATGCATTCTATAAACCATTGCCTCTTAAACTCTGCATACTGCTGGCTTGTTTAACCCTTTAAGTGCCACAGATCGTAGAATCTACGTTCTGTGGATCAAAGGACCAAAGTGCCACAGATCGTAGATTCTACGATCTCCAGCACTTCCGGGTTCCAGTGCGCAGCGGTTGCATTTAAAACCGCAAGCGCACATTACATAGTGGCAGAACCCCCTAGGCAACGAGCAAAACCGGTCATACTCACCGGTCTCCCCACCGATCGTCGCTGGAACCAATAGGAGCGCAGGGCGCACGCAGGGCGCATGGCTGTGACGCGCTCCTGCTGCCCAAATAAATCCAGCCCTCCTGACGCCTCCCCTTTCACTCCTACTGCGCACTTGTGTCTGTTGGAGCCCTCCTGCTGCCTTCCTGCGGTTCTCCTGCTGGTTTGGTCGCCTTGATTGCCTGCCTTGGATTCAGTGAGCTGAACTACAACACCCTTACACTTTTTATTTTACTTGTTTCCTTCTAATCTCTCTAAATTTGGTTTTTTTTTTTTGAATATTTTTTTCTTCTGTCTTTATCATTTAGCACACTTTTGTACACTCACACACTTACAGGCATCTTTGCCAAGCACACACTCACACTCACACACACACTCACACACACACTCACACTTCTACACTTTTTCTTTCCCCTATACTTCTTTTCTTTTCTTTCTTTCTTTGCTTTCTTTAGTAGTTGGTTTTTTTTTTTGCTAAAACTTTATTTCTACTCTTGTTCTATAATTATCTGCTTTATTTTATTGTATTTTTGCAGTTTTTTTACCATTTTCATTGTTGCTTTGTGTTTTATATCTATTATATTGCATTTTCACTTTTATTTGCTGTTTGGTGCCTTTACAGTGACGTTGGTGGATCAAGGTTTCTAACCACCAATTTCATTCCAATAGCTGTTATTTTTATTGTCTTAGCTGATTTTTATTATATTTTGTTGTTTTATTCTGCTTTGCCCTTTGCTGCTTGTTTAGTGCCCCCAAAAAAGTTTGCCTTTGCAGTGACGCTGGTTGGTCTAGGTTTCTGGCCCCCGATTTCATTCCAATAGCTGTTGTATTTGTGCTATAGCTGATTTTTATTACATTTTGTTGTTTTATACTGTTTTTCATTTGAATTGCCCTTTGCTACTTGTTTAGTGCCCCAAAAAAAGTTGTGTTTGCAGTGACGCTGGTTGGTTTAGGTTTCTGGCCCCCGATTTCATTCCAATAGCTGTTGGTTTTAGTGCTTTGGGTGATTTTATTCCAGACTGTTCCTTTGCCCTGTTTGCTTGTTTAGTGCCCCCAAAAGGTTCTTTTTGATTTTGGGCACGTGCAGTGTCTTGGTTTAGGTTTCTGGCCCCCGATTTCATTCCAATAGCTGTTGGTTTTAGTGCTTTGGGTGATTTTATTCCAGACTGTTCCTTTGCCCTGTTTGCTTGTTTAGTGCCCCCAAAAGGTTCTTTTTGATTTTGGGCACGTGCAGTGTCTTGGTTTAGGTTTCTGGCCCCCGATTTCATTCCAATAGCTGTTGGTTTTAGTGCTTTGGGTGATTTTATTCCAGACTGTTCCTTTGCCCTGTTTGCTTGTTTAGTGCCCCCAAAAGGTTCTTTTTGATTTTGGGCACGTGCAGTGTCTTGGTTTAGGTTTCTGGCCCCCAATTTCATTCCAATAGCTGTTGGTTTTAGTGCTTTGGGTGATTTTATTCCAGACTGTTCCTTTGCCCTGTTTGCTTGTTTAGTGCCCCCAAAAGGTTCTATTTGATTTTGGGTACGTGCAGTGTCTTGGTTTAGGTTTCTGGCCCCCAATTTCATTCCAATAGCTGTTGGTTTTAGTGCTTTGGGTGATTTTATTCCAGACTGTTCCTTTGCCCTGTTTGCTTGTTTAGTGCCCCCAAAAGGTTCTTTTCGATTTTGGGCACGTGCAGTGTCTTGTCTGTAATCTATTCTGTAGATTTCTGGAAGGAGTTCAAGTTCTAGTTTTTTTTCTTCTTCTGCTTGTTTGTATTAGCAGGGGTTAACTGTTGGTCAAATCTTGCTGCCTTCTTTTTTTTTCTTCTTCTTGGTGTTTGTATTAGCAGGGGTTAACTGTTGGTCAAATCTTGCTGCCTTCTTTTTTTTTTTTATTCTTGTTGTTTATTTTAGCAGGGGTTAACTGTTGGTCAGATCTTGCTGCCTTATTTTTTTTCTTTTTCTTCTGGTTGTTTATTTTAGCAGTGGTTAACTGTTGGTCAGATCTTGCTGCCTTCTTTTTTTTCCTTTTTCTTCTGGTTGTTTGTTTTAGCAGTGGTTAACTGTTGGTCAGATCTTGCTGCCTTCTTTTTTTTCCTTTTTCTTCTGGTTTGTTTTAGCAGTGGTTAACTGGTCAGATCTTGCTGCCTTCTTTTTTTTCCTTTTTCTTCTGGTTGTTTGTTTTAGCAGTGGTTAACTGTTGGTCAGATCTTGCTGCCTTCTTTTTTTTCCTTTTTCTTCTGGTTGTTTGTTTTAGCAGTGGTTAACTGTTGGTCAGATCTTGCTGCCTTCTTTTTTTACTTTTTCTTCTGGTTTGTTTTAGCAGTGGTTAACTGTTGGTCAGATCTTGCTGCCTTTTTTTTCCCCTCTGGTTGTTTGTATTAGCAGTTGGTCAAATCTTGCTGGATTGGATTTGGGAGCTTCTTGCTTTGCAGTTGTTTCTAGTTTTGCAGTGGTCTGTATTTTTCTGGCACAATGGCCAAACGGTTTTATACCGCTGAGGAAGCGGCTAGGTATTGTGAGGACTCCAGCTCAGAGGAATTTAGCAATTCTGATTCGGAGTATGTCCCATCTGATGACTCTACTGATGAATCAGAGATTGGTGATAGCAGCACTATTAGCGCAGAGGCTAGTAGTGGCGGCACACTTACTGCTGAAGAAGTAGAGGAAGAGGGAGAGGCTGGTGGCAGTGTGCCAGATGCACCCATGGAGGTAGAAGAGGGTGAGGGTAGTGGTGATGCAGCAGTTGGAGCGCCTGTGTGGGGGCCTCCCTGTAATTATGCCCCTGAAATTCCCCCATTCACTGCAGTCACGGGCGTCAAGGTGGACACCACTAACTTTGAAATCATAGATTTCTTCAATCTTTTTATCACAGAGGCCATCCTACAGGACATGGTCCATTACACAAATTTATACGCTGAGCAGTATCTTGCCAGCCACCCTTTACCAGGGTATTCAAGAGCCCAGGCGTGGTATCCCACTACTGTAAATGAAATCAAAAGATTCCTGGCGCTCACATTGGCAATGGGACTCGTAGAACGCAACACCTTAGCTTCATACTGGGATACCACTACAGTCCTTTCCATCCCTCTTTTTTCAGCCGTTATGCCAAGAAACCGTTATCAAATTTTACTGCGGTTTCTTCATTTTAACGACAATGCAGCGGCTGTTCCCCCTAATGAGCCCGGTTACGACAGGCTTTACAAATTGAGGCCCCTTATAGATAGCCTGTCTCAGCGCTTCACAGAGGTCTACTCCCCCTCCCAAAATATATGTGTGGATGAGTCCCTTTTGCTCTTCAAAGGGCGCCTAAAATTTCGCCAATACATCCCTAGTAAGCGTGCTCGATATGGGATGAAATTTTACAAACTCTGTGAAAGCAGCTCGGGCTATACTAGTTTTTTCATGATCTACGAGGGAAAGGACACTAATTTGGACCCCCCCGGCTGTCCCCTTGACTTGACTGTCAGTGGTAAAATTGTCTGGGAGCTCATTACTCCACTGTTGGGCCGAGGTTACCACTTATACGTGGATAACTTTTACACAAGCATCCCCTTATTCAGAACCCTTTACTGGTTGGACACCCCAGCTTGTGGCACTGTTAGGCGTAACCGCAGAGGACTGCCCAAGGAACTGGTGGATAAGAAATTGAAACGTGGAGAAGTACATGCTCTAAGAAGCGATGAGCTCCTGGCATTAAAATTTGCAGACACCAAAAATGTTTTTATGCTTACTACTATCCACAATGAGAGTGTAGTTGTCCAACACAGAAGTGGTGATAGGCCCGCAAAATCAAAGCCACTCTGTTGTAAAGAATATAGTAAGCATATGGGTGGCGTCGATAAAACCGACCAAATCCAAACTTATTACGACGCCACCAGAAAAACCAGGGCCTGGTACAAAAAAGCCGCAATTTATATGATCCAAATGGCCCTTTATAATTCTTATGTCGTTTACAAAACGGCAGTACCAGGCCCAAAATTGAGTTTTTACAATTATCTGCTGCAGCTGCTCCCTGCCCTTTTGTTTGGTGATATACAGGAGGTTCCAGAAATGCCTGGCAATGACAATGTTGCCCGAATGGTGGGTAAGCATTTCATTGCCCAAATTCCACCAACTCCTAATAAAAGATATGCCCAGAGAGCTTGTAAGGTTTGCCGTTCCAGGGGTGTTAGAAAAGATGTGCGGTATTTTTGTCCCAAGTGTCCTAGCAAGCCTGCTTTGTGTTTCCAACCCTGTTTTGAGGTGTACCACACTGTGGTACACTACGAGAGGGCTTGAATTCTGTGTTGTGTTGGTAGGTTAGGGCTCTCTGGGATTGTTGGTGGTAAAAGGATTTAGTAAATCTGTATAGTAAACTTGGCATGCTCTAGGTTTTTATGCACATGCTAGCAGTAGCTGTTTAGGTGTGCTGGCAGAGTGATACTTTTCTTTTTTTTTGTGTTTTTTTTTTTTGTGGAGTGTTTTTTCAGATTCAAGCCCCCCTATTGAGATCTAACATTTTGGCAGGTCCCTACTTCGCTTATAACTAGGTATAGATGTTGTTAATAAAAAAAAAATTTGACAAGGCAAACAATGACAGTCTTTTTTCTGTATAGTAGTGATCTTTGATTTTTTTATATAGGATTTGGCACTGGGTGAGCAGTGCAATGTAGCAGTAAAAACTTGTATGTAGGTTTGTTCTTAGTCTAAATCGAAAAACCACACTAGCACACGAGACTTGTATCTGCAGGGCAAGCCCTTGCAAAGGTTTTTACTGCGGTGGTGCCACCGCAGTAAAAACCTTTGCTAGGGCTTGCCCTGCAGATACAAGTCTTGTGTGCTAATGTGGTTTTTTGATTCAGTTACTAGGAGGTCACCATATCCTCCATTCACTGTGCACCGAGCAAAGCTATATACCTGCACAACGGGTGTGCGAGTGTCTACTCCAATTGTTCTTAGTCTAGGCATTCAGCTTTTGTGTTGAGCAATGGTGTTTTAGACCAGTTGTGTTATGGATAGCACTTCTATTGCGCTGGTGGTAAATAGCAAAATGAGGTGCTGGTTGGCGAGAGGGCACACGATAGAACTTGTGGTGCGTGATGAATACGTGGGATGATGTGCATCTCTAATGCTGATGCTACAAGTCTTTTATTTTACTGGCACCTCAAAAGCTCGTCTATCAGCGCAGTTATCTATAGTTTTGTCTGTATTTCTGAGCAACATTTGCATTTGTTTTTGTAGATTTAGGTATCTCTGGATTTGTGAGTATTTCAGCTGCTAATGTCCCAATCCTCATTGTTGCCACCTAAATTCCTAAACTTCTTAGGACACTTGCATAATTTATGGGCCAAATTTACTATGGTTTCTGTTGGAAAATGTATTTGTAAATGTGGTACAGATTTTGTCATTGGCGAAATAGTGTAGGAAGAAGCAAAGGAATTCGTATCGTAACACCACAGGACAGATGGAACTCAAAGACACTCCACTACAATATATCCGAATAGGTGAGTGGAATATATTTTGGGGTAGTAGCACCCAGATGCAGATCCATAAAGTGGTCCCAAAATTCCCTGGGAGATAAATCTTAACTTTGTATACTATCTTTTCCTTTATTTCAGACCAAAGCAGAGTTCTACAATGCAGAATGTGGCCAAAATTCTCCACGCAGTAAAGCATGAATGGCATCTCTGAATAGTTGAAGGTGTTTATTTTCAAGAAATCTTAGTTTTTGGGGGTTATTTCATCAGTAAGGGACAGTTTCAGATGAGATATGGATACATGCACCTAAATTCACAGCCCCAATATTACGCATTGTCCCTGTTTTGGGATGTTTGGTGGCTGTGTCTCTATGTTTATGCATACATATGGGGTATCATTTTATTCAGGGGGACTTGCAGATTGTTATTGAGCAGGTTTTTGTTAGTTACCATGGAAACTTAGGGGGAAATCTAAGTTTGTATATCTTTTTTCCTTTATTTCAGACCAAGTCTCGGATTTCTACGAAGGACTGCGGCCACAATTCTCCGTGTAGAAAAGTAAGAATGGTATCTTTGAATATCTAATGAAGTGTACTTTTCAAAAATGTATGGTTTGTGGGGGTTATTTAACAGAAAAGGTGCAGTTTAGGATGAGAAAAGTTGAGAACCTCATATAAATTCGCAGCCCCAATATTATGCATTGTCCCTGTTTTGGAGTGTTTGGTGGCTGTGTCTCTATGTGTATCCATACATAGGGCATATCATTTCATTCAGGGGGACTTGCAGATTGTTATTGAGCAGGTTTTTGGTAGTTACCATGGATACTTAGGGAGAAATCTAGCTTTGTATATCTTTTTTCCTTTATTTCAGACCAAGTCTCGGATTCTACGAAGGACTGCGGCCACAATTCTCCGTGTAGAAAAATAAGAATGGCATCTTTGAATATCTAATGAAGTGTACTTTTCAAAAATATATGGTTTGTGGGGGTTAAACAGAAAAGGTGCAGTTTAGGATGAGAAAAGTTGAGAACCTCATATAAATTCGCAGCCCCAATATTATGCATTGTCCCTGTTTTGGGGTGTTTGGTGGCTGTGTCTCTATGTGTATCCATACATAGGGGGTATCATTTCATTCAGGGGGACTTGCAGATTGTTATTGAGCAGGTTTTTGGTAGTTACCATGGATAGTTAGGGAGAAATCTAGCTTTGCATATCTTTTTTCCTTTATTTCAGACCAAGTCTCAGACTTCTACGAAGGACTGCGGGCACAATTCTCCGTGTAGGAAAGCAAGAATGGCGTCTTTGAATAGCTGAAGAAGTGTACTTTACGGTAATATATGGTTTGTGGGGGTTATTTCAGAGTTTGGGGGTGTTTAGACTGAAAAACCGCAAGTAGTACACATAGAGCGCAGCCCCCAGATTTTCAACTGCAATTGCCCTTCTGCATTGCTCCTGTTTTGGGGTGTTTGGTGGCTGCGTCTCTATGTGTATCCATACATAGGGGGTATCATTTCATTCAGGGGGACTTGCAGATTGTTATTGAGCAGGTTTTTGGTAGTTACCATGGATAGTTAGGGAGAAATCTAGCTTTGTATATCTTTTTTCCTTTATTTCAGACCAAGTCTCGGACTTCTACGAAGGACTGCGGCCACAATTCTCCGTGTAGAAAAGCAAGAATGGCGTCTTTGAATAGCTGAAGAAGTGTACTTTACGGTAATATATGGTTTGTGGGGGTTACTTCAGAGTTTGGGGGTGTTTAGACTGAAAAACCGCAAGTAGTACACATAGAGCGCAGCCCCCAGATTTTCAACTGCAATTGCCCTTCTGCATTGCTCCTGTTTTGGGGTGTTTGGTGGCTGTGTCTCTATGTGTATCCATACATAGGGGGTATCATTTCATTCAGGGGGACTTGCAGATTGTTATTGAGCAGGTTTTTGGTAGTTACCATGGATAGTTAGGGAGAAATCTAGCTTTGTATATCTTTTTTCCTTTATTTCAGACCAAGTCTCGGACTTCTACGAAGGACTGCGGCCACAATTCTCCGTGTAGAAAAGCAAGAATGGCGTCTTTGAATAGCTGAAGAAGTGTACTTTACGGTAATATATGGTTTGTGGGGGTTATTTCAGAGTTTGGGGGTGTTTAGACTGAAAAACCGCAAGTAGTACACATAGAGCGCAGCCCCCAGATTTTCAACTGCAATTGCCCTTCTGCATTGCTCCTGTTTTGGGGTGTTTGGTGGCTGCGTCTCTATGTGTATCCATACATAGGGGGTATCATTTCATTCAGGGGGACTTGCAGATTGTTATTGAGCAGGTTTTTGGTAGTTACCATGGATAGTTAGGGAGAAATCTAGCTTTGTATATCTTTTTTCCTTTATTTCAGACCAAGTCTCGGACTTCTACGAAGGACTGCGGCCACAATTCTCCGTGTAGAAAAATAAGAATGGTATCTTTGAATATCTAATGAAGTGTACTTTTCAAAAATGTATGGTTTGTGGGGGTTATTTAACAGAAAAGGTGCAGTTTAGGATGAGAAAAGTTGAGAACCTCATATAAATTCGCAGCCCCAATATTATGCATTGTCCCTGTTTTGGGGTGTTTGGTGGCTGTGTCTCTATGTGTATCCATACATAGGGGGTATCATTTCATTCAGGGGGACTTGCAGATTGTTATTGAGCAGGTTTTTGGTAGTTACCATGGATAGTTAGGGAGAAATCTAGCTTTGCATATCTTTTTTCCTTTATTTCAGACCAAGTCTCAGACTTCTACGAAGGACTGCGGGCACAATTCTCCGTGTAGGAAAGCAAGAATGGCGTCTTTGAATAGCTGAAGAAGTGTACTTTACGGTAATATATGGTTTGTGGGGGTTATTTCAGAGTTTGGGGGTGTTTAGACTGAAAAACCGCAAGTAGTACACATAGAGCGCAGCCCCCAGATTTTCAACTGCAATTGCCCTTCTGCATTGCTCCTGTTTTGGGGTGTTTGGTGGCTGCGTCTCTATGTGTATCCATACATAGGGGGTATCATTTCATTCAGGGGGACTTGCAGATTGTTATTGAGCAGGTTTTTGGTAGTTACCATGGATAGTTAGGGAGAAATCTAGCTTTGTATATCTTTTTTCCTTTATTTCAGACCAAGTCTCGGACTTCTACGAAGGACTGCGGCCACAATTCTCCGTGTAGAAAAGCAAGAATGGCGTCTTTGAATAGCTGAAGAAGTGTACTTTACGGTAATATATGGTTTGTGGGGGTTACTTCAGAGTTTGGGGGTGTTTAGACTGAAAAACCGCAAGTAGTACACATAGAGCGCAGCCCCCAGATTTTCAACTGCAATTGCCCTTCTGCATTGCTCCTGTTTTGGGGTGTTTGGTGGCTGTGTCTCTATGTGTATCCATACATAGGGGGTATCATTTCATTCAGGGGGACTTGCAGATTGTTATTGAGCAGGTTTTTGGTAGTTACCATGGATAGTTAGGGAGAAATCTAGCTTTGTATATCTTTTTTCCTTTATTTCAGACCAAGTCTCGGACTTCTACGAAGGACTGCGGCCACAATTCTCCGTGTAGAAAAGCAAGAATGGCGTCTTTGAATAGCTGAAGAAGTGTACTTTACGGTAATATATGGTTTGTGGGGGTTATTTCAGAGTTTGGGGGTGTTTAGACTGAAAAACCGCAAGTAGTACACATAGAGCGCAGCCCCCAGATTTTCAACTGCAATTGCCCTTCTGCATTGCTCCTGTTTTGGGGTGTTTGGTGGCTGCGTCTCTATGTGTATCCATACATAGGGGGTATCATTTCATTCAGGGGGACTTGCAGATTGTTATTGAGCAGGTTTTTGGTAGTTACCATGGATAGTTAGGGAGAAATCTAGCTTTGTATATCTTTTTTCCTTTATTTCAGACCAAGTCTCGGACTTCTACGAAGGACTGCGGCCACAATTCTCCGTGTAGAAAAGCAAGAATGGCGTCTTTGAATAGCTGAAGAAGTGTACTTTACGGTAATATATGGTTTGTGGGGGTTATTTCAGAGTTTGGGGGTGTTTAGACTGAAAAACCGCAAGTAGTACACATAGAGCGCAGCCCCCAGATTTTCAACTGCAATTGCCCTTCTGCATTGCTCCTGTTTTGGGGTGTTTGGTGGCTGCGTCTCTATGTGTATCCATACATAGGGGGTATCATTTCATTCAGGGGGACTTGCAGATTGTTATTGAGCAGGTTTTTGGTAGTTACCATGGATAGTTAGGGAGAAATCTAGCTTTGTATATCTTTTTTCCTTTATTTCAGACCAAGTCTCGGACTTCTACGAAGGACTGCGGCCACAATTCTCCGTGTAGAAAAGCAAGAATGGCGTCTTTGAATAGCTGAAGAAGTGTACTTTACGGTAATATATGGTTTGTGGGGGTTATTTCAGAGTTTGGGGGTGTTTAGACTGAAAAACCGCAAGTAGTACACATAGAGCGCAGCCCCCAGATTTTCAACTGCAATTGCCCTTCTGCATTGCTCCTGTTTTGGGGTGTTTGGTGGCTGTGTCTCTATGTGTATCCATACATAGGGGGTATCATTTCATTCAGGGGGACTTGCAGATTGTTATTGAGCAGGTTTTTGGTAGTTACCATGGATAGTTAGGGAGAAATCTAGCTTTGTATATCTTTTTTCCTTTATTTCAGACCAAGTCTCGGACTTCTACGAAGGACTGCGGCCACAATTCTCCGTGTAGAAAAGCAAGAATGGCGTCTTTGAATAGCTGAAGAAGTGTACTTTACGGTAATATATGGTTTGTGGGGGTTATTTCAGAGTTTGGGGGTGTTTAGACTGAAAAACCGCAAGTAGTACACATAGAGCGCAGCCCCCAGATTTTCAACTGCAATTGCCCTTCTGCATTGCTCCTGTTTTGGGGTGTTTGGTGGCTGCGTCTCTATGTGTATCCATACATAGGGGGTATCATTTCATTCAGGGGGACTTGCAGATTGTTATTGAGCAGGTTTTTGGTAGTTACCATGGATAGTTAGGGAGAAATCTAGCTTTGTATATCTTTTTTCCTTTATTTCAGACCAAGTCTCGGACTTCTACGAAGGACTGCGGCCACAATTCTCCGTGTAGAAAAGCAAGAATGGCGTCTTTGAATAGCTGAAGAAGTGTACTTTACGGTAATATATGGTTTGTGGGGGTTATTTCAGAGTTTGGGGGTGTTTAGACTGAAAAACCGCAAGTAGTACACATAGAGCGCAGCCCCCAGATTTTCAACTGCAATTGCCCTTCTGCATTGCTCCTGTTTTGGGGTGTTTGGTGGCTGCGTCTCTATGTGTATCCATACATAGGGGGTATCATTTCATTCAGGGGGACTTGCAGATTGTTATTGAGCAGGTTTTTGGTAGTTACCATGGATAGTTAGGGAGAAATCTAGCTTTGTATATCTTTTTTCCTTTATTTCAGACCAAGTCTCGGACTTCTACGAAGGACTGCGGCCACAATTCTCCGTGTAGAAAAGCAAGAATGGCGTCTTTGAATAGCTGAAGAAGTGTACTTTACGGTAATATATGGTTTGTGGGGGTTATTTCAGAGTTTGGGGGTGTTTAGACTGAAAAACCGCAAGTAGTACACATAGAGTGCAGCCCCCAGATTTTCAACTGCAATTGCCCTTCTGCATTGCTCCTGTTTTGGGGTGTTTGGTGGCTGCGTCTCTATGTGTATCCATACATAGGGGGTATCATTTCATTCAGGGGGACTTGCAGATTGTTATTGAGCAGGTTTTTGGTAGTTACCATGGATAGTTAGGGAGAAATCTAGCTTTGTATATCTTTTTTCCTTTATTTCAGACCAAGTCTCGGACTTCTACGAAGGACTGCGGCCACAATTCTCCGTGTAGAAAAGCAAGAATGGCGTCTTTGAATAGCTGAAGAAGTGTACTTTACGGTAATATATGGTTTGTGGGGGTTATTTCAGAGTTTGGGGGTGTTTAGACTGAAAAACCGCAAGTAGTACACATAGAGCGCAGCCCCCAGATTTTCAACTGCAATTGCCCTTCTGCATTGCTCCTGTTTTGGGGTGTTTGGTGGCTGCGTCTCTATGTGTATCCATACATAGGGGGTATCATTTCATTCAGGGGGACTTGCAGATTGTTATTGAGCAGGTTTTTGGTAGTTACCATGGATAGTTAGGGAGAAATCTAGCTTTGTATATCTTTTTTCCTTTATTTCAGACCAAGTCTCGGACTTCTACGAAGGACTGCGGCCACAATTCTCCGTGTAGAAAAGCAAGAATGGCGTCTTTGAATAGCTGAAGAAGTGTACTTTACGGTAATATATGGTTTGTGGGGGTTATTTCAGAGTTTGGGGGTGTTTAGACTGAAAAACCGCAAGTAGTACACATAGAGTGCAGCCCCCAGATTTTCAACTGCAATTGCCCTTCTGCATTGCTCCTGTTTTGGGGTGTTTGGTGGCTGCGTCTCTATGTGTATCCATACATATGGGGTATCATTTCATTCAGGGGGACTTGCAGATTGTTATTGAGCAGGTTTTTGGTAGTTACCATGGATACTTAGGGAGGAATCTAGCTTTGTATATCTTTTTTCCTTTATTTCAGACCAAGTCTCGGACTTCTACGAAGGACTGCGGCCACAATTCTCCATGTAGCAAAGCGAGAATGGCATCTTTGAATAGCTGAAGAAGTGTACTTTTCGGTAATGTATGGTTTGTGGGGGTTATTTCACATTTTGGGGGTGTTTAGATGGAAAAACTGCAAGTAGTACACATAGAGCGCAGTCCCCAGATTTTCAACTGCAATTGCCCTTATGCATTGCTCCTGTTTTGGGGTGTTTGGTGGCTGCGTCTCTATGTGTATCCATACATATGGGGTATTGTTTTATTCATGAGAAGTTTGTCTTTCAAATTGTCTGTGGTTTCAACATTTATAACAGTGTTGTTTTGTCAGATTTACATTTGATCCTGCGTCTAAGTTTACATTTTAGAAAAAAACTAAATATGCAACAAAAAAGCTCTAAATTTCATGATGCGCTGGTAAAATGTATTTGAATTTTGAGTAAAAAATACAGCACCCCTACAAACCTGAAGGTCTGTTGTTTCTAAAAATACCAAACTTGAAGGGATAATTCAAATTTACATATAAGTTATGCTGCATCAACTGTTACATGTGCTTATCTACTTTGTTCTGGTGTAAAATTCTAGAAAATGCTGATTTAGTTTGGGGGTTACTCCTGGACAAAAAAAGTGGGTTACTGATACATATTTGGTATCGTTGGACTTGGCAGGATCATGGCTTTTACAAACACAAAAAAAATGCTCGTAAAATCAACTTTTCTGTGGAAAAAAAACTCAAGATATACTCCATTTTTTAATATTTTTTTTTTTTTTTTACATATTTCACCCAAAATACACACTAAATCTCCAGAAAAGTTGCAAAATTACACTTGCATGTGAAAGTCCAATTTATAACGAAAAAAACAATATATAATTTTCCTAGTTTCATGGAGGTTTTCCTACAGAAAAACCTTGTTAAACTGAACAAGTACCAAATGCTTAAAAAACGTCTGGCATTTCGCGTACCAGAAATGTGAAATTCTGCTGGCACTTAAAGGGTTAAGTGCGCAGTCATGGTAGCATATAAACACAGTGCTGTTGTTTACATTTTAAAATGCTGATCCCATAAAATAAATATCACAGAAGTATAATATATAAACAGTGTCTGGTCACACTTTCATGGTAAGGGGAGCGATACATAGATTATATCACTGTGCAATCTTTTTATATGTGTTTGTATTTCATACATATCCAAACCACTGACTACTACTGCTACAAATGGAAAATCAATTCTAACATGTGCTATATCCATGGAGCAGGAATTTTGTAGGGATGGCTAACAGTAACCCGCACGGCACAGATATCTATAGATTCCTATAACACCTCTCACTCATCTGCCAGTGTCCCATTCACCCAAAGACAAGTGTTTGGACAGACCAACTAATATCCCATCATAGGATAGTCTTTTGAACCTGTACCCCTAAAGGTAACTTTTATAACCAGATGGCCAGGCAGTATGATGAAAATGGAACAGTCTGACCAAATATATGGGCAGTTTTACTGACTCCAGATAATCGGATTGTCCAGAAGCTGTATCAGAAGTCATATTAAAGGAGACATATAGCATAGTTTAAAAACCCATCCTTATTTTGCAAGCAATAATGAGTAACATATGGTGCGGGTTTGGTGCTGGGCTAAAAGTTAATATTATCTTTAAAAATGTCCCCTTTATTGGAGCTCCCCATAGACCTGCTACTGTTCCTGTTTTAAATGATGGGTGCACAGTCTCTGACAGAAGCACAGTAGGAGGGGGACATCCAATCACAGCCCTGCAGTCAC
Source organism: Xenopus petersii (assembly GCA_038501925.1). Taxonomy (NCBI): domain Eukaryota; kingdom Metazoa; phylum Chordata; class Amphibia; order Anura; family Pipidae; genus Xenopus; species Xenopus petersii. The sequence goes on from CM076676.1 coordinate 23,212,452, forward strand.
ACAAGCAAAGACAGGATTCAGTTTCTTATCAGGTCAGCCTAGCTGCTAATTGGTTCCTTTACTACAGTGCAGTATGCTGCGTGCCGCCAGCTCCCCTGCACAGCCTGGGAAAGGAAGCAGCAGGGAGTTCAACAGATGAGTGGGACTGTTATGGTTATTCCAGTAATTTTCTATAAATTAACCCAAAACACTACTTTTTATTGCACATTACTTCTGTATTTCTAAGAGTATAATACACTGGCACATTATTTTACACATAACATTCACATAACATAACATTCATAACATTTCCTTTTAGCTTTTTTTTAATTCACTTAAATTGTAATTAATTACATTTTAAATTATTTCCTTTTTTTGTACAGGTATCGGACCTGTTATTCAGAATGCTCAGGACCTGGGGTTTTCAGGATAATGGATGTTTCAGTAATTTGGATCTTCATACCTTAAGTCTACTAGAAAATCATTTCAACAAAACCCAATAGGCTGGTTTTGCTTCCAATAAGGATTAATTATGTCCCAGGACAGTCCTGATTTTGACAGCTCAGCCCGCAGTCCCAGATTGTTGCTGAAATATCCCCAGTTCCTTTTTGATCTCCTGCACTGAACATCCAGAAAAAGATACAAAGTTTCTAAAACTCAATTAATTAGAGGCTTTTGACAGAGCCCAGAATATGTGGCAGCTGCGCTTAGATACATTTGTAACTATTTAAGATAAGCAAAGATACCATTGTGACTATCTAAGATAAGCAAAGATAAAAGTGTAGCTATATAAGATAAGGTCTCTTGGGAGAAATTAAACTTTCAGCTTAAAGAGCAATTCACCTTCATTAGCAAAACTGTAATAACATAAAACCTGACCCTGAAACCCCCAGAAATGTGTTCAAACTTTCGATAGCCTACCAAATTTTGTAAAATGGATGTGGGTGGGGTGTGGCCATAAAATGGGTGTGGTCATCGCACACTACACTTGGCAATTTTTTTTGTCCCTCTTTCTATTTTCCAAATTTTGGGAGGTACACTATGGGGCACATTTACTAAGCTTGAGTGAAGGATTCAAAGTTTTTTTTGGGGTATTCGACCATCGAATAGGCTACTTCGACCTTCGACTACGACTTCGATTCCAACGATTCGAACTAAAAATCGTTCAACTATTCAACCATTCGATAGTCAAGTACTGTCTGTAAAAAAAACTTTGACTACCTACTTCGCCACTTTAAACCTACCGAGCTACAATGTTAGCCTATGGGGACCTTCCCCATAAGTTTGCTAAGCTTTTTCTGATCGAAGGAAAATCCTTTGATCGATGGATTAAAATCCTTCGAATCGTTCGATTCGAAGGATTTAATCGTTCGATCGAGCGATTATTCCTTCGATTGTTCGATCGAAGTATTTGCGGTAAATCCTTCGGCTTCGAAGTCGAAGGATTTTACTTCGACGGTCGAATATCAAGGTTTAATTAACTCTCGATATTCGAACCTTAGTAAATGTGCCCCCATGTATAGTTATAGAGAAAAAGGAAATCATTTTCAAAAATGTGGATTATTTGGATAAAATGGAGTCTAAGGGAGATGGCCTTTCAGTAATTCAGAGTTTTCTGGATACCAGGTTTCCGGATAACAGATACCAGGCCTGGAATAATAAAATAGTACTGTGTTCTTGTAACTTACTTTGTATAGATCGATAAAATCCTATTGGATTAATCGAATAAGTTAATTTACCAGTAGGTCTTTCTAGCCGACGCAAGGTCACCCATTATGATTAGAAGAAAGGAGATTCCTCCTACATATTCGGAAGGTTTTTTTTACAGTGAGAGCTGTGAAGTTGTGTAATTCTCTCCCTGAATCAGTTGTACTGGCTGATACATTAGATAAGAAGGGGTTGTATGGCTTTTTAGCAAGTGAAGGAATACAGGGTTATGGAAGATAGCTCATAGTACAAGTTGATCTTGATCTAGTCCGATTGTCTTATTGGAGTCAGAATGAGGTTTCAAATGATTTTTTTTTGCCTTCCTCTGGATAAACTAGCAGTTAGGCAGGTTAAAATAGAGTTAAAAGTTTGAACTTGATGGACGTGTGTCTTTTTTTCAACCTAACTTACTTACCATGTTACTATGAATGTTTGAATGTTTTTAGTATGGTGATCAAAATGATGGTAAAAGAGCCTTTATCTGAAAACCTCCCATGCCAAATGAATTATTGTGGATAATAGATTCCATAAAGAAGGTGCAGTGCACTGGACATTCTTTTTTTTCCCCCTGCGTCAGTGAGGATGTCTCATTCAGAAGTGTATATTGTGTTTCCTTCACTAGGTGGCTTTCTATCAAGCTGAGAGATTTGGGAGTCCCTTGTTTGTAGAGGAAGGAGGTAGTGAAGATTCCCCTCCCTGCAAAGTCAGACACATCCCCTCTGTGATAAAGCCAGAGAGAGAGAGAGGCATTTGCTAATGAGAGGATTGCTGCAAGGCAGATAGTGTAGTCACATTGTGCCTGGGCTGTGTGTAACGCCTCCTGAATAAAGCCGCTCCATTCCACTTCTACAATCAATGGGGCAACATTGAGAAGGTAGGTGCTAATGCTACAGATTCAGCAGACTTTCTGGCAGCGAATGGGGAAGCGAGTTCTTTGTGTGTATCTAACAGTAAACATTTTCAAAGCAACGTTCTTCCAAGTGTCAGCTTTCCACTGCCAGAAAGAGGGAAGTTTTAAACTTGTTACGTGACCCTTTCCTTTGTCACTCAAGAGAAGGGACCGATCACAGTATTTCTGTATAGGTTTGTGTTTTTTTTTTAAATTGTTTTAATATTGTTAAAACCCTCTGTGAAACATGTTGGTACTATTGAAATGAAATAATGATACCCAGGATTATTTAATTACCAGTGTAAATACACAAAGAAAAAACATCCTGATCTTAATTGGTTTTCTGACTTTGTTCTGACACAAGTAATCCATAGCAAACAGTTTCTGTAGAATATTGCAATAGATTAGCCATAGTTTATTCTTTGTACATATACCCTGGATATCTGTATTTGTACGTGCTAGGAGCTGCTATATTTATTACCACAGCTGAGACATTCTTCCTTTAACCATTTCATGGAGAATAGAAAATAGCTCCCAATCCCCTGTGTTAATGAAGATAGGTTTTGTGAGCAAGCTATGCCCTCACACTTTATTCTGTCTACTAGGGAAAATTAAGAATTGCTCTCTGCAGTACAGTTATAGACACTAGCATATGGAAACCCATTATCCAGAAATCTTTTACTTAATCCAATTTTTGACTGATTATTTATTTTTTTAGTTCTGGAATAATAAACCTTTTAAGGCTATAGCCACATAGGCGGAAGGCTCTGGCTGTTGTCAGCCTGCTTATTTTTGTAGGCTGAGAGAAGCAGATCTGCTCAGTGCCCCAGCTCCATTGATTTGAATCTGATAAGCCTGTGTGCGCACACAAAGTGGAGGTCAGCCTGGAGATGTCCCCTTTCGCATATTTGGGCTGACTTCAGCTTGTGTGTGAGAGCACACAAGCTGATTAGATTTAAATCAATGGAACAGGGACACTGAGCAGATCTGCTTCTCTCAGCCTGCAAAACAGCTGGAGCCTTCAGCCTGTGTGCAGAGTTACTAAACTCTAATATAATCTGACTTTTAAAAAATCACGAATTTTTCAGAATTTATTAAACCCAGAGGATGGAAAAGTCTGGAATAGAAAATCTGGCATCTCAGACCTGTTGAGGTTGCATATAAGTCAATGGGAGAAGTCCTAATGATTTTTTGATGTGCGCTGGGTTTCGTACAATACCCTGAAGTTTTCGGGCAAAAAAAGCATATGTTTGCGGGTGAAAAATCGTGAAAATCTGATCTTTTTTCCTGCAGAGCAAATTTTTGGGAAAATGTAATAACAAATAAGCGTAAAAAAAAACCTGAGCAGATTTGATCGGAATTTGTTGCAGAAAATGTTGAGATAAAATCAGACTTTGATAAATAAGTGTCCTCAGTATTGTTTCCAAGCAAGCATCCTGCTATTTTGCATGAAAATGTGGCAAACAATGGTCAATGTTTCATTAGAAAATTACATGAGATTTCCTCATCAGGATCATGGCTGTTCCAGGCTGCTTTCCAGAATTTTGATTTCCAAACCTAAAAACCTAAGAAAAAAATATAAACAACAATTAAACCCAATAGAATTGTTAGTGTTAATGATATCCTGGTCTGGATCAAGTACAAAGTACTCTGTTCTTATTACAGGGAAAAATATTTTGAATAATAAAATAAAAATAACTCTATGGGAGTTGACCTGTCCGTAATTTGGATCTTTATGGATAACAGATCCCATACCTGTAATTAATTCTACCATTTAAAATTGTATTCTTGAACCAATACATTTATTTTTTTAGCTGTAATATTTAGCTGAGCCAGCACTTCACAATGGAACTGCTTTCAGATAAGCTGTTGTTTCTCAGTATAAACTGGACGAGTCATGGTTGGACTTTGCACGTTGTTCTCATATCTACCACTATGTAATAGGGCATGGAAGCATTTTCAGCAATGAGATGTTATTTTGTTACATTACCATTGTCTGTCAAGGGATCTTGGGAGTGTGACAACAGCCAAAACAATGTATGTCTGCTAACCATGATGTGATATGTTCAGTTTTAACTGGCTGAATGGGGAACTTGGGGGGGGAGTGCGAAAATGTGCCGGCATGAAGGAGCTCCATTTCCCTTACCCAGGGCCCAAACTAGTGGCTGCCAAGGATGGGTTTTCCGTACCCTGCTTCTCAGGAAAGCGTATCAAGTTTTAAAACTAAAAATAAAGACTGCCACATTTCCTTTGCACTAAAGAACAATCTGCTTTCAATTAGCATTTCTTGCCCATGACTTATATTTTCCTAATAAATTTAGAATGTTTCTTATTTATCTCCAAAATACACAAAGCACATTAATTATAGTGGATAACAATCTAGTGCTATTACTCTCGCACAAGCCATCATGTACTGCTAAACTACGTGAAGAGCATTATGGTCCTATTTACACAGCCTGTTTTATGTCTTTTACCAGAAAAGAAGTTAGAATTATATTTGCTTCTTAGAGCTGCTGATCTTTTCCTCTCTTGGTTGCTTCATCCTAATTCTTTTACTGGCTTTTACTCTTAGTAACACAGATAAACAGAAAACCCAATCTGTCCCTTGACAGACCTCCTGTTGTCTCAAAGGGGTGGTTCACATTAATGTCAACTTATAATATGATATAGAATGGCTAATTCTAAGCGACTTTTCAATTGCTATTCATTTTTCTTTTTTATACATTATTTGCCTTCTTCTTCTGTCTCTTTCAAATGGGGTCACTGACCCCATCTAAAAACAAATGCTCTGTAATGCTTCAAATATATTGTTATTGCTACTTTTATTTCTTTTCAGGCCCTCTCCTATTCATATTCCAGTCTCTTATTCAAATCAATACATGCTTGCTATGACAATTTGGACCCTAGCAACCATATTGCTGAAACTGCAAATTGGACACCTCTCCAAATGATCTCTGCGCAGTTTATTCACCCACACGTTTATTCACCCACACGCTGGGTCAAAGCGGGCTGATCCTGTCATTGAGCAAGGGTCTAGCGACTGGATTATACAGTGGGCCTATGGAGACCCGTCAAACAGGGGCCACATTAAACACGCTGATGCAGACTGTAACTTTCAGCCAGATATCAGTCAGGCAGGCCTTCCTGAGAGCCCCAAACATAGGCTGATAAGCTGGCCCACTCATTGTGAAAGTAAATTGTAAGATAGGGGCAGTACTGCTCCAAATTTGTTGTAAGGCGGCGAAATTAGTGGACCTTCCAGTGGGGTCTCTAAGTGCCTATGACAAGTTCCCACACAGTAAGCGTCAGGACAGCAATGCTCAAAGAAAAAATGGCTTTTATTTCAGTCGGCAGCAAACAGGTACAAAATAAAGGCAGTTTTTCTTTTGAAACAGCAAAAATATTTTCGGCAACAGTTGCAGTTTAATAACAACAAACAGACAGCAGAATTACAGACCTTTCCTTGAGTGTCCGTGTGTGTAAAGTGGCCACAGACGCAAAGATCCGATCATACGAATCAACGTACGATCAGACTTTCCCATCTCCCGACCTGCCACTAACCATTCAGATCAAAGTCTTACCATTCAGATCAAATAAAGTACAAAATAACAGATCAGCAATGTTCTGCCCCTGACAGCAATCGTACGATATCTATGTCCAACTAAAGCTAGTGACAGTCTCCCTCTGAAAATCATACGATCGGCAATACACGCAGAGATATTATCGGCAGCCGACAGAAATTTTCTAACCTGTCCGATCGACCAAACGACCGATCTCCGCTGGATGAAAAACGTCGGGACTCTCCACACACGGTCCGATAATCGTACGAATCCTCGATTCGTACGATCGGATCTTTGCGTCTATGGCCAGCTTAAAGTTACATAAAATCCTTAACGTAAGGATCCCAGAGCCTCTCTGTGTGTTTCTCCCAGTTGGTACAGTGCCATAAGTAACTATTGAAAATTTTTAATTAATATATATTGGACTTTTAATTAATATATATAATGACTTCTCCATTAGGCAAAATCAAATTTTTGGGTTTAAATTCAGCAAAGAGATACAAAATAAAGGCAGTTTTTCTTTCCAAACAACAAAAATAGTTTTCGGCAGCACTATCAGTTCAATAACAACAAAAAGACATCAGACCTTTCCTTCAGTGTCCGTGTTTGTGTACAGATACATAGGATCCTTAAAGGGGTACTGTCATGGGGGAAAAAATTTTTTTTCAAAATTAATAGTGTTGCTCCAGAATTCTGCACTGAAATCCATTTCTCAAAAGAGCAAACAATTTTTTTTATATTCAATTTTGAAATCTGACAGGGGGCTGGACATATTGTCAATTTCCCAGCTGCCCCAAGTCATGTGACTTGTGCTCTGATAAACTTCAATCACTCTTTAAAAAGAACAATGGGAAGATAACCAGGTAGCAGCTCCCTAACACAAGATAACAGCTACCTGGTAGATCCAAGAACACCACTTAATAGTAAAACCCATGTCCCACTGAGACATATTCAGTTACATTGAGAAGGGAAAACAGCAGCCTGCCAGAAAGCATTCCTCTCCTAAAGTGCAGGCACAAGTCACATGACCAGGGGCAGCTGGGAAATTGACAAAATGTCTAGCCCCATGTCAGATTTCAAAATTGAATATAAAAAAAATCTGTTTGCTCTTTTGAGAAATGGATTTCAGTGCAGAAGTCTGCTGGATTAGCACTATTAACTGATGCGTTTTGAAAAAAAACATGTTTTCTGAAGACAGGATCCCTTTAACGTCAGGATCCCAGACCCTCTCTGTGTGTCTCTCCAAGTCTGTTACAGTGCTGTGATGTTTATACAAATGGTCTGTAGATGTCACTGTGCTTATACTTATACTGTGCATACTTCCTGGTAGCTTGAAAGCGAAAGTTACTGTTGTGTAATGCCTGCATGAGCCTGCTAATAAAACACTGTTATACTCTACTAATCCTCGGCTACCCAAAACATAATAAGTGCCATAAGTAACTATTGAAAAATTGTAATTAATGTGTATTGGAAATTGCTTAGAATGACTTTTCCAATTGGCAAAATCGTTATTTTTGGGTTGAAATTCCCTTTAAACCTTACCATTTGACAGTTGGGGCTTAAAGGTTTCCCTGCTTTATCATTAGCGCAAAAGGGTAGGTGCAAAATGACCGTACTGTTCAGTCACACATTAGTCTATACAGGTTAGACATTGTACAATGAGGGGCTATGATGTAGTACACAGGGCAGCCATCAGGGGGGGACAGGGGGGAGAGTTGTAGGGGGCCCCGAGGGAAAGGGGGGCCCCGGCCACGCCACACTTACTTTATTAGCCCCCATCTTTCTGAGAACTGCTGACTTCGGGAAGACATGGATGTTTAAGGGGCCATGGCCACCAATTTTCTTATAATATGAGGGGGGGGGCTGGCCACCAATTTTTTTTTCTCCTGCGGGGTCCTAGCCACCAATATTTTTTAATGGGGGGGCCCTGGCCACAAATGGTTTTTATGGGGGGCCCTGACCACCAATATCTTTTTATTTTTTTTGACATGTGGGAACCCTAGCCACCAATATTTTTTTTGTTTTTTTACTGTGTGGTGGGGAGGGTGGACCTGTAGGTGGGGCTTGCGGTGGGCGCAGCCGAGGGGGCCCAGGAAATTCTCGTACGGGGCCCTGCGATTTCTGATGGCGGTCCTGGTAGTACATGATGTTACAAACTTTGGCCAAAGTATGGTATTAACCCCATATTTTTTTAAAAACATATACACTGGCTATCATCTTTTAGTTTGGGTGGAGGTTATATTGTATATTTTTAGCAGCTGGTCCACTCCACAACATAGGTCAGGCAGAGCATTGGAATATGGGTGCTTATAGCAGCTGATCAACAATACAGAGCACTGGCAATTGCTTTTTTTGGTGTGTGTATATTTTTAATGGATAATGGCCAATGTTTTCTGCTAATGGAAGAATTTAGCAAACCAGGTAATTTTTCCATGCAATCTTTTATTCTGTAATGTTACAGAGTGAACTCCTCTTTTCCTGGCACAGTGCAATAAAGATAAAAGAGAGCCAGAAGGCTGCTTAGTATGCGGCAACTGTATGCTGGCGAGACACAGATTTCAAGTAACTCAACAGGGATTTAGCAGAAAGCTATAGCAAATATAAAAATGTCATTATTAAACTACTTTGCTAAGGTACAGAAGCCATGATGTTGTAAGCCACAATGGTGTGAAACTGGGTAATTTATTTTTCTTTATAAGAAAAATAATTGTAGAGCCCTAGCTGATTAAAATTGTGCTAAACTAAAAAGCTATTCCCCTTCAAACATTGGTTTTGTCAGAGGCACAATCATGGTGGATATTGCTGCAGCCTATGAAGAAACTGCTGAAAAGCTGTTCATAGCAAATTACAGATCTGGGATACAATGCCATTTCCCACAATGCCCTATTTAAACAAATTCTTCAATTCCAATTAAATTTTGAATAATTAATGAACAGCAACAAAAAAAACTATTTTGATTCTGTTTTGAATAATAAAATTGGCTGCAAAGTGCAAAAAAGTTCCAGGCCGCTTATTTTTGCACTGTGCACAGTGCCCCAGTGAAACTTGCTGACTGCACCCTAAAATGATGTGCAATGGGCTGCAGCTTACACAATATGCAGAATAACCTGTATGCAGAATGAGTAGGCATGGGTGCCCCCTGAAACACCCCAAGCTTGCACGATATTCAGCACACACCATGAATATGCGCTAAAGGGGAGGTTTACCGTTATGTTATGCTTAAGATGGGTCCCCCCGATCAATATCAGGCCAAGAATTTACCTGATATCGATGGGTAGGTTTGATTTTTCAAATCGTGCACCACAATAACTAGTTGATGCGGTCCTACGACCCGTCAGCGCCCATTCTCTTTGTTGTATTCCGGCCCTAGGGCCAAACGTTCGGATAAACCCTATATTGCCCTGCTGTTAATGGGCATATTGGGGAAAGATCAGCGATCTCATCAAACGAGCTGATCTTATCGTGCATGGCCACCTTAAGATACAAAATAAGAATATCCAGTGTCGGACTGGGACACCAGGGGCCCGCCGAAAAACCTTTACCAGGGGCCCACCAATTAATCTTAGACCAGGGGCCACTCTCAGTACTATTATTCTTCCTCTCCTCAATCAACCTCTATTCTCCTAATCTTTTTTTTATTACAGTATACTCTGTTATTCAATCTATTTAGCCTCTTTTTTCTCATAGAAATAGGGAATGGCCATGAAATAGGCCAAATGGTTAAAAGGGGCCACTGACACCTGGGCCCACTGGGACTTTTCCTGGTATCAAGGTGGGCCAGTCCGACACTGAAAATATCAATAGAGATTCAACCTGCTTTTGGTTAATGGGCGAATCAGCTTTCTAAATGAAAGTCAGAGCAGAAAGGCACATCTTCCTTAAAAAAAAAGGGGGAAAGATGGTATAGAAAGTTAAATCTATTCTGGACATGCTCCAGGGCGTATACAGACTACTGAAGTATAAATGTTATCTGTGTTTAGATCAATTCTTGTGATCCTTATCGTCCTCCAGCTAGCAATTAATACTTGTAACAGTGTATAAGGACAGGACATTTCAGTATTAGTCCAGATCAAGTGGTGTTCAGACACTCAACTCGTCAGACGGGATGTTTCAATCCTTAAACGCTAATCCGCAAGCCTTGTAACACAATATAAGTAGAGAAGAGAGTACAATACACAGATTCGGGGCGAAACGCCCCAAATTCGCCTATCACTATTGACTACAACATGACATGTTTCGGGCCCCTATGCACTTGTTAAAGGGCTCAAAGGGAACCGAAACATGTTGTGTTGTAGTCAACAATATGTCTTTAAAGCTGTTTATCTGCATATCAGTGCTCTCTACTTATATGGATTTCAGTGTAAGTCTTTGGGGGCTTTGACCCGATGCTTTGGAGCTACATGTAAACAATGTGCTCAGTGCACCAGAAACAGCCCTGTGTACCATTATCCTAAAGTACCTAAGTATGCTACAAGCTGAAATAAGCCACGTATGCAATTTATACTATTTAGCATTAGGGATTGTTACCTTAGAAAAATACACACAAAGGAAGGGTCCAGATAAGAGTTGAGTAAACTCACTGCACATGGGAAGAGGCTAAAGGTGGCCATAGACTTAAAGATCCGCTCGTTTGGCGACATCGCCAAACGAGCAGATCTTTCCCCGATATGCCACTAAACTGCGTGGCTATATTGGGGGTAATGCAAGCGTTCGGCCGTATGGCCGAACGATCGAATTATGATGCGCCAAGCGGCTCCGACGGGTCGGTCGGGTATAAATCCAACCTTCCCGATCGATATCGTGGCCAGATATCGATCGGGATGACCCGTCGGAAGCCCCCATACACGGGCAGATAAGCTGTCAAATCGGTCCAAACGACCGATAGCGGCAGCTTTATGTGCCCGTATATGGCCACCTTAAGTTGCTCTGCCCTGAGCCTTCAGCTAAGGGAGTAGATCCATCTGTATTTTAGTTGATCAGTCACTCAAAGTACCAAACATTCCGGCAGGCATGTAAAATCAAGTTGATGTTTATTTTGTACAATAAAGGTAGTCTTATGCGTTTTGTGTTCACCAACCAACCGCCTATGATTTAGGAGGCTTTTAAAGGGGAAAACTTTTTTCGAGATTTAATATACACCGAAGCTTCTAAAACTCTGAATCCACCCATCTCAATCCTGTCGAGGTCATGTAGAAGTCAATGGCAGATGTCCCTTTTCAAATTTGAAGATATCGTGGTCTGCACTGGATTTCATAAGATATGCCGAAAAAATTCAGGGTTTTTGGGTGATAACTTCAAATAGCATCAAATACAGCAGTTTTGGAGTCAAAACTGAAAAATCCGTACAATTCCAGTTTTTGCACAATGTTATCAAGACTTTTCCCAGGACCTAATTTTTCCAGTTATTTTATTAATAAATAAGGTAAAATTGTGCATGGGAGTTTGGGTGAGTTTGTTTTATTGGAATTATGAGAAAAATTAGAATTTTAGTACTTAACCCCCTAAGTATTAGTCAGTGTCGGACTGGGGGTCCCGGGGCTGCTGTCCTAGGGCCCCCCTTCCTCTACCTTGCTGAGTCTGCGCAGCTATGTGCCGGAGCACCGCGTGTGTGCGCATGCGTGCAATGTTTTTTACGGCAAGAGAAAGCTTCCGAATTTTGGATCTGGGCCGGCGGGGCCCACAAGAGCAAGGGGCCCACTGGGTTTTTTCCCGGTGTCCCACTGGCCCAGTCCGGCCCTGGTATTAGTGAACTTGAAACGCGTGGGGCTACCTTTATTGTACAAAAATAAACATCAACTTGATTTTACATGCCTGCTGGAAAGTTTGGTCCTTTAAGTGACTGATCAACTACAATACAGATGAATTGTCAATGCCAATAAAAATGTTGTCAATAAATAACTTTGCTGGTACATCTGCACTGATAAATTAATCCACCCAAGTATAATTGGCACCATAATTTTTTCAGGTTCATAACACTGCCTCTTCTTAGTGGTCATTTAAGACCTTAGGGGGGAGCAAAAGCATGGTCCTTAGTACCCATTTGCTCAGACCTTGCATCCCACTGCCTGCTGCTATTGCATTGAGCAGTTACATGGAAACAGTACATATACTGTTTCATAAAAAAATTATAGGTACAGTATGCATTTACATTAATATATATCACTGTGTACATGTGGATGCATTTGGTTACTCTTAGCTTCCCAGAATTTTGTATGCAATCTATCTATGTCCCCTATATACTCTACGAACGTCTGATGTATTTCAGTGCAATGGAATTAAAATGTACTGCCAGCTGAATTCTGTGGTTCTTTATCTGGAGCGAGCACAAAAGAGTTGGGCACACTTAAAATAGCATGGATTTCCTTTTGAAAGTTAAAAACCACACCCGGTTTATAAAAGTTTACTGGAACGCGCATGGGTGCTAAATGCTTTATTTGCATGACTAAATTGTGGTTATTAAAAAAGGACAACAATGCTGGCGTAGCATTTTTATGAAATATCGTACAAAGTTTAAACCTGATATTGGTTGACCTGTTTATCAATATTTATTGATATTGTATATGAATTAGGGCCTCCTATACTTCCTGGGCCCCCTTTCAGCTGCAGAGTCGTTTTACTTTGTAGTTATGCCCCTGATCCTTGATGTATTAACAGTGGCGTGACCCTAAAACTCTAAATTTGATTCCATTAACTTAAGTTTGGCAATGTTTCAGCCACTTTGCATTTGCATTTGAAAGTGACAAGGATTCAAGGCCACTTACTATATATACAGAAAGTCCATAATGGAAGGTTTTTTTGTCTTTGCTACTGCTCTGGTGGCTGACACCCTGGATGACAATCAATGTGTTTGGAGACATTTTGTTCCTATTTGTTATTCTATAATGCTTAACTAAGAGGAACGTCTTTAACAAATGCATGTGCCATTGGTTGATAAACATCTTCATCTCTGCGGATATCAGTTATTCTATTTGTGTAGCCGTATTTTACTTTAAACAGTAGATCTGGCAGAGTTAACTGTGCATATTGATGCTCTGTATTTCATCACTCCAAACAGACCGGAATCCTACTGAGATAATTTCTGCCATTTGACCTTGGGTGAACGAAACTGTTAGTGTGTATTATATTATTTTATACCTTTATCATCATATGAATCAGCACGCCGCTCATCTGATTCTAAATTAGTTCTCCTGTGTCTTGCTTTTTGCATTTATTCAGAAGACTGAATGATCTAACATACAGGCCATGCAATGGGGACATTATGGAATAGACAGTGAATGGCCAGTTCTAATGGTATGTAGATGTCATTGCAAATGAGTATCAGTGGTACAGTACATACAGTTCTGTTGATTGTTTCAAATACAGTATAGGTTTATATATGTACAGTATATACACAGGTTATAATAAAGAGGGGTCATCAGACCCTTCTTTTGGCCCAATATTTGGTTAAACGGGTTAAGCTTATAATGAGGTTACATATATGGAAACATGGTTTTAGCAATTAGTTTTCTGTTGTTTTAAATCTCATCCAAATTGTTTTTGAGGCTGGAACACCTACCTACTGCTTTGGGCCCCAAATAACAACATAAATAAAGGAGCTTGTTTCTCTTTAAGTTCAGTGCTACTGGTACCAAGTGGTATAAACTCACCAATGTAGATACAGTGATCCAGACCCTTAGTTTGAAGAAGCGGACAAATTTTTATGACAGGATAGGTAGCAGGTACACCAGAAACCCACAAAACAGGCCATCAAAAAAGTAAAAAAAAAAGTTTAAAAAACCTTTATTTATACCATTAAGAAAAGCTTTACACTTTTTGTGCCCACGTGGCACATAGTGCCTGATACCCATCTTTTCCTAGAAATCTCAAAAATGTTGCCTCAAAATGACATAGCAGAGACTCTGAAAGCATTTTTGAAACCCTTTAGCTCTATAGAGGCCGAAGAAGAACTGTGTGTGTTTTGTAATTACGCCAACCATTCCTTGTAATTGTGTAAAATGGGTAAAATATGAGGGTGACATATCGGTAGAGGATACAGACAGTATTGGATAAAAGCCTGATGTTATTGAGGACAAACTTCCCATGACATCCTGGGAATTACAGTTAAACTCTTCACAGTTATACTCTTGTAATATCAGCACTGAAACTATTAATTGCAAAAGAGCTCTGGGAATCTTTGCCAGTGTGTGAGTGACAGATAGATGATAGATAGATAGATAGATAGATAGATAGATAGATAGATAGATAGATAGATGATAGATAGAATAGATAGATAGATAGATAGATAGATAGATAGATAGATAGATAGATAGATAGATAGATAGATAGATAGATAGATAGATAGATAGATAGATGATAGATACTGAATGTAAACTATATGTGTGCATATGTGTAAACTTGTATACATAATATACTCTAATAAGAAATATGAAACTATTTGAGAACATGAAGTGACCCACACCTATAAGTGCCTGCAGGCTCGGTACATTAGCTAGGGTTGGGTTTAATAAAGCAAATAACTCTTGCCAACTGTAAATGGTGTCTGCTTGGCAAAGGGTATCTCGCAGCTGGCAGATACAGTATACAAGTGTTTTTCCTCACGTCACAGATAGCAGAATTAATGGAATGACGTCTCTTGACTGGTAAAATGAAGTGACACAGTGCTCCTCGTGGTCCTTTCTACAAAAATGATGATTATTACTGACTTGGGGGGGGTCTGTATTATAAGGAAACTGTCTTGTCTCTCATGAGATTTTCTTGTTACAGGAACAATTCTGCGGATTGAAAAGCAAAATGAGTGACCTTGCCACACCCTCACCAGCAGAACTTCCCAAGCATATCCTTGATGTCTGGGTCATAGTCCTTATCATACTGGCCACCATTGTGGTCATGACCTCCTTGCTGCTCTTGCCAGCAGCAGCTGTTGTTATGTACAGAGTACGGACACACCCAATCCGAAGTAACAGGTAGCAAGGTGGGAACAGAACCAAAAATTTATTACAGATTTTTACATTTGGACTGACAATTAATAAAAAGACAAACCACGTCAAGAACTCCAGCCTCCTTTTGTAGAACGGAGGCACAAAGGACAAGATTGTAGCGACTGCATATATTGGGTGGTTGGATGAAGAAGCATGACCTCACCTGCATTAAAATAGAACCGGACATCAAATAATTTGTTTAATGGAAATCCCAGTGAGCAAATTTCCAGTTTGAATAGAGACATTCTTTCAGCATTGTATTGTGAAATACAGAATAGGAAGTGAAGAGAGCTAATAATCACCCCCTCCATTAAAAGTGCATGGGAATCCACCATTTTTCACAAGATCCTGCTGATAACACGTGTGTTGCTGAAAAATGCAGAACTGAGCATATCAAGCAATACTGTATATGCCTCAACACACTTTGCCCTTTAAAAGAAAAGTGTCGCAAAACTGCAAGCAGCTGCTGTATGAAAACAAGTATTCTGTAATATTCACAATATATGTTTATGTATATATCAACACAGTAGTAGGAATAATTTACTAGTATAATTGCTATATTGCACAAGTGCAGTTGCCCATAGCAACCAATCTGCAAGTGCAAGTCACAGTGTTGATCAATTTTGCTACCAGTTAGAAAATGAAAGCAAAGAACTGATTATTTACTATGGACAACTGCCCTGGTGCAATTGAGCACTTGTCTTTGTTAATCAGCCTCCTTGTCCATTGTAACAGGAAGCTGCCCCGATCTCTCATTGCATTGCAAATGTAAAATACAACATCATTACTGAGGAAAAGTACTTGTGAAAACATTTCAATAAAAACCCACGCATGTTTCACTGACCACCTACATGTACCTGTATCTGTATGGATTTGTTTGAAAGTGTCTGTGAGTGTTGCAATTTAAATCTGTGAATCCTGCTCTGGTATAGATTGCGTTATCTAGAAACCCATTACCCAGAAAGCTCCTAATTACAGGAAGGCTGTTGGGTTTATTTAATGTTAAGATGATTCTTAGTAGGCTTAAGGTATGGCGATCCAAATTGTGGAAAGACCCCTTGGAAAAAACTCCTGGTCCAGAGCATTCTGGATAACGGGCCCTACCTGTGCTTTTATTGCTTAACATCCCAGAGAATGAAATATATTTCTTTATATTACATTTCATATATATACAGTGAACATATCCTTTATAACCGTTGTTCTAGACAATAAGAATATTGCTGGTGCTTTACAGTCATGCTATGAATACCTGAACCAGCCAACATCTTGTAGCAGGCCATCCAATCAAAAGCACACGCGCAGCTATCCAATCAGGAATGCCCTGATTGGATGATGGCAGAGCCAGGCTAAACCAGCCAGGCGCCCTAGGCAACCAAGGCCATCCACCTCGCCCTTGTGCTTGCTCCTTAGCGCACTGACGTCAGGAGAGGGCACTAAAGAGCACACATGGTGTGCGGAATAGGGCCCAGACTAGGGGTAAATGGTTGGAAGGTACGTGCCCAGCACCCCCTTCAAATTTGCGCCCTAGACAAGTGCCTCTTCTGCCTACCCCTAGTTACAGCCCTGGATGGTAGTGAATTTTGAGTCATGTTTATGATATATCATAAATGTTGAATCAACCCCTTATCTTACCTGCACCCAGATCTGTTGCGTGTTTGCATTTTGGTGCGGAAAGACGCAATGGAACAAGGTGCAGGCAAGGTAAGGGGTTTAGTCCAGCGTAGGGCTGCTCTCAGCCTTTGTTTTTCAGCCTCATGGCCCATTATCCTAATATAATATAAAATAATACTGGTCCAAAATATGAAGATAGTGAATGTAATTTCATAGTGCTGTGATGATATAATAGCAGCTCAATTTTAAATCCCCTTATTAAGTATTTATATTGTCCTGAAGGGCTCTGAACATAAAGCATGTCTCTCTATGAATTAAGACCCTAACCTCATTATATCCTTGCAGTTGGTTGGTATTCTGTCTGTTGCAGAACTGCATGCCACACTTTTCTAACAGGTTATTTGAAGATGGGATTTGTGCTTGTGCAATAGTTGGAGTGCCAAAGGTTTCTTATACTTGTTACAGATTAATTAGAGATTCTTGCCAGGCTATAACAACACAATGGCCTTTGTACCAACACACCCAGCAATTTAGTTCTTTACATCAGATATGAGCAACACTTATACACGTACAGTATTTGGAACTTTAAACGGATGCACTTGATAAATTATGCAAAATCAAAAATCCCTGGGTTCCACAAACAGAAGTAAATAAAGTAACCAGAAATGCCACAATATAATGCACATTAGTCTAAAACAGGGGTCACCAACCTTTTTCATCCAGGAGCAACATTCAGATGGATGGTACCAAACAAGGGCTGTGATTGGATATTGATGGCCCTATGTGGACTTGCAGCCTATAGGAGGCTCAGTTTGGCAGTACATCTGGTTTTTATGCAACCAAAACTTGCCTCCAAGCCAGGAATTTAAAAATAAGCTTCTGATTTGAGGCTATTGAGAGCAACATCCAAGGAGTTGGGGAGCAACATGTTGCTCACGAGCTACTGGTTGGGGATCACTGGTCTAAAACATAAACTCCAAAGGACTAAATACAGTATATCCCTCTGCCTTAACGATTCTAAGATATTTCTAGCCAAGTAACTAGACCTGCCTGGATTTATTTACTGAGAGAATATTTTCAGACAGTAGTCTACTGTTGTCTGGCGTGACTTGTTAACCAAAATCTAGTCATACTTATCACCAGTATACGTCAGCGTTTAACAAAAAATATCTTATCTCATCTGTAACACAACCCACTACTAAAACTCTTCTGAAACGTATATGTACATTTATATGGTGCAGAAGGAAATAGCCTTTGTTTATCTCACATTTATTCTGAGCAGAGAATTAGTGTTTAGTGCCAAAATTATGGCCCCAATGCAGAATCTGGAAAGTCGAACAACTTTTATAGGCCATACATGAGCCAATGAAAGCTGCTGACTCTAGACCAAGTTGGAAGCTTGTTGACCTGTGTATAAGGCCCACTAACAGCCTGGCCAACCAAAACTAAAAATTGGGCTGGAAATTCCATTAGACAAGACTGCATGGGAGAGTTGATACAGTCCTCCAAAGGCCTCAGTGTATGATCTGATCATTGACTGGGGAGTTTTTTATTTTTAGGCCATACAGACATTTTAAAGTCATTGTGTGCATAAGTGTGGACACTTTTACTCTGCATAGTCGTGCCTATAAAGACATTATTTTATTTAGGCTAGGGAAAAAGAGAAAATATATTTTAAAGCATTTGCCAATATTGTGCACAGATCCTAGAAAGTAAATTCAGTTTTGCTACTACTATTTCCATATTCAACTACTGGCTTTGATAGCACAGATAGCATGAGATCCCAACTGCAAACCTGTTTTGTCTTTACTGAGATCTTCAGTTTACTTTGGTTTTTTCGGAGTATGCTTACTGGAGATTTAACTTGCACGTAAGCTGTGCTTACGTTTGTGAAGCCTATGTAGAAGTGCTGATATGTGCAAGCCTATGTAGGAGAGCTGTTAAGTGCAATATTGAGGTTATTAGAACCTCATAGCTTTATAACATTCACATTTTTCACCATTTCAGAGGAGTGCTGAGTAATAATGGGCTTCAGAACCTAAGCTACGAAGAAAGGCTTTCCAAAATAAATTAACTCTTATTGGTTATAAAAGAAATCTGCCTTCAATGCAAACAGATCCAGAGTTTTTTACGTTTTTAACTGTATGTTAGTATGACTATATTGGCAATAACGATTGCATACTACTAATTTTGTAAGACCACTACAGTTGTACATTTTAACTTGTGAATATGCAATCTCCTATTAGAGGGGTGCTGATGCTAAGGCTATTTGTATAGTATAGAAAATCCCTGTCCCCAATTCTCTGTTGATTTCCCCCACTGGTCCATAACCCCATTTGATCTTTATAAAGCTTTCTCTCTCCACCCCTCCAACTCTTTTTTCTTTAGGCCACCATTTGGACAGTTGTCAGCTAAGGCATGCAAACTTTCTGTATAGAAAATTGTCTCAACAGTGCCTCTTAGCTAGCGCTCTACATTTGTACTTACAATTAATATTAATTGCCACCTGGGTCAATCACCTGCCGTCCACATCCAGCTCAAATAGAAAAATAAATTTTATTTCACAATTTCATGAATTCACCAATTCATTCACCCCATACCATATATTAATTCCCCTTAATAAAGCCATTTCATACATATATTTACAATCAATTGCTATTTCAATACACCAACTGAGAGGAGTTCCACATGCATAAGCGAGTTTAGTTTCTCTGCACCAATCGATTTCTTGATGTGTATATAATTACAGTTCAGAAACTACACTTTCTATCCACTTTGTATATGTTGTAACCGTTATGCCTCAAATCCTTCATATTTAGCACACAGACCCGTTCATGCAAATAGTTCCCAAATTCCTCAGCCTTTACTCCCCAAAAGCCCTCCATCTGGACTACAACTGGTAAGAGCCTTGCGTAAACTTTTATCTCCAGGGTTTTCACCCCTAGCGATAATAGGGGTATATTTATCAAAGAGTGAAGTTAGAGACCTCCACAGGCACCAGAGTGAAATACCGCCTCTCTCCATTAATTGATATGGGTTTTTAAAGGCGTATTTATCAAAGGGTGATAGTGAAAGTTCACCATTTAATAAATACGCCTTTAGAAATCCCATAGAAATGAATGTAGAGAGGTGGTACACTCTTTGATAAATATACCCCATAGGCTGACATACATAAAATGCAAGAGAGGTCTTAATTTATACAAATATGCAGGGTATCCACCAGGACGCTATTTGCTATTTGAGTTAGGTGTGGACAGCAGGTAATTGGCCTATATGGCAATTAATATTAATTGTGAGTACAAACACAGAGTGCTAGCTAAGAGGCACTGTTGACACAATTTTATATAAAGAACGGTTGCGTGCCTTAGCTGACAACTATCCAAATGGTGACCTAAAGAAAAAAAGAGATAGAGGGGAGGAGAGAGAAAGCTTTATAAAGATGAAATGGGTTTATGGACCAGAAGGGGAAATCAACAGAGAATTAGGGACAGGAATATGGAGAGTATATAAGACAGCTGAAGGGGAGCGAAAATGTTTCATGGAAAGTAAAAAAAACATAGGAGATAGATATAAGCAAAATTTTTATTTATGAATAATGGGATACAAAGAATCAAAATATGGAGAAAGAAGATGATGATGGGAAGGATGATTAAAAGAAATTTGAAGAAGGGTAGTAAAAGAAGAGAAAAGGAGATGGTAGAACAGTACAGAGAGCAAAAATGAAAAGGTAAGTTGCCCTGCATCATACCTGGAAACCCAACTGTGTCTAAATAAGAATTAGGGTAGTGGCTGATGGGGAGATTTGTCACCTGCGATATTTATGCATGACTGTGGGTGACAAATCTCCCGAAAGTGCCTCTCTATTGGAAATAATTAAAATTGCTGGCAGGAAAACCAACCCATCACTTTGTTCTTCCTAAGTCACCCGAAGTTGCCATTTTTGTTTCTGAGAACCAAAAGATCTTATAAGCCTTTGCACTAAAGAAACTCTGTAAGTGCTGGTCTCTGTACGCTCAACATTGTGCTGCATATACATAGAGTGAGAGAGATATGTATATATTAGGCGGCCAGGCGCCAGTAATACTAAATCATCGGCAGACATGTGACGGTGCCTGGGCAATATGGATAAAATCAGTCCAGTGTACTACATGCAGGGAATCAGTCGATGGAAAAACACTATAAAGTATGTGGATTAGATGATATACAGAATTTGATATTAATTACAGCTGGGAAGGCTCACTTTTGGATTCATACCAAGATTTCCATTACAGCTGTGTCTGTTCATTACTAGAATTTTGCAAAACACATTAGATAAATATCTCTGAATGGGCCATGAATCTTACAACTGTTATCTGCAGTCCCGCACAGTGCTAACAATAAATAACCAAAAGAGAAGGATTCTATGCCAATGACTTCATCCCAACATATGTGTATGGTAAGTTAAGATGTTAAGTGAAGGGACTATAACTGGAGTAGGGTCTAAATAAGGCAAGAGGTTGTCAGGGTAGCAGCTCTACCTACTGGATGAAGTGTATTATAGTATAAGACAGTGGCAGGGTGACTGCACTGTAACTGGGATAGTGTGAATAGTGAGACAATGTGGTTTTAATTGAGGAGTGCAACTCTGGGATAGTTTGTATAATAAAGCACAATGGTGTCAGTGGAAAGGATTGTAACTTTGCAATAAAGGGTACAGTAAGGCACAATGGTGTCAGGGAAGGTACGCTAACTGTGACATATTGATACTATGTAAAGGATATACAGTATAGATACTATGTATAGTAAAGCATGGGATGACAAAGTGGTTGTAACTGTTGGAGAGAGTGAATAGTAAGGTGAGATAGTGTCAGGTAAAGCAAACTATTGTTAGTAACATTTACATCTCAAGGATGCACAGCATGTCCATATGCAGCCTCCAGCTTCCTGCATGCAAATAAAGCCCTATAGCAGTCTGTTAGTTGTTATGATTATGTGCAAACAATTATGTGCAAAATTATGTGTCTACTACACAGCGTCAAAATGGCCCACATGATACAAGGAAATTCGTAGTGGGCCTTCCTGCCTCCTGCTCAGCCAACTGCCTTGTATGTCAATACCACAGCCATTCACCATTACCATATAAATACAAAGAGGAGAAATGGAGTAAAGGAGAGATAATAGTATACAAGAAGAAGTGAGTAAGAGAATAAAGAAGTGAGTGAACAGGAAAAGTAGTTTGCAGAATAGGCCTGCAGTCTTAAGGTTTTCTGGTGGGCCCGTGGCATCCAATCCGACACTGCTGCTACATAACAATGCCTCCTGTCTGCTGGAGCTAAGCACTGTCTCCTGTCTGCCAGAATTAAACACAGCCTGTTTTTAGCAAAAGCTCAGCACTGACGCAATTCTGTCAGAGTTTGGCACTGGTATCTCTGCGCACTACCCACCTGACATAGCTGAGCACTGCCTCCTGTCTGCCAGAGTTAATCTGCCTTAAGGGGAGGGCAGAGATTCCTTACATATGGCTGCACGTGACCCTGCATCTCAATTCTGGGGGAATCTGTTCTTGTTCCAGGCAAGGCAGTAAGTTCATCAGAAAGGTGAGTTCTTCTTGCTCTTTTCTACTGTTGGTAATTTTAACTGACCAGAAACATATTATAATAACCAGGCATCCAGGCTAAAAAAAGATATTTGACTATTAAAAGTTAAGTGCACTAAAGAAGGATATGTAAGTCTCCTGCAAGTGGCTCTTTGCTGCCCCTACGGGAGTGTCTCTTATAGTGAGGTTATAATCTTTCCCTTATAGCTGAAGTGCCCATCTATCCAGATTGGATACATATTTGCTTTCCTGCAGAACAGTAATATAAATTACTTGGCAAGTTTAGCCGCTTGCTCATAATCCCCTGTGCCAAAGGCTTTTTCTGTAGAGGTTTCCGCAGTGATTTGCATTCTCATTGCCTGCTGTAAATGTGATTATCCACACAAAGCAGCAACCAGGCATCTCCACTTTGACATTCAGTTCAGGGCTGATACAAAGCTGCTGAGGGTATTTATGTCATATGTCTGAACCTTGTCTACAATATTAATGTTGTATGAGAGACACTGGAGATACAGTGTGTGCTCTGTGGCCAGGGGTTTCCAACTTTTTTGTACCCATGAGCCACATGCCCTATTTGGCAGTACACCTAGTTTTTAATCAATTAAAACTTGCCGCCAAGTCAAGAATTCAAAAATCAGCACCTGCTTTCAGGCCACTGGGAGCAACATCCAAGGGGTTGGTGAGCAACATATTGCTTGTGAGCAACAGGTTGGGGATCACTGCCTTTTACTATGGGGGCTCTTTGGTTGGGTTAGAGGTAGCAGTGGCATCAGGCCAAAGGACAGCCTTTGTGCTCATTCAAAGCGTCAAAAAGTTCAGGATCCTGCAGATAGTAAATGACCCTCAATCTATTTAGAATTTAAAATTGGGGCCTCATCCTACTTAGTAAGCCGTAATCCACCCTTCCCCCACTAGAATGTCTAGACTAAATTGGGCTAAGAACTGAAGCCCCTGATGGAAGTGCAACATAAATGAAGTAGTATGGAGCCCCATGATTTCTGATGGTGGCTCTAGCCTGGGGGTCCCCAAACTTTTACATGTGAGCAACGTTCAGATGTAAAGAGAGTTAGGGAGCAATGCAAGCATGAAAAATGTTCCTGGGTGGTGCAAAATAAGTTCTTTGATTGGCCATCTGGTAGCCCCTATGTGGAACAAAACTTGCCTCCAAACCAGGAATTCAAAAATAAGCACCTGCTTTGAGGCCAACGGAGCAACATCCAAGGGGTTGGTGTGTAACATTTTACTCATGAGCCACTGGTTGGGGATCACTGCGCTGGCCTGTGCACAGGAAAGAATGAATCATAAAACCATCATATGCTATTTTCAGTTATGTACACACTACAGGAAAAATCTATATTTGCGGGGGCCCCTAATGCTGTTGTATTTTTTGCAATTACGGCAGACTTCTGCTTTCAATTAACTCACTACTCTGCCAAAGCAGAGCACTCCCAGAAGAGTTGCCTGGATAATTTCTGCCATATTTATCTATGCCAGACATCTACGGTTTTAAACTTTATTGAAAGACAGTAGAGGGGAATTAAAGCCCACATGCAAATTTTACTTTTTATAGCTTGTGTACAGCACTACCATTCCTCTATGCAACTGTATCACTGTGCACAACAAAACCATTCATCCATTGTAGCACAGAGGTGACCACCATGTTTGGCCACATTATTTTCATTCCTAGAGGTTGTGGCTGTGATTTGGGTCAAAGAGAATGCAAATTGGGCAAGTACCATGGGTCGCCTTCCAGGTGAATGCTCCTGCTCACCGCCATGTAACCTGGAAATGGAACAGAATCTGGAAAACTTGGCAGAAGCCAATACCACTGGGCTGCTCTGCAGTTCATCAGCTGTGATGGGGGGTGCTGTTACATTGGAAGCAGTGAAGAGTGATGTGGTTGGACAGGGGCAGGATTATTCCCATTATGAATGGGATCTGTTTTCCAATAAATTCCCTCTGGCATGTTATTCCATTAATGAGGTACCAGCAGAAACACAGAGCACCATGGAATCTAGACAAAACCACCCATGTCATACACACACAGCGTCCTTGACCAAGGCCAAACTATATCATGATCAGGATTATAAAAGTATATTGTCTGATTTATCTTTGTGTTGGTTCCTACATGCCCTTCTTTTATGTCCAAAACTAAAATTGTATATTTTCATGCCTCCCAGTCCCACTTCTGACAGCAGTCTCGCATTTGTACTGAAAAGTCCCGACTTTCTCTGCACTGAACAGCTACAAAAAGATAAAAAGTTTCTAACTTAATTGGCTTTTTGCAGAGAGCCCAGAACAGCCACCAGGTGCAACTAAGATACTTTTGCAACAATTTTGAGATAAGCAAATAAGTAATTGTAACAGTGAGAAGTTAGACTCACAGCTTAAAGGGCAATTCAGCTTCATTAGCAGAAGTGTAATAACTGGAAAAAACAGAAATATGTTCAAACGTTCATAACCTGACACATTTTGTAAAATGAACATGGTAATTAGGGGTGTGGCCACAAAAATGGGCGTGGTCAAAAATTTACGCGCTAGGCGCTGCATTTTTTTTGCCCCTCTTTTTATTTCCAAAATGTTGGGAGGTATGTATTTTATATTATAATATAAGGCATGACTGTATCATTTTACTGGGAGGGTAGACCCAGTAGAGCATGTACTGCCTTTTAGAATAACTTCCCCATGATTTATATATGAGATACATGTTTGATCTGAAACTCCCCCAAAGTGTGGCACTTACTCTTGAAAGAGTAGAGGTAGTTTTATTATTATTTTGGCATGCTTTAGATATCCTGTCTTGCCATGAGTGTTATTTTTTGCATAGACTTGTTGGTTTGGGGCTAACACTACTTCTGCACTGTACTCCAGTATTGAAGATGCCTGCATTAAAATGTGATTGCCAATGGAAAGATCGTTTTTGTGAGTTAGGCTGCACTGCTATACTTATCTGCTAATTGACATAGTTGCATCCAACGACATGCCATATATTCAGTAACCAAGATTATATGGAATCTCAAACAAGTTCTATACATACATACATTTCCCTTCTAGTTTGCTTTGTTTTGTGAACAGAAACACCAAAAAATGAAAGTTTTAAATTAATAAAAATATCATGTACTGTTGCCCTGCACTGGTGAAACTGATCTCTTGCTTCAGAAACACTACTATAGTTCATAGAAACAAGCTGCTATGTAGCAATGGTGTAAATTGAAAAAAGGCTATATGGCACAGGTTAAATAGTGGATAACAGATTAACATTATGTTCTACAGAACTTATCTGCTTTCTGCTGTGTAACCTGAGCCATTTCTTCTTTGAATGGCTGTCCATTATTTATATAAACAATAGTAGCATTTCTGAAGCAAACAGCAGTTTTACCAGTGCAGGGCAACTCTGCATTATATTTTTATTACTTTAACACAATTCAATTTTTTGATGTTACTGTTCCTTTAAATCAGACATTGAAGTGATGTTTAAATCTGTTCCAAGATTCTTCCCATCCCCTTGTGTAAACAGAGACTTGGGAATCCAAGCCGCTTAATGCTGTTTCCCCTTGCTCCTGTCATTCATGTCCAAATTCCAAATCAGAGACATATGCTCAACATCTGGAGGCATACCACCTTCTTATTGCAGATATACACATAATATTTTGTGGCAACAACACTATATCTTTGATAATTCAAGTTTTACTACCATCAATGGAATTTTATAGGTCCACACCTACTAACTGGACATTTTTTTCTCCAACGACATGGGACAGCAATTAGGGATTTCTTTTGCCCTCTCCTTTGACAACCTTCAAGTTGGTAGGAGGCCTCCCATGTCTTTGGGAAAATTAATAATAGAATAAACATGTAGAGCTGCCACAAAATATCAAAATAAGAAGTTGTGTGAAAAATAAGATATTATAGGCTGCTCTCATGTCTGAATGACCTACTGATTCACCTAAGTGTGCTTTTATTGGACAAATGTGGAGTTCGGTTCTGTTCAAGCACTAAACTATTACAATTATGCTGTCATAGCGAGAGAAAGAGGTCACTAGACTAGACTTTTGCAGGTAGGGTTGCTACTTGGCTGCTAAAAATTATGCTTGATGCCACTGTTATTGATAAGTAAGATAGATAAACATATAGGAAGGCTAGCGCTACTTGAGGGCCATTGAAATGTGTTGCTTGAAAAGCATAACTTAATAAAATGAATTTATGCTTTCCTACGGGATACATGTGCCAATGTCACACTTGCCATGCAAAGTATATTTAAAGCCCATAATGGGGGCCAGATGTAAAAATGCTCAAGCCTTAAGACATGAGCATTCTTAAAATGGGTCCATAGTGTCCCTCCTCAACATTAAAACACATGTACATCTATATCTCAAAAAAGATGTAGACTGCTTTACACAAATCAATACACCCAGGCTCTCTCAAGTGAAGACTCCCTCTTCTAGGTAGTATGGGGATCCATGATTTCTGACAGTAGCTCTGAGTGTTTATCTGATCCGGTACTGTGCACTCAACATCTGTACACAGTAGTAGTAGTAGTAAAAATATTGCGAAACATAAGTTACAAAGATTAAAAGACAAGGAATCCCCCTAGGGATTCTACTTCAGACCCCA
This sequence comes from Xenopus petersii, assembly GCA_038501925.1. NCBI lineage: Eukaryota > Metazoa > Chordata > Amphibia > Anura > Pipidae > Xenopus > Xenopus petersii. The sequence goes on from CM076676.1 coordinate 23,239,365, forward strand.
AGTTAGTGTTCCTATTCAAAGGCTCCCCTGCCCCATAGACTCAGTCTGTAAGAAATATAGGATGGGTATGCCAAGTGGGTTGGTGGGCCCATGGGACAAGGTCATTTGGTGGGCCTCCTGTATCCCAGTATAACACTGACAATGGATAACTGGGGAGTTTAAATGGAAGAAGACAATTAAAGGTAGCATCACTAAAGGATGCCAAGTAATTAGACACCCCACGGATTATGGTTGTTGACTACAGACCCTGAGTCAATACCCTCTTTTGAGGGATTCCTGCCCTGTAAAGCAGAATGCAAGAACTATGTGGCAGATCTTTGGGGTCAGATTCTCTAATCGGCACAGTCCAACACTGACATAACTGGCAAGTATGAAAGGAAGAGGATTTAAGAGGGAGAAGATCATTTAAATCATAAGCAAGGCTTTAAGTCAGTAGACCAAATAGGGCCACAATTAGAGGGTCAAGGCTAGCAAGTTTTTTTAAAACTGATCTCATTAGGACCCCTTTGTGCATACCCAATCCTGGACTGGACACCCATGCAACAAAGAGGGCCCCTGAGGCAAGGATAGTCTCAGGAGGGTCAAATATATGAAGGCATTAAATCATAACAGCTGCCTGACCATTAAAGAATAATATAAGTGCAAGTGTTCATTTCAAGAAATGGAGCAGTATTTATTAAATAAACAGTAATATTATGGGAGGTTCACTAAACACTCAGGGAGTTCTGACTGCTACCCTTGTCTTGGGTGCCAGAACTGCTTGGCCAATAAGATTTTACAGTAGTTTAAAAAAAAGTGTAGTAATACATTACTTTTTCCCAACATCAATTATATTTACATGCTTATTCAAGAGATGCCTGCCGAAAACAGAATTGTTGCTTGATGCACAGAGAAAGAAAGGAAGGATGATGTGCTGTGTCTCTGGTTTCCACTGAGGAATTCTAAACTTTGTGTATACGTGCCCCAGCATGTAAAATGAGAAAAAAGCAATTTCAAAGTAGTTGAGGGAAAATAAGCGATGATGGGAAATATCTGGGAAAAAGTGAAACAGACTCATTACAAGGAAACTGCCAACGCACAGTGGATAGTAATCCATTTTCACACAGGCTAAAAGGTTATGTAAATCTTCCACAGACCTCTCTCTGTGAAAAATGATTTCCCTAAAACATTAGTGAAATTTTGTTCTAAATGTCTGTTTGCTTAGCTCTCACTTTATGTACGATTGTAATGCATAACCTAATGCAGTTAATGGACTGATTTCAATGCTCATTTGATTCTGTTTAGACTGTCTGATAACTTTATCTTTAGCAACCTGTAAATAATGATTCCATTAGCACTTCCAGACACTTTAACCCAATGTATTGCCTTTAAGTTTTTATTTTTGTTTAAATGAAACCTCTGAATGTGCCTTAAAGCATTTTGTTTTCATAAAACTGCATGTACACACAGAGGCATTTGTGGCTCAAATTCTGCCCTGGGTGCAGGACCTGATTTAAAGATTTTACCTCTCTAGGCTGTAGGGGCTTATCCCCCATTCATTTTTCTCAACTCGTCTCCTCCACCCTGCCAGCACCCCCTCACACACCACTCCCACCCACCTGCTGCCTGCAGTGTCCCCCCCTTCTTCCACTGCTGCCACTGCTACTGCTTCTACTCCAGATATCGATCGGGAAGACCCGTCAGAAGCCCCCATACACAGGCAGATAAGATGTCAAATCGGTCCAAGAGACCGATATCGGCAGCTTTATCTGCCCGTGTATGGCCACCTTAACACCAATTGCTATAGAGTATCTCAAAAAAACTGGTCACTCAGGGCATGAACAACTAATAATCTGACACAAACCAGAAGCACAGATTATTTAATAGTATATTATCAAATGCAGTTAGACTAACCACCAATGAGCCCAGATGGAGTTGAAGGAAAACATTCTCAGGACTTGCCTATGTACCCATTGCACTTTTTATTTATGCTTGTATATACTGTAAAATTCTAAATGTGTTGTGCTGTTCCATGCTGCACAAAGAATACTTATGTACTATAGTATAAATGACAATAAATTTCTACTTGAATTTAGAAAATTATCTCAAGCAAGGACCAAATCTGTATGTGGATATGGTCCTCTCATGAAGGTTCTGCATGGAGCTCCTCTGTGATTAGATTTCAGGCCTGTGGGTCAACCAAGTGGATGTATTTATAAAGTGAATTTTCTCATGTATGGCAAATATTTATATGCCATATATAATACAGTATTTGATTTTAGTGGTGATTTGTTTATATTTACCTCCTGCTTAGACAGCCCTCTCTTTTAGGCCCTTCAGGAGAGCGTGGTTGGGGCATTGTGCTGGGTGGGGTTTTACTCACAGAAGAGCAGTTTACATCTTCTTTAACTCCAATTCTGAGCCAACATTTCCCCAACTGTCCTACAGTTTCTATTCTTCTAAAGAAAGAGAGAAATCAATGGTTTACATATGGGGTTCTTTACTTTCCCACTACATAGTTGGAGCCCTACAAAGTGTGTGGTCTTTGCAACAACCTCCCTCCTTTGCATTCCCCTCTCACTTTGAAGACAGCTGTTGGAGATCTGAGCGAGAAATTAGATGAGCACTTAGTCACTGTTATACATAGAAAATAAAATAAATATCATTCCAGCTTGTCCTTGTACTGGGACTTTTTCCACCCCAGGCTCTTCACACATACGTTCTCCCATCATTTTACAGGGAAAACCAGAGCTTATCTCCTTCCCAGCCTTTCATGCCACAGGGGGTCACCTGACTTCTTTCCAACAACAGAACTGGCCCAGTACACATGCTGGGGCTATTGAAGACTAGAGGATCTTAACTGGCATTTAAACTTTTACGGTATGATTTTAGCCAGACTAGCTTGTCTCCTAGGTTCAAGTAGTTAAATACCACTGCAGAAAGGCACTCAGCAGATGCAATAGAATAATATTAAAGCATTCAAACATGGAAGTTTTATTGGAATAAATGATATTAAATAAAGGGGACCTGTCACCCGAAAAAAGTATTCAAGATCCTTTTTTATCACATTAGTCAAGCAAGATTAACTTTAATTACACAATATAAATTATTTGAATCTTGTTTCCTTCAGTATGGGAATTCATAATTATAGCAAGCCGGCAGGAGCCATTTTGTGGACATTATGATTAAGGCAAGCCTTGTATCATCTCAGAATCTTGTTTGTGCACCAGAATGGGGGACCGGATGCCCATCCCCATGCCCTGGCTACACAATTAAACAGTGAAGAGAACAGGGGGAATGTGTGGAGAGCAGTGACATCTAGGAAGTTCTGAATGGAAAGTGAAAGTGATTGTATGGCCCGCCTCTATGCCTAATGCATAGAAGAGTGGCAGACAATATATGATTGACAGCTGAGATTTTTAAATGAGCTTACAATCGCTTTGCATGCTTTAATAAAAAATAGAAATTGTATTTCATGTTTAATTTGGAAAGGACTTTAATTATACAGAATTTTGTGTCTGGGTGACAGGTCCACTTTAAATGGTCATGTAACAGCAACATTTCATGCAGGAGTCTGCCCTTTATCAGACCTCACTGCTGTGTTCTTCCAGTGCATAATAAAACACACAAGAGGACCATTTACTATACCTCTAAACAATCTGCAAACAAATATACAAGGTAAGTGACAAATAGAACAAGGTAAGTAATATAAAGTCAGATAGTGTTGCAATGGTAATCCGATGTGACACAACTGTCGGATGCAAACGCAGCCTTTCTATGCTCTGTGTGCGTTCAGTATGGCCCTTCTAATTCAATAGTATTTGGAGCAATGACAGACAGAGGGGCATTTTGTCCACAATCATTAACCTTCTAAGAGCAGCAGCAGACAAAATGCCCTGTGTGCCAGAGGAGTTGCAGTGCTTCAAGATTAATAATAATAAAGTGCCTTAAGCTGGCCATAGACACAAAGATCCTATAGAGGATTTGTACGATTTTCGGACCATGTGTGGAGAGTCCTATTTTTCATCCCATGGAGATCAGTCGTTTGGTCGATTGGCCAGGTTAAAAGATTTTCGTCAGCTGTATATATTGCCAATCGGACGATTTTCAATGAGAGACTGTCACTAGCTTTTGTCGGACATAACTTTCGTACGATTGCTGTAGGGGCAGAACATCGGCTGATCTGTTCTTTACTGCTTTATTTGATCTGAAAGGTTAGTGGCAGGTCGGGAGATGGGGAAATCCGATAGTTTGAGGATTCAAAAGATGGATCTTTGCGTCTATGGCCAGCTTTACAGTTGGTAGCATGCCAATATCACTTTAACAAATATATTTTTCTTTTAGCAACTGGTAAAAAAAAAATGTTTTTACAAAGCTCTTTGCACTGCCAGAAAGAGCTTTTCTAAATCATTAAGCATTCTATTAACCTGCATTGCTTGTTAATTTGTGAAGTGCAACAATTCAGATAAGGTATTAAAGCTCAATGCTGCTACTGAGCTCTAACACTACAAACTATAGAAAAGTATAGAAAAGAGCTCACACTGACTGTAATGAAAGGACTAATAATACATCTTCTTCATATTAATACAATGAATAAATAATGTGGCTGTAAAATCACAAATAAGTGATTGAAAGGGCTTAAGGGTTAATAAGCAGATAATTAGTGGGAGTTCGTTTTCAGTAGACTGGCTGCGTCACTGCACTGCTGAGCAAATTGTCTGTAAACGTTCATGAGTCACTTGTGGGATGCTGCCGCTGAGGCTGAATGTAATTAACTTGGTGCTGAGAGTGAGCAATAGAAAGGTTTCTGTGTTTACTTTGCTTACTGCTGCTATCCATAGGTTTCCACTGCAGGGAAGTTCAATGTGTATCCATATCAAAGATACAAGCATATATACACATAGAATGCTAAAGGAATATCTGACAGAAAGTCATACTATACGAGTGTGCCAACTATTGTGAACATTAGACAGGGCCTATTTAATGAAGAGACACGCACCAGGTCAAGAGCCCACTTGCCCTTCCATCTGCAATATATGTGGCTGAAGAATTCCCCACAAATGACAGATCCCTCATTTTAATCAACTGGAATAGTTCTACCATTTATATTTTTTTTATTTATTTGTTAATTATTTTGCTTTAAGACCGTGGTTTCCAAACTTTGGGGATGAAGCAGTGGCATGAACACCTTAAACCCATCTTGAAATCATTTGGAGTGAAATTCTAAGTATTCTTGAAGCTAGGGCTGAATGGTTGATACCCCATTACTTTTTTCTATATTGATAACTTTTATATGTGTCTTAGGCACAACGCAGAGGGGGCACTAGACACAACTTTTTGTTTGCCTACCCTTAGTTCAGGGTCCTGGAGGAATTGTGGATGCAATTTTCCTGTGGACAAGCAGGGGGGGGGGTTATCCTAGTCACTCCAGCAGTCACACACGCACCCGATCAGCACACTAATACATACTATTATGGAATAGTGTGTATTGTTTGGCACAATAGTCCTGTAAATACTTATTGCACTAGGTTTATATTAAAGGGAAAGAGGAAGACATACCTTGCAGAACAGTACTCTGCACTTCAGCCTTTATACTTCTTATGTGAGAACTGCCATAGTGCTAGTTTTGAATGTCAGTAGTTTCTTTAGAATTTGCTGTGATGTTTGCACAGAAGCCTGGTCTGCGCTCCTTTTGTTCCTCTGACATTGCATTAAAGGAGAAGGAAAGGTTAAAACTAAGTAAACCTTATCAGAAAGGTCCACCTAAATATACCAGTAAACCCTCAAAGTAGTGCTGCTCTGAGTCCTCTGTCACAAAAACCACTGCATTTCTTTCCTTCTATTGTGTACACATGGGCTTCTGTATCAGACTTCCTGCCTTTAGCTTAAACCTCCTTGCCCCGGGCGTGAGCGTGCTCAGTTTGCTCTTCTTCCCCCTCCCTTCTCTGCTGTAATCTGAGCCCAGAGTTATAAGTGAGCAGGGAGAGACTCATATAGGAAGTGATGTCACACCAAGCTAATACTTCAGCTCCTATCCTAAACAAACAGAGAGCTTCCACTGCTTTTTACTCAGGTATGGTAAAACATTCTACAGAATAAATATAGCATTCTAGCTTGCACTATTGCAGCTAATCTATTAACAATAAATAGCTTTCCTACTCCTTTAATATATCAACTAAAGTAGCAAATGCTTGTCTGAAACACAGGCAGATTAAAGCAGAATAAAGGACAAGGGGTGAAGTTTGTTAGGAACCCTCTCAGTGACTGTTATCACTTGTGTCTTACCCCAGACTTGTGGTCCTCATCTTTTAAAAGCACACTGGTCCAGGATAGTCTTTTGCTGCTGCTTGGAAAGCTTCTCCCAGCTTTTCAAGCATCTCTCCCAGCTCTTTACATTAGGTACTGTGAACACACCAAAGTCTGACACTAAAGCACAGGGGATAGGGATGGGAGGTGCCCACCACCCCATTTGATTTAAGTTTTCCTTTTTCCTTTAAAGTTATATATAAATCTTTGAAAAATGGTCACAAACAAATCAGAGGTGCCACTATGTATTGGGTGCACTGGAGTCGAATTTGTGTGAATTTATAGAAATTGTACTGTAAAAGAAACTGTGAACAAATGAACTGGATTTGCACGATTACCTCTTACAAGGAGTTTGCCTTATGCAGTTTATTGAACAAGAAGTTGAGTTGATAATTGCTTGTGGTGCTAATAGAGGGAATGACACAAGGCCCCCTCAGTGACTATCCACAGCTAGTTCAAATAAGAATAGAATTAATCAAGACAGTGTAATCTGCAGAATATAATAGGTGGAGCACCAACAAGGCACAAAAAGCAAATGATTCAGCAGCTTGATAGAAATAAAAGAGAAAAGTCAGCTTAGAGCATAATGCATTTCGCACTGAATATTTCCTATTAGATAGAGAAGAAGGCATTGAATATTGCTATCCTAACTTTATATGGTGCCAATACTTTATAGAGATTGTTTATGTAGCACACCCTTGAGTGTACTTTTGCTGTGTATTGAGGCGGTGTGTGACCAGGCTAAACTTGCTTGTAGTGTTCCCTGGACCCCAGTGTACCAGTGCAACTCCCGGAACCTGGTGTAGAACAATACAGCAGGATAATCAGCCAGACAAGTTTCTTTGCAGTAACATAAACTTGTTTATTAATGGAGAACTGTTGCAATGGAGTAGTTCACAGGTACTTAGATGTTCACAGACATAATAGGATAGCTTTAAACAGCAATATTCCCTCCAGGGGTACAAGGTGCTCCAGGTGAGCTAATATCCAATATATCAAAGTAACAGTGATAATAGACTTAGGAGATCGTTACCACTCTCACTAGGCACTATCCCTCCGGATGAACACTAAGGCTTGGGTTTCTCAGCCTGGGGTCTTGTATCTTGGCACTGGACGTGGTCCTCACCTCGCCCACTGTATTCAGCCTGGGGTCTTAGGTCTTGGCATCCTATCTGGTCCTCAACTTACCCACTGTAGTCCCTGCTCTAGTGGTTCACATACCACGGGGTCCTAACCCCACTATTTCTCCTCGTTGGAGCCACATCTGCTCAGCTCACTAGCTACCTTGTGCTGACTCTCACTCCTAGAGTGACTATTACCGTATTCACTATCACTAACTCACACTTAACTAACTTCACCAGCAGACCTGGACCTGTAGTACCTCTCAGTGAGGCAAAGTCCCAGGACAGACCACATGGTGCTAAACCCCTTTATATTGACAAACAGTGCCTTCTAGTGGACAATCTCCATGAACTAATGTGGACCCAGCAAGGGACATAGCTGCCTGAGTTAACTAAAGGACTTTTAGGTGTCCTATTACCAAGGGGAAACTGCCTGAGATAAATACACCCCAAATCTCAGGGTTCCTACATTTACTCTTAGGGCAATGACACACGGATCTATGAGTCCCCGCAATTTTTAAAAAGCCTGATTGCGGCAACTAATCAGCATAACATTAGTAACGGCAATTTGTACTGGCAACTTTACCAGCCACTATATTCCTATTGTATATGAAGCCCTATTCTGCTACTGCAGCAAATCTAGCATTGGTTTTTTTCCTTGTGGTGCTACAGGAGTCCTGTGTCTCAGCTACAGGGGAGAGCAAGTACACTATGATTTGGTGTGTCTCCACCCAGGGTCAGGACAGACTGGGCTGTAATACCCTCCATGGGAACTTCCCTGATCCAATATCATACACACAGAGGAAAGGTTGATGGGTTTATTTGCAGCACACTGTAACTTTGAATAACTGTGGTGCATACAGCCTGTCAGCCAGGAGAAACTTTACATAATATATCTGAGCTGCTGGGCAAATCTCCACTTATGTGGTAGTTTCTTCAGAGTCCTGAGAAGGACTCCCTTTGGCTTTCCATGCCCTGAGAATAGTACGCTTTGCTCTTCAGAGCCCTGACAAGGACCCCCTTTCCTTCCGCACTTTTCTGCCACTGGGTTTCCCTACTGAGTTTTTCACACACACACAGTAATATGTGGGAGCTTGCAGCACCTTGTTTTCACTCTGCTGCGTCTCCCTCACAGCAGCACTTCCTGTGCAGCACTTCCTTCCTGTCAGCTCACAGGGGTCTCCTCACACAGAGGAGAGACAAGTCTACATAACTCCCTACATATACATATAGTAATGTGCATTTTACACAAGGCAACTTGTATGTTTGTGTATGGGAGGGGAACTGTGTAATAGTTGCCCCGTGCCTTAGAATCAGTCCCTCTGTCAGATGAACGCACACATTCATTTTGGGTTAGTGTGAACTCAGGTCACACAATTAGAACATTTCACCAGTCAACATGTGGGTCTGGGTGCACAAACCCCAGTCCTTCAGCTCTCCTTTGCGTAAGGCTGTGTTATATCCTTATTTGCCTAAAATGAATTCTACGGTTCTTTCCTACGCCTGTGTGTGGGATCTGTGAGTGCCTGCTTTGTCTTCCTAGATGGAGCTTAAGCTAGTTAACCTGCCAGGACATTTTAAGGAGGGAAAACGTACTTATAGACTCCACACAGAGATAGGCCTTGTTGGAATTTATCCCAAGCTTAGCCGTGCAAAGCAGAAATGCTAGCTACGAAACATGACTGGATGGCTTCTTTGTAAGCAAAAGCAAGGAGAAGTAACATTTGCAGGAGAAGTAAAGCATGTGCACAGTGATATGCTCAGACAATTTGCAATAAGGTCGACTTTACCCTAGCAACCAGACAGTAGTTTGAATGAGAGACTTGAATCTGAATAGGAGAAGGCCTGCATAGAAGAATAAGTAATAAAGTGTAACAATAAGGATACATTTTTAGCCTCACAAGATTTTTGCTGCTGGGGTCGGTGACCCCCATTTGAAAGCTGAAAAGAGGCAAGAGAGGAGGACAAATAATTCAAAAACTGTTATTAAACATACCCTTTGGGGAAATTTTTTTATCCCCTCCCCCCTCACCGGGCAGAAGTGCAAATGTGCTCAAGGGCATAGGAGCATGTCCCTTTTGTGTTCATGCAAAGAGCAATTCTGGCCAGGGGAATAATCAAGCACGAAATAAGAAATCCAGACAAGTGCCAGCAGGCATAGGCCCGCCTTTCCTTACCACTACTGCTTAACTCGTGCATCTAAATCAAACACAATTTGGTGGGTGGGAGAGGGACACCCATGTGCCTCTCTCTTTGCCCGGCCCTCATCAATACAGCACTGCCAAACTCAGGCAAAACTGTATTCATCAGGTTCCTGCAGGTCCCTGTGGGCCAAAACAGAGCACAGAATCCTGCAGCACCTTTTCAAAGGAGGATGGAGGGGGTAGCACCCATTTTTGGCATTTTGCACACTGCCTTCCTGTTCATAAATTACCCATTTATAACTTTATACAAAATTTGGTAAATCTTTTTCTCCCCGAGCTATTGTATTCTACTCCCTTTATATAATGATGGTACAATTTTATTGTTTAAAATAAACAACCCCCCAAAAAATATAATGTAAAATTGCAGCTTGCTCATACATACGCATATAAATAAGACCCTTCGTACATCACTAACAAGTTTCTGACTGGAGAGAGCAAGGAGCTCTGCAAACTGCAGAGCACACTAAACAATTTTACTTTTATTTGTTTAAAACGTCACATTTCTGAATAGAGAGTGGGCTTTGGAGTAGGCAAATGTCATGAAGGCTCAATGGTTACACTTCTGCCTTTCTGCACTGGGCTCCTACTTTTAATTCTTACCAGAGAACGTTCTGCAAGTATCTTGCATTTTCTTATGGTGCATGGGTTATTTGCCCTGGTGCTCCTCTTTCTACCAACATTCCAAAAACATACTGGCAGCAGAGGTTATACAACCCCTATAAAAGTATCTTTTGTGTTGGAGAGGGCGTCTAACACCTTAACTTCCCATTTCTGCCACAAGGAGTCAGTGTGCCACCTCATTTGTGAAAAAAAGGTTTGTTGCCATGAAGTAACAAAATTAGTTCTCAGAAATCCAGATGGTTATACAATATAAGATTTTAGACTCTGTAAAATTTTGCTCCAGGTGTTCATGCTTTAAAACTAGGCATGCACCGAATTTGGTTCTGGATTCGGCCAGGATTCTGCCTTTTTCAGCAGGATTTTCGGATTCGGCCGAATCCTTCTTCCCAGCCGAACCGAATCCAAATCCTAATTTGCATATGCAAATTAAGCCCGGGGAGGGAAATCGTGTGCAAATTAGGATTCAGATTCGTTTCGTTATTAGGCCGAATCTTTCGCAAAGGATTCGGGGGTTCAGCCGAATGCAAAATAGTGGATTCAGTGCATGCCTATTTAAAACATAAAAAAAGGAATATGGCTAAAAAAAAAAGCTGTATTGTAGCATATGGTTTTATATGCTAAATTTGTTTTACCAGTCATGTAGTTAATCTAAATGAATTACTAATCATCCTTGTATTTTGAATATTATATTGTATATATGCTCTCTGTTGTGAGTCGGCTCTATAAGCCCAGGTAAGTGACAGCAGCCAACAACATGTGATGTGTCAACAGAAAAGAAGATGGGGGCCTGACTGACGAAGGGACCAGTCTCCAAATTGTTACATCAATTTGCACATTAAACGTGCAGGGGTTCTCCCCACTACAGTTGCCTTTGTGTGCTTGGTATTTTGTTGTGGCATCCTTAGGGGCACATCTTCACTGCTAAAGGGTGGCCTTGCAATGATACATGCTGTAGCAGCATCGAATTGGGGCACTAGTGGTCCATGGAGGCTGCAAGTTCAAGGGTCCTCCTCGCAACCTCCATGGACCCCCCTGACGTTGCCACCCCCCACATGTTGCTCAACCCCATGTGTGCGTACATTTTGCCTCCTTTACATTGATTGTGTGGCCAGAGTAGGGAAGCAGGCCTAGGTCAATGGGGCCCATAGCGTATTTTCCTGGGGTCCAACGAACCCAGTCCAACCCTGCAGTTGTAATATTTACAAGTCTAGATCTTTGTTGAGCTTAAGTTCTCCTTAAATGCATACTATTTCCAGGAAATCTTTTAAAATGGTTTAAATTTAACAAAATTCAAAACAATTCTTTTTAAATACAATATAAACAAATTTTATTTACAGATATTAAGGCAAAAATATAACATAGCATTCTTATTATAATATATATGGGCAGAATTCATTTGTATTTACAAGTGTACAGAACATTTAATACCTTTTATATAATTCCTTTTAATGGACAAACCTAGAAGTCAAGTACAATGTTTAATTACCTAACTTACATCGGGGTGAGAGACCATGGGGAAGGATGTGGCCCTTCACAGAATTTTCATGGTCCCCAGCATAGTCTACAAACATATGAGCATTAGTATATATACCTTTAGCATTTCTGTAGAAACTATTTTTTGTGATAGACATTATATTTTCGTGGACCTATTATATTTGGTCAAACAATCTAGTTACAATGTATCTGCCAGTGCCACCTCAGCGAAGGGTCAAAGAAGATCAAAACTAGCATTGTGCCATCAGCCCTAGAGCTATGGCACATTGGGTATATTATTTATTGGCTTCTTTAAGCTGAAGAGAACTGCTACATGTCGACATGTCATCAGCTATTGATGTTAGTAAAAGCATTTTAAGGCCTGAAAGTGTATATTTGTGCATATTTAAGCTGGAAATCACCTGGTACTGCTTTAATTCTAGCCAATGACAGGCAGCAAGGGAAGTAACTTTTCTATTAAAGAATGTACCTAGTTTCCATCAGCCCTAGGGCATCAGCAGGCAAAGTGGTTTCACCATTGTGTACTGTTAGGGGGCTATTTACTATACTCTGAATGCAAAAATTCGTGATTTTTTTTTACAAAATTTGGACATTTACAAAATCACGAATTTTTCATAATTTATTAAACTCTGAGGATGGAAAAGTCTGAATCTGAAAATCTTAGACCTGTCGAGGTTGCATACACGTCAATGGGAGCAGTCCCAATGATTTTTTGATGTGCACTGGGTTTCGTGCAATACCCTGAAGCAGGTACGGACTGAGAATTAAAATAGGCCCTGGCATTTCAGGTATATAGAGGCCCAATCAGCCCACATAGAGGCCCAAACAGCCCCTACCAGCCCCCTAAATAATGACTCTCTATGGGACCTTATAGCAGCCCTTCTGGCATTTGCTAGAACCCACAGATTGCCAGTCCAGGCCTGCCCTGAAGTTTTCAGAGTTTCCGGGTGAAAATTCCAAAACAAATCACGAAAATCTAATTTTTTCCTGCAAACCAAATTTTTCAGGAAAATGTAATAATAAATAAGCGTTACAAAACCCAAGTGGATTTGATCAGGGTTTGTGGCAGAAAATATTGATATAGATTCGGACTTTGATAAATAACCCCCTTAGTTTTAAGGTTTAGAGAAGTTTAATTCAAAAGCCATTACATTTTGGTAGTTGGTTAGTACATTATCAGGATCACAGATCCAAGAGTGCTATTTATGTTCTAAAATGTGTCTGTGGAGTGTAGTGTAAGTGTTGTAACTAGCACTGTAGCAACACAACTGCAGCTACACATAGGCCTATACAGTTTTATGCGTACTTGTGTTTTGTTTTTGTGAATAGAGTCACTGTGCAAGCATCCAGGAAGCAGATAGCACCATTATATATGGTAACTATAGTCTAGTGTTCCAGATCTGGTGTGCAAGGCGATGCACTTAATAGTACATACTTGTGTGCTTACAAACCAAATTGCACACACACCAAACTTGCTTGCTAACAGAATTAAGCATGATGCAATTATGAGCCATGGAAGGATATAATTATCTGGTGTCATTTCTCACATCAAATCACACTGACATCTCAATCCACTTCCATTTGGTGAAACTCAAACTCAGTAGTGGTATGTTGGCAGATTATGTGTTCTGTTACATTAAGGACATTCCAGTTGAGTATTTGCCTCAGACCCTAATATGTCAGAGGTCCCCTTTATGATGTATTTAACTTCAGTTTATTTGTTGCTGGACATGTTCTTGGTGTTTCTAGTTGTATATAAATGTATAATATTTCAGCACACATATATATCTATATATTTATATGTGGATTTGCATTCTCATCTTTAGAAAGAAATAAGCATTTTACATGCAGAAAACTTGTTAGTGCCACGCAGAGAAATCTCAAGCTTTATTATGTGATGTGCTCAGGTGCACCAACCCTGAGTTCTTACAACACGGCTTGGGAACTTGATGGTACTGTTGTACAGACCTATGAAGTACAGATCCAAGAGATATGTTTTCCCAGGCTTCAGGTCTGTGATTTCATCCTCCCTTGGGGCATCGGGCCCTGCATTCTTGCAAAACACTTTTTCAGCTTTGGAGCGGGTGTTTGTGCTGAGGCAGCTGTTTTGATGCTTGTGAATCAACTTTAGATCCAAGCTCTGCTCTAGGTGCCTGGCATAAATGCAGTATTTGGTCCCATGTCCACTTCCAGTCCATGTCACAGTAGCTGATGAGCAGGTTGAGTTAGAAATAGAAAAACTCATGTCCGAGAAAAGGTTCGGGAAGGGTAAGTCATGATGGGCAGTAGTTGAAAAGATCTTCACCAGACCAGGGCCACCCTTACTAGATTTTAATGTAATGATGCAGCTGGCTTTTGGTCTGCCAGAAAGTTTGAAGTTATGAGCTCTGTGGATGTTTTGGGATACAACCACCTTTCCATTTACTGTGATCTGAAGATGAACCTTATGGAGACATGAATGAATGAAGAGCCATTTGGAGCCATGGGATGGAAGGTCAACGGTCATCATTCTTAGAACTTTGCTTTTGAGGAAGATGTTCACCATCTCATCATTAGGAAGAGTTGCTTGTGACCTGTGCTTGTTTTTGGTTTCCGCAAAAGTCCCTGTATATGCTAAGCTTGTGCCTGTTTGAGAGTTTACAGCAAAAACATCAAAGTAATAAAGGGTTTTAGGTTTCAGCCTAGAAATGGTGGCATTTGTCCACTGTCCAACACATACCTTTTGAGCTCCCACAAAATTCTTGCTAAAAAAAAGGTCATTGTTGACATTGTGCTCCTTAACATTTTCTTTAAGTTTGTTAGAATATGTTTTAGATGTCTTCATAGCTGTCTCTAAAGACTTACTTGATTTGTCTTCATTTTCATTCAATCGATTACTGAACCTTTTATTTGTGTTGGACATTGTAGCACATAAGGTTTTGACATTGTGTTGCTTATTTACAAATACACAATAATTGACCTTCTCGTCATCTCCCAGACTGGGTTTCCATGACAGCTTTATTCTATCTTCTTCCACGGAAATAATCTCCAACTGAGAATCATTTGGAAGTTGAGGCCATAGGTTACCTTGATTTTTGTGGTCCCAGACAAAAACTTGGAAGTTGGTATCTGACTCCAAAGATGCAATGTCAAGAAGATACAAACTATCTGATGTCACACCTGTACTGAAGGTCTCTTCTCCATTACCCTGAAAGGAAAACAGTGTTCTGGTGTGCATACGTTGGTCATAAGGCTTAAGGTGTTCCATATTAACTTCTAGGGAGGAATTAAAAAGAGAATTCAGAAAATGACATCTTAAAATTTACCATTATACCTTTTTCATTTGACTGACAAGGCATTACATGTGCAAAAACAGATATAAAACCACTATAATTCTTTCTGGTGACGCACATACACACACACACCAGCCTATAGTAAAACATTTGCAGATGTTCCCCACACCGTCCATCATTTTTTATGTTGTCTTTTAATTCACTTCTATAACTAAACATGTATAGCCCTTTCTTGTTACACATGGGCCTCTCCAAATAATGTGAGCCTAGTTCAGTCTCATCTAACCTTGGGGGGGATGCTAGCACTGCCAGCTGAAAATAGCTTGAGAAAGCCAAGGTTGACTTTCCAAGCAACCCCTTGCCTTATATCACCAGGGTCTGCCATGGGCAGGGAGTTTTAAATGTATATGAACAGGAAGCAACATCAGGCAAAGGAGGGTGTTTAGACCTTTGTCCTTCTCAGGGACAACTTACTGCCCTGTGCTCCTTGTTCATTGTCCTGTCACCATCCCTTTTGTCCTGTGTCCTGGAAAACTTAACAGTTACTGTACACAGTCATGGTACCCAGTAACCTCTACATCCAACGTTGTAGGCTGCTCCAGTGTTCTATCTGTAGGTTACTGTGCACCACAGGAATTAACTCACTAAACTTGGGAATAAAATATTGATTTCACTTTTCAGTCAGTACCCCACTGGGCCCTATGTACTTCCTAGTCCTGACACCAGTGGTAGGGTCTATTTCCATTATAGCTACACCCTACCTGTACATAATTTTACCTTTTAAATGCCGTTTCATGTGTTATAAGTATAATAAAAGCTAAAATACTGTCTCAGCAGGGGTATTTTTAAGCATGAGTCACAGGTGGAGCTGAAGGTGCTTAGTAGGAGTTGTGTTATAACCATCATTACCTCCTGCCCCATGAGCCTTCTTGTCATGTACGCTGGATAGGGTCCAGAAGAGTGGTGATTCACAGGGGGTTACTCGGAGTGTTAGTATGTCATGGCTTCCATTTGCAAAGAAGTAAAATCTGTGGAAAGAAGACGGATTGCAGTGAGCAAAAACACAAGAGATATGATTTAGAACTTCTCGCAGTACATTGGCAGTCCCCCAACGGAACCAGAAACACAAGCTGGGTTAAGCTGAGGCAATCATTTGGTATTCAACCACTTATTTGCTTCTTATAGTACTACTAGACTGTTGTCAGTAAGTTTCTAAGCACTCATTCTGTCTCAGTGTTTATGACCCAGCTACCTCAACCTTGTGCTTGATTGGGACTGGGATTTCAACAGATATATCCTGGGGCTTATTCACCTACTCGCATGGGTTTCAAACCCCACAGCTTGCACTTAATTAGAACTGTCAGCTAGCATACAGTAGTTGCTACATTCAAATGTCATACTCAATTAGCTTTCATGTAACAAGGACTGATTTTATCATGCTATCCAACTAATAGGACCACGCGTGCAGTATGATCTTATTTGTGATTATTGACATGACTGATAACTGAAGAAGTGAGGCCCTATTGTTTTCCAACCCTGTATTCCTCCCTGAACAACTGAACTCGAGTGCAAGCGATCAAATTTCTCCACCAGAACAGAACATACTGAATAAACCAAATACACTTAGTTAATGCATTAACTGTTAAGCTGGTCA
Source organism: Xenopus petersii (assembly GCA_038501925.1). Classification (NCBI taxonomy): domain Eukaryota; kingdom Metazoa; phylum Chordata; class Amphibia; order Anura; family Pipidae; genus Xenopus; species Xenopus petersii. The sequence continues at coordinate 23,256,016 of CM076676.1, forward strand.
TACATGCTACAATTACAATCTTTTCTGCGACCACTGAATTGTCAGCTATGCTGGTAGAACAATAGAATTCTACCTCTAGCTGACAATTCAGCTCTGTCCCTTTATTGATGTTTGGGTGCCTTCAAAGGCGCACCGAATATAGTACCTAACTATGTTTTGTACGATAATATCTTTGCAAGTATGGCCACCTTTACTCTTCTAGACACAAAATTTTATTAGTATAGTTTCTTTCTATGCATATCTCACTGTTGTCTAATATTGATTATATAATGATATCAGCTTACAGCATAACAATCCCTTTGGAGGACTAGAAGACAAATACAGCCCTCTGATGTATTTGCCCCCCAACCTGCTCTAAGACAAATAAATGGCCTACTACCCAGAAAAATTGGAATGCATCTTGTGCATCAGCCAGGGTGCATTCCATTTTATAGCATCAGGTAGGCCATCTGTAGATGATGAGTAAAAATGGAAGAATGGAAATTGTCCATACACATGCACAACCACTGATACCATATCCATCCCTAATGTTATTGGAACCTTGTTCAGTGACTTACGCTGTATCACAAAAAGAATTCTCAGCGTTGCTTATTGGGATTCAAAAAATATTAATTTCTCTTCCTACGAGACCTGCGATATACTGTTCCTTTGTTTATTGTACATTAATTTGTTTAAACTATTTTTATAATACGCTTAATACCAGTTTTAAGCTCACCCTTCAGGTTTGCTGGTCCGGGTGCACAAAGCCCCAGACCCCTCGTGAAATCACCGGATTCAGCTTCCCAAGTGAATAAGGATATAATGTCTTACCCGGACTTATCCTGTGTAACACTACATTCAAAAACATTTGATACCTGAATAACCCCGCAGGTCAGGCAACGCTTTGATCCACACCCGTACATCCCTTGGCTCTGTAGCCAAGTTTTTGGCTTTGTTTTGGCTTGCTACAGAGCCAAGGGATGTACGGGTGTGGATCAAAGCGTTGCCTGACCTGCGGGGTTATTCAGGTATCAAATGTTTTTGAATGTAGTGTTACATGGGAAATTTTTCAAATAAGGAACTACATAAATTGCAATACGAGAGGGGTTGTATACCTAATTACCTGTAAGAAATGCCGAATTCAGTATGTGGGATGCACTATAAGGAGCTTGAAAAGTCGAATTAGGGAACACCTTAACACCATAAAGTCGGGTAGTGATACTACCCCAGTCTCTAGACACTTTAAGAGCTGCAATAATGGGGATCTGCAGTTTGTTTCGGTTCAGGGCATAGAGAGAGTAATTTTGGGCCCAAGAGGTGGGGATCTACAGGCTAGATTGCTGAAAGCAAGAGGCTAAATGGATTTTTAAACTGTGTACGAGACAACCTAGGGGCCTGAACTCTGTCTTTGACATCAGTTGCTTTTTCTAAGTATTAAATGTGAGCATAAGATGTATTGTATGGAATCGCTACATATTTGAAACCTAAGGAAATGAATTGATTCTTTGTAATAAGTAATTATGTCCGTTCTGGCATTTAATATTGTAACCTTTTTACTGTAATGTATTTATAATGATATCCATTTGAACGGTAGTAATTTAACATAAGGGATTTAATGTAATCATGGAAAGCCTTTTGAGATACAGAATTCTGGACATTTATATTCGTTTTGCAAGAGATAAATTTACATATGGAGAGAGATATAAAATCTATAATTGAAAGTTTATAATATAAAATTTACAATATAAAATATAAGATTTATACTCAATGAATTCAAATACAATTAATGAACTGTTTGTTTTTAAGGGCACATTTGGATTTCATTTTTAATAACATGTGTTTAAAGGGTTAATTATGAAAGTAATTGGGAGGGGTTAAGTGGGGTTAAAAGAGGGATGTGCCAGGAGGAAGTGAGGTCTCTGATGAAGTGCAGTGACACGAAACGCGTCAGACCTCATGGTGCAGGGCTATACAGTTTGTTAAAATGTTGAATATTTAATAAAATCTAGTTTTTTAGCAATGATTTGATGACCAAGCGATTCCTTAATGTGATCCGAAGAGTGCGCTGTCCAGGATTTTGGTGTGTGCAGTGACTTACGCTGCACCCACACATACATTTGGCAAGCAGAAAAAGGAAGTCAATAGTAACAGGGACTAAAGGTGAAAGTGCTACAGAGGTATATAAATGTAAAGCCTGTGTTTTGATAACCTGTAGGCTGTCACACTGGGCTGGGGATCCTCTTTTCTCCACTTACAGATCCACTCTCATTGGTGTTTATTTGTACTAAGAGACAGTGAGAATACACAAAATACACAAAAATCCATACACCATTTTCACATTGAAATCCGCTCAGACCGATGCAGTGCCTTTCAGTACAGATATAAATAGGAACTGATGAGTGTGGATCTGCTTTTCTCTGCCTGTGTACAAAACACAGATGGACAAAATGTCAATTCCCAGCCCTGTGTGACATTAGGACATGGCACACCGGAGAACTGTCTCCGGCGGCTAAATACTCAGTAGAACAGACGATAAATCAGAGGATTTTCCATTGAATAATATAATGATCACTGCAAATAAAACATAGCACTCTCTGTGATCTGGATTAATCATGGGAAAATGCGAAGGGAGGTAATTTCTCGTGGTTACATCAGATCGCTGTGAGTAATAAGCTGTACTTGTGCCCATTGTAATGTTATTCAATGGAAAGTCTATTTTGGGAGATTTGTTGTGGAAGTGAAGATTTAATTACCAGCCTGTAACCTCACTTGCTATGTTAAGATAATACATATTTCTTTTATTATATTCACTGAATTTTTTTTTTGCCAACCTAATAAACGAAAGACTTTTTGCAAGGAACCTAATCTTTCTGTTTAAGCCATAACATAACGCCGAAGCATGAAGATAAATAACTGGCCATTTCATTAATACTTTATTAGGCAGGAATTCTAAAAGTATCTAAAAAAGATACTGACCTGAGTCAGCCTTTGGTTGCCATTTGGTTTGTAATGTGCTGTAATTCAACAGCAACTGAAGGGCCGCAGTTTAGCAAACACTGATATAAAGTGTCATCTTGCTGTGCTGTACCTGTTGTGTTCCCATTCCTCCTTCCATTGACTACTAGGCTATGGGACTCCATTGCAGGGCATTTCCTTCTCTATGTCCACCTCTACAGAAAGAGGTTTCTATTAATCTAGTTATAAAGTGGACAAAAGAAATTCAAAAGAGACTAGAACATGTTAAGATTAACAAAGGTCCAGGGCCAGATGGTATTCATCCCAGGGTAATTAGCGAGCTTAGCTCTGTGATTGCCAAACCTCTTTACTTAATTTTTCAGGATTCATTGAGATCTGGCATAGTGCCGAGAGACTGGCGAATTGCTAATGTGGTGCCTCTATTCAAAAAAGGATCCCGTTCTCAGCCTCAAAACTATAGGCCAGTTAGTCTGACGTCAGTGGTAGGAAAGCTTTTCGAAGGGTTAATAAAGGATAAGATACTGGACTTCATAGCAAATCATAATACTATGAGTTTGTGCCAGCATGGTTTTATGCGTAATAGATCTTGCCAGACTAACTTAATTTCTTTTTATGAGAATGTAAGTAGACACCTCGATTCTGGGATGGCAGTGGATGTGATTTACTTAGATTTTGCTAAAGCATTTGATACAGTGCCACACAAAAGGTTACTGGTTAAATTAAGGAATGTTGGCCTGGAACATAGTATTTGTACCTGGATAGAGAACTGGCTAAAAGATAGACTACAAAGAGTGGTGGTAAATGGAACATTTTCTAATTGGACCAATGTTGTTAGTGGAGTACCGCAGGGCTCTGTACTAGGTCCCTTGCTTTTCAACTTGTTTATTAATGACCTGGAGGTGGGCATTGAAAGTACTGTTTCTATTTTTGCAGATGATACTAAATTGTGCAGAACTATAGGTTCCATGCAGGATGCTGCCACTTTGCAGAGTGATTTGTCTAAACTGGAAAACTGGGCAGCAAACTGGAAAATGAGGTTCAATGTTGATAAATGCAAGGTTATGCACTTTGGCAAAAATAATATAAATGCAAGTTATACACTAAATGGCAGTGTATTGGGAGTTTCCTTAAATGAGAAGGATCTAGGGGTCTTTGTAGATAACACGTTGTCTAATTCTGGGCAGTGTCATTCTGTGGCTACTAAAGCAAATAAAGTTCTGTCTTGCATAAAAAAGGGCATTAACTCAAGGGATGAAAACATAATTATGCCTCTTTATAGGTCCCTGGTAAGGCCTCATCTGGAGTATGCAGTGCAGTTTTGGAATCCAGTCCTTAAGAGGGATATAAATGAGCTGGAGAGAGTGCAGAGACGTGCAACTAAATTGGTTAGAGGGACGGAAGACTTAAATTATGAGGGTAGACTGTCAAGGTTGGGGTTGTTTTCTCTGGAAAAAAGGCGCTTGCGAGGGGACATGATTACACTTTACAAGTACATTAGAGGACATTATAGACAAATAGCAGGGGACCTTTTTACCCATAAAGTGGATCACCGTACCAGAGGCCACCCGTTTAGACTAGAAGAAAAGAACTTTCATTTGAAGCAACGTAGGGGGTTCTTCACAGTCAGGACAGTGAGGTTGTGGAATGCACTGCCGGGTGATGTTGTGATGGCTGATTCAGTTAATGCCTTTAAGGATGGCTTGGATGATTTTTTGGACAGACATAATATCAAAGGCTATTGTGATACTAAGGTCTATAGTTAGTATGGGTATATAGAATTTAATTAAAAGTAGAGGGGTGTATGTATGGATGCTGGGTTTTCATTTGGAGGGGTTGAACTTGATGGACTTTGTCTTTTTTCAACCCAATTTAACTATGTAACTATGTAACTATGTAAGTGGCACCCTTATCATATATATTATAGTAAGGGATCATTTACAACACCACAGCAGTGTTCAAGGTGCAAAAAAAAAACCAATAGGCCATATTTTTGCATTTTGCACACTGCGTAGTGCCGCATTCCTCAAGTATTGCACTAGGTAGGACATTATCCAAGAGCAGCAGGGCACATAGGGCTGTAGGGCCGCATTGGTGACCCTTATAACTCTAGCACTGGTGCCCCAGGGTATAGCAAATGAGTATGACCCCTATAGTGTTTTGCTACCAGTCAAAAAACTCTTACTAGAATATAAGTACATTTGCTCTTTCTGTATAAGTATATAGAAAATAACAGAAAGAAAGGTCAGCATTTAGTTTGATTTAGTAAAATTATGTAACAGAAATGTTAAACAATAACAACTGGCCTTGTTCCTCCTTATGCAAAGGCTGAATGGCAGGGCAGAGGTCCATTTTGGGGAATGGGTAAACAGAAGGACTTTCTCTTTTTATTTGTTTGCATTTGGCTTCCTGGAAAAGCCAAGTAAACTTTGCCCTAAAACTTATCGATTAACTCTTATCATTATACGATCATATGATGTTCCACAGGAAACACAACCATGGGCGTTGGGAGGGGTGCGTTTTCAGGATAGTCACTGACCCAAACCTAAAATATAATACTTTTACATTAAAAGTCAAATATTAAAATTCAAAACATATTTTTCCAGAGCTGCTCGGGAAATATTTGGGTGTTGTTGGGCATACATGGACACAGTAGTCTGATGTGAAACAGTCAACCCAAATGTAGCCTATAGAATGTGTCACATATAAGTCTAGCACATAACAGTAAAAAACAAAGATTGACCTACCTATTTTTTTCAACTGAGGGACTATTTTCAGTTTTTTTAGAGGTCCCATGCCTATTCTGGTAGTTAAGCTTACATTAAAATTTCATCTAAAATTCCCTTTTTCAAGTTTTATCACCATCTTTCCACATTTATTATCTCTTTAAGCGTTTTTATGTGAGTGAATTATATTAAAGCTATGACTGACAGAACTTAAACAAACTTGCATGTCTTTGGTCAATAGGATAGAAGTTTAAAGCTGTCAAAACTGTTTTGCGTAAAAAAGTAACAGTGGGTGAAACATGGAAGTACATTGATAAATGAGCCAGATTGCTAGAATTAAATACGACTCCCCAAAAAGTCATGAAAAGTTAGTAACAGTAACTGCAAAATCAATTCAAATGTTCATATATCTTATTAGGCTACGGGCACACAGGGCCGAAAGGTGTGGGGATACAGGCTAATTTCAGCTCCTACGACAGGCAGTAGTTTCTTTCACATCCAGAATCACTCTGTCGGCTCTGGCACAAATACACTCGCCAGATATGGACCTTTAAGAGCTGTTTATGGCTCTGGACTGCCCAAGAGTTCCATACTGTATATTCCTTAGCATGATATCATAATTTTTATTATACTTAAGTCCCTAAGGATGTGGTAAAGTAAATCAGTTGCCCACTTTAGGGACACAGTTGGGGTGCTTTGGTTATAGAGAAGTTGAGACCATTTATGGGTTGATATCACTGCAAAGCAGCAATGCTAGCTCCCTGGGTTTGTGTCTAACCAGATAACGTTTATGTTACTCCTGTACTGCTTTACACCCAAACAAGCCTGATGGTTAAGTACCATTAAAAAAAAATTACTTTTTTTTTTAACATTGAAGCGGAGTAGTCTATGATTTTCTCGGCATTCCCCTTCTGAATTACTGCTGTGCCATGTGTTAGATAGAATCTCCATGTCTGTAGACCAGTGAAGAGATACAGATAAGTGAATATTAGTCACTGTATCGGCCCTTCCCAGAGTAAGGTGATATAAGGACAGGAGGGAGGTAAAGCTTCTTACAACTGTCCCCATTTGACCAACAAACCATTTTAGCTTCCTTTTAAAGCAAACTTTTTTTTTCCTTTTTATAATTACAGACCAATATTTTGTAGCACACATAAAGCATCCAAAACAAAAGAGACAAAAGCATCGCCCAACAGTATTTATTGTCCAATTGTTGACTTACCTAGAAGGTTTGTCCATACGTAGAAAGCCATCCACTCTTTGTCCAATGGGAAGAAGGTTCCTGGCATGAATCTTGTGATTTGCATGGAACTGAGACAAGACATCACCCCCAAGACTATAGGATGAGGACTGAATGGAAAGCACTAGAATGAGAAGCAGCTTTTCCATGTTGCTCTGTTGTCCCTCCAACAGAGAGGACAATGTGCTCCAAAGCTGCCCTATAATGAGAACACAGGAAAGCTTATAATGCAGAGCTGTTTGTTTGTAGTGTATTCTGGAACAGTACAATGCTCTGTGGAGCTGGATTCACTAGAATGTCTGCTACAAAAAAAATCAAGTGTTGTGCAGGAAAAACAATGCCATTGTGACGAGGCCTGTTCTACAGTGAGACAGATATTTCTGTCTCCTAAAATAGGGCCCTTATTCTTTGTAACTGAATATATCTTGTTCCTTTTTTTAGCTATTGTTTGTGTTTCTATGGCCATACTATTAATATACTGTAACAGGTATGGGATCTGTTATCCAGAATGTTGGGATCAAGTACAATGTACTGTTTTATTATTACAGAAAAAAGGGAAATTATTTTTCAAATGTTTTATTATTTGGATAAAATCAAGTCTATGGGAGACATCCTGTAATTTCCAAATAACAGATCCAAAACCTGTACTAACATATAAAAGTAAAAAACATATATACAATTGGGTTCCCACCTTATGCAATGCAATAATAATATTCTATACGGATTTTATTACACTGACGTTTTCATTATGTGCATGAGATGGTTTCCCTTTTTTCCTACTAAGAATGCCAGTTATAGGCTGGAAGTCAAGCTACACACTGGGACAGTATCTTGACAGCGCTATATAAATAAATGATGATGATGATGACAGGGATGATATATGATTGCTATGAAGGGCTGAATAAAATATAGTATGTTAGAACTACATGTATAAAAAGAGGATAATGAATGAAGGAGCGGCAGCAGAATCTTACAAGGGATATTGCCCATAAAATAGCACAAAATGTGGTGAAATGCATGAATTTAAAGGCAAATAGTGCCTTTAAATATACATCAAAGAGAACAAATGGAGCAGTTCTATCTATTCTCTGCATTCCAGTCAAACAAGTTACAAGGGAAGCTTAGAATAAAAGACACTTTACATTCAGCTCTAGGCTATTTGTTGTGTTATAAATACCCAAACTTGGGAAATAACAACCCTATGGAAAAGTGAATATACTGCTTGAAGAATGTGCCATATCTGTTAAAAAGGAGTGTGTTGGGTGGAGAGGAATAAGTACTTTTCTTATTTATTTTGCAACCCGTTTCCTGTACTTTTACATGCAAAATTAAAAGAGTGGGAGTGTCTGTTTTAATATATTTATGCTTTTTATCTGTGTGCAATTTAAAGGGGTTGTTACATTTTAGTATGACGTTGAGAGTTATATTCTGAGTCAAGTTGCAATAGGTTTTCATTTTTTTTTCATTTGTGGCTTTTGAGTTATTTAGCTCTTTATTTTATTTACTTTATTCAGCAGCTCTCCAGTTTGCAATTTTCAGCAATCTGGTTGCTACGGTCAGCATTACTTTAGTAATCATGCATTGATTTGAACAAGAGACTGGAATATGAATAGGAGAGGGTCTGCATAAAAAGATGAATAAAAATTAGATGGGTTCAGTGACCCCAATTTGAACACTGGAAAGAGTCAGAAGAAGGTGGCAAATAATTCAAAAACTATAAAAAAGAAATAATGAAGACAAAATTAAAAGTTGCTTAGAATTGACTTTTCTAGAACATAGACTAAAAATTAACTTAAAGGTGAACCACCGTTTTAAAGTGCCAGCTAAAGCCTTAGATCATCCGCATGGCCAACTGGATGCCAATCAAATTATTAGAACATTTATAGCATAATGATTACTGAGGATAGCTGCCAACCACTCTTAGGGCAATGGCAAATGGGATAATTTGTTGCCCGCGGTAAATCGGCACTACATCTGAAGTTCCTTTTCACCAGAAGTAACTTGAAACACTAAAAGTTCCGTAGATTCTACATTTCCAGTTTATTTGATCCAATTTGTGGAAAAGCAGTTGGCTCACCTTGGATCTCCATTAATACTAGCCCAGAGACCCCCAGATGCAGACTGTATAATTTTCCTTAGTTTTGCATAGTAATGAATCTTTCTGTTATTTTTTAATAGCAACCATGTGATAAGCAGAGGCTCATATCTTTTCCCATTAATGTGACCCAAAAAGTCTGCTGATAGCAATTGTAAAGGAATCTTAGATGCATGTGCTACCCAGCCTTGGTGATAGGTTTGTTCCAAATCTCAGAAGTAACAAGAGACAACCTGCCAGTTCCCAGCCCCACCTAAAAGCCATTACAACCTCACCTGTCCTGTCATAGCGTGCCGAAAAGTGATGTATATAAGGCCTGGCGTTAATGGGAACCAGTGGAAGGAAGAGTAACAGGTTTGGTCTGTGAGAATGGGAACATCACTTGTACAATAGATTCAGAAAACAATTAAAATGCATTAACCTGCAAAATCTCTACTCAACACCCATTTTGTGTTCAAATGAAATAGGCTTGTATAATTAAAACTTGCATCATGGATCATACAGCCTTGATTTCCCAGGATTTGCTATGGGAAATGGTAACAACTGGTAAAAATCATTTAGCCTCTTTTGTCCCCAAGTGCATTATGGCTGTCAAAACTATCCGTGTGCTTTAGCTCTAAAGGGACAATAGACTGATCATTTAGGGCTATAGAAAATTTTTACCTTTCTTTCTGAGTCAACAATGGCATTCCGAGGTCACAAGGCAGAACACACAACGTTTTGATCACTGCTGCTTGCAACAGGACTAGTGATGAGCAAAGTTTGTCGGCAAGTTTTGTCACGAAAGTGATGCCCATCAAAAAAATTGTCACCCATAGACTACATTTCTGCAAAGCGAAAAGGGTCAGATTCGCCCATTCCTACTCAGAGCACTCGTGGCTGCTTACACTGACATTAATAAGTACACATATTCCAATGTAGTTTCTGCTGTAGAGTAACAACCTCACCCCAAGTGTGATAAATAGCGAGCCTAAGCAATATGAGCTCAGATGGAGCACGTAATTAACGAGTGGTTCACCTTCAAGTTAACTTTTAGTATGTTATAGAATGGCCAATTCTAATTTTAATTGGTCTTCATTTTTTCTTTTTTTTATAGTTTTTGAATTATTTGGCTTCTTCTTCTGACCTTCTTTCCAGCTTTCGAATCGGGGTCACTGACCCCATGCTCTGTAAGTCTACAAGTGTATTGTAATTTCTACTATTTTATTACCTTTCTATTCAGGCCCTCTCCTATTCATATTCCAGTCTCTTATTCAAATCAATGCTTGGTTACTAAAGTAACATGGACCCTAGCAACCAGATTGCTGAAATTACAAACTGGAGAGCTGCTGAATAAAAAGCAAAAGTATCTCAAAAGCCAAAAATAATAAACACAAATTGTCTCAGAATATCACTCTCTACATCATACTAGCAGTTAAATTTAAAAGTCAACAACCCCCTTTAAATGCGTAATGTCCTATTCGGTGCATAAGGGTACAGAATTTAACCCAAAACTTCCCCAATCACTACCATTTTCTAAAGGGTTAATTTGCTGGCTTATAATAATTTAAATGTGCATTGAAAATGTACAGAGAATTTTTTGGCAGATAGTTTGGCAGAAATCCAGAATTCTTCAGTGTCTCCCCCTTTTTTTTTTACTTTCTTTTTTCTTGCTTTGGATCAGCTAACGTCTACGATGGAATTATCTGAGAGTAGCTAGAACATTTATCAGCCTAAAAGACTATTACTCTGTAATCTAATTTTCTGAAAATACTATCACATTCTTGGATGCAAAGCAAGGCAGGACTTTGCGTTAAATTGCTTGAAAGACAAACATCACTGTACACAGAATTTGAAAGCATAAACCCTTTAGTCTTTTTTTCCTAGATGCTCTTTGCCACTGCATGACACAGCCTGGCTGGTGTGCTTGGGCTGGTAGGCAGCATAGGACTGGGGGGTCTTGGCCCACCAGGGCTAAAACTTTGGGGCCCCCGTGGGCCCCCAGCCCAGTCAATAATACCAGTGAGCCCCAGCCAAAAATCACCTTGGGGCCCGCCACTGCGGCAAATCCACCTGCCTCAGACGTTATCTTCCTCGTTCCCCTTCCCTCCCGCGCCAACGTGAACTTACGTATTTCTTCTTGTGATCACCAGATGGGGAGGTCAAGAAACGCAGGAGCTGCTGGCAGCAGGGATCGGGTCTGGGCCTGTGGGGCCCACAAGGACTGGTGCCCACCGGGTTTTTTCCCGATGTCCTGTCAGCCCAGTCCGACCCTGCTGATAGGGCCCAACAGGACCAGGGTCCGTTGGGTTTTCTCGCACTACGCCAGCAGGCCAGTTTGACCCTGATTTCTACCATGCAGCCCTGGGTCACATGTTCAATTCCAGCCAGGGCACTATCTGCAAGGAGTTTGAAAGTTCTCCCCCTTCATGCATGAGTTTCCTCTGGGTACTCTGCTTTTCTCACACACTGCACAAATATACATGCAGATTTTAAACTGACTCCTCATAAAATGGTCCATAATGTATGTGAACCTTAGATTGTAAGCAGTACTGGAGCAGTGAATGATGTATAGCAGGGGTCCCCAACCTTTTTTACCCATAAGCCACATAAATGTAAAAAGTTGGAGAGCAACAAAAACATGAAAACTGTTCCTGGGGGTGCAAAATAAGGGCTATGATTGGCTATTTGGTTGCCCCCATATGGACTGCCAGCCTACAGGAGGTTTTATTTGGCAGTACACATGGTTTTCATGCAACCAAAACTTGCCTCCAAGCCAGAAATTCAAAAAGAAGCACCTGCTTTGAGGCTACTGGGAGCAACATCCAAACATTTTGTTCACAAGCCATTGGTTGGGGAGCAATGATGTACAGAGTAATCTCTGTAAAGAACTGCAGAATAAATAAATATATATTCTCAATCATTACCTGTTCTGAATAGAGGCAGTGAGTCCAAAGGAAAGTAGCCTTTCGTTGCTTGCCCTTTTCTTTTATTCCGTTGGCTTAGCCTGTAGCTTTGTATAGCAGCACGATCCCAGGTGATGTTTATGCCTGTGCTATTTACTTCTTACATCTGGCAGAAAGAAAGGCATATGCTACACAGTCTTTTCTAGCAGAAATCTATTTCCCCGACACGGCCGCACCCTGTGCAGACACACCTGCAGCTTTGCATGCAATCAGTAAAATCTACATATGATAAAAACAGGAATGCTCTATAATAATATTATATTGCGGCGTCTCTGAGAAATGTAACTCAGATCTAGCACTTCTGGGCTGTCCCCCCTCACACCTGCTTGGAGACAATTTTCTCAGAGAGTAAGAGGATTTCCTAAATTCTGTACAGGTCAAGGGCTGCGGTAGAACTGGATTTAATTATGTAGTGAGTAATATTATGGGGAGCTGCTGAGCAAGGCTGGGGTAAAGTATGTGTTTGATGTGCAAAAACAGGTTGCGGCCTAATGCAGCACCGCAGTGACTGCTTCTAAAGAAGGGTTTCACTGACTGCTCCAGGGCAAGTGTGACATTCACAAAGATTGTGTAAATCCTTGGCCAATGACGCAATAGCATATAAACCTTTCAGTTAGACTTTATACTGACAAATTAGGACTTTGTAAAAGTAGTAGCTGTTTTTCACTGCTTTTCTTGCCAACTGAACTGAAGCTCAGCACTATGTTTGCCCTTTGGATGTTTGATTGTAGTAAAATATTAAGCCGACACCACACAATAATCTTACTACAGGTACAGGATATATTACCCGGAAACCAGGGATGCACCGAATCCACTATTTTGGATTAGGCCGAACCCCCGAATCCTTCTCTAAAGATTCGGCCAAATACCGAACCGAATCCCTGGGAAGGGGAAAACATTTTTTACTTCCTTGTTTTGTGACAAAATATCATGTGATTTCCCTCCCCACCCCTAATTTGCATATGCAGGTTCGGTCGGGAAGAAGGATTCTGCCGAATCCTGCTGAAAAAGGCCGAATCCCGAACCGAATCCAGGATTTGGTGCATCCTTACCGGAAACCCATTACCCAGAAAGCTCCAAATTGCAAGAAGGCAGTCTCTATTTGAATCAAGTTATTCCGATTTGAAAAAATTATTTCCTTTTTCTCCGTAATAATAAAACAGTACCTTGTACTTTATCCTAACTGCAATATAATCAACCCATATTGGAAGCAAAACAGTCCTGTTGGGTTTCATTAATGTTTAGGTGATTCCTTAATAGACTTAAACTATGGAAATCCAAATTACAAAAAGATCTCTTATCTGGAAATCCCCAGGTCTCAAGCATTCTGGATACCTGGTCACATACCTGTATGTTGTCTCACGATGGCGGACAGTGATTGCAGGCAGAATTTTCATTGGAGAAGAAGAACTAAAGCTTAACAAAGAATTACACTATAAATACTGCCAATACTTTGTGTTGGGGTTCTATACTAGCCCAGGGGATCACAGCCCTGTATCTGTAGTCATGTATCTAAGCTGCAGACCCCCTCACAGTTGTGTCCTAGGCACATTCCCTTCTGCAACCCATATTTCCTGTCCTGATCTGAATGTTAGCTCCCCATTTTTTTTCTGCTGATTACCATGAACTGCTTGCAGTTGCCTGAACTTCACAATGTACAATATATATATATATATATATATATATATATATATATATATATATGTATATATATATATATCTATCTCATGTACAGTGTCACTGGCACTGAAAAGACTGCTTAACCAAACCAAGGAATGAGTCTTAACAAACCTAAAACAGAATCTGCAGTGTATAAATTACAGCATTTCTAGACACATGTATTTTAGTTCACATTACAATAAGATCCTGCCTATTTTAGAGAGATGGGAAGTGGCATATGGGCTTTTCTCCTCAAACTAGAGTGTTTTGTCAGCTGATTCAGGTGCTTCTGAGCTGACTGAAATATTCAGTCAAAGAACATGCCCCATGGGCCATCAGCACATTTAAAGTGGACATGCACCTACCCCAAAATACTAATTATACATTCAAAAATATGCTCCAATAAGAATTCATAATAAGAAAACATGTACAACAACCTACCATCTCAATTGGTAAAAATATACGAACTAAATCACATTCCACTACTGAAGGAAATTAGCACCACATTAAACCAATGGCAATCCAAATCCATTTCATGGTTCAGAAGAGTGAATGTATTAAAGATGATGATAATGCCAAAGCTACTCTATTTATTCCAAATGACTCCAATCAAACTACCAAAAAATGTTTTTAAAAAAAAATTACAAAAGGAATTCCCATGTTTTCTCTGGGCAAAAAAGCATCCAAGAATAAGCTACAGACAATTAACAAAGCAGAAAATAGATGGTGGTCTAGCTCTCCTATGCCCAGAACAATACTGTAGGATTTGGCTTTGGAAGAGAGATTCAATTCTCAAATTGTGGAAAGAAATGGAACAATATGAGATACAAGGTAGTTTGAGAAACATTATGCATGTAAACTTTCCAGACTTACCTCAATAGATCAAAAAGCATCCTACAATAGGAGCCACACTGGAGATATTGAACCAGCTGCAAGAAGAAAAAGAGGTATCACCATTTCAGTTAAACAATTCATAAATAATGGGGAAATCATACCTCTACACAATATAAACAAACAGTGGGGACATCATCCCAGTAACCAGTGGAACTATATACAGATAACCAACTATATAAAGTCTACAGGACTAATACAGAAGACAGGGCTGCTCACAGACTGGGAAAAACTATTACAACAACCTAACTTAAAACACCCAGTGGCACAATTTTACAAAAAACTGATTAAAGGAAAACAGGAAGAAAAAACATTGTTTATGAGACAATGGGAACAAGAACTTAATGTAGAGTTAGAATACGAAACCTGGAGTAAAATAACGGGGATAGCACATAAAGGTACAAAATCAACAAGAGCACAAGAAGCAAATAAAATAATACGCAGGTGGTATAGAACTCCTCAAATCTAAACAAAAAATACGAAAACGTATCAGAGAAGTGCTGGTGATGCAACAAGTTAGAAGGATCATTCAGCCACATCTGGTTCTTATGTGAAAAAATAAGAGAGCACTGGAAAGAAGTATCGGAGACTTAAGACCTAAGATGCACACAAACTGCATAGAGACAGCTGTATTTAGTCTTGACAAAAACAAATAAAATTGTGATAAAGGATAAGCTCATTATACATATGCTACATGCAGCGAGAATGGTCATCCCAAAATATTGGAGAAGTCAGGAAACACCACATAAAAATGAATGGATAAGAGAAATAGAAAATACTAAGGTAATGGAAGAGCTAACAGCAATCAAGAATGGGACAACCAAAACATTTAGAAAAGTCTGGACAGATTGGATACAGTATATTGGCTCAAAATAATAAACAATCAAACATGTAAGGACACAAGTACAAGAGTGAGCACTTGTAAAGGAAAAGTTAACCAAAACAAAACTCTAGACCTGAGTCCATACCCCCTTTACACCCATGCCCTAACCCCCTTTTTACCCTCCCCTCTACCCCCAATCCTATTTACTGTTCAGTAGAAATATGAGGTTAATAATAAATAAAATTGAAGACAATTGGCAGTAATGTAATATTGGAGACAATATGTGTGTATGCAATATTCGGATGATTCATGTTATAATTTACCCCTCCCCTTCTTCTTCTGTACCCCTTGTTAATATGAAAAGCAAAATAAAGACTTCAGAATTCATCATAAGAAACTATATGTAGTACTGGGTCCGGAATAAGTGGAAACCAATAATGTCTAAGAGATGTAAATTGGTAGGATACGTGTAGATAAGTAATGCAACTAGTTTTGACCAAGAAAATTGAATTGGTACAGGTCACATTTTGTGGACCAATGATACTGAGGGCAGATAAATTGGAACCGTAAGAGCCCTACTGAGCCATTCACATCTGCATGAGAGGAGGTTGAGAGAAGGCCATTTTCTTGCTGTGGTTCTTCTTTAGATGGTGTCTGTATTTGTGTCAGTTACTGGATAATCTAGGCACCACAGCTGCAAAGTAACATCATTGGCAAATTAATAAATCATAATAAATAAATGACCCTCCAGCACCTGACATGACATGATGTCCAATGTTTGTTAATTGACTTTAAGGTTGAAGTGTCAATACGGCTTTAAAGCTGTTTTGCAACATTGAATATTGTTCTTAATGCGGATCAATATTGATTCAGGGAGGGAGCGAGATTTCTGCTATACAAAGGGCTGGTACTCTTGTTTGCATGTATGTGTACTTTTATTTAGCACTACTTATGTACGTACCTTTTTAAGGGCCACCACTGAGATCACCTGACTGTAGCTGGGAAAGGTGGGAGCTGTCTGGTCACAGCCTCATTGCACCCCTGCCTAAATGTTTAAAATTTGGTAGTGAATACAATTTTCCCTTTTTTCTTTTAGTTTATACAGGATCAGTGACCATCTCTATGTTGTAGATCTCACCCTCTCCTGCTATAGTCAGGTGATCCCAGTGTGGCCAATATAAGGGCAATTTAGGATTTGGGAGTTTTAACCTTGAAAGCACCTTTGCCCTAAAATGTTCCTATTATCACCCCCTAGATCTCCCAAGTAGGTGACCCAGTCTTTATTACAGATAAAGGAGGCTGCTCCAATATCCTAATGCAGTACTAATATCCAATATCCTAATACAATACATAGTACAAATACTGTACTGTAAACCCTGACCAGTCATGAGTCTCAGACCTCTACCGAAAACCTTGCTTGATGCTGTATACATGTTTTTAAGGCTTAAAGTGGCAGCAGCCTTTATTTTTTCATCAGTCAGTGTCACTAAACGTTGAAATTCATCCAACACAGTATCAGTAACAGATCTTAAATCATACCAGAATCGAGACTGTTTTAAAAGCCACAGTAGTAAATCTCTAGCATGATCAGTGGGCACAGGGTTACATGCACTGGTACTAAGCTCTAAATTTGAAACCGTATCATGAGGAAGAAGTTGCAGTCCGCGACCTAATATTTTGTTTGTAATATAAAGTTTATTACTCAGTGGGAGGCCTTTGGTTAATATTTCATCTTTACATGATAATCCCAATAAAATAGAGAATAGCAGTCTGAACTTCTTCTCTTAGTTTATACCAGAAATCAGTTTCACATGTATGCCATGTACCAGTTATCCGATCTGTTATCATACTTAGATGATTTGGTCGTCATTGAGTCCCTAGAGTCTATAGTATGTTTTACAACACTAGCGGGTCTGTGTATTTTAGACCAGCCATTCAATGTTTTACACACTAAAAGCCGTTTTACTCAAGAAAAACTGTTATTACTTTGCTGCACAGGACACTAATGTGATGGTTTTCTGTTTGCTGACTCACCAGATACAGGATCATCGATATCCAGCGCAATTAGTCTGTTGCACTGATTCGTAGGATCTACATTTAATGGAGACAGTATCTCGATTTCATCAATATAATCATATGGCTGCTGAGTGGGAGACTGAATTGATGCTGTAAAAAAATTAATTAATTAAATGAATAAAAAAAAAAAGCATGAAGCATTAAACATACATCATATACCGTATATACCCGCCGAGTTTTTCAGCATCCAAAATGTGCTGAAAAAGTCTACCTCGGCTTATACGCGGGTCAGCGGTACCCCACCCGAGTAGCTGAGATTGCAGTCACTTTTAATCATTCCTATACCAACAGTTCACTTGGGGAGAGACTGCAATATCCCACAATGCCCTCTGTTGGTTATATGAAAGAATAACAGTGCGCCCTCTGTTGGTTATATGAAAGATTAACAGTGACTGCAATATCACACAGCGCCATCTGTTGGTTGTATGAAAGAATAACAGGGACTGCAATATCACACAGCGCCATCTGTTGGTTGTATGAAAGAATAACAGGGACTGCAATATCACACTGTGCCATCTGTTGGTTGTATGAAAGAATAACAGAGACTGCAATATCACACAGCACCATCTGTTGGTTGTATGAAAGAATAACAGGGACTGCAATATCACACAGTGCCATCTGTTGGTTGTATAAAAGAATAACCGGGACTGCAATATCACACAGCGCCCTCTGTTGGTTATATGAAAGATTAACAGTGACTGCAATATCACACAGCGCCATCTGTTGGTTGTATGAAAGAATAACAGGGACTGCAATATCACACAGCACCCTCTGTTGGTTATATGAAAGATTAACAGTGACTGCAATATCACACAGTGCCATCTGTTGGTTGTATGAAAGAATAACAGTGACTGCAATATCACACAGCACCCTCTGTTGGTTATATGAAAGATTAACAGTGACTGCAATATCACACAGCGCCATCTGTTGGTTGTATGAAAGAATAACAGTGACTGCAATATCACGCAGCACCCTCTGTTGGTTATATGAAAGATTAACAGTGACTGCAATATCACACAGTGCCCTCTGTTGGTTATATGAAAGAATAGCAGTGACTGCAATATCACACAGCGCCCTCTGTTGGTTGTACAAAAGATTAACAGTGATGGCAATATCAAACAGCACCCTCTGCACATGGTAGTGGGACAGTCGGACAATGCACACAGTAATCCGTTTGGCAATTCTCTGTCACCATCATCTTTGCAAAGAAGTCCGGTTGATCACTGGGGGGGTCGCTTTGGCAGAATGTGCGCTGCTGGGAGACAGGGCTGTAGTTGTGTCTAGGCTTATACGCGAGTCAATAAGTTTTCCCAGTTTTTGTATGTAAAATTAGGTACCTCGGCTTATACACGGGTCGGCTTATACACGAGTATATACGGTATCCGTTAAATGCATACATTCTAAATATTGTTTCTACTTACCAGAGTCTTGACTAGGGTTTATGTCGATTACACAAAATGGCGGCTGCGCAGTGGACGGGGAATGCTTTGCAGCAGTGCCTGTGGCTATATCAGGTCAGAAACAGCCCATTAGGGGCGGTAACTCCTGAACGTTAAAGGAGAAGGAAAGCTACTGAAGCAGTTTATTGCCAATAGATTAGCCACAATAGTGCAAGCTATAACACTATATTTATTCTGTAGAATGCTTTACTATACTTGAGTAAACAGCTCTTGAAGTGTTCTCTGTTTGTTTAGAATAGCAGCTGCCATATTGGCTTGGTGTGACATCACTTCCTGCCTGAGTCTCTCCCTGCTCGCTGATAGCTCTGGACTCATATTACAGCAGGCAGGGGAAGAGGGAGGGGGAGAGGAGCAAACTGAGCATGCTAAAGGCCGTGCCCTGGAGGTTTAAGCTGAAAACAGGAAGTCTGATACAGAAGTCCATGTGTACACAATAGAAGGAAAGAAATGTGGTGTTTCTTTTGACAGAGGATTCAGAGCAGCATTACTTTGAGGGTTTACTGGTGTATTTATATAGACCTTTCAAATAAAGCTTACTTAATTTTAGCCTTTCCTTCTCCTTTAAGAATGCAATGTAATAAAAAGGTGCAAAGTTTGGTACTAGTCTAGTAACCCACAGCAACCAACTGGCAGGTCAGCTGTTGAAAACAAACATCTGACTAGTTACTAAGCGTTAATAGACCTGGTCAAACATTGCTCCTTTAATTGCATTGCCCTGTATTTATTAGAAGCATCTAAATGTTTAAAGAGAAAATATATTTTATAGAAGAAATAAAAAAATGCACTTGTTATAAATGCAAACTGTATTCTTGGAAAATAACTAATGTCAACAAGGTGAAAAATTCTACGTGGGTTTATTATTTTTACCCTCCAATTTGTGCCTGTAAGTTTTCCACAAACAGGGTCAGACTGGTGGGTGCAGGGAGCACCGGAGCTGCCGCCTCAGGGGCCCCTGCACCTCCAAAGGGTGGAGGGAGATCGCTAGCGGGGTTCGGGACTTGGCCCAGTCTGACCTTGTCCACACTCTTAGATTGTCAGCTTTGTGTGGCAAGGATCTTAGCACGTGGCACTTTATACTTGTAACTTCATATTTATTTATTTAATTGTCCTCCCTCTTTGTACTATTGCTGTACTGTAAAAATGTACACTTCTGCATATACAGTAGCACTATCTTAGTAAACACATACATACATAGATACATTCAGCTGGTCTGTTTTGGAGTAAATATTTGAGCAAAAATGTTGAACTTGAAGGCCAGGTGTCAATTCACTACACTCAGAATTTCACAGTGGTGCCCAGCCATAGCAAGCTTTTAGATATCCAGGATCTATTTCAACTTGATGAAAATATATTAAATCAAGAGACAGGGTCTCCAAATAGTAAGTGATTACTCACCACATAGGGGAAGAGGCCCAGGTGCAGTGCCTTAAGCCCTCAGCATGGGGAGCGGACAAACCGAAAATTGTTTGGAACAGGCACTCAATAAAGGCAATCTTCCATCAGGCAATTGGGTCAACATGAAAAAATAGTTTGTGTCCACAGCCTTATGCATTTTGTGTTAACTATTTTTTCACATTGAACCAATTGCGTGGTGGAAGATTGGCTTTATTGGGTGCCTGCTCCAAACAATTTTTGATGAAAATATATGTTTACATAGAATTCTGTATGGATAGCAGAGGAACTTCAAGTGGCAGAATCTATCACTTTGTGATGAAACAAGGTAAGGGAGGAGTTGTATTACAATGGGAGCCTATGGTTTATGTAATATATATTTATTTCTGGTAGTTCAAATAGTGCTTTTACATAAACCCAACAGAATGAGCTCATGTCAAAAGGAGAGTATATTTTCCCTTTGAGTGGTCCTGAAAAGAAATATACATATGCATAAGCATTATGGGAAAGATATAGGAAAATAAGCTATGCAGAGGGCAGTTCCACATGGCTACAATAAAAAACAGCCAAATGTAAATTAGAACTAAGATGTGAAACATACCTTCATGATTCCCAAACATTTCATTTGTGGGTTTATATGTTATAGGGATGGGAAAGTTGGTTAGATGAGCAGACATTACATTGAAAGCCTTCTTAAAACTCTAAGGCTATATTCCCCTTTGTTCATCATGAATGCAATAAATAGGGCTCAACATACAATAAATAGGGCTCAACATACATCTATCGCTTTAATCTTGAGCTAAAGAAGGCAAACAGGGAAATGAAAGCTGTTCCATGTTGGCCATTGTAAGGCCATTTAAATTATATAATA
The DNA here is from genome assembly GCA_038501925.1 of Xenopus petersii. Lineage (NCBI taxonomy): Eukaryota > Metazoa > Chordata > Amphibia > Anura > Pipidae > Xenopus > Xenopus petersii. The sequence continues at coordinate 23,277,146 of CM076676.1, forward strand.
GATAGACAGTATCACACATGAAACATGAATCATACATTTATCCAAAATGTAAAAAAATCAACCATACCTAAAAGGACAGAGATACCCAGGGGAGTCTCTGAGCTGCTCCTTACTAAGACGTTTTGTACATTGGACACTTCAGCAGATGATTTCATGTGAGATACTGCTTACCATTTTTTTATTATATTGTTTATTCAGGCTCTAGGGTGGTATTCACGTGTTTCAGGAAGTTTACTTTTAAATACTTGTTATAACTGATTGATATAATTAGATTACCCGCCTTCTCTCAGAGGTGACAGTTTACAATGAGCAGCAGTTTTATTAGCCCAGTATTGACAAATCACTTAATGAAGTGCTGTCTACCCCTTTATTCCCACTATAATTATTAAATATGACTTAGCTTCCTAACTTCATTAGATTCCAAATTTTATTTAAATAAAATATATAATAGATAGATATTATTAAGAACATACTTGTTTAATTTATTAGACATAAAAAGCCATTGCACACATACAGATTTGTACCTTGTCCATCGAGTGTTTATACAAATGATATTCATGTAGCTCCTAAATTTGCATCATGATATGACCCTATTGTGTATGTGCAAAATGCCAGCACTTGAATTACATGCCATAAAGTTTTTTCCTATACAGGTATAGGTATAGTACCTCTTATCCAGAATGCTCGGGACCTGGGTTTTTCTAGATAACAGATCTTTCTGTAATTTGGATCTTCATATAGTAAGTCTGCTATAAAATCATGTAAACTTTAAATAAACCCAATATGCTGATTTTGCCTCCAATAAGGATTAATTATATCTTAGTTTGGAGTACATCGTTTTATTTTATTATTAGAGAGAGAGATGGCGTCTTCCATGGAATGCAATGTGAAAAAGCTAATTGGATCCAATTTCTTACAAACAGCTCTTGGAAGTCATGCATTATGCATATTGTTCAGGTTTAGTCTGCTGGTGCAAATAGAGGATTGTGAGCTTCCCGTAGTGAAACACATAGTCACGGCAAAGTTTCCAGCACAGAAAAGGATGCTGAGAGCACTTTTCACATTTGAATGCAGCTTTGCTGGCTTTTATTTTCAACACAAGGAGCAAGTTCATCACATTTGCTTCACATAAGCATTAACAGTCCCGCATTCACACCCTCATTGGCGTTCACACAAATTCACTTTTCCAGCACTTACTGCCTTCACTGGACACAAGTCCCAGAATCCTCTCTGGGGTTAGTGTTGCCACCTTTTTTAAAAAAAAAATTACCGGCCAGTGGTGGGGGCAGGACGTGACACAAAAGGGGTGGAGCCGGCAGGTTGTGTCACAAAAGAGGCGGAACCACTGGTAGTGCCGCAAAATGGGCGGGCTACATGGCCAGAAGCCGAAGAAAATGTTTTCATCTGCGGGCAAGGGATTTTGTAAATAGTATTACAAATTACAGGCAGCTACTTTGCCAGTAAATTTGTAATACCTGGCAGGTGTTTTACCGGCTAGGCCAGTAAAATATCGGCCGGGTGGCAACCCTATCTGGGGCACACTGGAGACACTCTTGTCTCCTGGGAGGGGTTTCTCTTTTCCACTCTCCAGTCCTTTGGAGCTCTCTCCAACTCAGGAGGAAATACTCTCTCTTCCCAGCTGCACACAGGCACCTTCCCTCCACTCAAGGTGATACTCAAGTGGCCCCTCACCTTCTTCCACTCAAGGAGGTCTCTAGGTGGAATCTCTGATGTGTCTAACATTTGGCACCCCAAGTGGTAAATGACTTTCCTTCTCCTACTACAGCTCACCTGTAGCTAATTACTTAGCTACCTCTACTTAGGCAGCTGCAAAACCTTTCATGGAGCAAGGAATGGAAGCCAACCTTGCTCTTTTCCATTCACTCCAGGGACCCATTATCCAGCTTTTCCTAAGCCGGAACAGAATTAAACAGCATTACTGCACTCACAGGATTTCCATGAAGAATCAAACGTTTTGATATGGTGAAAATAAAAAATTAGGTTTATTAAATCCGACGTTTCGGTTTCTCACAGGAACCTTTCTCAAGGACAAACAGTGCTCAACAGGAAGTGACAGTTTAAATTCAAAAAAAGGCAACTCTCAACTCCACCCGCCCCTCATTAGTTATAGAACCATAGTGTGACTGTTCTATGTGAACCAAAGACAGTGTATGAATACATAAAAATAAGATATAGTGGGATAAAAACATGCACACTGGTTATAACAACGGGCCTCTAGGTATGCGACTTCAATCGTAGGCCCACTCAAGCATAAATTTCAAATGCCAAACTGAACCTTCTGGTGGGATAATATCACATACTCAAAGTAGTGTTCAGGCTGCACCCCTGTTGGTATACTTCAAGGTGTGCAGCCTGCCCCCACCATCCCCTATATATATATATATATATATATATATATATATATATATACCCAGTATATGGCTCTAAGGACAATCACCCCCCCCATCCACGGGTTCTGAAAAAAAGCACAAGAGAATTTACTCGACAGAAACAAAACGTGGAACAGGACAACAATACATTCTAACATTAAGGGTAAGGCCACACTGGGAGATTCAGGGAGATTTAATTGCCTAGCGACTAGTCACATGTTCTTCTGGGTGACAATCTCCCCGATCTGCCTTCCCCTACCTTCCCACCGGCTATAATGAGAAATCCCCAGTGGGATGGCACACGCGGCGCTTCGTTTTCCTAAGTGGCGCTTCGTTTTCCGAAGTCGCCCGACGTTTCCTCGTGAGGCATTTATGAGTGATTAAACGTTAATTGTGTATGTAAATGTTCATATATTATTTGGAAGCCTTACCAATGTTATCTTTTCACTGAGGCTAAATCAACTGCTAGAATATTCAGCTATTCTGGGAGTTAACAGTTTCCAAGCTGTTCCTCTCCTGGATTGGCTGAATGTGACACAGCCTCAAGCCTTTATCTGTGAGAGCCTGGAATTGGTCAGATTATTCCTGAGAGCTGGAGGAAAACACAGATAAATAGAGCAGGGGCTGTTGCACAGCACAACACAGAGAGCTGATCCTTTGTGCTTCCCCAAAAATGGGGGTCAAATTTAGGGGGCTCTTAATGCTCCCGTGCATCCTGGCTGCATTTATCCATGCACAGACTGATGTGGACCAGAAATCGGTAAGAGAAAATCTCTCTGTCTCTCTCAGAGGTCTGAAGGTTAGATTTATGATTCTTCTGAAGGAATATTTGCTGTTGTACGTCTATGACCATGTGGGTGATTTTTTTTTTAAAAACATTTTTTAGCTAATGCATTCAGAATGAGGTTATGCTCTCAGATGCTGATCTTCATTTGTGATAAATATATTCTATCTAGTACATTCTAGCATGAACAGCCCCGGGAAAATTGCTGTGTTGACGCTATTTATATATAAAATAATAAATAAATACGTTGTTCATGTTGCTGCCCTACTTTGTGCTGCTGTAGATCAGAGTCTGTACTACATGAGCATTAAGCTGGCCATAGACGCAAAGATCCGATCGTACGAATCAACGTACAATCGGATTTCCCGTACAAAAAGGTTCCACCAAAGCTAGTGACAGTCTCCCTCTGAAAATCGTACGATCGGCAATACACGCAAAGATATCACCCGCAGCCGACAGAAATCTTTTAACCTGTCCAATCGACTGATCTCCACCAGACAAAAAATGACTCTCCACACACGGTCTGAAAATTGTACAAACTCTCAATTCGTACGATCAGATCTTTGCTTCTATGACCAGCTTTGCAGCCTGCCTTACCTCTGGCATGCGAAAGGGTAGTTGGTGATGTGTTAAGCAGGGGTTAAAAAGACAAAGCAAAACTGTGTATGTCCAATTTTAGGCTTTATGTTCACCCCCACCAGCACTCCATCCAGTCAATGTCACTAACGTGAGGCCACTTTGCCCACTAGTAGTAGAGATGATATTCTAAGTGGTTTGCCAGTCAGTGGGGGAAATAGTTTCCCTTTTTAGGTATGTAACTAAATCCTTGTGACTATTTCCATCATTTGCCTGTAAACAATAATGATGCTAATAAGCCATCCAGCCAGCATAGGGCATAGAAAGTACATTGGGATATGGTCTTTTAACTGCAAAGACTTTAAAACAAGCTACCAGAAAGGCTAAAATATTTACAGTACAGGGAGTGGATCCGTTATCCATAGACCCGTTATCCAGACTGCTCTGAAAAATGGAATAGCCACCTCCCATAGACTCAATTTTAATAAGGTTTCATAGTTTTCAAAAATATTTCCTTCTGTAATAATAAAACAGTACTTGATCCTAACTTTGATATAAATAATCCTTATTGTTGGGAAAACAATCCTATTGGATTTATTGTTTAGCTGATTTTTTTTTCCCCACAGATTTAAAACACGGGGATCCAAATTATGGAGGGATCACTTATCCAGAAAACACCAGTTCCCGAGCATTCTGGATAACCGGTCCCATAACTGTAGTGGCTTTGTCAAATTGTTTGCCTTGGCCAAGACATTCTCTATAGATTTCCATAGAACATCAACATCTCATTATGGTTCTGCCCCATAGTGGGGGCGTAACTACAGAGGAAGCAGACCCTGCAGCAGTGGGTCCCACGAGGCCCTAAATAATGAGCAATTTAAACATATATTGGTAAAAAAAAAGAGGACAACCGCTGGTTATATTGGGGGCACTGAAATGAATTTGCTGTGGGGCAAAGTATCATTTAGTTACGCCACTGGCCCACAGTATAAATACTGATCGGGAAGGTCTTATGTTCTCGCATTTACTGTCCCTATTGGAAACCACCTTTAGCGAAAAAACAAAGGTTTAGCTAGAGCTAAGATAAGGCAACCTTCTGTGCTACAAGTGTAGTTCAGCAGCAGCGTTTTGGGTCTACAATTTGCATTTCTCACATACCAGCTGCACTTAGCAGACATATCCCTACTTAGCACATAACTAATATTTACTCAGTACCGCTCTGTAGGTTGCTACAATGTAAATGAAGAAAAAAAATGTAAGTTATGTTAAGAAAAAACACACAATAACTTGCATATGTCTTACAGGTCAGGGGACCTTTGCAACACATTTGTATTCTGTGCCCTGGATACAGTTGCCACTTTTTTTGGAAAACCGCCTTCCTATATTCTTTTCTTTTTGCCCTATTAACAACAAGTATTGTTTTTACTGGGCTTGCCAGTAAATTACCAGCCGTATGGCAACCTTAGCCCTGGATCACATTTAGACTTTTGTGACAGAAGTCTTATGCAGTACCTATTATTTATAATCCACTCTACTGCTCTCCAACAGTTATTGAACTACAACTCCCTGCAACCCCTCGCAGTTACACATGTAGAGCACCATGGATTTTATTTTTGTCAGTGACCAGATACTAGAACTACCACTGTCAACTTTATGGTGATGGCACAAGGGGCTCTTTGTTGCCTGTGTGAATTTGTGCCACAAAGTGGCTGAAAATGTCATTGTATTGATGCAAATCTTGATAAAACAGTTCACTTGAAAATGCATTTTGCATTAATTAAATGTTTTACCAGCAGCTATTCAGATTTACACCAAAGCAAAGGTATTTTCAAGGAACATACATTTTCCAGAGGGGACAAAGAGCCCCATGTGGTGCCATCACCCTTAAATGTTGGTGTCTTGTCTGCATAGTAGGAGTCCTGCCTCAGGTCAAAAGCATAGGGTGTAATGAAGTTATATAGTCAGTGTGCTAACTTTTTCTGTTCCTTTAAAGCAGTGGTCCCTAACCTTTTTACCCATGAGCATCAATCAAATGTAAAAAAAGAGTTGGGGAGCAACACAAGCATGAACAAAGTGTTGGGGTGCCAAATAAGGGCTGTGATTGGCTCCTAGGTGGACTGGCAGCCTACAGCCTCTGTTTTGCAGTACATCTGTTTTTTATGAAACCAAAACTTGCCTCTAAGCCTGGAATTGAAAAATAAGCACCTGCTTTGAGGCCATTGGGAGCAATATACAAGGGTTGGTTCACTGCTTTAAAGGGACAATAGAAGGTGGACACGTATGTGTATAGCCACATGTATGATATCCATCCTTTCAACCCACAGGTGAATTGTCAGATAGTCCAGGCCATCATTAGTCTGGAAGGTCCTATTCAATCTGTGCTGAAAACACAAAGCGTTGGCAGACGTAGCCAGCTCTAGATTGTGTTATCACGGCTGGTGTGGCCGTTTCCATGCGCCAAAGTTTCGGTCGCGGTTTAAGGGTGGAAAAACATATGCAACAGAGATAAGATATTGATAATCGTATCTTTATTTGTAGAGTTTTTTTTTGTTTTTTTTAATTATAGTGGGCTTGAGGGTTGCGTTACTAAAAAACTTACATTTGTTTTACCTGTGAAAGGTTGCTAAAAAATAATTCTTAAAGGAGAAGGAAAGCTCCAATCCAATAGGGGGTGCTGAATTTAAGGGCACCCAAGGATTGTAATTGCTTACCTAATACCCCAGGGTTTGCCAATGGTTTGTGGTTTGCCAAGTCAGGCAAAGAGGATGCCACACAAGCAGATCGGCACAAATGCTGGTGGGACAAACCTTTGTCACAAAGGTCATCACGCCTAGGTGGTTGGTGATCCCCATTAGCGTGTACCTAATTACAAGGTGTGTCTAAGGCTAACTTCATCAAAAAGCTGGACCTATTGTTTCTATGAAACGTGAGCATAGACCTTTCACTTAGTAATGTATTTAGTCCTAGTACCTCTCCTTGTTCCTTAGGAACAGGCATGATGACAAGCTCTTTTGAGGCAGGGGAACATATTTGTAGTGTAGTGTTACAGGTATGGGATCTGTTATCCAGAAAGCTCAGAATTACAGAAAGGCCGTCTCCCGTAGACTCCATTTTATCCAAATAAAAATCTTCATAGTCACATTTTTAAAAATAATTTCCTTTTTCTCTGTAATAATAAATCAGTACCTTGTACTTGATCCCAACTAAGATATAATTAATCCTTATTGGAAGCAAAACCAGCCTATTGGGTTTATTTAACATTTACATGATTTTCTAGTAGATTTAAGGTATTAAGATCCATATTAAGGAGAGATCCATTTTCCAGAAACCCTCTGATCCTGGGCATTCTGGATAAACGGTTCAATACCTGTGTTATATAGATTCTATTTAACAAATGGTACTTACTGTATAATGTCACCCACTGTAACCTGTAGCACTTATTATCCTCCTATTTGTGTCTGTAAGTTACCCTCCTTTTTAGATTGTAGCACTATGGAGCAGGGAGCTCTCTTGAACACTACGCTCATATTATATCTTAACTGTAACTATACTTTTTTATTTATTATTGTAATGATTCCCTGATTGTTGTATGAATTTATAGTTCTGCTGTACAGCATTGCGTACATAAATATCGCTATATAAATACAAATTTACATAAATATAGATACAAATGGAATGCCTCTCCAGTTTGCTGTGTTTATGTCCTAACGTGTTTCATAACATCTGGAAAGAATTACAGCAGCACGACGAAAGAATGCTAATAACTGGATTCAGCCAGAAAATTAGGAATTTCTTCATCTCTCTGGTGGTTTAATGCTTGTTATTGTGTAAAGGGTTTCCTATTTTATTCCCTTGAAACACAGAATTGTGGGGGACGGTTTTGCACAATGCAGACTGCCAGTTAATATATTTCAATTTTCAGAATGTGTGAATTAATCCCCCTGCTGCCTCTTTCTTTAGCCAACGGTGGCCTGGTAGGAAGATCAGAAAGAATCTCATAGTTTCCACTCAACCACCAGATATGAGACACTACAGGAAAATAATAAAAAAGCAGCAAGCCCAACACAGACCTGACTATTCCTCTGGTACACTAGTGATGACACCAGTATACATTAACTTGGGGATGCACCAATAATTTTGTATAGAAAACTAGATATCTACTATACACATAATATATCTAATATAAAGATAGTTTGCTTTTAACTTGGACCCACCCCACGGTTCCATGATACTGAATTATGGTTGCTGATATTATATTGTTATTAAACCATAACATAGTTCTGTTTTGGCATTAGAAAAATGAATGGACTACCTCCAGCAGTAATTGCATCAATAAAGAACAAGAGAGCAAGTTGGATTTTTGCTGAAGGATCCTCTTTGTTGGGTTGCTGGTCCTGGAGATCTGGACAATGGCATACTGGGAGCTGTAGTCAAGGAACAACAGAGATGTTTCTATAAAACCAGTAAATAAATTCATCAGTCAGTGGCCCAAATATTGCAAAAGGATCCTTCACTGAGAATCTGTACTGCATAGTTTTCTCTCATTGGTTCATATAATTATAGCTGGAGGACACATTTTGTCTAGTTCTTAACACCTAAGCAGCACTATGTCTGCTCAGCTTTGACTATAGTATAACACTTGCAAGCAAAAGTTGCACAGTAAACTCCAGAGGGTAACAAGTGTGCGCCGCCCCCCTGCAAAAAAATCTGGTCTGGTGCATGGCAATCCCTACCCGGCCCACGTTCTGCCCACTCCCTGCCCCATGCCTGTTTCCTGCCCACCTACAACCCGCTTCTCTGCCCACAGGTAGGAGAGCAGCTGGGGAGGTGGGTATTCTTTTAAGCTAGAGCTTTCACCCTATACTAAATAATATATTTGCTGCTTTTTTTTCTTGTTTAAGGTGGATTGCTACAGCTCCGCTGATGGATCCATCTATGATTATGGGGCTACTACATTAGACGGGAGTCAGTTCATCCCTTTCAAAGCCTACCAAGGGAAGTACCTCCTGTTTGTGAATGTGGCCACATTCTGAGGTCTGACCATGCAGTACCAAGGTAGGACTAATAGAAACTAGTATTCTGCTTTATCTCAAACCCCATTTGCTTTATGGGTTTTCTTTTCCAATCTCCTTGGTCACTTTAAGCTGCTTACAAGAAATCTGCCCAATATGCTGATCAATTTAAACATTTTCTTATATACATAAATAACTATTGATTAAAGACTAGTAAATGCTGGAGGGGTTGAACTCGATGGACTTTGTCTTTTTTTCAACCCATTTAACTATGTAACTATGTAACTATGTAACTTGTTGATTTGCTGTTATGGGTTACTGAAACTTGAACCAATTTTGACTATATAATGCTCATCAGAGCTAGATTTCACACATGATTTTCTATCCCTATGAGGTTGGTAGCTCTTCAGGGTACAAGTTGGTAAAAATGTGGGGTGAGGGTTAGCAGGTCCAGGTCAAAGTGGATCTATCCAATATGTCCCTTGCACCCTGGGCATCAAAATATGGGGCATACAGTGAATGCTAAAATTTTGGTCTAAAAATGCATAGTTCTTGGTATGGTGCAAATGTTGACAAGATCACTTTAACACCCCATTTAGTCATAATGACCATAGTATTAAGGTGTTGTTCACCTTTAAATTAACTTTAAGTATGATGCAGAACGCGGCATTCTGAGACAATTTGCAATTGCTTTCCATTTATTATTATTTGTGGTTTTTAAGTTATTTAGCTCTCCAGTTTGCAATTGCAATCTGGCTGCTTAGGTCTAAATTACCCTAGCAACCATGCACTGATTTTAATAATAGACAGGAATATGAATAGGGGAGGGTGTAAATAGAAATATGAATAATTGTAGCAATATCAATAAATGTGTAGCCATACAGGGCATTTGTTTTTACATGGGTTCAGTGACCTTCCCCATTTGAAAGTGGGAAGGAATCAGAAGAAGAAGGTAAATAATTTAAAAAACTATAAAAAAGAAAAATTAAGGCCAGTTGAAAAGTTGCTTAGAATTAGCCATTCTATAACATACTTAAAGTTAATTTAAAGGTCAACCAACCGTTTAACCCTAGACATGCCAGTAAAATCTTGACAAAAATGGCTTCAAGAGCAGCTCATTGCAGAAGACTGATTCAGAGCAGTTCACCGTAGAAAGTGGATTCAGAGCATCACATTAACCCCAGACACGCTTATGGGGATTGCCTCAGTTGTCCTTGATCTGGCCCTACACTTTTCTATCCCTGAGGTCAGATGCAGTATCAGTTTACTTAAATACAATGTCCCCGTTGCATATGTGTTAACCGTGTAATATATTTATATCATTTGAAGGAGCCCTACGTGATAAGGCATGCCTTTACCCTGAAGGTACACAGTCCTAAAACATAAGTCCTCGGAAGCACATTAATGACCTAAATTGCCCCTACACTTTGGCTGGTCCCTTTTGCTATGTTAGTCTTTAAATACTCATCCCTGCCAAGTCTGTACTCAAGTACACACAAGAAAATTCTTAAGGATTTTTTTTTTCCAAACACTTAGGCTTGTATACACAAGCACCTTTATCTCTCAGACTCTGCAGGTTATTAGAAATGGGTGGGTTGTCATTCTGGGAGTGGTAAATTGTGGAGGATGACAGCAGCTATATATCATTGCACAGATTTGCCTTGATCCAGCTAAATCCGACAGCAGACTGATTTCATTAGGGCAGTGGCACATTACTAGGTGTTAATTGCTGCAATCAGGCCACTTAAAAAAAACAGATGAAATAGCACTGGATTACAGCTTCATTCTTTGGCAGTTCATTTTCCATGAGAAAGTAACACTGGCCTCTAAAGTAAGCATTTAATTATGATAATAAAATATAGAATGCAATGGAGGGTTGAAAGAAAAAATGCCACCTGTTATCCAGAATGCTTGGGACCTGGGGTTTTCTAGATAACGGGTATTTCTGTCATTTGGATCTTCATACCTTAAGTCTACTAGAAAACCATTATAAACATTAATAAACCAAATAGGCTGGTTTTGTTTCCAATAAGGATTAATTATATCTTGGTTTGGATCAAGTAAAAGGTACTGTTTTATTATTACAGAGAAAAAGGAAACATTTTTAAAAAAATGTGAATTATTTCATTATAATGGAGTCTGTGGGAGATGGCCTTTCTATAAACTGGAGCTTCCTAGATAACAAATCCTATACCTGTAACAATTATTAAAACTGCAGCACTTCTTATTAGTGTTGAGTGGGTCAGAAATCCAGCTCTCGTCTGCTGCTTTCCAGCCTGCACCCAACCCAGACCAAAATCCTTGTCTACTCCTGCACCTGGGCCAACTCACCTCCGTAGACTCATGCATGGGTGGGATTTGCCACCAAAGGGGAGGGGTCAGCACTATTACATGAGCAAAGGGGAGGGGCTTTGCTTGAATTTTGACCTGCCGCCTGTGCAAACTTGCATCTGGACTCGCTTTCAGCGCCGGATTTCAATATGGGGCGCCCCTAGGCCGCGCGGTCCGACCAGGCGGCCGCGCGGTCCTAGCGCCCACCTCACCTCCCCTTCCCAGCGCGCCGGCGAAAAAAGGCCGGCGCAGCTGCTGTAATTGAATGCGTCCCCATAATGCGGCTGGGCGGCATGCCGCCCCTATTTTTTTGCCGCCCTAGGCCCGGGCCTATGCGGCCTTGCCGTAAATCCGGGCCTGCTCGCTTTGTTGGCAAGCACCCGCTCTTCCAGGTTTCATCTCAATTCGCTCATCGCTACTTAATATTCGTGTATATGGGAAGAAAATAGCATCACGCAGCAAGGTTTTCATCACTGCAACAAATTGCAGGGATTGTGTTGTTTGCTCCTAAGTAGGTTTAAAGGGCACCTGTTTGGCAAAAATTTTCTCCCCAACCAAAGGTTCGAGCTAATTTTTTTTTTTTTTAATATAAAAAATATTTGCCCCCCGCCAGAGCTAGCACACGCTCTCACCAGGAGGAGTTCCCGGTGCGAGTGGCATAGTGTACATAGCACATGCGCATAATGAGCTTATGACGTCACTTAACGCACACAATGAACTAATAGCAGCATTAATTCATTATGCATGTGCCCCAACATGGTCACTCGTACTGTGCGATCCCTCTCAATGCGAGTGTCCTAGCACTAACAGGGGCAATTAAAAAAATTAATAAATAAAGTACTGTTACGCCCAACTGGAGTGCGGGCTCGCACCTTTGGTTGGGAAGAATATTTTTGCCCAACAGGTGCCCTGTAAGGTGTTTCTTACTTAAAGTTTTAGTTCTTGTATGCTTTTCTATATTCTTTAACTTCAGTTTTTTATTTTTATTTTTTTGCAGAAATGAATGCACTACATGAAGAATTAAAATCCAATGACTTCGTTATTTTGGGATTTCCTTGTAATCAGTTTGGGTTGCAGGAGCCTGGAAGAAATGATGAAATTCCTTTGGGACTTAGGTAAGTGGGTTGAGCACAGAAAAGCCAGTACAGGTATGGGACCTATTATCAAGAATGCTCGGGACCTGGGGTTTTCTGCATAATGGATCTTTCCTAATTTGGAAGTCTACTAGAAAATCATGTAAACATTAAATAAACCCAATAAGCTGGTTTTGTTTCCAATAAGGATTAATTATATCTTCGTTTAGATAAAGTTCAAGGTACTGTTTTATAATTGCAGAGAAAAATGAAATAATTTTGAAAATTTTGGATAAAATGCAGTCTGTTGGAGACAGCCTTTCTGTAATTCAGAGCTTTCTGGATAACCGATCCCATAGCGGCACAATGATTTGGGAAATTACTTTTTGATGTGCTAGCAATGGATTATAGGGAAATCAGTTTGCATTAAAGTATACAAAAGTGGGAGTAAAATGAAAACCTCTTTTTATAAGCAGCACTAATTTAGGTGTTCCAGTGCTAGTGTGTTTTCATTTTATTTTTTAACTTAACCGGGACAATTAAATTGTGTTTTTTAACTACCTGTTTTTTGCGTGGTACTTAAGCCAAAATCGTCACAACAAAGGGTGAAGAAAGTGCGCTGTTTATACAGAGCTCATTATCTCTGGTTAATCTAACAGCTAATTACATTGAAGTTAGTAAACTGAGGATGGGTTGTTTATACAGTTCACAAGTTAATATAACAACTAATTACAAGGAAGTTAGAGTAAAAAGCAAAATAATTCTCTATTACTGCTTTATAGTGAAAAAAAATAATTAATTAACAATGGCAAACTTTACTAAAAGTGTAACTGTTTTTGACTGCCAGGTATGTGCGTCCCGGGGGAAACTTTATTCCAAACTTCCAGTTGTTTGAAAAGGGAGATGTCAATGGGCGGAAAGAACAGAAATTCTATACTTTTCTCAAGGTATGGAATTAAAATCTTTTATTATATAAAGCAGAGAGCTGCTAACCGCATTGGCTTATAGAGTGTTGAAGTAAGGTGTAGCCCCCCGTCAGTACTGTCAATCAAGCTCTTTTACAATTACACCTACAACCCCTATCTCTGTACATTGATCCAAATAATTGGCATTTGGCATAATGTGTCAGATAAGCGAAATATGAAATTCCCTGGGTGTTTCCAATTGTACAATATCCAAACAATTTTGAATACCAATCACATAACTCTGCCTGTGTGTGGTCGGCTCTAGTAAAAAGTCACTTGCCTGCCAATGGAGTGTAATAATTTACAAAATTATATGTTTTTAAAAGGAACCAGTATTTCATAGTACTCCTTAGTTTTCCAAATTCCCCTATTCTCTTCACCTCGAATAGCATTGTGCAGGAGTTTTGTAGAATGGGCCTATATAAATATTTTTTTTGTTTTTATTGAAGTTAACAGACATTCAGATATATCACAAAATATCAATATTATTGACAAGAGAATCAATACAGAAACTCAAACCAATGGTTGATAGCAAAAAAATATTAACCATATTTAGTTAATTAATTAGTTAATAACTTATTGGGGATGCACCAAATCCAGGATTTGGTTCGGGATTTGGATCCTTCTGCCCGGCCGAACCAAATCCTAATTTGCATATGCTTATCTTTCTGCTTATAAATATATTTTAACTCCTTTATCACAAAGAACTCATGCCCCCCTGTTGGTGACACCTTTGGAAACCCAGCTTTCAGACTGAATTGGGAACCCCTAAAGGTCAATGACATCAAGTGGAACTTTGAGAAGTTCCTTGTGGGACCAGATGGCCGTGCAGTGAAACGCTGGCACCCCCGCACCTCTGTCGCCCAAGTGAGAAGAGAGATTGTGTCTTACATAAAGTTACAGCAGGGAACGCAAAGACTTCTTATGCTTGGACTGGAGCAAAAGTAAAATCATTACAGTGATGTTCTTGTAGTTCAATCCATGTTTGCTGTGCTCATATATGTGTTTTGAGTGGTCAGTTGGAGATCCAAGGGAATCTAGAAGCTATCTGTATGAAGGCCAAGTCAAAAAGCATTCATGTGTGGGACTTGGCTGGAAACCAGTGCTGGGGCAGATGCTACTTAGTGCATTCAGGCATCTGTGCCAGGCTGGGATGGGCTTCATAGTGTTACCCTTAGCTCCCAACTTTCCTATTGAACACTAGAATGGAATGTAATTTGTGCCAATAGTCAATAAATAACATCTGTTTGTAAACAGCCTTACTGAAGTTTGAATGTGTTGAATAATAAAATATCGTTCAAGGGACTTGGAGTGAGACAAACTTTTATCTTGAAGACATCTGTGACGAATTAGAGCTATGATTGTCATAGTCTGATAATCGGTCTCTGTATTTAGTCTATAACAGTGGGGGCAAACAGTGGCCCTCCAGATGTTGAGCTATTACAACCAGAACCTTATCAGCTTGAGGATGTTGAGGATTTTAGGCTTGTAGGACGTCTCCAGGAAGCCCATTCCAGGTCAACACAAATACTTCCAAACCATTCATTGAACTACGCGCGGTATAGGGGAGCCCTATATCATTAACTGAAGGCAACCCTTGATACTGGATGTAAAACTTTTGTTGTCCTTTGATGGAAATTCATCTAGTGAGTGATGAATGACATTGAGTAGACCTGACCAAGTGCTGGATCACGTAAATAGGGTTGAACCCTATGAGTGGAATGTTATAACAGATGCTGAGCTTTGTTCTAGCAACCAATCGGCATTAAGGATTTTCTGGTATACTGTTTGAAAGCAAACATCTGTGGAAACAATGTACTTTATAACTTGTACCAAATAACTTGCAACTCTGAGTCAATAACAACAGTAGACCAGACTTAACTGTAACTATTTTTATTTATTATATATGTGTGAAACCATATGAAAAGGTGAATATACATAGAGCCTATAAGGTAATGTTTCTGACAAAATCCAGTAAAATATACTGTACATCCCCAACTAAACTGATGAATAAATGTCTTGGACGATTATTCATCTGGGGACTGCAAATGGTACATTTTCTTACTAAGCAAATGTAATTGATATTTGTCCATTTCAACTCTGTCACTTATAGAACATTGACAGACTAGGCTGCCCCCTCTGTATTGAAGATATAGTCAGGTTTCTGTCATTCCGCAAACATACCCTACCTATGTATAGGTTCAGTTTGGCTTTATTTTTAATTTTCCTGAACTAGGTGGGAATGTATAAGGTCTTTTATTGTGTGCATAGAATATCCTTTTTTTACATATCTGAATTTCTACCTAAAGTTGGAACTGCCATACTGCTTGCTGCAAATGACCTTCTCCATGGTCTTTATCTGATAAGCTTTATGTAATAATATAAAATAGATACAGTAACCATCAACTTTTGGAGGCTTCAGGAATTATTTTTTAAATAATTTCCTACCAACCAAAAGCTACTCTACAGAATTTTATATATATATTTACTTTTTATAATCACTTTTATATATTTGCAAGCTGTATGGAAGATCCTAACAATTACAATATCAGCATGGACGTGCACTGCTGATATTGCTTTCTCCTGCATTTTCCAGTGCTTACGTTGTCCATGTGTTTTACCACTGACACCATTGACAACAATGTAAAGGTATTTTCTGATATTTTGCCATCCAAGCTGAAGAAGGTTAAGTGTCCTAAGGGTTCAGCATCAGTTCTGCTGAAGAGCAGGATCTTGTCCTGCAAAAAGTGCTGGGATTGGGCTAAATTTAAATGGATTCAGGGCATCTTAAAGTCACCCCAAAAATGTATTACAAATCCGATTTTATTATGTTAGTCAAGCAAAATGAACTTTACTTACTAGACTGTATAAATTAATTGAATCGTGTTTCCATCAGTCTGAGAACTCATAATTATAGCAAGCAGGCAGGAGCCATTTTGTGCACACTGTTATTAAGGCAAGTCTTGCATCATCTCAAAATCTTGTTTGTGCACCAGAATGAGGGACTTGTTGTCTATCCCCATGCACTGGCTACACAATTAAATGGTGAAGAGACTGGGGGAATGTGGGGAGAGTAGTGACATCTAGGAAATGCTGAATAGAAAGTGAAAGTAATTGCTTGCCCCGCCTCTATGCCTAAGGTAGGGGCAGGCACTATTTGATTGACAGCTGAGCTTTTTAAATGCGTTTACAACAGCTATGAACATAAAAAATGGAATTTAGATTTCATGTTTGATTTGAAAAGGACTTTTATTATACAGCTTTTTATGTCTGGGTGACAGGTCCACTTTAAAGAAAACATTCAGGTATCTGTCACTGTAAACATGGCTGACTGCAAGCTGAGTTTTATTTCTAAGTAGGGGAATGGTAAAGAATGAAACGCTTTCATTTAAAGTAAAATATTCAACATTTAAATAGCATCAAAGAATATACATTCCGTAGCTAAAAAGGACAAAATAAACATGAAAAAGGAGAATTTAGTTGACAAGACAGCTGCTTGGATGCTACTGTACTATACAGAGATTAACAATTTTATTTCCCAAACCTCTTCCAGTTATATAACTTATATACACTCTGTCTATTTTAAGGACCACCATACATTTATAGTCTCATGGAAATAGTAAGAGGTGAATCATTTCCCTCTTGCATGGTTTTCTAGTTTGTTCTTCTGACAGCTCTCATCTATTTTTTACTTGTTGCCTGTTCATAGTTCTGTCCTTCCAAACACTTCTTCTCAGAGTAGGATGCATGGTCTAGAGCAGAGGGCCCAACCTTTTTTTACCCATGAGTCACATTCAAATATAAAAAAAATGGAGATAAGGGCTGTCATTGGCAACTGGCAGCTCCTATGTGGACTGGCAGTCTACAGGAGATTCTGTTTGGCAGTACATTTGGTTTATATGTAACTAAAGCTTGCCTCAAGCTCAAAACTCAAAAATAAGCACCTGCTTTTAGGCCTCTGGAAGCAACATCCAATGGTTGGTGAGCAACATGTTGCTCGCGAGCCACTGGTTGGGGATCACTGCTCTAGTATAACTGAGGGCATGGCCAACAGGCATAAATTGTATTCTAGAGGCCTAGCTGCAGAAGGAACAACATCTGTCCGTATAGGTATTGACTATATCAAGCGCAATACAGCAGGAACAAGACACAACTGGCGCTGAAGTTCTATTCCTTTTCAACAGATATACAGGCTCAGTAGCACAGCAAATGAAAAAAAAAGTCTCTTCTCTTTCGCTCTTAGACCCACATATTCAAACCCATAATTCCATGGAAATACAGATTGGGTATATTTATCAACGAGTGACGTTATGGATCGCCACAGTTCACTAGAGTGAAATTTCGCCACTCTCCATTCATTTCTATGGGATTTTTAAAAGAGTTTTTATCAAAGGGTGAAAATTCATCCTTTGATGAATATGCCTTTCACTTTGATAAATATGCTTTTTTTTGATAAATATACCCCATAGACCAGGGATCTGCAAACTTGGCTCTCCAGATGTTAAGGAACTACAAGTCCCACAATGCATTTGCCTTTAGACTCGAAGGAGTCTAAAGGCAAATGCATTGTGGGACTTGTAGTTCCTTAACAGCTGGAGAGCCAAGGTTGCAGATCCCTGCCATAGACTGTTATATCAGGTTTGCCAATGTCTGTCATTTGCTTCACCAGTATTGAAGTGAAAACAGCAAAACGAGTGCTTTCTAATTGGATATTCTGCTGCCAGCACCAGATTTCAAATCAGTGTGCCCCTGGGCCAGACTGCAATCTCGTTCCTCACACATGTGCACACACACTAGAAGTGATGAGGCTAAGTGCCCAAATTTTTCATTCATCAACCCCTGCACGTGTCCTGTAGCCCTTTACCTGAATAAAACCAGAGCTGCACCAGAGATCTACAGCCTTTCTGGCCGTGCCACAAATCCACGACTGTCTGCTGCTCTTGACTTACACGTCCCATTATCCACAGATAGCTCCCCCATTCTTTGGCATACAGCTACTATGACCCTTGATCACCCAGCCATATTTACTGCCGCTCAGTGGTCATTTGGCCTTGGAAAACATAAGCAGACACTTATATTACATTCAAGAAAGAGGAGTGGGCAGGAGGCCATGTTAATGGAGACAGTGAATCGTTTCCCTGGCCAATTGTTTCTTCCAGCTCACATGGTCACATATCAGAAATAATTTCCTTTTTTTTACCATCAACATTCATCCAACCTGAAAATTACAGTTAATTAAAAAAAAAGTTTTAATTATTAAAAGGGCTAATCATATATTTATAAATAGAGTTTATATTTAATTTTTTCACATTAAAAGTATAATACAATTTAAGTGGCATGGAGCTTTATAGGTTCAAAAAATCAGGTTCGGAACTAGGGGTTGCCCAGGAAGCAAAGGTGGTGGTGATGGACACTAGGCTTATACTTCTTCTGTTTGATAAGAGCTGCTTGCCTTGGATGCCCTCCTAACTTGGCCCAGCTGTTAATATTGCTTTTCGTTCTACAGAGCCATTACATTGTTTGCCTTATCTAGGGCATTCAACAAACACAGCAATGTAGAATGACGCTTCTGTTTATGATCTCTAGGTGTAGTGTTGACCTAGCGTCTATAGGACCAGAATATAATAAAATACCAAGATTCACATTCTATAATATAACTAACAACTGCAGAGCAAACCACCTCATATGATCTCTGTATTATATGAAAAAAAACTTAACTTCTAGTCAAACAATATTTATTAACCATAGCTCCTAAAGAATCCATACTGTCTTTCTTCTCCATCTGGATCTGGTACCCTCCTCTTTCCACAAAAACTAACCATAAAACCAATTTTTCATCAGTTCCAAGGTGGATTTGAATTTCAAGAAAACCACTGTGGGTTCAAGCCCAAGCAGAAGCACATAAGGGTAGATGTAATAACACAGAATTATAGGTGTCACGATGACAACAAAAAATCGACAGCATAGGACATCACATCTGCAGCGCTTCATGTCTGTCTTGGTGCGTTCTGTGTGCCACTGGCAGAAACATCTAGAAAAGAAGAGGCGATAAATGTTTAAATAATAAGGCCTGATTTTTCTGACAGTTTTTAATGAACTGACACATATAAGTTGATACAAGTGTCAATTTGCCAAAATGTGTCATGTTTAGAATGGCATTTTCATCTACTAACTCCTGACACCCCAGTGCAATTTGCATGTGACGACTAAGGATTTAAACAATTATTCGTTCAATAAATTCAATCCTAAAGCAACAAGCAGAAATAATCATTACCACGCAGTAAACTGATATATCAGATCCATGTTTGTTTTATTTTTTTTTTGTTTCAAATGCAAATTGTAGAACATGGGACCTGCTGTTTAGGTTCAGGTCAAACCGGCCTGAAAATTTCTCCTTTATTAATTTAAAATAGTACATCAATTGTATCGAAATAATCCAGATTTTTAAAAATGATTTCCTTGTACTTGCACCTTGAAAACCTTGTACTTGATCCCAACTAAGATATAATTAATCCTTATTGAAAGCAAAAACAGCCTATTGGCTTTATTTAATATTTCCATTATTTTCTAGTAGACTTAAGGTATGAAGATCCAAATTACAGAAAGGTCCATTAACTGGAAAACCTCAGGTCCCAAGCATTCTGGATAACAGGTCCCATACCTGTAATCAATTTCTTACCTTGTTCCTTCTTAGTTTTGGAGTTCTGCATTCTAGGAAGGACGGTGGCCATTCTCCATGGGTATGCAGGCTGTAAAGATAGTACACAGCTTCAATGAGAGGCTTATTTGTCAAAGAATGAAACAACAATTTGACATAAATTCTATATATGTGAATATAGTTTTTCTTTGCTGAATTTTCTCTATTCATCCTTTGGTAAACATTCGCAATAAAATCATATGGCAGAAAAGAACCAATTACCCATTGAAATTACTTTATATCCTTTCCCTGTGCTTGTATTCTTTTACTGAATTTGTTTCTGCCATATTTGCTGGATGGCTACTCCATTTATTTATCCCATCGGGAGGGACACCTGGGAAAAATTTGATAAAAATATCCATCTTCATGGAATACCCTCTACGCTACATCTCACCTATTAAATTTACTGCACACCCAGAACTGATCAGATCCCAGTTACAGCAAAGAATATGCCATATGCGCAATGAGCCTAAAGTAACGTAAAAATTGGCTTTTTAAAAATAATATAAATAAGTGCTAATTAAATTAGCTAAATATTACACTCTGTGCTTGATCAACATTTCCTAGATCCCTTTCTCCTGTCCATCAGATAACCATTCAGTCTGTGTATGCTGGCCTAAGCACTGCCACTGAGCAATAAAGTACGACATGTATAAGCTCAGAACTTACGGGAGGAACATTGGGCACATCCTGTATTTGAGAGTGTTCCGGATGAACCACTGGAGGGGGGTAATGGATTTGCCAGTCTTCCAACGCTGGATAGACCAGGCCAGGTGGGCTGTATGGATACTGGTATGGGGGACAGACACGGCCCATGTGGGGATCTGCTATATACCTCTCCCCTACAGCCTGAAAAACAAAGGCAATTTAATGAAATTCACTTTTATAGTTGTAAGAACGTAAGCACTCAGGACCCCAATTACCTTA
Organism: Xenopus petersii; assembly: GCA_038501925.1. Taxonomy (NCBI): domain Eukaryota; kingdom Metazoa; phylum Chordata; class Amphibia; order Anura; family Pipidae; genus Xenopus; species Xenopus petersii. The sequence continues at coordinate 23,297,901 of CM076676.1, forward strand.
TGCATCACTTTGTCAGTTATTCACCCTCATGTACAGTGTTGTGGAAAAGGTTGAGGACTTATAAATTAAGGTAATTATAATTCATAAAAGGGTTGTTCAACTTTGAGTTAACTTAGTATGATGTAGAGAGTGATATTCTGAGACAATTTGCAAGTGGTTTTCATTTTTTATTATGATTTGTGGGTATTTAGCTTTTTATTCAGCAGCTCTCCAGTTTGTAATTTCAGCCATCTAGACGCTATGGTCCAAATTACTCTAGCAACCATGCATTGCTTTGAAGAGGAGACTGGGATATGAATAGGAGATTAGAAAGATGAGCAATAAGAATAACACTGCATTTGTTTTAGATGGAGTCAGAGCCCCCCTCCCCCTCCATTTGAAAACTGGAAAGAGAAGGCAAATAATTAAAAAACTATAAAAAAAAAAACAAAAAAACAATGACAATGAAAACCAATTGAAAAGTTGCTTTAAATTGGCCATTCTATAACATACTAAGGGGTACATTTACTAATGGTCGAATATCGAGGGTTAATTAACCCTCGATATTCGACCGTCTAAGTAAAATCCTTCGACTTCGAATATCGCATTTCCTGCGATCGAACGATCAAATTGAACGATTCGAAGGATTTTAATCCATTGATCGAACGATTTTCCTTGATCAGAAATTTGTTAGAAAGCCTATGGGGACCTTCCCCATAGGCTAACATTGATGCTCGGTAGGTTTTAGGTGGCAAAGTAGGGGGTCAAAGTTTTTTTTAAAGAGACAGTACTTAGACTATCGAATGACCGAATATTCGAACGATTTTTAGTAGTTTGAATCGTTTGATTTGAAGTCGTGGTCGAAGTAGCCAATTCGATGGTCGAAGTAGCCAAAAAAAACATTCTTCTATTCATTCACTCAAGCTAAGTGCCCCTAAAAGTTAACTTAAAGGTGAACCACCACTTTACTGCAGTTCAGAACGAATGCCCAAGTTTCTATTTTAAGGTGATTTTCTCAATAACCAAACACCCTCCTTATTTCAAGCCTCAGAGAAGATCATGACAACCAGCTAATCATACAACCATATGTCTGCTAAAGGTTGAACAATTCAGTTGTTTTTAATTAGATTGTTGTACAGTGCCAACCCCCATCTAGCTACAGGTTATGGGATTATAACACAATAGGAGGGCTATAGGAGTTGATAAAATATGGCCATGACACAATTGGAGTTTAGGCAAATTAGCAGGAAATTTAGTTCACCTCTTCTTATTAGATACATACAGCGGTCCTTTTATTGCATTACTAAATCTGTGACATTTAGAAGGTTTACTTAGGCAGTTGCCAAGCCATGGGTTCTTACAATTTATCTTGACAGCGCTATATAAATAAATGATGATGATGATGATTTACATCAATTACCTGTATCTTTAAGCAAATAAAAAGCTTTACTAGTTAAACCTGTGGAAAATGTGAAAAAAGAAGAAGCAGGGCCGATCGGCACTCAGATGGATCCACGGGACCAGAGAAATTCAATTAAAAAATATTTGTATCCACCCTACGCGTTTCGCACCCATTCAGGGCACTTAGGCATGGAAAAATGTGGCAATAGTTGATTTTGGGTTTAAAAATTCATACCCTTCAGTTACTGTAAGTCGAATATTAATGGGGAAATCTATGAAAGCGTAGAATTGGTGTACTGGTCTAGCTACCAATGAGCAGTGCTGGTAAGCGGGGTCGTATTTACTATATAGGCACAGTGTCTGGGTCTAGAGTGGCAGCTTGGATGCCTATATGGTAAATATTTCTTTAAAAAATCCAGTGGCAGAGGTAGAGGAGTAGGGGTGTTGGGACTGGTGCCTAGGGAGGTGCGGGATCAGAATACATTGCTGCCAATAAGCTTTCGCTAGTCACAAGCAAGCATCTCATTGGTTATTATGGATTACTGAATCTGGGCAAACTTACCCTATATGTAATAAAAGACACTAAGTTTGCCCAGTAGCAGTAACCCATAGCAACAAATAAGATGGTTGCTTTTAAACAGGTGACTAGTAAATTCTACCTGCTGATTGGTTGCTATAGGTTACTGCTCCTGGGCAAAATTTGTGCCTTTTATTACACACCCCCTACCGGTGGTAAGTGATGAACCTGAATCTTTATGTCAAGATGCTTCAAAGCTCCGTGCAACTGAATGGGACAATGTTTTTGCTCATAAATTCTGCAGCCACAGAGCTGAACTAACTGCAGGCTGGTGATGTTTTCAACTAAGAGGAGCACTGGCCTGGGGTCTCAGGTAAGGGATTATAACTACTGGGGGGTACCTAACAATTAGCATCTCCACGTGATTATACCTTTCCTTCTCCTTTAAAAGCTCCTGAAGGTTTTTATTTATCATTTGACTTTTATCTGTTACATTGTGAGCTTTGTACCTGAACAGCCATGCCTACAGAATCCAGGACAGGTATTGGATCCTATATCCGGAAACCTGTTATCCAGAAAGCTCCGAATTACGGAAAGGCTGTCTCCCATAGACTCCATTTTATCCAAATAATTGTTAAAAATGATTTCCTTTTTCTCTGTAATAATAAAACAGTCCCTTGTACTTGATCCCAACTAAGATATAATTAATCCTTATTGGTATCAAAACCAGCCTATTGGGGTTATTTAATGTTTACATGATTATCTGGTAGACTTAAGGTATCAAGATTCGAATTACGGAAAGATCCATTATCTGGAAAAAGCCCCAGGTCCTGAGCATTCTGGATAACAGATCCCATACCTGTACTTTACCAAACTAATTTATAATTAATACTTATTGAAAGAAAAAAACAGTCTATTGGGTTTATTCAATGTTTAAATGATTTTCTGGTAGACTTTATCCAGAAAGCCCCAGGTCCCAAGCATTCTGGATAACAGCTCCCATACCTGTATTTAATTTTCTGACATCTTAGCATCCAGCTGCTTTAGTGAAAATGCATCTGCCGACCTTTATAACTGAACATTTCTAGAAAATGTCATGACTGTATTAATGCCTGACGCACATCTGGTGACTCACCAGGGAGATTTCCATTTACACAATATACTTTCCTCCATTACTGTGTTCCATAAAAATACTCTATTCAGCTAAGCAGCAGGGAGATTTTATACCATCCACCTTCTCAATACAGAACAATACTGAATATTGCTCCCCTCAGCCTCATTTGTGTTTGTGCAACCCTTTGCTGAGCAGAGATATATCCAGCTAAAAAGTCCTTACTGTTTAGGATTTATGCCTTGGTGGTTGCAAAACTATCTGTTTCTGGGAAGGACCCTCTCCTTTTGAGAAAGTGGGCCTCACACATCTGTAACCCATATTTTCATAACAGCGAGAACCCCTGAACTATATATTTTTGCAAGCTTTGACACACAGATGGTTTCTGCAGAACACACAAAGCTGAACTGAATTGAAGGGGTGTAAACCCAAAACATTTGGAAATTGTTATTCTTAGAGAGTTATTTACTAAAATCTAGGGATGCCCCAAATCCACTATTTTGGATTCGGCAGAACCACCGAATCCGAATCCTAATTTGCATATGCAAATAAGGGGTGGGAAGGGAGAATTTTTTTTACTTTTACTTTTTTCCTTGTTTTGTGACCAAAAGTCATGCAATTTCCCTCCCCACCCCTAATTTGCATATGCAAATTAGGATTCGGATTCGGTTCGGCCAGAAGGATTCGCCCGAATCCGAATCCTGTTGAAAAAGGCCGAATCCTGGCCGAATCCCGAACCGAATCCTGGATTCGAGGAATCCCTACTAAAATCTGCCACGAATCTCTCATACCCAATTTTACCTTATTATTAAAAAAGTTCAATTCAGTCAGTTCAGGTAAAAACTCTATAAAAACATTAGCAAAAACCTGAATCGTACGATTTTTCAGGGGGGTGTTTTTCCTCCGAATCACTCAAAGTTTTCAGATTTTTTCCCCGAAAAGCCAGAATTTTTCGTATTTTTTGCCGGAAAGCCTAGACTTTCAGGCTAATTCCAGCACTGACCACAGAAACTTCAAAATAGAATAGGGACGTCTGCCATAGACTTATACACAACCTCGGTAAGTCTGAGATGATGGATTTTCGGATTCGGGCTTTTTGCTGCATCAGATTTAATAAATCTTGAAAAATTCAAGTTTTTTAAAAAAAACATCAAAAATCCTAATTTTGACCCCAAAACCCCCCTAGTCAGTTTACAATACATATTATTACACATTGTTAATGGTTTTAAAGTTACTTGCAAATAAAACTGCTACAATGTCCCTTTCTTTTCCCTACTCTAGTGGTTCTGACTTTTGATGCAATGTAGCAGCAGAAGCCAGATAATTAACAGACCTGTAAAAAAAACCAGCATGCATGGCTGAGCTCTGCTACATTGTTTCAAGAGAGAAGCAGTGCAAAGATGTATAGTGTGTATGTATGTTTGTGATATTCTGGGACTTGTTCCCTATGCTTTCCACAGAATCAAATGTGCACCACCTCCTAGGGAACGCAGAGAAACATCAAGTCCCAGAATCCATCATTTCACATTAAATGTTAGGGTGGGGTTCAATGACTGTAAGACTAAAGAGGGTGGTGGAATGGACCGTGTCTCACACACACTTATTTATATGTCAACAAGGAGGAGCACTCACCTAACAGGTCCACCATTCCTGGGTGCAGGTAAAAATCTTTATGCAATAGTAGGACAGAGCACCACACTTATCAGCATTACGTGCAAGAGATTTATTATAGAAAAAAATATATATATATTTTTTCAGATAGTGTTTATGCACCTAGATAAGACCAAAACTGAAAAAGCGTGTGTCTAAAAGGGGGTATTTTTTTCCTCTTTAATGAATATACTGTAGGGTGGAAAATTGATTTGAATGAAATCTTATTTTATAAGGCAAAATGTTATGTTTGGGTTTACATCCCTTTTAAAGTGAGATACAAAAGTAGGCCCATAGATCGTAGAATATATAATCTGTGGATAGAAGGACTCAAGTGCCACAGATTGTAGATTCTACGATCTTCTGCACTTCCGGGTTGGGGAGCAGAGGAGAGGCTTTTCAAGTCGCTCAATCTGCCCCCACTCTTTCTCCGAGTCCCCTGCCGCCGAGATCCCCTGTCGAGCTGCCACCCTACCGTCACACATGCGCGTGCGCGTATGCGGGCATACACACACACATATACACACACACATATACATTTTGGGGGAACAGGGGCGTCACACATATTCACAGCACTCACACGCACATAACACACCCTTTGTCAAGTGCAGACACACATATGCACACTTACACAATTTTGTGCCTTATTTTTATCACATAATTATTTTGCACGAAATACCGGTTTTACTGCCATTGGCAATAGTGCAGTCACTAACCACACTGTGCAATACCTTTGTATGTTATTACGGTGATTATATTGTGAATTTGGTGGCCATTTTATTGCATTCTCAGCTCTGCATAGGTGGTGTTTGCATGTTTCTGTCCCTAAAAACCTATTTGGCCAAGTTAAAATATTCAAACTGATTCTGTCTGCTAATGACACTAGGCAAAAAAAAGCATTAATTTGTGTTAGTGATTTTATTGCATTTGCACTATTCTTTATTACTTCTTTTGCCCATGGAAATTCTGTCTGCTATATATCCATTTGGGGGTCTCTGTTCACCACATAGTTTGGTAAATCTATACATGTTGGGCATCAAAGTGTTTAGTAGGCCCATGGCGTTCATATTAAGATGTTTTATGCTGATACGTTATGAAATGTGGGGCATATAATGGGGTAAAATGCAAGCTTTGCAATGATGTTCAGTATAGCTTTACAGTTTGGTAGTTTACAGTAGAAAGACATATTTACCTATTTTAGACTCATCAGAATATGTACTTTCCAAAAATACATGGTTTTCTAGGGTCTCCCTACTGTTAGGGGGTCTTATGGCACATAATATACACACCAGGGGGGCGATTCACTAATTTCGAGTGAAGGATTCGAAGTAAAAAAACTTAGATTTTCGAAGTGTTTTTTGGACTACTTCGACCATCGAATGGGCTACTTCGACCTGCGACTACGACTTTGAATCGAAGGATTCGTACTAAAAAATGTTCGACTATTCGATAGTCGAAGTACTGTCTCTTTAAGAAAAAACTTTGACCCCCTAGTTCGCCATCTAAAACCTACCGTTTTCATATGTTAACCATATGAGAAAGGTCCCCATAGGCTTGCCTAAGTTTTTATGGTCATATGGTTTATGGATAATCCTTCGATTGTTGGATTAAAATCCTTTGATTCGTTCAATTCGAAGGATTTAATCGTTTGGTCGAAGGATTATTCCTTCGATCGAACGATCAAACTATTTGCGCTAAAATCCTTCGACATCGATATTCGAAGTCGAAGGATTTTAATTCCCAGTCGAATATCGAGGGTTAATTAACCCTCGATATTCGACCCTTGGTGAATCGGCTCCCAGGTGTTGTAATTGTAGCAGCCAGAATGTCAGCCGTGTAAATGTATATGCACTATTTGCATATGTGTATTACACATAGTTTAGTAAATCTATGAATATTGGGAATCAAACTGTTCAGTAGACCTGTGTAATTAATATTTAGGATGTTTTCTCTTGGTAACTAATTCTATTTGGGCGATAAGATGCATAATTATAAATAGCAATTGCAGATAATAAATAGCAATTCTTTTAAAAAAAAATGTTGGTATTTCATCTAAATCTATCGTGGAAATACACAAAAACTCAGGCACATTTAAAAAGCTCAGGTTCGGAAAAAAAAAATAAAAAAAAATATAGTAGGTAAGCTAAATCCTTCCCATTATATGCCTCTAAAACGAGTAGAATGTTCAAAAACATCTGGCACCAAGTGCAAATTAAATGCAAAATTTTGCTGAGGGTTAATCAAAAAACTCTCATTTTTGTTTTCAATAGGAAAGAAAATAATTGACCATCATACCTGTTGCCTTACAGCGTCACGAGCAGTTTCCCTTTCTCTGCACAAATCTTCCTGGCAAGAGCGCAGCTGAAATCAGACAAGGGTTGGTGGGGGTGTTAGACAAATCAAACATATTGGACTCAGCAGCACTGGCTATGTTCTGCATTCAACCATAAATTCACAACTATTTTTATTTAGCGTCATAAAAATGCATTCTCCCTTTTGATTTACACAATTGTAACAAGACTGCAGCAGCACTGCTTCTTTCTGCAAAACCTGCACAACCCTAAGTTCTCTGATTATATATAGTTCTCCAGCATTTACCTGTGCATTGATCTGCCCCAGTTGAGTGTGTAGCAGTTCCAGCTGTCTCTTTAGCTCTTCTTTATCCTCGTTCATTCTCTCCCGGTCTCTCCTTTCCTTCTGGAAGTCTTCTTCAAAGATCTTCACCTGAATAGAAAGAGAGCACTGTGCAGTAAAACAGCTAGTCTAGTCCTGTTACATGGACTCTTGGCCAACCATTTAGGGACTCTATTATGTGATCCTACTGAATCACAAGAGCTGTTGCAAAGAGAAAATTCCATGTCACCCATCCCACTAAGCTGCCAAACATGATAAATCTTGATTGCTTTGTAGGTTGGTCTCCCAATTGGCTGATACAAGAACAGGTCTGTCCATGACTAGATTATGGGTACATGACATTTAGTCATCTTGGCTTCCCTGTGTACAACAGAATGGCAATAATGAATGCAAAATACAGGTATGGGACCTGCTATCCAGAATACTCTGGACCTGAGGTTTTCCAGATAAGGGATAAGTTCTTCATACCTTAAATGGGTTGTTCACCTTGGAATTAACTTTTAGTATGATGTAGAGAGTGATATTCTGAGACAAATTGCAATTGGCTTCATTTTTTATTATTTGTGGTTTTTGCATTATTTAGCTTTTTATTGAGCAGCTGTACAGTTTGCAATTTCAGCAAATGACCCTAGCAATCATGCACTGATTTGAATAAGAGACTGGAATGTGAATAGAAGAGGTCCTGAACAGAAAGAATTATAAAATATATTAAATAGCTATAACTACTACATTTGTAGCCTTACGGAGCATTTGTTTTTTTAGATGGGGTCAGTGACCCCAATTGAAAATTGGGAAGAGTCAAAAACTATAAAGAAAAAAGATAAATAATGAAGACCAACTGAGAAATTGCTTAGAATTGGCCATTTTATAACATACTAAAAGTTAACTTAAAGGTGAGCCACCCCTTTAAGTCTACTAGAAAATCATGCAAACATTAAATAAACCCAATAGGCTGGTTTTGTTTTGATTAATTATATCATAGTACAAGCTACTGTTTTATTATTACAGACCAAAAAAAATCTGGATAATGGGTTTCCAAATAACGGATCCTATACCTGTACTCTGTTTTATATTGATGGACATAATGGTTGTGAGCTTGTAGTCATCTTGTCTGTAGTGAATGCCAGAACAATAGCAATACGTCTGGTCACGGCTTATACTGACAGTTGCAAGAAAACAATTCAGCAAAAAAAGTCCTCTGTACTACGGGGAAAAGCAAGCCGTGTAGTGTTTACTGTCCCTTAATGCACCTTTGCAGTATGTGCTCATAATTTTCAAGTGCTTTTAAAGAAACAGCCTTAGTGCACGTCATATTTATTTCAACACTAAAGGATCTATTACCTAAGCACTTTCCATTTACACAATAGCCTGCTGCATTAAAGGGTCCGTTACCCAAAGTGCTTTACAAATACAAAACACACATTGACTTAAAAGGGTCAGTAACCCAGATAACTTTACAATTACATAACACGCACTAAATTAAAGTTCTAGTTACACACACAATGTGCATGGCTGGTCTGAACCCCTCTGCACTATACTGTATTCAAACATCATGTTTAATTAAAAAGAATGAAAGCAAAGCTTTTATCAATATGGTAAACAATATCTTTCACTATGCATCCTCCGCCCCCATAACGTATTGTAAGGTTAAACCATTTTTATTTCATGGGGAGTTTTTGGCCTGGCTACTCACAAGCTGCTGCTATTGCTAATGTAGTAAATAGAGAATTAAAAAACTCCCATTATCTTGTCTATTTGTAGAAGCAGAAGAAGGAAAACAAGCTCTTTGCCCCGAGTTCAGGGATTGCTGGGAACGGAGAGATTTGCAGTTTCTCATAAGTTAGCCTGCATTTAAAAAACTCTTACTATGAGTGACATATGGCTGCTTCAAACATGTTTATTCTGATCATCAGTCCCACTGAAAAGTCACTGCTATTGAGGCAATTACATCCATTTTATTTCTCCTGCTCCCTGAAAAAGTCAGAGAGCTGTTTGTATGTTTAGACCCCAAAGTTAATTAAAAAAAAAATACCAAAAAATACCAAAACCGTAGCGCTCTGATCACTACTAGTGTATTTTCTTTTACAGTAATCAAGTAGTATATTGGTGGCTCTTCCCATTGTTAACAAGCTAAAGCAAAGCAAAAACACCAATATATTCATTATCACTGAAAAGGGAAAAAAGGCCCTTTTACATGGAGTTTTTCTTTAAAGGAGACATATTTATTGTGTGAAAAAACAAGAATGTGCCAGTGCATTATAATCTTTTAAATAGAAGGAACGTGCTTTAAAAAGTAGTGTTTGTGGTTGATTTATTTAAACTTTCTGAAAAAACCCTAGTAGTCCCACCCATCTGTTCCACCTTCTGCTGCCTCCTTTCCCAGGCTGTGCATGGAAGCACTCAGCACACTGCATTGTAGTTTTGGAACCAATCGGCAACTAGGCTGACCTGATAGGAAAACTCGTCTTTGCTTTTGTGACTTCAGGCCTGTTATCGGCTATTCCCCTAAGACTGTGCTTCTGGCAGAGAACGTTACAACACGCCCACCCCTTATCTGAAACATGGGCAGGGATCATAGCAGATCTGTATATGGAGATCCAATGAAGAAGCTATTTTAAAAGATATTTTAAAAGATAATATTCATTTTTTAGCACCAAGTGAAACCAGTGCCATTTATTTTTGATTATTTCCTAAAAGGGTGTAGGTTTTTTTTTAAAGTTATGCTATATGTCTCTTGTAAATGGTGCACACAAACAAGTTCAAATATCCCGGCCAGATGCACAAATGTTTCCCGAAGCCCTACTCTGAGATGGGTTGAGAGTCCAAAAATACCTGTTGCTTAAGGACATCATTCTGCATCTGAAGTTCCTCCCGCTGGGGGAGTCCCAAGTCCTCGGGGGATGAGAGTAAGGAGGGAGAACAAGGCCCAGACCCTTGTGCTTCTTTCAGAGCCTAAAAGTGCAAAGATACTGTTAATTATACAAATGTAATGGTTATAAGGTGGTTATACCTATAGTAAATGGTAGGGATGCACCGAATCCAGGATTCGGTTCGGGATTTGCCCAGGATTTTCAGCAGGATTCGGATTCGGCCGAATCCTTCTACCCGGCCGAACCGAATCCTAATTTGCATATGCAAATTAGAAGCGGGGAGGGAAATTGCGTGACTTTTTGTCAGAGAACAAGGAAGTAAAAAATGTTTTCCCCTTCCCGCCCCTAATTTGTATATGCAAATTAGGGTTCGGATTCGGTTCGGTATTCGGCCGAATCTTTCACGTAGGATTCGGGGGTTCGGCCGAATCCAAAAAAGTGGATTCGGTGCATCCCTAGTAAATGGACACCGACACAGAAAAAGGTCACACTTAATAATATACATATAAAAACCAGGGCCACCAGTTGCCAACACAGTTAAATGTACTAGATCAGTGCTCATATCGGTATTGCTTATTATACCTTTACTGATTTTATCCTGAATAAGGTCTATGTTCAGAGTTTACTTATTTCATGAATACCCTTGATTAAATACATTTCTAACCATTATATATACTTCTTTGAAGAATGTTTTTCCCCCCTGGTTACTAAACTAAGCCATAATCAAAAACAATCAATATATTACAAAAATGTTAAAAAAATAATCTACAAACATTTGAAATGAGGTAAAGAGATGTACCCCAAAGCCATGCCTGCTGGAGCCACCTGACTCTGTTAGCATAAGAGGTTCTTGACCAGTAGGTGCCACAAAGGTCGACCTATATCTCTATACAGTCATATGAAAAAGTTTGGGAACCCCTCTTAATTCTTTGGAGTTTTGTTTATCATTGGCTGAGCTTTCAAAGTAGTAACTTCCTTTTAATATATAAGATGCCTTATAGAAACAGTAGTATTTCAGCAGTGACATAACGTTTATTGGATCAACAGAAAATATGCATCATAACAAAATTAGACAGGTGCATAAATTTGGGCACCCCAACAGAGATATTACATCAATACTTAGTTGAGCCTCCGTTTGCAAATGTAACAGCCTCTATTCGCCTCCTATAGCCTTTGATGAGTGTCTGGATTCTGGATGGCGGTATTTTGGACCATTCGTCCATACAAAATATCTCCAGTTCAGTTAAATTTGATGGCTGCCGAGTATGGACAGTCTGCTTCAAATCATCCAACAGATTTTCCATGATATTCAGGTCGGGGGACTGTGACGGCCATTCCAGAATATTTTACTTCTCCCTCTGCATAAATGCCTTTGTAGATTTCGAAGTCTGTTTAGGGTCATTGCCTTGTTGGAATATCCAACCCCTGCGTAACTTCAACTTTGTGACTGATGCTTGAACATTATTCTGAAAAATTTGTTGATATTGGGTTGAATTCATCCGCCCCAGTCCCGGAACTAGACACACAGCCCCACAGCACGATGAAACCTCCACCAAACTTGATAGTAATTAGCAGGTGTTTTTTCTTGGAATGCAGTGTTCCACCATGCAAAGCGCTTTTTGTTATGAGTGCAGAAAGGGCCTTCTTTCTTATCACCCTGCCATACACAATTTCTTTGTGCAAATTGCGCTGAATTGTAGAACAATGTACAGATACACCATCTGCAGCAAGATGTTTTTGTAGGTCTATGGAGATGATCTTTGGGTTGTCTGTAACCATTCTCACAATCCTCTGCATATGGCGCTCCTGTAGTTTTCTTGGCCTGCTAGACCTGGGTTTTACAGCAACTGTGCCTGTGGCCTTCCATTTATAGATTACATTCCTTATAGTTGACAGTTTGCTTTTTGTAGCCTTCCCCTAAACCATGATACTGAACAATCTTTGTTTTCAGATCTTTTGAGAGTTGCTTTGAGGATCCCATGCTCTTCAGAGGAGAGTCAAACAGAAGTACAACTTGCAATTGGCCACCTTAAATACTTTTTCTCATGATTGGACACACCTGCCTATGAAGTTCAAGGCCTAACGAGCTAAACCAACCAATTTGGTGTTGCCAGTAATCAGTATTGAGCAGTTACATGCATTCAAATTAGCAAAATTACAAGGGCATCCACATTTTTGCACAGCCAGTTTTTCACATTTGATTTAATTTCATACAACTGAACACCACTTCACTAAAAATCTTTGTTCAGAAAACACCCCAGTACTCAGATGTTCCTGGGAAATGAAAGACATACCACTGTTATCTTTTTTGTTGAAAGTGGAGTCAATTATTATGCAGGCTGAGAGGGGTTCCCAAACTTTTTCATATGACTGTATACCGTTTTCTCTAGAGTGTCCAATCCCCTAAGCTTCTCTCAAGCTGCTAACAGCACCCTTGTAGCTCAATTACCTTGTTTAGTCGGGTAATCTCTCGTTCCTGGTATTCCCTTTGCTTGCTGGTGGAGCTCAGTTTCTCATGCAGAAATTTGTTCTTCTGTTTTAGTTCCTGTAGCTCAGATTCCAGTTTCTGAATCTGTGACTGTAAAAGAGAATAATGGAAACGTTCAAGAAGTGTACGGAGAGACCTCCCAGCAGCAGGTTGCAGCCTTACATTGTACTGCTCACTACCTGCTGTATCTTAAAATGAACAGGCTCATCAGTATCATAATTACTTCTTGGACATCCTGTAAATAAGAATTTGTGGGCCCTATTTTAAAGAGCTTCAATTAACTCAGAATGAAGATGTTTCGGTAAAACTATATGCCATGATGGGTGCTCTGGTGCTGAATCTAGAAAGCAAGAAGGCCAGAAAAAATGCATTCCTCAACACACCCACTAAACATCTCAACTGTAGAAACATTTCAACTTTATGGCATATGATTCCAAATATGAGGCATGTGCTAATAATGTTCCATGGAATGCTGAAAAGTCTCTTATGGGCTTCAGGGAAGTTGGGTTAATTTCTATTTCAGCCAATCATGTTTGGGGGCAGTGGACAGAACTACATTAACAACATTGTAGACATCAAGCTCTAAGGGGCCCACTTCCTCTATTTCGCATTATAGTAATTTAAAGCTGGCAGGAGTAACTGGGACTTGCACACATGGGTGCATATCAAACATTTTTGAATCATTCATATGTGAATAGATTAAAAGGTATGTGGAGGACTTTGAACACATAGTGTAAATATTTATTTCCCGCGGTTACTATTTTACTTGTGGTGAAAAGCAAATACATGACTACTGTGCACGTGATTTGCCAAACAGGATCACTGATAGATAATTATTTGCTTTTAAACAAATAAGGCAATGGGACAAAATAAATAAGATCATTAAGTTCCCGTACCCCCACATAGAAATAATCTGACATGACTTCTGCAACAGAATAACCTTTATAAATTGCTATACTGGACTTTCCATTCCAAAAAACAGTGCATGCACTGAAATAAAGGTGGCCATACACGGGTCAATAAAAGTTGCTGACAGACGACGCCGGCAGCTTATTGGCCCATGTAGGGGGCCCTCCGACAGGCTTCCCCAATATCTGACCAAAAACTGGTTTTAAAAAAAAAAGTTACATTTACAGCTCATTGATGCGGTCCTTGCTCTGAATTTTTTTGTGCAATCAACAAAAGCAGACCACTAGGCTGGCTGATGACTTATCAATGCATGTGAGTGCATGGGTACAAAAACCCAAATATAATAGGGGAGCAATTTCATACCTAAATCTGACAAATTAGCCAGTGGGGTGATCTAACAGTTTTGGTTATTTCAGGGGTCAATCTTCTCATTCTACCCCCTTGCCTGCTCTATTCAGCATGTCACCCCATTGGATGTGGTGTGCTTGCTCTGTTGGCCTGGAGTCCAGGTAAGATGCACCATCTGTTAGTTTAAAGGGGCAGTATACTATAGATAAATATTTTATTTTATTAACATAAATGCAATGACTAGGGCTTGGGCTGAACCTTCTTTTTTTTGCATGCGACAAACTCAAATAATGGACGGCATTTCTGGACAAAGTTTTATTGGTAGGCTGCTGAAAAAAACGGTTTTCAGGAATGGATCCCTTAATCATAGGCTAACCCTCAATTACACACAGCTGTTCTTTTATAGAAACAATTCTAGCGACCCCTAATGGGCTTTCTATAAAAGTGCACAGTTTATTTAAATACTCCCAATCACGTGTGTCCACCACTCCCCAAGTGACAGAGGATACGTTCACAACATTTAGGGGCCGATTCACGAATTTCGGGTGAAGGATTCGAATAAAAAAAAATTCGAATTTCGAAGTATTTTTTGGGTACTTCGATCATCGAATTGGTTAAATTCGATCGAATTCGATCGAATTCGAATGATTAGAAGTAAAAATCATTCGACTATTCGACCATTCGATAGTCGAAGTACTGTCCCTTTAAAAAAAACTTCGACCCCCTACTTCGGCAGCTAAAAGCTACCGAAGTCAATGTTAGCCTATGGGGAAGGTCCCCATAGGCTTGCCTGTGATTTTTTGATCGAAGGATTTTCGTTGGATTAAAATCCTTCGAATCGTTCGATCGAACGAAAAATCCTTCGATCGATCGATCGCAGGATTTGCGCAAAATCGCTCGACTTCGATATTCGAAGTCGTACGATTTTAATTCCCAGTCGAATATCGAGGGTTAATTAACCCTCGATAATCGACCCTTCGTGAATCGGCCCCTTAGTATGTCCTGTCCTTCCTTTTTGGATTCGTTCTCAGTCTGTAGGGCCTTTCCCCGAAACCGTTTCCATCCTCTTCTAGTCTTCTTTCGGGTCTGTCCTTTCTCCAGTTCCAATCTCCCCGTTCTTGTTTCTTCTATTTCACTTGTTGTTCCTGGTCGAAGAAGTTTTTTGACCTTGTATTATCTGGGACCTCCCCTGAATCACTTGAAAAACAGACTGACTTATTGTGGTAACGTTATTGTGTCTTGTACCTCAAAATGGATTTTGGTCTCTTCCACGTATATACTGTATTGCTCTCATAGTCAGCTCTGTCTCTGTTAAGTTTACATTTTTCCGTAAGCTTACTGTTTGTTCATTATTTGATAGATGTTCCTTTAGTTTTATATCCAGCTCGCTCAGCTCCGGTAATTCATTGTAGCTTGACAAAAGAAGTTGGGATTCATTAATAAGCTCCCTTGTAGCGGATAATTCCTGCTTCTTATAGTCAATAATAAGCCCCATAAAATCAATAGAGCATCGGGACAGGATATCATTCCATTTCTTCACAAATACCTAATCTTCTCAGATGAATGTAGGGAATTTTCTAATTCTCAAACCCCTGGGGATCCACTTCTTATGGACGAATGCAATAATGGGAGGCAATGTTTGCTTCCATTTTGGAAAGTCTAGGAAATATTTATAACAGATCATATGCCAGGAAGGGATATCTGTTTCCCAAACAACTTCACTGATGGTAAAATGTCTGCACCAAGAGCTCTCTCTAGTGGCACTTGTTTGTCTGGTTGCAAGCTGACTAAGACATGCCTATCGTAAAATGAATGACTATATCCCTCCTTTTGACTTATTACATTCATCTATCCTCTTTTTATTACCCACCAGCTCCTTTACATCCTCTCACCTCTTTTTCCTCAATTTTGTCTCTAGCTAAGAGAAGTTTTCGATCAAAATCCCTCTGCTTCTGATCCCTTTGCACTTCTTGCTCACTTTTAGCCTTCACTGCTTGCGAGAGCTTCTGCCTCAGAGATGTGATCTGAATGAGAAATTTGACAGTATAAAGAGTGGGCTGAATTTTATATACATATCATTTTATGATTAATGTTGATTAAGAGGTTTTAAAAGGGGTTGTTTACCTTTGAGTTAACTTTTACTATGATGTACAGAGGGATATTCTGAGACAATTTGCAATTGTTTTCCATTTTTTTATTTGTAGTTTTTGGGTTATTTAGCTTTTTATTCAGCAGCTTTCCAGTTTGAAATTTGAGCAATCTGGTTGCTAGAGTCCAAATTACCAATTATTAATTATCAACCATGCATTGATTTGAATAAGAGACTGGAATATGGCCTGAATAGAAATGTGCATAATAAAAAGGAGCAAAAATAGATTTGTAGCCTTCTAAATCATTAGTTTTTTGGGGGGGGTCAGTGACCCCCATTTGAAAGCTGAAAAGAATCAGAAAAAGAAGAAGGCAAATAATAAAAGAAAAAACACTAAAAAAGAAAAAATGGAGGCCAATTGTAAAGTAGCTCAGTAGTACTGTAGCTGTTCTATAATATAATAAACCTCACATCAGAAATGTGCATTAGGCCATTAATCACAGACACTTGAAAATGTAAATAAAGTGAAAAAGCAATAGAGGAGGGTTTATTTCCTTTATTAGCAGTTACCTTCTCTTCATACTGCATTTTCATAGAGCGGAACTGTTGATCCCATTGTTTGTTCACTTCCAGAAGCTGTAAGAGAGAGAATATTAGTGCCCGGTACCTCTGCAGAACTTGGATTTGCTGGTAGATGCCTACAGGCTGAATTGGCACCAGTTATAATTCATCAGTTTGCAATCTGCCTAGATACTTTAGGAAGACTCGTCAGGAGAAAACATACGATTTAATTTAATAACTATATATAATTTTAATTTATTTCAATTTTACCCTTCTAGGTCTACATATTTAATTCACTGGCAATAATAATATTAATAAATAAACTAAATAATATTAATTCAATTGGTTTAACCATCAAATAGTATATTAAGGACTTCTTAAAACGTCCTTCTGTAAATTTTCCTTCCTTTCTTTCTTTTTTCTGTCACTGTTTGCATGGCCTAGGTTGTAATTTTTCAGTTAAAACCACTAGAAGTTATGAATTCTTTACTGGCATGTGGGAGGTTAAACAGGAACATGGCATTATGCCTACGTAATGGTGCCCAACACAAATCCTGCATTTCAAAGGTGTCTTCGGCTGCACTATTGTTTAATAAGAATGGCTCTGAATGGAAAACAGTATCATCAATCATGAATGGCTCTGAATGGAGAACAGTAACATCCTTGGCCAATTCAATTCTTCACTTCACCAAAAACAAGGTGTCCAAGACCCTAAAATTGCCCATTATTGTCCCCATAAAAATTGAACATAGGCAAATGTCATAGATCTTACCCAAAAGCATACATACTGTAGCTGTGTGATATTTGACCTACTTGAGAAGTTTCGAGTTGACTCTTACTCATTTCTCCATGCAATTTTTCTATTTACATGCAGTTTTAATATTTACCTCTGTCCTCTGGTGTTCCAGTATTTTCACCTTTTTCAGCAGGGACACATCTTTCACTGCTGGCTTCTCTGTCAGCTTTGCTACCTACACAGAGATATGTCATTGGTTACTGGGGAGACTGGGGGCTGCATTTCAGCATTTAAAGGTACCATAAGGGACATCTGTGGCCTTGACAGAGGGTGGCAAATTCTATTAGTCATGTAATATAAAGCAGTAGTAAAATCAGCAACAGTACCAAATGATAACACAACAACAGAAATCAGATGAATGATAGCATTGCATGCAACACAACAACAGAAATCAGATGCAGTATTTTGTGTAGTGTCAAATTCATTTGTCCACCATGTTTACACTAGGGATGCACTGAATCCAGGATTCAGTTCGATATTTGGCCAGGATTTGGCCTTTTTCAGCAGCATTCGGATTCATTGAATCCTCGTGCCTAGCCGAACCGAATCAGAATCCATAAAATGATGTGACTTTTTGTCACAAAACAAAAAAGCAAAACATTTTTTAGCTGCACAATGCGAGTGTGGCTCTTTTTTATCTTCCCCCACCCTCATTTGCATATGTAAATTAGGGTTCTGATTCGGTATTCGGCCGAATCTTTCACAAAGGATTTGGGGGTTCGGATGAGTACAAAATAGTGGATTCGGTGCATCCCTAATTTACACAGACCCAGCTATCTCCCCTAGCCTTCCTACTATTTTATAATTCCTCTACAATAAACCAAAAATTTGTGTTACCTAGTGGCATTGGGGTGTAAGCTCCAACATAACTGATGGCACAGGCAACTACATCTAAGTCCATAGGTTTTCTCTAACCCAGTACAGAGTGTGGGAAAACTGGTTTCTGATTTACTCTATTTTACTTTATTTTATTATCCTTCTATAGTATCAGCACTTTTTGGTGGAATTGTTCATCATTCACTTCGGGTTCCTGACGGAGTGGAACGTAACAGTTCCCTGTCTCATTCACACAGCACACACCTAGTGGTAGAATGTAGCATAGGATTAGGACTCACCTGTTGGATTCCGGAGTTTTCTAACTTGGCCGCATCTTCTACTCCACCTCCGGGGTGAGATCCTTTCCCGCCCCCTCGATCACTTTGTAGGATAAGTTTCTTCAGTTCCAGGTTCTCATACCTTTCAACATAGTCAGGAAAACAACAGTGATAACAACAACATGTCTAACCTATAGCTCTCCATTATAGCTGAATTAATAGAATGTGATACAAATAATGCTAGTTCAACAACAAAGTTCATACTACACAACACTGAGGACCAATGCAGGGGAATTAAAAAATAATTTCACAAAAAAAAGACCCCCCCAAAAAAATAAACTAAACTGCGGCCCATCCGCTGAATCTGGGTAGACAACACTGAAGCATATTCTAATATATCTAGCAAGTGTTACATTATAAAATCTGTCCCTTTCCCTTTTGACATCTTTCCCAGTCATGTGATGCTGGGGGCAAAAGAGGCTCCCCTAAAACAGCCACAGACAATATCCAGAGTCTGCCATCCTAACCTTACAGGTGCTTCACACAGACTCTCTGCCGGTCAAATAAAAAGTTCTCCACCCCAGCAGAAGTGAACAGGTGCTTCAAGAGGAGGAAGGAGGGAAGACTTCTCTGATGGCTGATGTGTGCTGGTGGAGGATATGCCGCTGTTGCCACAAGCCTTAACAGAATTTTCTTAATTAGTCCCAAAATAAAAGTAAAAGTGACACCCATGTCATGCTGATCGTCCCCTAAAATAGCCAGATTCAGGGTCTGAAATTTACTCAAACAGGCTGGTCAGAAAAGCAGCTCTCAAAAACAGTGCCAGTGCTGAAAACCAAACACACTCGCTAGAACCAGTACTGGTTCTGCCAGGCATTTGCCATTTAAGAGAAGGGAGGGGAAAGGACTCTGATGGCTGGAGGATGCCCCAGATGCCACAAGCCTTAGGATCAGTTATTTATTTTTTATAAATAAATGTACCGTACTTGGTGTCCAAGATATTTTAGCAACAGCACATTCTTTTATGAGATTCTGTTTGATTCATTTGTTTAGTGATGATTATGTGGGGGGAGGGGAATATCTCACCTGTGGGCTTGCTCCGCCTGCGTCCTCTGATTCCAGTCGGCTTCCAGTTTGGATCTTAGCTCTTCATTCTCCTTCCTAAGCTGCTCACACAGAGTCTGTCAAGGTCAACATGGACACTGGCATGATTGTGTGACTCTATTAACATCCTGCATTAATAGCTGCATAAAGAAAATGCTTCATGGGAGAACTAGGTAATCAATCAGAAATTTTAAAAGCTGCATTTTTCTACATTCACAAGCATAGGCTTATGAATAGGGACCTCTTGTCTGAGGCTGCAGCTAAATTTGCCCACTCAATCACTAGGATACTGCTCCAACAATGAAATCACAACAAGAACCTGTATAAACCAAACACACGTTGGGATTTTACAGCCTTTTTCACCAATATTTGGAAGGCCCCAATTGCAGATGGATTTGAGACGTCATTGAATTGGCATGATCAAGACAACTGAGATGCCAGCCAATATCAGCCTGGGTATGGTCTGTGTAGAACAGGAGATTTAATTTATTACTGTATAAACTTCTTAAAAATTCACTCTGTTCATAAGTTATGGAACTTATTATATAATTATAATTTGATTTCATGTGTTACAGGACTGGTTTAGGACTTGAGTGTTAATAGGCTGGCACCCATACATGGTGGCTTAGATGAAAAGTTGGAGTTTATACATGCCAGTGGATTTTAGCAACCAACACAAAGTAGTGGTCAGGTACCTGCAGAACAGATGTCTTCTGCTCATTCCTATGAACTTTGTTTGCCAGTCGGCTGAAGTCAAGAGCCAGGCGGCTAATGTGAACAAGAAGCCTGTTCTGATCGGGCTCTTCTGCAAACATATTGAGAGAGGTCTCCATGCGTTGCAAGTGGAGTTGCACAGTATCATCATCCTGTGGCAGGGTGGGCCCTGGATCCTGTAACAGCCACAATGGTGAATTAGTTTATATATATAGTAATTATATTATATTGTAATGTATATAATGTGACCCAACAATGTATAACTGGTAGATCATGCTAATGTTAGAGCTTATAGATATAACTTTCCCTCCGTAAACTTTATATACATAATTTTAAATAAGATCAAGGAGAGGGAAGACCACATGTCATATGTTCATAATGGTACCAGTATTAAATGTATGCTTACAAATGCACGTCTGACAGGTAAAATCTGACAGGTAAAATCAGAGATCTGAAGGGAAAATATGCTGTGATTGGTGTGGCCAAAACATGGCTGAATGAGTTGCATGACTGGGCAGTTAATATCAGCGGCTATACTTTGTTTCGGAGGGACAGGGGCAACAGAAAAGTTAATTTTTTTATGTGTATACAAGGTGAATAACCCCAACTTGGCCAGTCTTTCCTTATAGCTAAGATTTCCCATACCTTTTACCAGCTTAGTTGCCCTTCTCTGTACCCTCTCTAATACAATAATGTACTGTTTGAGCTCTATAGAGCAAAACTGTACTAGATGGGTCCTTACCAGTGCTCTATAAAGTGTAAGAATAACCCCATCCTACATGAATCAATGCCCCTATAAATACAGCTCAATACCTTATTTGCACTTGATGCTGCTGACTGGCATTGCTTACTACAGCCTGTACGTTTATTATCTACAAGGACTCCAAGGTCCTTTTCCATAATGGATTTACCTAGTGCAGTCCCATTAAGGGTATAAGTGGCTTGGATATTTTTACATCCCAGGTGCATGACTTTACATTTATCAACATTGAATCTAATCTTCCATTTAGCTGCCCAAATTGCCAGTTTGTCAAGTTCCTGCTGCAAGGATGACACAACTTGGATGTGTCATGGGCAAATACTGATACATTACTTATGAAGTAATAAATAAGTTAATATATAATAAGTTAAATAAAAGTGAACCCAATACCAAGCCCTGAGGGACCCCACTAAAATGTACCATTAACAATCACCCCTATACCCAATCCTCTAGCCAGTTACCTATCCATGTATAAACCTACCAACCTGGCCTTAGTGTGTCATCTTGCAGGTATAAAACTACAGCTCCCAGCATAAATTGCTAACCAGCCTCGAGACTGGTCACTGTAGCTACTGCATAGCAGCAGGTTACACACCATTGATATGGTAAAACAGTGTTGTGATCAGTATGAAACGGCAAAGATCCATATCAGCTCACTCCCCAGTATAGTTTTTTTATCTCCATTGTTTACACCACCACAACTCACATCAACAGAAAATCTGTTTCTGTACTTTATCTCCCTTTGGATGCCAAGTCACAAGTTGCCTTTCTGAAATACACTAACACTTGTATCTAGAACAGACACATGCTAGACTCATGCTTCTGGCTGTCACACGAGTGTGTATAATCTCTCAGATACCTGGCACATTCCCTTGCAGCGCCTATGCTTTCCCACTCGGTACAAGGTGAAACCAACCAAAGCATGGATGCATAGAGAACAAAATTAATCTAAAATTCTTGAATGAAGTAATTCTGGGCTTCCTTATGTGACTTGCCATCCTGGCACTCAAACATGAACATTACCCAGCCGGGGGGGGGGGGGGATGTGAGAGAGGGCAAATATGTAGCAAAAACACTGAAGTATGACCAGCACATGACCAGCCATAATAATGGAGTTCATGAATAATAAACAACATGTGCAACTACGCATAAGGGTGTGGGTAACAAGGCTCCCTGGCAAGTCTCCACAAGTGCCAAGCAGCCTAAACTTTAGGGTGCAGTACCCTCTGCTGATGAGTTTCTCCACAGTCCATTAGTTCTAAAAGTATATTAGCAGCTTGAAATCACTTGCAGTAAAGAGCTGGATAGAAATGTGTCACTGCCTCCCGAGGAAACTTTGAATGACTTTGGAAAGCCGAAGGGACTTGTGTGTTTTCCCACCAGCCATTCACTTTGCTGACGGTGGAAAAGCATTCGGAGGAGACTAGTCGCCCGCACTACAGGAGATGGTGTTTGGGTGGAATTGTGCAATGCAGAGAGTTTTTGTCTTCCTAGAAAGCGGTCAGTCTTTTATTTCCCTTTGGGAGGTATTTATGGCATTCCACCGCACTTGTGACTGTTGTGTAATGAACATGATGCAATCTCTCCAAAAATTCCTGTATTGCTCTTGAATCGAAATACAACAAAGTACTACTTGGTCCTCCTTAGCTCGCAGCAAGGTTACAGATACACTTAAACTTTGTGGTGTCAGCCCTTCAACCATCAGTCCATGAATACCTGGGACAGCAAACAAGTCATCGCACAAACCTCAACCCTTAAATTGGGCTGCCATCAGTGTCAAGGATAAAAAGGCATTACCCCAAAGTTCACCCCAACTGGCTTTTAAGCTTCCAAACCCCAGCCATTTGTATTTTACAGGTCAGTGGTTATGGGACTTTTTCAGTCCGCTAGGGTATTAGATAAGTCTTCACCACCAAACTTCACACCAGAGTCCTACATGGGTCTGTTTTTCCAGACACACACCCAACCCCTACTGCATTAGCCCCATCCCAACACTCATCCATTCACCCATATTTGTGGCCCCATTGTGATAAATCCGATCCGTCCTAAACGCCACAAAAACCTTAAGTGATGTCAAAGAAACCAGACATGACATCATGACACTGCTCGTTTTCCAGCAACTAAATCCACCAGTATAAAAAGCCTGTGATTTAGCCACATGATCGAAATAATAATATTCCAACTGAGTCCTGGCCAATTTGTGGGTATTCTGTGGGTACCCAACCTGCTGCAGGACTCTACCTCAAACTAACTTGCCACCAGCTGGGCTTCGAGTTGCGTCTAAGAGAACAAATATTCATTCTCCCCCCAACTCATCCTAACTGGCCTTTGTGCCAAGCCCCTCGCCACTTCTTCAAGTCTCCCCATGGGGTGCCAGTCCCGCAGTTTAGTAACCACAGCTGTAGGTCCAGTCCCTAACATCATTGTATTACCCATTCCAGATCAGCTCACTGAATAATATCCTTTATAATATATCCTCTCCAATGTTTACACCACAAGAACTCCATATTATTCACACCATCATCCATCCCTCGTCATCTTTGGAGCTTGTGTTAAGTATTTCCACTCATGGGCCATTTTTGTTTTGTTTTTTGTTTTCATTTTTTTTGGGTGACCCACAATTTTGTGCTGGGGGGGGTCAAGGGTGATGCAAAATCAAAACTTGCTTTATGGCGAACAAGCCCACAAATTGCATATACAGACCCAGCACTGCATGGCTTTGGGGTTCAACAGTCATATTGTGGGAATCCCTTATATATTATGCTTCCTTATCTTTAAACAATATATTTCCCATCAGCCTTGAATCATGTAAGAGAGGGCAGGCACACCGTTTGGGAATGATTGGCCTATGGAGAGGATGGACACTTGGCATAAACCTCTGCCACACACTGTATAATCTTTTATACAAATTACACCACAAAAAATAACCCTTGAGAATGGAATGGTGTTCTGCTTACATCTAGGTTAGTTCACAGAACATCTATGTATTTTCCCAATATAAAAAATTCCAAACAAGTGACTCCTGATAAAGGATAAAGTGGCTGCAATCCAGTGCCTACAGCTCTTCCTGTACCTTTAGTCAGTCTACTTACACAATCCCCCAGAGACATCAATCTACTCACTGTCCCTTGGCCCAAATTGTATGAATTTCATACAGCGTGAGTCACAGCGAGCAAAGCGATTGCAGCCCAAAAATTACAGGATTGCGAAACAATAGGGAAGCGTGTTCTGACTAACTAATCTAGACACCGCAAGTAACACCACAAGAAAGGAAATGTGAGGCCACCGATCAGACCATTGTGCCTACAAATAGATGTTTCTATTCACAGGTACAAAAGCAATGGATGAAATCACCAGATTACTGAACTCATCCTCAGAGTGTATTCTCTGCACTACTGCTTCAGACTCCTGAAACAATGCAGCAGAAAGCCACAGGCTTGAAAAAGAAATTACTTCTGCCATATGGTTTCAAATGTCTGAACCAGAGAACACAAATACTGCTTTCAATAGCAATTACTTTTAGTAGTCACTGAACAAGTATATTGGAATGTGGCTTATATTTCCATTTTCCTTCATGAAGTGAAAAAAAATGTTTGGGGTGGAGGTTCCCTTTAAACATGTTGCTTTGATCACAGGACTGTTCCTGACCAGGTCAGCTCGGTTAAGCGAGGAGGGGACGCATCCGTTTGGAAATCCCCAGTTGTAACTATATAATCACATACCATACACAGGCACTAAAGATCCTCCCTTAAAAGTGCACTGAGTGCAGCACTGCTAACATTTTTAGATCAAATTTCACAGATGGCCACTTTCCATACAGCAATGTCCTACACTACAGATTCTGTTCAAAGGATATTAAAGTGGCGGTCTCAGGCATCCCTACCACTGATGCCATAAAAAACAGAATTGGAAGTCGGAAGAGCTCTCTACTTTGTGCAGTGGGAGCAAATCATAAGTGCCTAGGTCTGATGGTTCCATGTATACTCGCTTTCCATTGGCTCCCACTGCCTGTAGATGAGGGCGAATTGATCGACTAATTAGATATTTGCAGCATCACAGATAGGGTTACCCGAGGCACCTGGAAGTACTTTTGCAGTGTGCAAAAAGCAGGTGCAATCTGCTATATATTTTGCACTGGCCTTCTCTCCAAATAGAAGAAATGCTGCAGGCCCCTGTGCTCCATTTTGGCAGATAGGCATCCCCTCTCCAGTCCCCTACCTTATGTGTCATTCAGATGTACAGGGTAGGATGCGCTGGTGGGTACAGGGTGCAAAGAAGCCATGTACTTTATCCCTGTATGAATCAAGCACAAGGTGCATAGTGCTGCACTCGGAGGTGCAGGCCAGTCCCATAATGTGCAAAGCGCAGCAACCCTGTCCTTACTGCATGTAAATAGGTCCTGTTTCCACTGCAGCTCCCTACCTGCTCATCTGAATCACAAGTTAAGGGACAGGTAGGGGATGGGAGAGGGACAATTATGTACCTCTCCCTGCCTGCCCTTCATGAATCCAGCACTGCCAAAGGCTGGAAGTGGGGTC
Organism: Xenopus petersii; assembly: GCA_038501925.1. Classification (NCBI taxonomy): domain Eukaryota; kingdom Metazoa; phylum Chordata; class Amphibia; order Anura; family Pipidae; genus Xenopus; species Xenopus petersii. The sequence goes on from CM076676.1 coordinate 23,323,464, forward strand.
GGCCTCAGGTCTCTGTGCTCATTAACAGAAATCAAACAGAATACATGATGAGATGACTTCTCACCAAATTGGGGAACCCTGAAATAAAGTATTTAATGAACTGCCATTTATCAAATCAGATACCTGTGTCAATTGCTCACAATGTGGTTTTAGCATTAACACCCTATTTTGATTGGGTGGTGTTCTGCACTGCGATTTTTGTATACGATCCACACTTACTGAATTCTGCGGTATTTTTTTATTATATTATCACCAAAACAGTATCAACATTTTGGGGGGTTTACCTTCCCTTCATCAGGATACAATCACATGTGCACCAATCACCTTTATAATCATTGAAGCTGAAGTGAATTACAGGAGTGCGGTGAATACAACACATACGGTGTTCTGCACTGACCACTGAGGTAGGACTACACAAATGATTCTGGCACGATCCGATGTGCTGCGACAAAACGCATGCGACAAAAATAAGGTAGAATTCTCGCAGTGTTGATCCGACGCGACTGACGGATGCAGACGCAGCGCCTGCATCCGACAGTCGTGTCGCTTTGGATCAACGCTGCAACACCATGCGACAATTCTATCTCTTTCCTTATTTTTGTCGCATGCTTTTTTTTGCAGTGCATCGGATCGTGCCGGAATCGTTCATGTAGTCCTACCCTAACACTTGCCTGAGTCCTAAATGCCTGTTGCATATTGCATGCAGGGACAAAGGACAATTATGTATACATTTAAAGTCTACAGTGTCGGTAACATTTCACTATCATTTTGCTCATGTATCGGCATCTGATAAATCAACCTGACAATGTCTTTTCCTTTTTTAATGATCTATTACTCACCAACTTTCTACTTTCTGGAGTCTTTCTTGTTTCATATGCATTCAGGATCTCAAACTCTGAAGAGCTTCCCTGAGTAAGCAAATGATAAATAAAATGTTAACCCCCAAAAGGCATGAAGGAGCAGGAATTATGCTCTGCAGAACAAGGTCCATGGAAACACAGTACATTACTGTACAATCGCTCAGAGTGCTCATTAGAGAACTTTTGCAAAGCATTCTTATCTTTCGTTTAGGCAGGTGATGCAGGATATGTAGTTAAGTTGATAAGATCTGAGATCAAGACAGATAAGGAACAGGAATATAAGTACTGTATGTACTCACACTAGGAGGGGTTTTTCGGTTGCCTTTTGTATGAACAGCTGAACCTAAATCAGTCATTTTGGAACTTTGTAACCCTTCCGTTTGTTCACTCCCTAGAATGGAAAAAAAACTTCATTATAAAAAGATCATATACAAAGAAACACACGAAGGGGATACTATAAGAATAGCGTTCATTTTGGCACTAAAGCCCCAAAAAATCTCCCTAGCCCTCCCAAAACACCCACAACACAAATTAAATTGGCAATCTTTATTAATGCTATGTAATTCACAGAAAGAAAAGAATCTTTGCCATAAAATAAGCAAGACATTGTGCAGAAAGGGAAAGTTTAGCCGTCTATTTTTTATTGCTACTTAAAATGCTATTTGGTTGCTAGGGTAACAAACAATATATTGTAATGTAATACAAAAGCTATCGCCCACGCAGCAGTTTCATTGCTAATACTTATTGCAGCGGTCTGTAGTTTGACGTTTCTGTAGATTAATGCAAATATCACCCAGTTACTGCTCTAGGATTTCTTTAAAGGAAAACTATACCCCTGAACAATGTCTGGCTCTATAAAAATATATACACATAAAACAGCTCATATGGAAAAATCTAAATCTAAATAAACCATTTTCATACTAATACTTTAGTAGTATGTGCAATTGTGAAATCCTAAATATAAATTTGCCATTTTAAAAACTGAGGACCATACGATTCACGGTGCACACAAACATACCAAGGGCACACATACAAGTTAGGTCACATGAGCCAATTAAAAGACAAAGTTCTGTATTTTACTCCTACAATTCTTCCTGTTACAATGAGAGCTGCAGAATGTCTGGTCAATGGGGTTAAAGGAAAAAGATGTAGAAGGGCAAAATTTACTGATATATATCTTCGTTTGGTAAGATTGTCTAATACGCCACTTAATATGATATAAATGATCTGTTGGTTAAGTTTTCATTCTGGGGTATAGTTTTCCTTTAAGCAGATAGCTACATAGTTACGTTTGGTTGAAAAAAGGCCAAAGTCCATCAAGTTGAACTACTCCAAATGAATCCCAGCACACACACCTACACACCCACTGAAACTGTATATACCAATATCTATATTAATTGTAGATTTTAGTATCACAATAGCCTTTGATATTATGTCTGTCCAAGAAATCATCCAAGCCATTCTTAAAGGCATTAACTGAATCAGCCATCACAACATCACCCGGCAGTGCATTCCACAACCTCACTGTCCTCACTGTGAAGAAACACCTACGCTTGTAAAGAGTAATTATATCCCCTCACAAGTGTCTTTTCTCCAGAGAAAACAACCCCAACCATGACAATCGACCTTCATAATTTAACTCTTCCGTCTCCTCAACCAGTTTGTTTGCACGTTTCTGCACTCTCTCCAGCTCATTTATATCCTTCTTAAGGACTGGAGCCCAAAACTGCACTGCATATTCCTTGAGGTTATGCCCTTTTTTATACAGACACTACTTTATTTGCTTTAGTAGACACAGAATGACACTGCCTGGAATTAGACAACTTGTTAACTACAAAAAACCCTAGATCTTTCTCTGTTAAGGGAACCCCAAACACACTGCCATTTAGTATATAACTTGCTTTTATATTATTTCTGCCAACGTTGCATTTATCAACATTGAACAAAATACACGAATATCCAGTATTGGTAGTGGTATATAACAAGTTTGACTTACCAATAAAGATGGAGGGTCCAGGTGCACAAGCCCCAGACCTTCAGCGTGTAGGAGGCAATGAATGCAATAGAATTTTCGTAGTAGGACTGGCACAAACCAGATGTTGCCACTTTGCAGAGTGATTTGACTAAAGTGGAAAACTGGGCAGCAAATGTTGATAAATTCAATAGAATTTTTGTAGTAGGACTGGCACAAATGATTAAGAGCCGACAAGGCAGTTTTCCGCTTTAGTCAAATCACTCTGCAAAGTGGCAGCATCCTGCATGGAACTTATAGTTCTGCGCAAAAATAGAAACAGTACTTTAAATGCCTACCTCCAGTAAGAAAAGAAATAAACATACAGTATATATATATATATATATATATATAGATATATATATATAGATAGATAGATAGATAGATAGATAGATAGATAGATAGATAGATAGATAGATAGATAGATAGATAGTTAAAGTGAAAAAGCTTAATATGTTAAAAAATAACTTACATAAAGATGCAAAGCATGCTCAGTGTATTCAGGATCTGGAGTACACTGCTATTTAACAAATCACAGCAATCTCTTTAAGACCATAAATCATACTCACAGGGCAAGCAACAGCCTTCCTGACTCAAAATAACATTTAGACAAGTCCCTTTATTAACTGTGTACACTGAATATTAATATTCATATAATACTAATAGTCCAGTGTTCTTCCCAGCCCCATTTAGCTGAACACACCGAGCTGTGCTTATATAAAAAGTCTAATGCGTTCGCTGGCTGGTTGAGACTTTTGATTCCAAGAGGGGATGTGGCCTACCTATTGGTCCACTGTTTTAGTTAATACAATGGATATTGTTCTGCTAACATATTAAAAAGTCACTTTTCAGCAGTGCTGTTGGTTATTTTTCCTTTCCTTATCTTTAAGCCAGCATACAAAACCATGCTAGCCGTATTTAGTCCTATTCTAGTTACCGGGTTGGTATAAACTGAATAAAGACAACAAAACATAAGTGGTGGGCCTCTCTGCTGACCCATCAGGTATACTTCTATACCTTTGTCCTTTATTATGGGGAAACTGCAGCAATCGTTCCCTCAGACACGGATTAGTTCCTCCAATGAAATATCTTGAGGCCGAAGGGGTTGTAATCTGTTGGATTCTTATAATCTATTCACATTTTGTTAGTATTTTTATTGTGGAAAAATAATAAATTGTTTTTAGGTGTTTCACACTTGGGAGTCAGCCTTGCTTGATGCGCTGACCTGAACTGGGAAATATAATTATGCTTGTTCATGCCTTCCAAGAACTGTATCTATAGCCTATTAACTGTTGGATTTCTATGCAAGACTTTTTTTTTCATGGGTTGTAGGCGCTCTTGTTTAAAAAAACATCCCTGGATATCAATTATCACCATCATGAGACAGAGAAGAAGCACTCAATCTGAATAGAAGACACAACAAAACAACCAACTGCAAATATTAAGCGCTATGATTCATTACAATTTTTGTACCATAAGCTGTTTGTAGTGCAACCCTGTTTCTACATAGGTATGGGATTGTAAAGATCAATTTGCAGGGCCACAGTGAATAATAAAAATGGTCATGTCGGTGGCATCATATCAGTGAACACTCACCTGCTCCCAGCTCTCTAGGAAGGACGGTTTCCTCAAGAAAAGATGGCTGGGAATCCAAGGAAGCAGAGGGCTGTAAATTCTTATTATCTTTTACCAGAGCTTCTGCCTTCTTACGGAGCCTGAGAACTTCATTTTCTGCCTCTTCCAGAAGTCCCCCTGACAAAAATGAACAAAGGTCATTATGAGTAAATTAAAAGAAGAGCTTTGAGCAATAATGAAAGAGAAAGTGAAAAAAACCAATAAGGCGTGGCAATAAGATGTTAATAAGATGTCACAGACACAGCCCTCTCATTGTAAACTACAACCTGCAGCATTCCATAGAACCAGCTTTGTGGAAAAAGCACTTGGAAATTCATAGAAATGTTATTAGTTTTCTATATTAGGAAAGAACTACAGTAGAATTTACATGCAGATTTTAGCAGATAAGAAAACTATTTTTAGGTCTTCCTCAAGTCAGTCTGGTCTAGAGGATCAGAGAGTACTGGGAATACAATGCAAGTCTGCCACCCTTACACATTAAAAAATTGGAACAGGAAGAAAACAGTAAAACATTTGGTAGGACTATGACACACCTGATTCTAAAGCCCATGTTACCTTCTAGATGTAGATCTTGAATTACTTTAGCCTTGCATACAATACACTTGCCCAATAATTCATTCAAGCAACTCTTATAGGCATTTAGGGTACAGTATAAACCCCTTTCAATCTAAGATGAATGAATAGAGCTTTGGCTTAGCATACTTTCTGCCTATTGTAATTAAGGAATATGCATGGTTGTTGTTATTCCTGGCACTAAACAAGAAAATTAAGTTTTAGTGCCACTTTAGTTTCAATTCAGTACTTCTTGTTACTTCATGGCCCACAGAACTTCAGAGGAGCTGATAAAACTACAGTTCACCAAGAAGCCCCAGATACTTAGCTGCTCAAAGGCTGCTGCTTCGATAAGGGAAAGGTTTGTTTGTTTAAAGGTATTGGAAGCTCTGAATAAATTGCCATTTATATAGGCGGGGAGTACGGTCAGCGAAAATAGCCCACTGGGCCCAACAGCGCAGCAAGGTAGGACGAGTAGGGAGATAGTAGGTATATGGAGACACTTTGCCCAATCTGCAACCCTTTATTTTGTTAAAGTAAAAACCTCATAACCCTTTAATAGCTGAAGGCTAGGCTTGCATGTATCTAAAAGAAAGCCGAAAATGAAGTCCCATAAAAAGGTTCCACTTTATTTAAATACGGTAATAAGCTCCAGTACAATCTTTACCTCGGACCCCACTACTACCAAGTACGCCCTTGATGTAAAAGGGGCACCCTTGTTTGCATAATGCAGAAAATGACTTTTACCGGCATAGTGACATTCCAATAAACATCTGGCATTAAGTGCAATAAAACCTGTAACTATCAACATTACAGGAACCTACCTGACTTTTAAATAAACGTATCTATCTGGGGGATAAACAGATGATGGAAATAGGAAAAAAAATATCCCCACATTTCTGAGTACTGGAACAAACTATCAGTTTTGTAGAATGACAAAAGAGCTTTTCCTTTCATAGAAACTCTGGGAAATATAGTATGCTAAGAATAATAAGTGGAAGCTGGTTGTGTAAGTTCCTTGTGTGTGGAGGCTAGGGAAGTTTGCTACAAAGCAGAGCTCTAATAGAAACCACAGTAAGGCTGGAATGTTTTGTGGTAAACTCCAAAGTAATAAATATCAGCTACACTTCACAGATTATTTCCCCAAAGAGTTATTATATACATTTTTTTTTTAAAAAAACAGGTAATTACAAATAGAGTAAACTTATGAACTTCTGTTTCTGTTTGTGTAAAGCAGCGTTTTCTTGGAATTGTTTGGGTCATAAGAGGCCCACCATTTGGCTACCGCCCCCTTTAGGGGTATAAGCCATAGCTCTAGAAATATAATACAGAAAAGAACTGTTCACCCCCATATCTCAATTTAGCTGACCTTCAAACTGAGCTTCAGGGAGCATCTAAGGACATTCAACAAAAGGATGTCCTAGTTGGTTTTTAGTTTGGGTTATCCTGGGGGGGTTGGCCCTACAGTTTAGGAGCCATCAATGTAGAGCAGTGGTTCATGAAGAGTGGGGCTGGCCACCATGGAGGGGCTTGGATCAGTGGCAGCAGGGCTCAGTCTGCAGTCCATTTAGGGTGAGAATTGGTGAGGAGGCACGTCCTCCGCCTAGCCCTCCAGTTTTTGCAGAAGTGCAACTTTCACTACCTTGCCTGCTTGTTGTCAAAGTGATAATAAGGGCTGTCAGCATGGTGTGTACACCTCAACCTCTTCTCCAACTCAAAAACACATTTGAGAAAACAGAGGCAGAGAATATGAAAAATTTGTTAATTCTGAAACGGTTCTGGTTGAATACAATATAGACCAATTGCCTCTAGGGAAAAAAAACTTTCCAGCTAAATATAACCTTTTCAAACAGACTAATCTCTACAAATATACTAATCTGTGTGTGACTGAGCAGATCTCTTTGGTGCTGGAGATGCCAAGAAGGAGGAGAGAACATAAAGTTCTGCTTTGGTGCCAGATTGCTCTTTATCCTTTACCATGAAGCCCAACTGGCTTACAAAGTTTGTTACAAGTCAACATTGGTTGGACCAAAACCAATTAGAATAAGCTCTCATGTCTGTGAATTACAATTATGAAGTATAGTATTTTTCATAAACTATACATTATGACAGATAAAGGTGGGTGGTGGATGGTTCAAAATCAAAATAAAAAAAAAAATCAAAATTTTATGAAACAGGGTTGATATATTGAACCAAAAAGAACAACTGAAAATGAAACCAGAAATTCTATTAAATAATAAAACAAAAAACACAGATTCACCAGTGGCAGCACACTTCTGACACAACAGGAGCGGAAGAAGTGGGAATTTAAACTCCTGAGAAAGTTCAATACCCTAGAATGTCGCCGGAACAGATATGACTTTAACTAAAAGATATTTCAACGATTATGGATCCGCACACACCAGTTTTCTGCAGTGGGGAAACCCCCTTTCTTTTATTTATATTCACCACCAATATCATTTCAATACTATTTAACTAAAAGATATGACACCTAGAAAAAAACACAGCTAAGGACAATCTACATCAAGGTGCTGACTGTACTAATGTTTGCTTCCTTGACTAAAGCTAAAGTGCTCACCCTTGGGGGCTTATCAATATCTGGGCTGAAATATTGTCTTATCTTTACAGGTCACAATTCCTATTTGTAGTTTATTTGTTACAGTCTGGTATGGACGTGTGAAGTGGATAAGTTCTGGTTCCATATGTTATTCCACCAGTGGAACCCTTACCTGTATCTTCACTTTTTTCTTGTCCAATTCCTAATTGTGCACTTTTGTTTTAACATTACCCTATTCTGTCTTGGTCTACTTCAAACTATGTCCTGACTTAATTCAGATCCTTGGACTATTTACAACCCACCCTAATTACTTTTCTTATCTCTACAAGTTATCTCTGTCTATCTGTAACTTTCTAATTTATTGCCCATAAACCCTTTTTTGGTGATCTAACAGTATACAGTATACAATGTGCCTTTTCAGCTTTCATTTGTATTTTGCATGGAAGGGGCCTGTGTGTTCCGAAAGCTTGCAATTGTTTCTTAATTAGTTAGCCAATAAAAGATATCACCAAACTTTACATCTTCTGCATAATAAAACAAACACAATTGTAAAATAACTCCTTCCACTTTAAGTAACTCCATGAGACTCCCTGTGCCACTGTGACCACCCAACGAGTTTGGAGATCATGTTATACTCTCAGTTTTACATCTTACACACATTAATATTGTGTACATTATTCTTGATGCATCCAGTTCAAAAAAGCTCAACACTAGACTGGCACATGGCCTGCCCTAAGAAAATGTAAAGGGCTCGGGTATGCATTTTGCCTCTGAAATCGACTATGGGTGCCTGCACCTAGGCCAACACACAGGCATATAAGAAGGCTGATGCGAGAGCAGGGGTTGATTCTCTGCCTTAAAGGAACAGTAGCACCAAAAATGTAAACAAATTTAAATATGAAAATATAATGCACTTTTGTGCTGCACTAGTAAAACTGGTGTGAATGCAGATTCAGGCATCGGAGTTCACCGCAGCCTTCATCCGGGTCTTCAGGAAGATGAGATGGAAGGGCGGCAAAGCGGGGCATGCACAGTTGGAGCAATTTACCAGTTTGCGACAACTGCGCATGTGACGAAATGGGCGGAAATTGCAAAAGTGGCGGAAAAAGACATGAAGACCTGGAAGATGCGTTGAACTTCGATGCCTCAATCTGCACCGAGAGGTAGGTAAAAGGTTAGGGGCATTTCCCCAGGGGGGCGGCTAGGCTGGGGGGGAGGGAGGGGAGTCTACGTGGGATGGGGGTAGGGTGTTTTTTTTTGGTAAAGGGTTGAATTCTCCTTTAAAGAATATAAAGACAATAAAGAGATATATACCCAACACAATTTGCTTGACAGGTCTCACCATGTAGTCATTTTTTTGCAGACAAGTTCACCTTCAGGTTTAAGTAGATTCCTGTCAATCACCCTGTCTTAATAAGGGGCCCAGACTGCTATAAAAAAAGGTGGTGAATGATGTGAAATGGCCAGAGTGTATGGTGGACAAAATGAAAGGCATATGGGGGCTCCATAATTCCCAAACACAGCCCTGACTTCAAAAAAAAATTATTCCAGAAAAAAGGATTATATGGGTAATAAAAAAAAAGATTCAATAACTGAAGACAAAATAAGCAGAATCTAATCTAGCCCTGCAATGAGAATACTATTATACAATAATTCAAGCACCAATCTTGCTGTGTACAGAGTTGCATTTTACAGTGTGCTCATGTTTAGCCATAACTAGCCGGCGATTTCATGTGAATTTATAGGAACAAAAACAGGCCAGTCTTGCCCTAAACAAAATTCACTAGCAATATTCACTTATTGATGTTGCCCTTTAATATCCATATGCCAAAAGAAGATTTCAAAAGGTTTTAGTTACCTAAACTTCTGATTCCTTCCATGCTTTCCCTCAGTGCTGGGTTGTCCTTCATCAAAAACTGTGCTCCCTTGTTAATGGAAGGGTTTGGTTCACTACCCCCCGGGTCATATATTCTGTATGGTCCTTTGCTTTCCATCTATAATGCACTCAGCCATTCAGCTGCACACCTGCACACCCTGAAAATGAGAAAGGAAAGAAATCATCACCTAGAGATCAGCACGGTCATATTCATTAAGGTAATCCCATTTCATTTGCCAAAGCAGAATTGTCCAATTGGTTTGTTGCACTTAAGCCACACCTTTTTTTTATAATATATTACAACATCATTACAAAAGACACTTCTACATAACCTTGGAAAATCCCACATCTAGAAACATGTATGCCAATATATTCATATTTAAATGACATAATGCCCTATTTTACTACCTTACTTTGTTTTATTACAGGGGAAATACATTTTTTGCATCTTTGAGAATACCTAGAGAATTGTCCAGGGCTGCTCCTTCCATGTGCTAAGGTAAAAACTCGGCAGCATTGTGTGGCAAGTTACTACAGGTATGGGACCTGTTATCCAGAATGCTCGAGACCTGGGGTTTTCCGGACAACAGATCTTTCCATATTTTGGATCTTCATACCTTAAGTCTGCTAGAAAATCATGTAAACATTAAATAAATGTTTACATGATTTTCTAGCAGACTTCAAATAAGGATTAATTATATCTAGCAGACTTCAAATAAGGATTAATTATATCTTAGTTTGGATCAAGTACAAGGTACTGTTTTATTATTACAGAGAAAAAGGAAATTTTTTTTAAAAAATTGCATTTTTGGACAAAATGGAGCCTATGGGAGACGGCCATTGCTTAATTCTGAGCTTTCTGGATAACTGGTTTCCGGATAAAGGATCCCATACCTATACAGGTATGGGACCTGTTATCCAGAATGCTTGAGACCTGGAGTTTTCCGGATAACTGATTTTTCCATTATTTGGATTGTCATAAACTAAGTCTACTAGAAAATCATGTAAAAATTAAAGGGGCAGTTCAACTTTGGTTTTCATTTTTTATTATTTAAGGTTTTTGAGTTATTTAGCTATTCAGCAGCTTAAGCAATCTGGTTACTAGGGTCAGTCAATGTTACTTTAGTAACCATGCACTGATGTGATTAAGAGACTGGAATATGAATAGGAGAGGCTTGAATAGAAGGATCAGTAATAAAAAGGAACAATACATTTGTAGCCTTACAGAGCATTTGTTTTTTAGAAGGGAGTCATCGACGCCCACTTGAAAGCTGCAAAGAGTCAGAAGAAAAAGTCAAATAACTATAAAACTATAAAAAAATAAATATGAAATGAAAACCAATTGAAAAGTTGCTTAGAATTGAACATAAATAAAATAAATGTACCTTAAAGGTGAACCACCCCTTAAAATAAACCCAATAGGCGATTTTGCTTTTTTCTTAGTTTGAATCAAGGGATGGATTTATCATAAAAATCTGGATCATTTGATTATAATGGAGTCTATGGGAAATGGCCTTTCCGTAAGTTGGTGTGACCCACAGAATTTCCTAGTACCCATGCACTGATTTAAATAAGAGACTGGAGTATGAATAGGAGAGGCCTAAATATAAAGTTGAGTAATAAAAGAAGCAATAACAATAAATTTGTGGATTTACAGAGCTTTCTTTTTTTTAGTTGGGGTCAGTGACCCCTATCTGAAAGGTGAAAAAAGTAAAAAAAAAAAAAAACCTTTAAAAAATAAATAATGAAGACCAACTGAAAAGAAATGGCCATTCTATAACATACTAAAAGTTCATTTAAAGGTGAATCGCACTTAAATATATGGACAAACAATCCCCATTTTGTTTAAAGAGTAAGGCATTTTTTAGTAAAAAATATACAAAATGTAGAAAATGTTTTGTTAGTAGAAAATGTCTCAAGTTCCTTAACATATTAATAATGCGTTGAGTGCAGAGGATCTCTTGTATTTGTCTGAACTCTTGATCTTGCCTATCCCCATACCCTATGTCTTATACATATGTCTCCTTTTAGATTGTAAGTTCTTGTATCAGTAAGCTCTTGAATCAGTATTGTAATGGCTGTTGTATGTAAAAATTTTACAAAACACATGTATGGTATATCCTGCTTAAAGGGATCCTGTCATCGGCAAACATGGTTTTTTCAAAACACATCAGTTAATAGTGCTACTCCAGCAGAATTCTGCACTGAAATCCATTTCTCAAAAGAGATTTTTTTTATATTCAATTTTGAAATCTGACATGGGGCTAGACATTTTGTCAATTTCCCAGCTGCCCCTGGTCTTGTGACTAGTGCCTGCACTTTAGGAGAGAAATGCGTTCTGGCAGGCTGCTGTTTTTCCTTCTCAATGTAACTGAATGTGTCTCAGTAAGACATGATTTTTTACTATTGAGTGCTGTTCTTAGATCTACCAGGCAGCTGTTATCTTGTGTTAGGGAGCTGTTATCTGGTTACCTTCCCATTGTTCTTTTGTTTGGCTGCTGGGGGGGGGAGGGGGTGATATCACTCCAACTTGCAGTACAGCAGTAAAGAGTGATTGAAGTTTATCAGAGCACAATTCACATGACTTGGGGCAGCTGGGAAATTGACAATATGTCTAGCCTCATGTCAGATTTCAATATTGAATATAAAAAGATCTGTTTGCTCTTTTGAGAAATGGATTTCAGTGCAGAATTCTGCTGGAGTAGCACTATTAACTGATTCATTTTGGAAAAAAAATTTTTTCCCATGACAGTGTCCCTTTAAGTCAAGGGCAGGTCTCTCTGAAAATGTTGCTCGGCTCTGAGCCATTCCTTAAAAGTGAAGGAAAAATCAGCAGTTTCTCCTGAAACCCCCCACCCCACTTTAAATAAAATGAACATTAGAAGAACTGTTCCGACAATGTCAGCCATGTATGATTGGGACTTTTTGACTCCCAAGGCAGGAAGAAAAAAAATCAGCTTTGTTAAAAGGTTCTTGGAAATTCCCCGAGATATGGGTCAGAGCTTGCTTCTTAGGGTGGAAGTACAGGTCAGTCATGATAAATTGATACTGCAACAAAGTGATTTTATTCTATCGGCTAAAGTGCTGTTTATCCATAATGTAAGTTGGCAACTTGGCAGTAATGAAGCTCAACACTTTCTCCCATATATAATAAAAGGTAGTAAGTTTGCCCAGGAGCAGTAACCCATAGCAACTATATATATATATATATATATAATATATATATATATATATATATATATATATATATATATACTTCCTGCTGATTGGTTGCTAAAGGTGATCAGACCTTTAGCAAATTGTGCTTGTTTTATTATATTTGCCCGTATCGTATCATATAGAGCAACCATTAATACCTGAGTTGGCTCTGCTTCTGTGCTAGGAATATATATAGGATCCGTTATCTGGAAACCCATTATCCAGAAAGCTCTTAATTATGGAAAGCCCATTTCCCATAAAGATTTTTTTTTTTTCTTTAATAATTAGTGTCGGACTGGGACACCAGGGGCCCACCCAAAAACCTTAGACCAGGGGCCCACTCTCACTACTATTATTCTTCCTCTCCTCACTCAACCTCTATTCTCCTAGTCTCTTTTTTTACATTCTATAATTTATTATTCCATCTATTTAGCCTCTTTGTTCTCATATAAATAGGGAATGACCATTAAATAGGCCAAATGTTTAGCAGCATGAGGGCCCCTGACACCTGAGCCCATCGGGAGTTTTCCTGGTATCCCGGTGGGCCAGTCCGACACTGCTTGTACTTGATCCCAACTAAGACATAATTAATCCTTATTGGAAGCAAAACCAGCCTATTTGGTTTATTTAATGTTTACATGATTTTATAGTAGACTTAAGGTATGAAGATCCAAATTATGGAAATATCCTTTATCCAGAAAACCCCCAGGTCCCGAGCATTCTGGATGACAGGACCAATACCTGTACTAGTATTCATAATAGCTACAGGGTGACCTAGACCTGTAATGTTCTGTATGTTATGGTCAATTACAGACTGGTTTCATCATGTGAACACTCCTAATTATATTTGCTTGGTCACAGCCCAGCATGAGTGACAGAACCGTCTTTCTGTACTTTTATGGTGTAGTTTTTATTTGTAAATGACTATTTACATTACAAATAATTCACTTTACCAGATAAAATTTTATTCCTGAACCAACAAAGGTATTATTTAGCTGTCATATTGGGGTGTAGGCAGCCATCTCAGGTCATTTAATACATATTTTATACTGTGGCACCCATACCATACCTCCCAACATTCTGGAAACGGAAAGAGGGACAAAAATGTTTCTTGTCCATAGCTCGGCAAAATGTTTTTGAGCACGCCCATTTTTGCGGCCACACCCCCTAATTACCATGGCCATTTTACAAGATTTGCCAGGTTATGAAAGTTTGAAAACATTTCTGTAGTTTTTATGTTTTATTACAGTTTTACTAATGAGAGTGAATTGACAAAATACAATACAATACAATTCTTGGTATTTTTATCAGCTGGGCACAAGTGAGGTTGGATGAGAGTCCTGGACTGATCCAAGTCTAGGCTCCCTTTATTGCTGCACCTCTATGCAAATCCCTTGTCTTTTCTTATATTTTTGGCTGAAAATGACGTGGAACAAGCATATTACAAACTTGCTGCACTGAAGTCAGACTATAGCAATAATAAAAATAAAATAGCAATATAAAATATAATAAAATATTACACAAAACGAATTCTCTAGCCAATCTATTGGCAACTACATAACAAGAAGTACCACTGATATATGCCAACACAGGTATTTCTCTGTGGTAAGCACAGTTCCCCAGGGAAATCTGTAGCCATTTAAATAGTTAGAGAAATGGGACAAGTTTTGTATCTGTAGATGATTTTACAAAAGAACTAGAGTCATCTGTTTATATATGCCTATGGTGGAAGTAAAAAATGAATTGACCTAGGCTGGGGCCTAAACTGTATAAAATAAGTCCTTTTCAAATTGACCATGAAACCCAAATTCTTTTTTTTATTTTAAACATCCATACCTATTATAAACACATTTAAAAATCTCAGCTGTCAATCATTTAATGACCTAGGCATAGAGGCAGAGCAGGCAGTTACTTTCACTTTCCATTCTGCACTTCCTAGATGTCACTTTCCTCATCACTCCCCCCCCTCCTTCCTTGCCATCTAAATTTGTAACCAGTGTACTGGCAGGGGCATCAGGTGCCTCATTCTAGCTCATAAACAACATTTTGAGATAAAAGCTTAACAGTGTTCACAAAATGGCTGCTGCCTGCTTGCACTGATTGTGAATTCTCAGACTGAAGGGAACAAAATGCAAATAAACAGCTTACAAAACTGTAAGATTGCGTCTTGTTACTACTAACTTGTTACCAAAGTTTGGACGAAACCAAACCAAATCAAAACCTAATTTGAATATTCATATTTGAGGAACTATGGATCCCCTCGGTGGACCAAGTCACTCCAGACTAAGCAGCCTACTTAAGAATGCTGGTGCTTTTTGTGAACAAAACCCTGTGCTAGTTTACCATACATGTGGAGTTTAGTGACGGAAAACGCTTGGTAATCTAAAACTTTGTCAGCTTTTAAGTGCCAATGCTTTTCTTTGTTAAAAAAGCCTGTCCGGCAAACTTACAGAGATTTTTTCAGCACATAAGTCTGCATGACTGGTAAGCTCACACGGTGGCTTTGTTAAAGATTGCTTGTGCCGAAAATCATGGGCCCCCCGTCATCAAAAGAATTAAAGCATGCCCAAAAATAATCAAGCCATCCTAGCTTTGATGCAGAATACAGTATCAGGTTATGGATGCCGATCTATCATGAAAAGAGTTGCCTAGGCCCCTATAGTGATACAACTGTTTGCAGGGGCCAAAGTTTCCGCCCCAAAATGTTCTACCAGCTGACAATCATTTCACTGATTGGTTCATAGGAAAACCAAGGTGTATTTGGGCAGATACAGTTTGCAAGAAGTTAAGAGAAGTGAGAAACCGAGTTAAGAGAAATTTAAATTTCACCGTTAAGTTAACTTTTAGGGCGTTATAGATTGGCCAGTTCTAAGCAACTTTTCAATTGGTCTTCATTATTCATTATTTATTTTTTATAGTTTTTTAAATTATTTGCTTTGTACTCCATTCATCTTTCAAATGGGGGTCACCGACCAAATCTAAAAACAAATGCTCTGTAAGGCTACACATTTATTGCTATTGCCACTTTTTATTACTCATCTTTCTATTCAGGCCCTCTCTTATTCATATTCCAGTATCTTATTCAAATCAATGCATGGTTGCTAGGTTCGTTTGGAACCTCTGCAGCAGTTTGGAACTGCTGAAATTGCAAACTGGAGAGCTGCTGAATAAAAAGCTAAATAACCACAAATAATAAAAAAAGAAAACCAATTGTAAATTGACTCAGAATATCACTCGTTACATCATACTAAAAGTTAATTTAAAGACAGTGACGGATTGGCCCAGTGGGAAACAGGGAAAAAACCCAGTGGGCCCCGACCCTCATGGGCCCCCGCCGGGCCAGGCCCCCTCTCCCCAAAATGGGATTCCACCAAAAAGAATAAAATTTCAGTGCTACTCCGCCTGCGCATTGCGCCTTCATGCGTGCAAGCGGAGCGCTCCTGCAAGTGTGCACGCAGAGGGACACGTCACAGTAGGGGGCAGGCGGGGAGGCCGGAGGGGGGCCCTGGATAGCGGTCCTGGTGGGCCCCCCAGTCCGACCCTGTGAACAACCGCTTCAACAGCAATCAGCAAACTTTCTGGTGTTACCTAATAGGTTACATGCCAACTAGGTTATTTCTACATTTTTAAATGTTATAAGCAAAAGAAATCCCCTTCTTGTTAAGAGATTTTGAGATAATTCCAGAGTTCAAGGTTCTTCCCTTGTAAGAATGGCAGATTAAGATACTAAACTTGCCTATATTGAAACAATAAAAATCACAATGGAGGAGTGGGGAACTGACTCACTAACATACTTGGTGAAAACAACATTATGTTCAACAAACTGTTCATATTTTAAGGCCAAAGTTGACAGCTTAACCGTAATGGAAATGGAGTGGTCAAATGGAAAAAACAAGAACAAAAGATTTCTTTAAGGATTAACCTGCTTAATTTGTGGATTTAGAACTATAAACAAAAATGACAGAAAGCAGTGAGTAAAACTTGTCCTTGCTTCCTGTAGACTGCACTAAAGGGAATGTCAACCCAAAAAAAAATATTTTGCTTAATAAAAGAAAACCTAATTCTAAGCAACTTAGAAGAAGTTATTTGTATTGCTATTGAATAGTCATGGGCGAATTTGGGGCATTTCGCTGAAAAATTTGCGAAATTCGGGAAACGGTAATAAATTCCGAAACATCGCCGGCGTCTCGTTTTTGACGCTGGCATGCGTTTTTGGCATCCAAGAAAACACCCATCACTACTAGGCAGCTTCCAGTAGGGCCAATCACATGATAGGCCAGGGGGCCATTATAGGGACCAATGACTGTGAATTGTAATGATGTCAATCACAGCTAGCACTGTTGGACCAATAGGGTGCCATTTGGCGAACATGCCCAGTTTAGTCTGAATATAAGATCCAAACTACACAGCTCTTACAGAGGGTCTTTGGGGGGCATCTATATGCATCTATATGTATGCCATTATACACTTTGTGGGCCTGATGATAGAATGATGTCTATGCAGTACTATGTTCAGGTTTTTATGGCCTGAGTCACTAGTATTTATTAGGGATGCACCAAATCCACTATTTTGGATTCGGCCAAGCCCCCAAATCCTTCGCGAAAGATTAGGCCGAATACTGAACCAAATTCTTGTTTGCATATGCACAAATGTTTTACTTCCTTGTTTTGTGACAAAAAATCCCGCGATTTCCCTCTCCGACGCTAATTTGCATATGCAAATTAGGATTCATTCGGCAGGGCAGAAGGATTCAGCCAAATGGAATCCTGCTAAAAAAAAAGGGAAAAACATAAAGCAGCTCAAAATATAGAGAGGAAGCAGAAAATAACGGAGCTTAATTGCCTTTTCCATATATCTAAGTTACAAGGGATTATATTGCACTTGGAGGAAAATACCACCAAATCGCCAGTTGATGTATATGTAAATTTAAGAGCGCCAAAATGATAATTATACATTCACTTCTTAATGTTTACAGTCTGGCAGACCTGGTGGACCAGGGATTAATCTTTTTTTTTTTTTAATCTCTACAATGTTGGCACAACTAATGGGGCAGACCCTACACTGAATGAGTTTATCCTCTCCTTGACACACAAACAGATTAGGATGTAAGGTGACCATAACAAGTAGCCTACCAATTTAATATCCTTACCCTTGAAAGAAACCTCATATAATTACTTGTGAAAAGCAGATGGTTTGTTACATAATACTCTCTGTATTAAGTACTGGCACAAATTCAACTCATTCTTGATTTCCATGTGCCCAGGGCTGAATTTAGAGCATACAGTATGTTTCTATATAAGTTTCTGCTCTGTAGGGATGTATGTTGTGTTGACTCAAAACCTTGATGTTGGGTGGGTGCTGAGTGTGCGTCAGACTGGGGAGATAAACTCTTCCTCTGCTCCCAAAGACTCCCTGTCTTGGAACCAGAGAAACACACAGAAGTAGTGTATGGAGAGGAAAGACACAGGTAAGGATTGGGTAAGCACCATACAATGGCACAAGAACTCTGATTTAGTACTTTGAAACATTGCACCAATGCCATTGCCCATCAACGTTAACACGTTTTTATTAGTCTACAGATGACAAAAAGTCTGACTGCTATGGGCAAGGGCACTGCTGCAATTTAGTGTCTATGATGATAACTATGTGTCTATGATGATAACTCAGCTCCACCCAGTAGGGTTGCCACCTGCTTGATTCCAATGTTATTAATAGGGCAGAAAGAAAAAACTATAGGAAAGCCGGTATTTTTCTTTCTTTTTTCTACTCCCTCACAAACATTCCAAGTTTCATCGTCACATGCACTTCTGTATGTAATAACATAAAGTAAAATAGTAAACCACTTGTAGCAATGTATAAGCAAGCGCTATATATTTTTAGCAGTAACAACTCCCTACAATAATTTGTATCAGAGCCTATAATGAATACGGGGACCTGAACATAGGGCATTAATAGAGGTATTGCAGGAATTCCATAATAATTCCACATAATTCTCCAATGCAGCCATATTTATTTGGTTAAATCGTTTTTTTTGATTTCTCCCGTATGTCAGCTCCTGTGCATAAAAAAATGTTGTAATGTTCTCAGGTGGGTATCAGAATGTGTAAAATATGTCTGTTGTTTTACAAGTGTATAACAGATTCTTCAAGCATTAATTAAACCAATAGGAATGCTTTACCTCCAATACGGATGAATGAAATGTTTTTGAAGCAGCTGTTGCTCCCTATGTGCCTTTCTAACCCTTTACTGCTAATAGCCCTCTTACAATGCCATTTAAGGGGGTTTGCTCATATCTGAATATGCAAGTTAGGGTTCTGTGGAGGATTCAGTTTTATGATATATTATTAAATTATGGATTTGGTGCATCCTTATTATAATGTCTGTTTGAAGTGACTGACTATGATCCTATGCAGGGTTGCCACCTTTTGAAACGGTGGAGACCGGGCAGGGGGTGGGGCCATGACATCAGAGGACGAGGTTGTGACATAGTTGGGAGTGTCAGGGCTATGATGCGGCAATCGGCGTTTGCCTGATCGCCGTGTCAATCAAGGGAATCCTGCCCGGTTTTCCTTTTTATATTCCTTTTTCCATTTATAAAATATGTAGGAGCAGTGTTTCAGGCACATGGCGGGTGGTGGTTGCCCAATATGTCAGTGCTATTTTTCTTGTGCACTAGATGCTGTGTGGTTCTGGAGTACAGGTATGGGTTCCGTTATCCAGAAACCCGTTATCAAGAAAGATCCGGTTTACAGAAAGGCCACCTCCCATAGACTCAATTTTATCCAAATAATTTAAAGAAAACAGTACCTTGTAATTGATCCAAACTAAGATGTTATTAATCCTTATTGAAAGCAAACACATCCTATTGGGCTTATTTAATGTTTACATGATTTTTAAGTAGACTTCAGGTATGAAGATCCAGATACATTATTTGGGAAACCCTAGATCCAGAGCATTCTGGATAATAGGTATAATATGCGCACTGCCAATGCTATCTACTGCCTTACTTTCATTAGTCCACTTGTTAAATTACGGATGTGCAAACCAAAGGCATTTTGTATACTGCCTATAGTGTGGTGTCAATCACCTTATATATATATATTCAATGCAGATGGTAGCACAGGCAATTGGAATACTACGTTGTTTAATGTTTATTTAATGTTTAATTAATTTTTGCCAGGCTTAAAGGGAATGTCAACCCAAAAAATAATGTTTGCCTCATAAAAGAAAACATTATTCTAAGCAACTTTGCAATATACAATCATTAGAATTTTTCTGTGATTTCTAAATTATTTGTATTGCTATTGAAAGCAGTGTTTGTCCCTGTCTGTTCTCTGTCCTGGTGGCTCAGACTGTTGATACAATATAAGACAAGGCAGCTTATTAATAGATGTGTCTTTGCTGGGAAACTAAGACTTTTGCAACTTTGTTTAAAATTTAACAACAGGAATTAAGCAAATGCTGCTTTCAATAGTAATTGTTTTTACAAATAACTTTAAAAGCACTGCTATTTTTTAATAAATGAATATTGGAAAGTTGCTTAGAATTATGTTTTCTTTGATTCGGCAAATTTTTGTTTGGGGTTGACAGGCCCTTTAAGGTATGGCAATCCAAATTACGGAAAGATCCCTTATCCTGAAAACAGGTCTCAAGCATTTGGACAGTTTCCATACCTTCCACTGCTGAACTTTAAGAGGGACTGTCATCTGTCAATAAAAAGCTGTGTAATAAAATGTCCTTTTCAAATTAAACATGAAAACTTAATTATTTTTTAGTAAAACATTCATAAATATAAAGATATTTAAAAATCTCGTCTGTCAATCATATATTGCTGGCCCCCATGCCTTATTACTTTCACTTTCCATTCTGCATTTCCTAGATGTCACTGCCCTCCTCTCATTCCTCCTTTTTACTCACTGTCTAGAATTGTGTAGCCAGTGCATGGACATCAGGTCCCCCATTTTTGGGTGATACAAAATCTGCCTTAATAACAGTGTCCACAAAATTGCTACTACCTGCTTGCTGTGATTGTGAATTCCAAGACTTTAAGTAACAAAGATTTAAATAATTTATATGCAGTGTAAGTAAAGAATTTGGGATTATGTCTTAGGGTGGCCAGTCCCCTTTAAATATACAGCAAAATATGAAAGCATAGCTCTTTACCAGGTATACCATAGACACCACTGTAACAGCACAGAGGTTACCATCAATAAATAGAGCTATAGTGTGAGTGTGTGTTAGTTGAACAAATATTGGTAAACCACCACAACAATCTATTTTGAAGTAACATTTACAGAATAATCAAAACAAGTCAATGATTCTTCAACTTTTTGATTTGTTTACTCAAAACTAGGCACCTCGGAAAAGATATAAAGTTACATAGTTAAGCTGGGTTGAAAAAGTCAATTCGATTCAACCCCTTCAAATGAAACCCAGCACACATACCTACACACTCACTGAAACTATATTTACCAATGTCTGTATGAATTGTAGATTTTAAAATCACAGTAGCTTGTCCAAGAAATTATCCAAGCCCCTCTTAAAAGCATTAATAGAATCAGCCATCACAACATCATCTGGCAGTTTAACCACCTACACTGCTTCAAATGAAAGTTTTGATTCTGAGAAAACAAAAAGTTAGTCTAAATGGGTGGCCTCTGGTTCAATGAACTATTTTATGGAAAAACAGGTCTGCTGGTGGCATAATCATGCCCCCTTGCAAGCACCTTTTCTCCAGAGAAAAAAACCCAACCTATCTACCATCCCCTTAAAGAGTTTAGTTGCAAGTCTCTGCACTCTCTCCAGCTCATTTATATCCTTCTTAAGGTCTGGAGCCCAAAACTGCTTAAAATATTCCAGCAGAGGCCTCACCAGGGACCTATAAAAAGGCAAACATTGAGTTCAGACTGCACTAACCATGTAACTCACAAAGTTGATCCACAAAAAAGTCCACTTGTCTTAGAGCCAGAAAGAATTTTTTTTTACCTCTCTAAGGCAAACTATAGGTGGGTTTAGACTTTTGTTTTTCCTTTCTCTAGTTTAAATTAACTAGCTGTAAAGCATGTTTTGGACAAAGAATTGAACTTGAAGATGCATGCCTTTTTGTTGTTGCAGAATTATAAAGCTGCTGGTGCATACCTTAGGTGTGTGGCACAGAGGGTGTTTTGACCACCAACTGCCCCCACTAACAGCATTTTCATTTCAAATGTTCCTTTATTCAGGAGTACCATATATACTCGAGTATAAGCCGAGGTACCTCCTTTTACCTATAAAAACTGGGGAAACTTATTGACTTCAGTATAAGCCTAGGGTGAGAAATGCAGCAGCTACTGGTAAATTTTCCAAAATGTGGCTCTTCTAGCTCAGAGAGCACAATTCTGCCTCTCTAGGCTAGCATTGTGGAACCCACAACCTCCTCCAGAGCCAAAAAGATGAGGGGGTGGCAGCAGCAAGCAAATGGGCCAGGATCGCCCAAGTGGCTGAGCTCTCTGTCAAGCATCACCTACCGTAGTATCACTTCAGGTTCAAAGCAGCCTGGCAGTTCCAGTGATCTACCTATTCCAGGTGAGTTAGGCACCTAGCACTAGCCACAGCCTACCTAAACAGCAGTACAGTAAACTTGCCTGGGCGCATTTCTACTAGGGATGCACCGAATCCAGGATTCGGCCAGGATTCGGCCTTTTTCAGACGAATCCTTCTGCAGAGCTGAACCGATTCAGAATCCTAATTTGGGTGGGGAGGGAAATTGCGTGACTTTTTGTCACAAAACAAGGAAGTAAAAAATGTTTTCCCCTTCCCACCCCTAGTTTGCATATGCAAATTAGGATCCAGATTCGGTTCGGTATTCGGACAAATCTTTCGCGAATGATTTCCGGGGTTCGGCCAAATCCAAAATAGTGGATTTGGTTCATCCCTAATTTCTACTCCCGCCCTTCACTTGAAGTTACCTATAGGTCATGCTGACTGTTTTTCCTAAAAGTTTTGCACCGGACAGTCTGGCAGCCTGACTGTGGCTTTCTCCTGCTGCCAGTCAGAATGTGAGCTTGATGATGTCACAGAGTGGGTGGAGCCTCTCATTCCGTTTTCCTAGCACATTCTACTCTCTGGTTTCTCTTCATCTACAGTCTGTCAGTATCCTTTACATCAGCTCGTTCTCTACCTCTCTCTCCCCTCTAGAGAGTTGCCTGCCTGCTTCAAAGGGCTCTCTCTCCCTCACGCTGTAACCCGATTCTCTGTATGTAAGGAAAAAGGTGGGAGTACTTTGGAGCAGGCAGCAACGGACAGCCTGTCTCCTATCCTGTTACAAAGAGGGGAGCAGCGTGAGGGAGAGAGAGCCCTTTGAAGCTTGTGCTTGTGAAGCTTGTGCTCAGCGTCGGATTTCAAAAAGGGGCGCCCCTAGGCGCGCGGTCCGACCAGGCGGCCTGCGCGGTCCTAGCACCCACCTCACCTCCCCTTCCTAGCGCGCCGGCGAAAAAACGCCGGCGCAGCTGCTGTAATTGAATGGGGACGTACGCATCCCCATAATGCGGCTGGGCGGCATGCCGCCCCTATTTTTTTGCCGCCCTAGGCCTGGGCCTATGCGGCCTTGCCGTAAATCCGGGCCTGCTTGTGCTGCGCATTCCCTTTATTGCTCTCTTGTCTGGTACTGACTCGAGTATAAGCCGAGGTAGACTATTTCAGCACATTTTGGGTGCTGAAAAACTTGGCTTATACATGAGTATATACGGTATATTTTGTCTGACCATTGCTGCCTGAATGCAGTGGCGAACAAAGTGGCCCATAAAGTCTCCCGTCTTTGCCATTGTAAATGCCAGCTGCATGAGCAGTAAACGTCTTGATAAAATCTGCGCTTAAATCACAGCAGCTCCACAGGTATTTTCTGCTTCCAGCACTCCGTACATGGAGATGAAGACCATGTTAACTAGGGATGCACCGAATCCACTTTTTTGGATTCGGCCGAACCCCCAAATCCTTCACGAAGGATTCGGCCGAATACCGAACCAAATCCGAACCCTAATTTGCATATGCAAATTAGGGGTGGGAAGGGGAAAACATTTTTTACTTCCTTGTTTTCTGACAAAAAGTCACGCAATTTCCCTCCCTGCCCCTAATTTGCATATGCAAATTAGGATTCGGATTCGGTTCGGCCGGGCAGAAGGATTCGGCCGAATCCGAATCCTGCTGAAAAAGGCCGAATCCTGGCCGAATCTCGAACCGAATCCTGGATTCGGTGCATCCCTAATGTTAACCTACATATTTTCGCTCAGTTCTGGGCATTGTAGATATTAGTGTCCCTAGTTAAAGTAGAACTGATGCTTTACTAAAGAAGTAGGGCAGAAATGATGTACATTATATTTTGGGCTTCTATACCAGCCCAAAGCACCCACAGCCCTAAAGATCTGTGTCTCTAAAGATGCACCAGTAGCTCACCATCTTCTTTTCTGCTGATTTACTGCACATGCTCTGCACTGCTGTCACAATATACTGTATAGTTATAATATAAGGCTGAAACAGTTTAGTAAATAATTATTGGTACATGGCAGTTCAAAACCCAGCACAATTGGCATCAAAATATAATAATCTGCCCTGTAGCATCAGTTTATACCTTATTTTCTCCTTGATTATTTGTGACGATCCCTAAGCTGAGCTTTTCAACAGCTGCACAAAGCACATCCAAGCATGTGTGTGTCAGAGACACTCCTAACAAAATCCAAGATGGGAAACTCCAGTGGCAACTTTCAATCTGGATCATTACTACTATATAGTACAGGGGTACCCAAAAAGTAGATCTGGATCTACCAGTAGACCTTTAACTGGTGAGTAGATCTCAAGACACTGCCAACAAACCACTTGTCTATATTACCCCCCTATTTCATGCTTTTTATTCAGATATTTATTACATTAAAGTTATATAAGAAATAATTGTTGAATATAGCAATACACATTTTCTCATAAATCAATATTTAAGTAATATTTTCCATGGAACAGAATGCTAACAATGCTTTTATGAATGTAGATCATAATGGGACAACATCACTAAAAGTAGACCTCGCATTAGTAAAGTATGGGCACTCCTGTTAATCTGGTTCAGCATATAAAATATGGCATTTTAGCCATACTCCTTTTAGGGTTTAATTCTCAATCAAGGGTAAGTATCCATAGGCAATTACATTTTAGGAAATCCAGCTGCAGGGAAAGCTGCTGTCACAGCATCAGGCAGCAAGCAGCAGAACAACGGGATAAGAAAAAGTAGACAAATTTGTAGACAAGTGTATGGAGGATATGCAGCCTAGTTTTGTGTGTTCCCTTGCATGCAGTAACAGGTCTAATTCTGCAGTGCCTGTAGCCACAGTCAGTGTACAACGCAGAAAACATATGTTCTGATCCTGAGATATGGCAGGATCCTGCAAACTAAAGCATGCAATCTAGTAGGAACTGTACTTTCTATTAAAAGACATACAGGTGCTTACAATTTCAAAAGAGCACACATTCACAGGTGCATCTAAACGCAAACGCAGCGTATTGCCAATTCAATGTCTCATTTCAGAATTTCGGAATGCTCGTGTGTATTGCTCAATTTACTCCCCACTGTACTTTTTGGAGGAGGTTTATTGAGCTCAAGCATGATTAAAAAACCCAAACTTGCAACCATGTGAATGAGCTTCTTATAACACACAGAGCTGGAAATTAAATGGGGGTGAAATATAAATAAGAAAGCAAGAAGGAAGGTTAAAATATAACAGAGCTGGAGAAACAAATGCTTTCAGTTCACTTGGATTTCTATCATTTTAAGATGTTGTACCGTGTTAGTCTTTGAAAAAATGAAGAAAATATAAAGTTTGGCGATACCATTTATCGGCTCCGGAGATGTGCCAGATCTGCCAGATGCTGCTGTAGTGGCACAACTTGTGTCCGCAGTATATTAACCATTCCCTGCCTGGCTAGAAATCCAAGAAAATGTAAAGTTTAATGATACCTTTTTCCGGCTAACTGAATAAGTAAAAATTGCAAGTTTTCGGAACACCCTTTGTATTTTGTCTCACCAAGGGGTCTGGGTGCTCCGAAAGCTTGCAATTTTTACTTATTCAGTTAGCCGAAAAAAGGTATCACCAAACCTTACATTTTCTTGGATTTCTAGCCAGGCAGGGAATGGTTAATATACTGCGGACACGAAGTTGTGCCACTATAGCAGCATCTGGCAGATCTCCCGGGCACAGCACATAATTAAATAAGGCAAAATACACAAATGGAACCCGGCAGCACTTACCAAGATTTCCCCTCCTGTCTGTTCTGAGGCTCCTCTCTCTCTCTCTGAGCAGGGAAGGTACCTTGTCACCACTTCCTATTACAAACGGCTTGGAATTCCCCATCGCTTCCTGATTGGTTCCCGTGAAAAGTTAATCCCACCCCTCCAGCCTGTCAGGTTGAAGAAGGTCGCTGAGTTAAAGGGAAAGTAAACTTGAATGTTTACCTTTTTAAAGAAAGGAATTGTAAGCAAATTTCCAACACACATTCCTTAATAATATTCAGTGGTTATAAATACAATTGCAAGTGGCTGTTCCCTTCAATACAATTGGTTCTGCCTGCCTCTTAAATATATAAAATTTAGTAGAACAGAAAATCATCATTGCATGTTAATCATTTGCCAAATAGATGTCGGCTATGAGCGCTGACCGACACATCCACTGGAGGTGCAGGTATTATTAACAATGCGGCTTTATTAAGACAAACAATGTGACATTAAATTAGTGGGTGTGCAAAAATGAACGCATTTCTTGCCTCTATACTGGGCACTTTGTCCAAAAATTAACGCGTTTTGTGCCTCTATACATGGCACTTTCTCAGGAAGTGGCAAGTGTAGAGGCAAGAAATGCGTTTGGTTTTCCACACCCACTCTTAATTTAATGTTGCATTGTGTCTTAATAAAAATATCTATATTCGGCACTTTGTGCAAAAACTAACGCATTTTGTGCCTCTATACTCGGCACTTCCTCAGGAATTGGCAAGTATAGAGGCACGAAACACGCTCGTTTTTCCACACCCACTACTAATTTAATGTTGCATTATGTATTTTAATAAAGCCGCATTGTTAATAATACCTTTGCCTCCTGTGGATGTGTCGGTCAGTGCTCATAGCGGACAGATCTACTTTGCAGAAGTTGGAGTCTTTGGTGGGAAGTTTCCGAAATCCCAACAGAGTTGCGACCGGCGAGAAGAGGCTGCATGCTTTAGGTGAGCTCCGCCATTATCGCATCTCCATATGCGCCAGTTGCATTTTAATCAGTTGGCTTCTGCTAGGCTGTACTACACGTCAGAACCAAAAGGACAGAAAACAGAAAGGGACAGATTACACTCTCCCACAATATCTTTAAAACCACTAATGTATATTGGGAAATTGTTGAAGTGTTGTCTATAGTTACAATCACACTAGGGCTCATTTACAGATACTATTGTACAGTGTACAAAGTGCAATTTTGGATGCAATTAAGGGTATGCCTTCCATGAGACAAGGTGAGAAGCTTGCCACGGGTGGCATAACCCCTCAAGTTACCAGACTGGTTGGGACCGGGCTGTCTGGACACAGGGGAAAAACACGCTCGGCCCCATCAGCCCAGACCTGCTCCCTGCAAGAAGCCCATGTTGCTGCCCCTGACCTCCCTACCTGGCCCCCATTGCAGCAGTGAGAAGAAATCTGTAAGCAGGGGGGGAGCAGAGGGGTGTTGCGGCTCAGGCAGGGGTTCAAACAAAGGGGCTTTACAGCTGGAATGGCTGGGATGGGGCCCTTGGGATTGTGATGGGCTCCTAAGGCAGCAGCCCTGGTGGGCCCCGTGTCCCCAATCCAATGCTGGGCAAAAAGACATTCCTGGTAACCAGGGCCTGAACTAAGGGTAGGCAGAAGAGGCACCTGCCTAGGGCACAACACTAGGGGGCCCAATGCAGGTACCTGTCTTCAGCCTACCCTTAGTTCGTAATCAATCCCATTTGCTGCTCTGCCCTGCCACTTTTCCCTCCCCACTCTCCACACCTGTCCTCCTCTCTGCTGATATCCCCACTCTGACCTTCCCCTCTGCCCTTCCTCGACCTCATGGTGTGCATGGGTGTGCGGTACCGTTTGGTGCGTGTGCACGTGTTGCCGTACGTGCACACATGTTCTCGAGATACAGGGGGAGCGAGTTGGCTGACCTGGTTGCCTAGGGCACCCGGTCGGCTTGGTCCGGCCCTGCTGGTAACTTCCAGGTAACCTGGTATTTCCAGATAATAAACCAAAAATTCATCTCTTCTAATGCAGTGTTCTCTCTACAGCCCCCCAGGAACTCCTCCAATATATAATTTCCAACATTTTGGAAAAAGAAAGAGGGACAAAAGATTTGCAGAGCTGAGCGCTGACCACAACCGTTTTGTGGCCACACACCCTAATTACCATGTTCATTTTACAAAATGTAGCAGGTTATGAAAGTTTAAACAAATTAAATTTCTGTGTTATTAAAGGGATACTGTCATGGAAAAACATGTTTTTTACAAAATGTATCAGTTAATAGTGCTACTACAGCAGAATCCTGCATTGAAATCCGTTTTTCAAAACAAGAAATGGATTTTTTTATATCTAATTTTAAAATTTGCTATGGGGCTAGACATTTTGACATTTCCCAGCTGCCCTCAGGTCATGTGGCTTGTGCTCTCATAAACTTCAGTCACACTTTACTGCTGCACTGCAAGTTGGAGTGATGTCTTTACCCCTCCCTCCTACAAGCTGCTGTAATGTAAATAGAGCCTTGTCTGCTGAGCCTGTCAATTGAACAATAGGCAGGTATCAAGATAAGCTCTCACTGACACCACTTCAGAAGGACTGAAATAAGATAGCCCTGTGATCACTGCCCCCACTTACGTTTCAAAAAAAATAAAAAAAAATACACACACACACACACACACACACTCATTTTGGGCACTGGAAAAAATATTTTATATAGAGTAGTATTTTATTATATAGTAAGTAGTTGATGAAAAAAAGAAGTATTGCAGGCAGGAAAGGAGTGCAGTGTGTGTGAGGTGGATAGCAGAGGGAACTCACAGCTCCTTTACCTCATCTAGTAACCAGTAAAACAAACTAGGAAGGCAGCAAGGAGAGAAAGTTCCCCCCTCCAAAGGAAAGCAGAGAACAAACTTACAGAACGGCAGGAGCTTTGATAGTGTCTGTGGGAGGAGGGGCTGCTAGTGCAGCTGTAGAGCAGAACGTAGGAAAGTGAAAGTAATTGCTTCCCTGCAAACCATGTGACCGCTCTCCTCCAAACATCACACGCATGGGCAGAGAGGGGAGGGGGAGTGTACAGCTAGATTCTCATTTCGTAGTGCGACCTGGCTTTTCATTACAGAGTGGCTGCCTCCAAGCACACAGGTAATGCTGTGCCTGCTGTTAGAGCAGCACAGGATGAATATGTAATGAGCAGAAATGGAAGCCCCCATGACAAAATACAAACTAAAATAACTTATGCATGGATTTGTGGATTAACATTTTATTTGCCAGACAGTGTTTATGGATGTGTGTTTTTTATAAAAATGCAAAAAAAAAAAAAAGTTTAAAATGACGACAAATTCCCTTTAAAGTTTTGCTAATGAAGTGAATTACCCTGTAAGCTGCAAGTCACAGTTTCCTCAAGAGACCTGCTTATCTTAAATTGTTACAATTGCTTCTTTGCTTATCTTAAATTGTAACAAAAGTATCGAAGTGCACCTGGCACATATTCTGGGCTCTCTGCCAAAAGCCAATTAAGTTTTAGAAACGTTGTATCTTTTTCTGGCTGTTCAATGCAGGAGATCAAAGAGAAAGTTAATTTCGGAAACAATCCGGGACTGCGTGTTGAACTGTCAAAATTGGGACTGTCCTGAGAAGAAAGGTACAGTTCGAAGGTATACCAATGTAAGATAGGCATTGGGGGAGGGGGCGTGGCATCAAGGGAGCTGCCTAAAAATTACCCCTGGATACAATGCACAATATATTTTAGCCACAGTGCAGTGTTTTGTCCCATATATTTATTTTATTAACATGTATTTATATAGCGCCAACATATTGCGCAGCACTGTATATATATATATATATCCAGGGGAAATTGCAGCCCCTGGGGGGGTTGCATATGATGTCATCAATACACTTGCCTATTAGTGATGGGCGAATTTGCAATGTTTCGCTTCGCAAAAAATTTGCGAATTTCCAGCGAAATTCGTGAAACCGGCGTCCATTTTTTTGGATGCCGGCGCACATTCTCTGGCGAAAATGTGCCCGCATCCAAAAAGCAGACGCCGGCGTCCATTTTTTTTGACGCTGGAGAATTTTCGCCAGTGAATTTATTAGCCGGCGGCTAATCGTGCAAATTCGCCCATCACTAATGTCTATTTCATGCAGCCCACAGTTGGAAACCTGATATCACCACTGGAGCTTCAAAGTGGCAGTGGCTCCAGGATTCATCAGGGGCAGAACATTGCTGATCTGTTCTTTAACTAATCTGACTGGTAAGACTTTGATCTGAATGGTTAGTGGCGGGTCGGGAGATGGGAAAGTCCGATCGTACGATGATTCGTACGATCGGATCTTTGCATCTATGGCCAGCTTTAGTGTGTGTGTCACTACCCTGAGAGTAGTAGAGAGTATTCTTATTAGCTCTGTGATATTTATTGTTCAAAAAAAGTTGCAAATTTTCCTATGTAATTGGGAGAGGTCCATCGAAGCACCCAGGATGGTAAGTATAGCAATGCGCCAGAAAATGGAGTATTTGGACCCTTGCTCTAAAAGTTTATGATGCCTATTTATAAGAGGGGAAATAGGTATTGTACAATATAGAATATGATTTTTCACAAAGGGGAAGTTTAGTTCCAATAACTTTAATTAAGGCTTATGAATATTAATAGGTAAAGCTTCTCTCTTGGAGACCTGAAACCATGTGAAACATAACCACAATATTAAGCAAATTAGAAAAGCTAGTAAGAGGTTTGGTTAAGGTTAAATTGATTGTACATGTTCAGTGTACAAACTTGATAACGTTTTTCATAACCTACAATGTTGATTTTATTACAGATACTGTAGCAAGAGCAGCAAGAGATAAAAAAAAAAACAACGATGATAATGCAAACCCTTGTTGGGTATTCTTGCTACTTGGGATGTCTAAAGATTGGCTACCTATATATTGTATATAAGCTATAGGATTCCTATACAACATTTTGGAAAATATTCCTTATTGGTGTAGGGAGCTATGTGCACTGGTCTCTCCTCTGTGTTGTTCTGTGTGAGGAGGGGGAGGATGTTTTGTGTGAGGAGGGGGAGGAGTCCCCACCCCTGTGAGCAGGGGGAGGAGTCCCCACCCCTGTGAGCAGGAAGGAAGTGCTACACAGGAAGTGCTGCTGTGATGGAGAAGCAGTAGAGTGAAAGTAAGGTGCTGCAAGCTCCCACATATTAGTGTGTGTGTGAAAAGTCAGTAGGGAACTCCAGTGGCAGAAAAGCACACTCTATTTAGGGTACGGAAGGAATGGGGGGTCCTTTACAGGGCTCTGAAGAGCAAAGCGTTTTCTTCTCAGGGCATGGAAAGCTAAAGGGAATCCTTCTCTGGACTCTGAACCCCCCTGCAGATCAAAGATAAAACCATCTTATTATGTAAAGTTGCTTCTGGCTGACAGGCTGTTTGCATCATGATTATTCAAAGCAACAGTGTACTGCAAATAAACCCATCAACCTTTCCTCTGTGTGGTGTTTGAGAGGTATTCAAGCTCAGTCTGTCCTGACCCTGGGTGGAGACACACCAAATCATAGTGTACCCGTTCTCTTCTGTAGCGGAGACACATGACTCCTGTAGCGCCACAAGGAAGACAATACATGTTTTCT
The DNA here is from genome assembly GCA_038501925.1 of Xenopus petersii. NCBI lineage: Eukaryota > Metazoa > Chordata > Amphibia > Anura > Pipidae > Xenopus > Xenopus petersii. The sequence goes on from CM076676.1 coordinate 23,355,021, forward strand.
GCATTTAGCAGAACAGAGCTACATTAGGAAGGAGAAAAAGATTGGTCAATAACATCTACCACGGGAGGGCATGCCCTTGAAGCATTTTATTAAATAATACTTGCAAATGGGGAGTAAGAGGCTGAGGCTGCAATATTTTTAGTAGGACCTGGACTGGAGTTGACAGATAGCAATCTCTATTTTGTTCTTTCTTTTTATGGGAAGCAATACCAATTAGAGTACACTGTATAGTAGCCTTACAGGCCACCCAAAGTATATTTATAGAAAGTGATTCAAGTGATTTATCTATTTATCAATCCAACAGCTTTCAGTAGCGTCAGCAAAGCCTTAAGAAAGGCTTAATTCAGCAGCCACGAAGTTGGTCTGTGACATATTGTGAACCATGAACCAGTCGTGTAAATAGATGTTACTGGGCCCCACAGAAAATTTGTTTAAAACCTCCAAAATGTCCTGTGGTTGACCAGTATTTAAATAGGGTCTTATGGACCTAGTGGCGTAACTACTTGCCAGTGGGCCCTGGTACAGTATGGGCACCTGGGCCCCCCCTGTTAGGCCCTCCCCCCTATGAATCGCAACAACAGACTGGGCAAAATTTGACCCGCCAATGGATTTTGATGGTAACCCATTCTTTCCAAGGATTCTATTGACTCCTTAGTGTGACATTATAATTATAATTTAATCTGACCCTTCAATATAAAGTGACAAATTATCAGGCTTCTAAATGTAAAATGTTGCACAATGCTGAATTGTAAATTCATATGAACTCTATGGGGCAGATTTATCAAGGGTTGAAGTGAATTAGAGGGAATTTTCGAAGTAAAAAAAAATTGAAATTCAAAGTAATTTTTTGGATACTTCGACCATCAAATAGGATACTACGACTTCGAATTTACTTTGAATTCGATTAGAAGTAAAATAGTTTGAATATTTGACCATTCGGTAATCTAAGTACTTTCTCTTTAAAAAACTTCGACTTTAATACTTTGCCAAATTAAAACTGCCGAAGTGCTATGTTAGCCTATGGGGACCTTCTACAGCATTTTTCTAAGTTTTTTTTTTTTTTTTTAACAATTCTTTTATTTGCACAACTATCAATCGTACAAACAGTATGAATCACATAGTTGTCATTGTCGTACTATGTCAATAAAGAAAATTTAACAAAGCAAACATAACCGAAGTGATGTCATTCTTCACAAATACAGTCATCAATGAAGGGTAATACAATTAAACGCAACATTGTAAACCAAGATAAAGCATTCACCTTTGAATTCTCATCTACAAAATACAGTAGGAAGCCAGTAAGGCAGTACATCCCAATATCACCATAGCATGGAGCATAGCCCAAGAGGAATAATGTGCATTCCTGAGGAAAAACAGACCTTAAGGCACGTCTGGGTCAGGATCATCCTCTGTCCACGGCGCCCACACTTTATTAAATTTCTCAGGGCAACCCCGCCTCAGATACGTTATTTTATAGAGTGGCAGTGCGTTCTCAATTACCTGTTCCCATTCATGTAAAGTAGGCCCATTACTAGATTTCCATTTTATAGCTATCATTTTTTTCGCATACATACACAGAATAGATAGCAGAGTCCTCTGAGCGTGTCTCGGGACTAGATCAGTTACTTGATTCAGTAAGAGGACTCTGGGATCCATGGGCAGCGGGAGACCAGTTTTCATCCCCACCAGCTGTGTTACCTCTTTCCAAAAATTATAAATAACCGGGCATTCCCAAACCATATGGAAAAACTCCGCTGGGGAGTGAAAACACCTGGGACATACATCATGTATATTCGGGTTCATTTTATGGAGTCGGTATGGGGTAAGGTACACCCTATGCAAGTAGTTCAGTTGTGTCATTTTATCTTTACTACAAATAACCCCTTCAAAGGCCGAATCCACAATATCCTCCCAATCTTCCGAAGAAACCCCAGAAATGTCCCTCCGCCACCTAGCCATCAGTTTACTAAGGGAAGCACCCCCAGCCTTCATCAATTGTGCATAAAAGGTCGATAATGGTTTATCAAGTGTAACCTTACGAATATTTAACTCAATTGGTCTGGGAGTGGTATCAATTGCATTGTACTGAAATTGGGTGTGCACTGCATGTCTCAGCTGCAAGTACCTAAAAAACATTTTATTAGGAAGTGTAAACTTTTGTTTCAGATCCTGAAAAGCCATCAATCTGCCCCCCACCATAATATCTGCTAAGTATTTTATGCCATGAGTAGCCCATAGTTGCGGAGCTGGAATGGTTTTTCTAAGTTTTTTGAACGATTTTACTTCGACCACAGAATACACAATTTCGATGAAAAAAGTTTGAATTCTATATCCGAATTCAAAGTATTTTAATTCGATGTTCGAATTTCGAAGTATTTCTTACTTTGAAATTCGACCCTTGATAAATCTGCCCCTATGTGTGCTAGTTTGCATTCATAGATCACTGTGTATTAAAATTAAAAAATGCTCTATTTATAATATTAAAAGAAACAGAATGGACAGATTTATAAAAATTATAGTAGCTAGACACTCTCCAGTTTTCGGAGAGGGAAGTGTGTACAGAAGATGCCTTTATATATTTGTCTATTTATTTTTCTGCTTTTAGACTACAATTCCCAGAATGCCCTGTTCTAAGATTTCTAGTTCGCCAGCAGCTGAAGGCTTATTACTGGTAAGAAGGTAAAAGTCATAAATTAAAAAGCTGTTGCTAATATCAGTCTGTTTCTGAAAAAATAAGGCTAAACTAGAAATGATTATATGGAATGAGACATGGGCAGCATGTGACCTATATGCTCCAGTAACACCGCTCTTATGGCCAAACCTTAGCCCTGGCTCACCTCATCTGATGCTTTCTGTGTAAGAAGCAGAATGAGCTTCGTAAATGATGTTTAGCATTTTATGTAATCCAGGCATGGAGGTGAGTGTGTGAAGAGATGACAAAGGGCCCACGGTCCCCTTGTCCTGTGTGTACTGGCCCCTTCCAGGTGCAGATAAGGAAAATATTAAATACACAGAGAATGAACCGGGAACGGGGAGTCCCCTAAAACCAACGGTGCTATTAAAAACAGCCATGCATGGTTTCCAACCTGGTTCCTTTTCCCAAGACAGCCCATCAGAACCCAACGCTATTATTGTACAGATCATGTAAATGCAAAGTCAACTGGTCCCTTGGAGACTCAGCTCTGCAGGCCACATGTAGGGTCAGTACAATAAAATGTGCTCTACTCACCCCCCCCCCTCCTGAACAATTATCTGTACAGCTGGGAAATTTGAGGGCAAAGCAGCCAAGCAACAGGACTCCAGAGAACAATCCATAACAGGTTGTTATACCTCCTGGGCCCACACTACAGCCACAGTGTAAGAACATACACATGCGTCCCGTTCGGCGCAGGCTCGGGTGCGGTAATGCGCGCTGACGCCGGCGACGGTCACGGACGCGGTGGCGACGGTCGCGGGCGCAGGGACGTAGGCGGAAACGCCAGTGACGGACGTGATGGCGTCAGTTCCGCGACGTCAGCGTGAGGACGCTAGTTTGGCGCCAAAAGATATGCATTTAAACCTGATCCAGACTAACATGCATTGCCTGGTTATTAGGTTTACTACTGAAACCCTAGCATCTCTGACTACTTGAATTTCCTGTTGTGACCCTGCCTGAACCTGGACTACGATTTCTGCTGCCTGCCTCGACTCTTCTGCCTGTCTTATCGTTACGAACCTCGCTGTCTGCCTTGACCTCGGACCTCCTGACTACGACCTTGCCTCATCCTCTGTACCGCGTTTGATAGTCTCATTGGCTACTCTCCACAACCCTGCTCCCTGTTCCATTCCAGGTGGGTAGTGGTTGTGTGAGGCGCTTGTGAGTTCGAAATCTCCAGCTCCAGCTCCTTCTTCGCCTGGATCACACCGGTAAGCCTGACAGTATAACCAGGCCCAAAAATGGATCCAGCTGAAGGGGCCTCTCCGTTTGCTGTTCTTACCCAGCAGCTGTCCTCTCTGACGCAAGCGGTCCGGGAGCTGCAAAGTGGATATGCTCAGTTACAGGAGCATGTCAGATCTCATCCGCCAGCGGCTCTTCCTTCCACATCTGCTGCCACTCCTCCTGCACCAACAGAGGTTCAAGTTATTACATCAGAGATCTCTGAACCCAGGGTGGCTTTCCCAGAGAAGTTTGCTGGAGACCGGAAGCTGTTCCGAAATTTCAGGAGCAACTGTAAGCTGCTGTTTTCCTTAAAGCCCCACACTTATCCTAATGAGCAAACCCGGGTTGGGGTTATTATTTCTTTTCTTACGGGAGAACCACAGAGCTGGGCCTTTCGTCTCATGGATCGCCACAGTCCAGTTTTGGCTTCGGTGGATTCTTTTTTTGATGCAATGGTGGTAATTTTTGATGATCCCCACAGAGTCGCTACTGCTGAGGCTGCCTTACGTGCCCTGAAGCAAGGAGTCCGTCCTGCTGAGGATTATACGTTGGAATTCCGGCAGTGGGCAGATGACACAGAATGGAACCCTGCTGCACTAAAGAACCAATACCGCTTTGGACTTTCTTCTGAGTTAAAGAACGAATTGGCTCGTACTGGCATTCCGGATACTTTGGAAGACCTCATTCTTCTCGCCATCCAACTTGATCAGAGGCTCTGGGAGCGTAGAGAGGAAGAAAAGGCTGAGAGAGCGGGTCTTTCACCTCAGACCTGGATGTTACCATCCGCTCCTCCTCCGGTTCGGATGCCGTCCACCTTTTCTTCACCCATGCCTCCACCTGTCTTCAGTACAGCCCCAGAGCCTATGCAGATTGGTGCTATTAAATCTGCTCGATCTCCGGAGGAACGTATCAGACGCCGCAGACTAAATCTCTGTCTTTACTGTGGTCAGGCCGGCCATCTGCTTCGGAATTGTCCAGTCTGCCCAGCGGGTAAGAGGTTGCTCGAAAAAGACTTTGCCCCCTGCCATGTTCCTGTGCCTCTCCTGACAGTCTCTTTGTCTTTACAGTGGGGAGACCAACAGGTAGAACTCCAAGCAATCCTTGACTCTGGGGCCAGCGGATGCTTTCTGGACAATAAAGTAGCACTACGGTTCCAGATTCCACTCCAAGCCAAGAAGAATCCTGTAGCTCTTCGGGTGCCTGACGGGTCTCTGATTACCTCAGGCCCTGTGGTGCAAGAGACTGTCTCTCTTTTCATTTTGTTGAATAAAGGGCATGCTGAAATGATGAACTTTGACGTGGTTTCTTCTCCTTTATTCCCTGTTATTCTGGGGCTGCCTTGGTTACAGAAGCACAACCCATCCATCAATTGGGCTACTGGTGAAGTAAAATTTCTTTAAAATTTCTGCTCTTCTAGTTGTATTTCTTCTTCAAAAAAGGTCTGTTTTTTATCCCCTACTTCGGAAATTCATAAACTTCTTCCTCAAGCGTATTGGGAGTTTTTGGACGTTTTCAATAAAAAAGGGGCTGATAAGTTACCCCCTCATCGCATTTACGATTGCCCTATTAATCTTCTTCCTGGGGCCCAGATTCCTTATGGTCGAGTTTACCCTTTATCTGAATCAGAACTTGTGGAACTTCGCTCTTATTTGGACGAAAATTTGGCTAAAGGGTTCATTAGACAATCTTCTTCTCCAGCAGGAGCCGGGATTTTCTTTGTCGAGAAGAAGGATCATTCTTTAAGGCCGTGTATTGACTACCGAGATTTGAACAAGATCACAGTTAAGAATCGTTACCCACTTCCTCTCATTCCTGAACTTTTTCAACGATTGGCAGAAGCTAAAATCTTTTCTAAATTGGATCTTCGGGGCGCTTACAATTTGGTCAGAATAAGAGAGGGCGATGAATGGAAGACAGCCTTTCGTACTCGTTACGGGCATTTTGAATACCTGGTCATGCCCTTCGGTCTCTGCAACGCCCCTGCAACTTTTCAACATTTTGTTAACAATGTCTTCAGAGACTTCCTCGATATATTTGTCATCATTTATTTAGATGATATTCTTGTTTTTTCTAATTCTTTGGAAGAGCACAGATTTCATTTGAAGAAGGTCCTGGCCCGTCTACGCACTCATCAGTTATATGCTAAAGTTGAGAAATGTGTGTTTGAACAATCATCTGTAGATTTTTTGGGGTTCTGTATTTCTCTTCAGGGTATCCAGATGGATTCAAGGAAGATTTCTGCAATTCTTAACTGGCCCATTCCGTCTTCTAAGAAGGCCGTTCAACGTTTTATCGGCTTTGCAAATTTTTATAGAAAATTTATAAAAAATTTTTCTCAAGTCATTCTTCCAATCACTGAACTGACCCGCAATAATCAAAAGTTTGTTTGGTCCACACAGGCTCAGGAGGCTTTTGAGAAACTGAAGAAACTCTTTACTTCAGGTCCAATTCTTCACCATCCGGATGTGTCCCTTCCTTTCATTCTGGAGGTAGATGCTTCAGAACTTGCGGTGGGTGCTGTGTTGTCTCAGAGAATTGGGTTTCAAGACGATCTTCATCCTGTTGCCTTCTTTTCTCGCAAACTGGCCAAGAGTGAGTGTAATTACGATGTGGCTGACCGGGAATTACTCGCTATCAAGCTGGCACTTGAAGAATGGAGGTACCTCCTCGAAGGGTCTAAACATCCGATCCTCATCTTTACTGATCACAGGAATCTAGAATATTTACGTTCAGCTAAAAGGCTTAGACCCAGACAAGCAAGGTGGGCGTTATTTTTTATGAGATTTAATTTTCATCTTACTTACCGACCCGGATCAAAAAACGTTAAGGCAGATGCCTTGTCTCGAATGTTTTCTTCTGAAAACGAGGTTTCCTTGGTCCCTGAAACGATTCTAAATTCCAATAATTTTCTTCTGCTTCAATCAACCCTGGTGGACAAAATTAAAGACGCTTCTTTAAACATTTCTGAACCGTCATTACTGCCTAAAGAAGGTCTTCTTTTTCATCAAGGCAAAATCTTTGTTCCAGAATCTATGCGTTTGGAGGTTCTTAAAGATTGTCACGATTCCAAATTGGCAGGTCATCCAGGTATAAAGAAAACTATTGTCTTGGCTAAAAGATTATTTTGGTGGCCTGGGATGGCCAAGGACTGTTTTAAATTTGTTGCTTCATGTGAAATTTGTTCTAGATCTAAGGACTCTCACTCTAGGCCTATTGGTCTTCTTCAACCTCTCCCAGTGCCTTCCCGTCCATGGGGATCAGTTTCTTTGGACTTCATTTCCGATTTACCACTGTCCTGTGATTGTTCCACCATTGTTGTTTTTGTTGATCGCTTAACCAAGATGGCACATTTTAAATCTCTACCGAAGCTTCCTTCTGCCTCCGAGACTGCCGATACCTTTATTAAAGAAGTGGTAAGACTCCATGGCCTTCCAGATGAAGTAGTGTCTGATCGAGGACCACAATTTACATCACAGTTCTGGAAATCTTTGTGCAAAGCACTCAAGATTTCGGTATCTCTTTCATCTGCATTTCATCCTCAGTCCAATGGCCAGACCGAGTGAACTAATCAAACTCTCGAGCAATACCTGAGGTGTTATTCTTCTTACCTTCAAGATGATTGGGTCGACCTTCTCCCTTTCGCGGAGTTTGCTTATAATAATTCCCATCACTCTTCAACTAATCAGTCACCTTTTTTCGCAAATTATGGTCTTCATCCTGTAACGTTTCCCTCTGCCATTGTTTCTGATATTTTAGTTCCTGCTGTCAAGGACAGATTAACCTTTTTATCGAATAATTTCCAAAAGCTCCAAGAAAACATGAGGAAGGCTCAACAAGATTTCAAGACCTATGCTGATCGGAGGCGGAGAAGCGACCCAGAGTTCAAGGTGGGTGACCGTGTGTGGTTATCAACTATTAACCTTAAGCTTTCTTGTCCCAGTAGGAAATTGGGTCAACGTTTCCTGGGTCCTTTTTCTATCATTCGCCAAGTCAATCCTGTGGCCTTCCAGCTTAAACTTCCAGCATCCTGAAAAATACATCCTGTATTTCATGCTGCTCTTTTAAAACCGGTCTCAATGTTCCGATTTCCTGGGCGTTCGGCTTCTCCACCGCCTCCAGTGGTGATTGACGGTCAAGAGGAGTTTGAGGTGGAAGAGATCCTGGATTCCAGATTAAGAGGCAAGCGGCTCCAGTACCTGGTGAGGTGGAAGGGTTATGGTCCGGAAGAAAATTCTTGGGAACCAGCATCCAACATCCACGCTCCTGAGTTGCTGGACAGATTTCATGAAACCTATCCTGGTAAACCTGCTGGTTTTCGCGTCCTGAGGCCGCTCCTTGAATGTAAGAACATACGCATGCGTCCCGTTCGTCGCAGGCGCGGGCGCGGTAATGCGCGCCGGCGCGTGACACGGACGCCGGCACCGGTCGCGGACGCGGTGGCGACGGCGACGGTCGCGGGCGCAGGGACATAGGCGGAAACGCAGGTGACGGACGTGATGGCGTCAGTGACGTGACGTCAGCGTGAGGACGCTAGTTTGGCGCCAAAAGATATGCATTTAAACCTGATCCAGACTAACATGCATTGCCTGGTTATTAGGTTTACTACTGAAACCCTAGGCATCTCTGACTACTTGAATTTCCTATTGTGACCCTGCCTGAACCTGGACTACGATTTCTGCTGCCTGCCTCGACTCTTCTGCCTGTCTTATCGTTACGAACCTCGCTGCCTGCCTTGACCTCGGACCTCCTGACTACGACCTTGCCTCATCCTCTGTACCGCGTTTGATAGTCTCATTGGCTACTCTCCACAACCCTGCTCCCTGTTCCATTCCAGGTGGGTAGTGGTTGTGTGAGGCGCTTGTGAGTTCGAAATCTCCAGCTCCAGCTCCTTCTTCGTCTGGATCACACCGGTAAGCCTGACACACAGAATCTACTTTCCCTGTACCCTTATGTAAGGATACCTTAAAATACAGGGTTATTTTAGCTACAGTATTAGCTGCAAGATTTCCCCATAATGTGCTGTCAGTTTCCTACCACAGAGTGTGTGCAACCAAAGTAACAATTTCATGTTCAACTAAAGGTTGGCAATAACATATCATTTGTCTAACTGGCACAACACTGGTCAGGCCTGGGACACCCAGTTATGCCCCGAATTCAAATCACTACCCAACCATTCTGTATCAGTTCTCTGAACCAACAGGTTACAACCCTCGATCCATCTCTAATCCCCTTGCTTTTATGATCAACCTTCGGTGAACTCAGTGCTCCCCAGGCTTGGTGAAAGAACACATCTAGAAGTGGTGTAAATACCCTATCTATGTATAGATAGGGTTTGGGATATTTGGCTTGTGTCTGGGCATAACTGGGTATCGCCAGTGAAGATCAGGGGTGTGGGCTAAAATGTTCAATTTTTTAAAGCTCAAGTATTGGATCTAGGATACATGATAAGCATCTTCCCCAAAATGAAGGAAGAAAAATGCAACCTATTTGATCTCCTATTTCTGGTTTTCAGAGAACCAGCAGAAGTTGGTCAGGCCGCTGCAGAACTGGATATGTGGGGATTTCCAATCCACTTTCTGATCCATAGACTTTGTTCTTCAGCTCTTTCAATTCAAGTTTTACAAACCCTACATTCTTCTAATATACGTCTCAAGAAGAAATGCAGACTGCATGTCAATGAATGTTTCTTTAGCTATGCAGAGTGTAGCATGTGGGATTAAAGGGATAAAACAGCCGTGCTAATAATCCAGTTGAAATGTTTCACGCTATAGCTGCATAAATTAAGACCTATAATTAGACCTATAAAGAGACCATTCGGTAATGAAGAGGGTTTTCACATGTTGAAATGAAGTACAGGTTTGGGATCCATTATCTGAAACCTGTTATCCAGAAAGTTCTGAACTACAGAAAGGCCACCTCCCTCTCATTGAAATAATCTCAAAACAAAAACTATGGTACCGTGTTAGCCAGTAGCAAAAATAACAAATAAAAATACAAACAAATACAAAAAGTATTGTAGAAATGATATCTATATTGGCTAACAATAAATATACACTGCAAGCTTTCAGAGCAGCAAGGCCCCTTCGTCAGGTGTGTATTTTGCCTGACGAAGGGGCCTTGGTGTTCCGAAAGCTTGCAGTGTATTTTTTATTGTTAGCCAATATAGATATCAGTTCTACAATACTTTTTGTATTTGTTTGTTTTTTTATTTGTTATTGAAATAATCCAAATTTTTTAAATGATTTCCTTTTCCTCTATAATAATAAAACAGTTTCTTGTACTTAAAAATTAACCCAGCCCAATTGGTTTATTTAATATTTACATGATTTTCTAGCAGACTTAAGGTATGAAGATCCAAATTACAGGAAAAATCCATTATCCGGAAAACCCCAAGTCTCAAGCATTCTGGATAACAGGTCCCCATACCTGTATTATTTGTGAGTTGTGCAATAAAGGGAGAATGAAGCATTGGAGAACTTGTATAAATTGGCATATTTATATATTATCTGCAATCACAACTAGGGATGTCGCGGACTGTTCGCCCGCGAACTAGTTCGCGCGAACATCGACTGTTCGCGTCCGCCGAATGTTCGCGAACATCGCGCGACGTTCGCCAATTTGGGTTCGCCTTAGCTGGCGCTTATTTTTGCCATTTCTCCCCCAGACCAGCAGATACATGGCAGCCAATCAGGAAGCTCTCCCTCCTGGACCACCCCCACACCCCCTGGACCACTCCCCTTCCATATATAAACTGAAGCGTTTTTTCATTCTGCCTGTGTGTGCTTGGAAGAGCTAGTGTAGGGAGAGAGCTGTTTAGTGATTTGATGGACAGTTGATAGTAACTTTGCTGGCTAGTAATCTACTTGATACTGCTCTGTATTGTAGGGACAGAACTCTGCAGGGATTTGAGGGACAGTGAGTTTAGGTTAGTTAGCTTTGCTGACTAGTAATCTACCTTCTACTGCAGTGCTCTGTATGTAGCTGCTGTGGGCACTGCTTCTGACCTCATCTGCTGACTGCTGTAATAACCCAATAGTCCTTGTAAGGACTGCTTTTATTTTCTTTTTTGTTTTTTTACTTTGCTACTATAAGAGCCCAGTGCTATTAGTCTAGCTGTGTTGGGGAGTGGGACTGGTGTGCTGCTCCTCCTAGTAGTTCACCGCTACCAGCACCACCAACCAGAGTCAAAATTGTTACAAAGTATCTTATTTGCACCTGTTAGCTGTTCTGAGCTCTCTGCCAAAAGCTAATTAAGTTAGAAACTGTTTTTTTTCTGGCTGTTCAGTTCAGAGAAAAGAGGGACTGGTGTGCTGCTCCTCCTAGTAGTTCACCACTACCAGCACCACCAACCAGAGTCAAAATTGTTACAAAGTATCTTATTTGCACCTGTTAGCTGTTCTGAGCTCTCTGCCAAAAGCTAATTAAGTTAGAAACTGTTTTTTTTCTGGCTGTTCAGTGCAGAGAAAAGAGGGACTTTCCAGTACAAAAGAGGGACAGGGGGTTGAGTGGTCAAAAGAGGGACAGTTGGGAGGTATGCAAGTGCCACCTAGCTGTGTGAGCTTTTTCACATTCCGTGTCCAGAAACATCACCTGAGTGACGTAGTGTGATTTCTGCCCTTTACAGCACAAAACGCAGCGCTGTGTCAACAATGTATTTTTCAGATACATTTTTGCCCTTGACCCCCCTCTGGCATGCCACTGTCCAGGTCGTTGCACCCTTTAAACAACTTTAAAATCATTTTTCTGGCCAGAAATGTCTTTTCTAGCTTTTAAAATTCGCCTTCCCATTGAAGTCTATGGGGTTCGCGACGTTCGCAAACTTTTTTTCCGACGTTCGCTACATCCCTAACTGATTTCAGGTACTTTTCCCAAAAGCTTGATGCTCATGCAGCAGCAATACGCTGATTATTCAATCAGTTTGAGGGGGAAATTCACAAAAGTGACTTAAAGTGATACTGACACTAAAAAACTACTTTTTAAAATATGAATGTACATTAAAAGTTGCCCATAGGTCATGTTGATTGGTTTTTGAGAGAAGTAATTGTTAGTTGAAGTTTCTAAACCTGACTGTTTTGCCAACCTGACTGTCCCATCTCAGCCTGTCAGTTAAAGTTTCTAATGCTAACGGACTCCTGTTGCACAAATATGGCAGCCCCCTAATACGGGAACATAGGGCATCAGACAGGTAATGTAAAATCATTGTGCAAATACTTTATAGCAAAGTTATAAGTAGCTTTCAAAGGCAATATTATAATAGATGTAAAAAAAAAAAGTTTAATTTCTGGTGTCAGTATCTCTTTAAGGCAAATCCAAAAATTCCAAAGGGAATCCCAAATGTCTAATTTAAATATGTCAGGGTCATATCTGAAACAAGCTCACCTTCCTTGTGGAAAGCTAAACCTGGCAACTGGCAACTTTTGTGCATTATAATCCCTCCCTTATATTGTGTTCTGTGGGTATGCATTCTACAAAAATCCCAGTATACTCAGTAAGCAGAACCTCATAAAGCATTCTTCCCTGTTGTGCAGATGAATTGGGAAATTCCCAAGTATACCTCAAACAGAATTAAGGAAAATCCAGAAGCTTTCATTTTGTACATAAATTCAATTCAATTAGCCTGTTCCATCCACAAGCCGCAGGGAAATCTGTTTGTAGGGTAACGTAAATTATGGTTCCAATCTGAAGGTCAAACTGTGGAGCTCCATAGCAAAAAAACTTTTAAGAATTCCAAATGAAAATGATGAAGACCATTTTCAACCTCTCCACCAAATGGCTCAATCACAAGCAAGCAAGTACAATGCATGAAGATGGAAGCAAAATTGTGCACACTTGTTACTCGCAGAAAACAAGACGTAATTTTAAGCATCTTTCCATTACACATTCATTAAATATTTTCAATGGTTTTTAGTTATTTGTAAATGTAACTGCTATTGAAAGTTGTGTACATTCTCTGCACTCCTGGTTCTGACTCCTGAAAAAGCGTTGCAAGCAGACTGGAGGACGACTGACTCCTATTTTAAGAGTCAGACCACAAACACTGCTTTCAACTGCATTTACATTTATAAATAACTTCAAAATGAATTTGTCACCGTTATCAACAGTGGGACATTACCTCTCCCACAGGCAACAAAGCATATGAGGAGTCTTTTTAATGAAAAGAATAGGGATCACCACATGTAAACAGCGCCGGAACTAGGGGTAGGCAGAGTAGGCATGTGCCTAGGGTGCAAAGCTGGGGGGGACGCCAGGCACTTACCTGCTCTGTCACCTATCCCATGTACGGTCCCCTCACTTCCCGTCTTCCTGCACTTCCTCACATGACGATTGGCTCTTCTGAGCATTCTCCCCGGTGTCAGCTCACGCATGTGCGTTGGAGTCAACTCACCGGCGCTGCGGCCAGCCAGGTTGCCTAGGGCGCCTGGCTGGTGTTGCCTGGCTCTGCGTGTAAAACACTTTACATACAGCAATCCGGCTTAATTGTGGGAAAATGTGAAAGAAGTTGTTTTCCCATGAATAAGCGAGTGTGTTTCATACGGAGCAGCACATGCTCAAATTATGCAGTTGGGGAACTTACCCCATTTATTGCTTCACCAAAAGCATCAACGTTTCATTGGGGTTACACCCTCCCTGCATCAGGATACAAAATGTATCGCACATCATTTAAAGCCATAAGCCCCACTTCCTTTACCCATAGCTCCATAGTCCTTCAATTAGTCCATAAAGTGATGAGGGAAAACAGTGTCCATTAGAAGTCCAATCATATTTTAATGAGCATGTCCAAGTCGCAAACATTTATAGAACATCATCATTATAACTAAAGGCACATTTGTAAACTCCCCATTTTTGTGAAATTCAGTATTTGACTTTTGACCACATGACATTTGATTACAGTTAGGAGTCAAGACTTGTGACCCAAGTGAGTCAGCACAGCAGTGCACTAACCACATAGGTGTCTTAGAACATATCAAATAAAGACTCTTACCATGCGCATGGTCTTACTGAGGTGGGTGGATTTTGTTGTGGATTGGGGGTTTGTTTTGATGTGAAAACTGTCTAAAAAGTGCATTTTGTTAGTTTTCAAATGTTGGAAAATATGTGACGCAAGCTAAAGGCACGTGGGGCTTATTCATGTGCTGTAGCTGCAAATTTTAAGTAACCAGAAAATGTGTTAGAGGACTAAAGCATCCCTCAATAGACTTAAAGGGGTGTTGGAAGTTCAACAGGATCCTTTGGAGAACTGGTGTTTGTACATGGCTAATTTATTGATTCCATCCTCCCCCTTAGCTGGGTCCCTCACCAGGGACCTACTACTTTAACTGCAAAGCTTCTTCCTTCCCCAGTATCTTGGCTCATTTACTTTTCAGCCCTTAGGTTTGATTTTTGGTTCTCATTCAAGCCAGCAGCCTCTGTATTTTATATAGATGTTATATCTTGTCCCCAGTCTTATTTATGTTTATTTCTTAAAATACAGTGCTACTTGAGCACACAGTGCTGTACAACACATAAGTAGAACAAACAGGGGTCAACACAATAATAAAATAAATAAATATTAACAAGAGTTTCATTCTCTTCACCGCCACCTTCCACAGGATGAGGGAGCTTAAATCAGATTCATTTTTTTCTTTTTCATCTCAAACATCTGTTGTATTTCCTAATCATGAGACATATAGATATTTTTTTCATGTAGCGTCAGTAATACTTCCTGTTTACCTGGTGCCCATCAGAGGGGAAGAGCCCTATTTCTTGCTTCAGTTCCACTAGATGAAGCTGTGCTGCAAAAGCAATTAGCATGAAATCTTGGAGTTGAGCATAACAATATATGTACTATCCATTTAAAGAAAATTTAATAAAAGCTGCACCCACATATATAGACATTTTAAACTGTGCATACAATATCACCCGTTATTTGAATAGTTTCCTTTCTACTACTCAGTATATTCATCAAACCTCATCCGAGTTGATTTCATCAGGCAGTGAGTAGAATGAAACAGCTCTGTACAGTTCACAATGTAAGATCAGCTGATTATTTGCATAACACATGTATGTTTTAAGTTAATAGTATAGTAACTTAGATTGAAAAAAGACACATATCCATTGCATTCAACCTAACCTGCCTGAATGCTAGTTGATCCAGAAGAAGATCCTGTGTCTGAAAATCTGCCATTTCAGACCCGACAAGGTCCTTTATAAATCAATGGGAGAGGCACCTATCTCAATTTTAAGTTTTCATGGTCTGCACTGGTTTTAACCCAAAAATCTGACTTTTTCATGATTGCAAATTAGAGCAATTTGGGAAAAAAATCCCGAAAAAGTAGAGCAGTTCGGAAAAAAAGACCAAAAAATTTGAGCGATTCTGGTTTGCGCTAGTTTTTATTGAGGATTTCCGCAATCGATTTTATTAATTAATAAATAAGCTAAAATCAGGCATGTGAGTTTGGATGTGGTTTTTTAAATAAAATATGGGATAAATTGGTATTTCAGTATATAACCCCCTAAATGACTGATTTATAAAAGTCGACCCAATACAGAACCCTGTGGGACCCAATACAGAACCTTGTGGGACCCCCACTAAGAACTCTTCTCCAAGCAAAGAATGTACCACTGACAACCAGCCTCTTTAGCCACCATCCTTTAACCACTTTCTTTTCATTGTACAACCAGCATTAATGAGACCAACAGACCTCTTCTTACTAACATCATGATAAAAAGCAGTCAGATATATCTGACATGAACTATCCTTCATAAAGCCTTTTTACTGCTCATAATGCCATTCTCCAGAACATAACATTGAATGTGATTCCTTAACAAACCTTCAAATAACTTGCCCACCACAGATATCAAATTTGCTGGCCTAATACTTCCAACCTGTGATCATAATACCCTTTTATATATTCACGCTGCCCAACAAGTCTCCAAGAATGGTGAGTTTTTTTAATTCTCTTCTGTACTGAAGCAAATTTATTCTGAAGGGGTAAGATGCACTGCTAATCTATTAAAGGGGACCTGTCACCTGAAAAAAATATTCCAAATCCTATTTTGTCACGGTTTGTAACTTTAACTACACCACATAAATTATTTTAATTTTGTTTCCTTTGGTCTGGGAACTCATTATTATAGCAAGGAGGCAGGAGCCATTTTGTGGACACTGTTATTAAGGCAAGCCTTGCATCATCTCAAAGTCTTGTTTGTGCACAAGAACGGGGACCCCATGCACTGGTTACACAATTAAATGAATAGAGAGAGGGGAATATGGGGAATGCAGTGACATCTAGTAAGTGCTGAATGGAGAAAAGGACCTAACAGAAGTCTGGGATTTAAGAATTTGAGCTTATTTGTATAGCACTGTTTTTTGAATCTCCCTTTGATTATCAACGTAACGATCTACACACGATGATGAATCTACATTGTATATCTTGCACCAGTGGTGTCAAGGGGGTGGGATTTAGGTGACAATTTTCCATATATATGGAACATTGAGGAGCATTTACCAAACAAAAACACAGCATGCCTGAGTGCAGGTAAAATGTGTACAAAATAACAAAAAAATATTTTTAATAGACAAGCCAAAAAAATTCCAATGTTTCGATCACATCTAGTGATGGGCGAATTTATTCGCCAGGCGCGAATTTGCAGTGAATTTGCGCGATTCGCCGTCAGCGAATAAATTTGCGAAACGCCCGCGAAAATTCGTGGAAAAAATTCGGCGCTGTTTCGCGAATTTTTCGCCATTTCGCGAATTTCACTAATCACATCATATTGGAACCTTAAAGAGTTTTGATCACATCATAGTGATCTTCCTCAGGGAAAAAATACCTTATAAAATAACATTATAAAAGACATCAGAGAAGTAAAAATATACTAAGGCAATGTTACTGCAGTATGCTTAAAGGGATCCTGTCATCGGAAAACATGTTTTTTTCAAAACGCATCAGTTAATAGTGCTGCTCCAGCAGAATTGTGCACTGAAATCCATTTCTCAAAAGAGCAAACAGATTTTTTTATATTCAATTTTGAAATCTGACATGGGGCTAGACATTTTGTCAATTTCCCAGCTTCTTCCAGTCATGTGACTTGTGCCTGCACTTTAGGAGAGAAATGCTTTTTGGCAGGCTGCTGTTTTTCCTTTTCAATGTAACTGAATGTGTCTCAGTGGGACATGGGTTTTTACTATTGAGTGCTGTTCTTAGATCTACCAGGCAGCTCTTATCTTGTGTTAGGGAGCTGTTATCTGGTTACCTTCCCATTGTTCTTTTGTTTGGCTGCTGGGGGGAAAAAGGGAGGGGGTGATATCACTCCAACTTGCAGTACAGCAGTAAGGAGTGATTGAAGTTTATCAGAGCACAGGTCACATGACTTGGGCCAGCTGGGAAATTGACAATATATCTAGCTCCATGACAGATTTCAAAATTGAATAGAAAAAAATCAGTTTGCTCTTTTGAGAAATGAATTTCAGTGCAGAATTCTGCTGGAGCAGCACTTTTAACTGATTCATTTTGAAAAAAAAATTTTCCCCATGACAGTATCCCTTTAAAGAGGAATTGTGCCAGAATAACACAGCACACTGGGATATCTGTGCACGTGAACCAAAAAGGAACTGAGCTTGCATGTGTTTAAACCATCCACTGCATTATTGTACCCACCAAGAGTCTTGTTACTAGTGCCTCAGCCTCATCATATGATCATGATCAAAGTGAGTCATGTAAGCAGCCATATCATTCTGCAGTAAAGTGTATATTGTAATGCTTATTTTATCTTTTGGTTCTCAGAATAAGCATCCCTGACATGCTACAATGCCTGTGAGAAAGAGAGCAGTAACTATAAGGGTTGCCACCTGGCCGGTAAAAATGATGCTTGATGCCAATGTTATTAATAGGAAAAAACGGCAAGAATATAGGAAGGCCGGTATTTTTTTCCAGAAAAGGTGGCAACCCTAGTTACTACCAACAATGCCATCTTCTGCAGTGATGCAAGTCATGTATAATGCCTATAAGTGCTGCACTGATTAAATAAAATGTAAATAATGCACTTAGCAGTTGCATCAATGGAACAGTCTGTGCAGGTTCCAAGGTGCAGACTTTATGGCTGTTAGAAGTCAGGAAGGTTTCCTGACCCTTGCACCCGTGGTGATCCATAGTGTTGCCCAAATGAAAATGAGTTCAGAGTGTGAGGGGAGGGTAAGAGAGAAGTAATTCAGGGAAAGTAGCAGAACTACCGGGAGAACAGGGGGTGCGATTAGGACAGGGCCAGCATCTCTTCAGGCCCCCCCCGGCAGCACGTGCGCTACTGCTATCCGTCGCGCGCCGCTGTTTTCTTTGTGGAGAATGGAGGGGGGTGGGGGGGCCCGTCGACATGTCCCGCACCAGTCTCCTTATTTCTTGGTACCAAATTCACTGTCAGACACTTGCTGATAGTGGAGCTATGAGCTGGGTAAACCTCATCATTTGGTACTGCACATGTAACAATGTGTAGAAGAGTTGGCAAAGGGGCATATCTAGCCTAGTGCTATCTATATATAATTATGGTTCAGGATATAAAGTGTGACCTAGGGGTTTTGGCAGGTATAAATATTCTGCTGGTGTAATTTGCTACTTGAAATATATCCAAAGCATTAAAGTACAAATGTTTACCCATTTGACTGCCAATGATGTAGAAGTGAAGTAGATTCTATGGAACCAAAAACACAGGAACCAGGAATATTAATATATTTAATAATACGAATAAGTAAAATGCTTTGGGCCAAGCTTTGTTATTATGAATAAAGCATCCGGTGTTAGTGTCCCATTAAGGATTGCCTGTGGGTTATGTTGCAGTTCTCACTTTTCCTGCTCAGTAACGCTCAGAAGGAAACAGCAGCACAATAGGGTGATATAGAAGCCTTACATACAGTAAGTCATGTTATTAGGGATATGAGAAATATGTGTTGCAACATAGGAAGAATTTATTCTGTGCACATTTCCTTTCCTCAGCATGATGTTTGCACATTTTCATTAGCTGATGGCAAAACACTAGGTAATCCATAGAAGTACAATGCTAAAAGTCAACAGTAAGTCAACATATAGGCTGCCAACAGTGTATTGCAAGTGTGGAATTTCTACTGCTGGCTTCAAATACACATGATTGAGCTATTGGGACCTCCATCTTACCTACTACCTATCCAAAGCTCTCATGCAGGCTTTCCATGAACACTCAGCACCACACTTGTACTAGTATTAACTTGCTGTATAAGGGGATTACATGGTTAAGGGGAACAGAAGGGACTGCACAAGCCTCTTTGGCAATAATAGGTCCAGGAAACGTTTATGCCTTTTTTCACATTACATCACATGTTATTTTAACTAAACAATCACTCATACAATCACAATGTTCCACTGAAACTGCCTGTTGTGCATTCCTTTTTGGGTTCAAGTGAACCCCTTACCTCATAACAACGTTGAAATAAATTGCTTTATTTTCATCAACAAAGTCCTTGGAGTACGGTCTGTTGGTAATTGTATATATATATATATATATATATATATATATATACAAATACAAGAGTCCTCTGCACGCAACCCATTATCAATATTTTTAAAGGACAAGGAAAGGCAAAACAATAAAATCCCATTTTTACATTCTTTAATGAAAAATAAACCTTTCTCCAATATCCTTTAATTAAAAAATGTGTACAGTTTTTATAAGAAACCTGACTGTATGCATTGAAATTCTCCCTTCATTTACTGCTGTGGATGGGAATTGTCAGATGGTCCCTAACTGCTGAGCAGGGAAACAATAATACTTATGAACAGCAGGGGGAGCCCTCGCCTTACTTACCAGCCATGCAGAATTCAAGCAGCTTTGTTTATGACGATCCCTAAGCAGCCCAGACCACACTGAGCATGTGCAGGGTCAGGGTCAGGCCAAGATGTTTAACAAAGTTACAAGATGACAGCCCCCAGTGGTCAACTTTGAAAGCATAAATCATTTGTTTGATTAGGTTTGTGGTGCAGTAAGTTCATGCTTAGGTTTAGTATACAAAATACAGCATTTCTAGCCTTATTCTATTTTAGACTTTCCTTGTCCTTTAAGACAGAGACATTTTGTGCATACTGCTACTGAAAAATGCCTTACCCTTTAAACAAAACAGGGATTGTTTGTCCATATATTGCAATATATTTAAGCTGGCCAACCACGTCAAAGTCATCCCATATCTGGCTTTATTTTCATCAACAAAGTCCTTGGAGTGCGGTCTGTTGGTAATTGTATATATACATATATATATCCTTAAATGTATATATATATATATATATATATATATATATATATATATATATATATACATATATATATCCTTAAATGTATCTGTAACCTGCATTCAGATTAGGCTTTCTATCCACTGCTTGAGATCCCTTTAGTAAACCTATGGGGACACTGTGTATGTTGAATACCTTATTTCCCCTGTATATATGGTAGACCAACCAATATCAATATGAGTGATTGCATTGTAGTAGCACAAAATGCATTATACATGAATTCTAAAAAAAACAGCAGTTCTCAGCCCTTAAAAAGGTTCATCCAGCTAGTACATTAAGGGGCAGATTTATTAAGGTTCAAGTTTATTTTTGAGTCAAAAACGATTTTTCAGTGGAAAAATTTTTTGATAAATAAACTCACATTTGTCAGGATTTATTATACCCCGACCCTGGAAATAGGTTGAATTTGAAAATAAAACCTGTCAAGGTCATGTAGGAGTCAATGGCAGCTGTCCCTTGAACCATTTGAAGATGTTAATAGCCTTTATGATGTTTTTTGAGTTTTCGGTTTTTGCTACTCAAACTTGCCAATTCCATTTTTTTCCAGTCTAGTTTTTTCCTAAATAAGAAACCATTTGAGTTGTGAGTTCATTCGAGTACATTTGAGGTTCAATAAACTCACACAGCTCTAAAATTCGACCTTTGCTAAATAACCCCCTAAAACATTTCATACTCCTTCTTGTCCAGTACAGGCGCAAATTTATTACATTGCAAATAGTAAACAAGGGTAGACAGTTCCATTGTGGAACGATAGGCCTGTACTTCTGACAACTGCAGTATAGAAGTGATAGAAAAGTTTTTTGTTTTTTTTTTACAAGAGTATGTTGTGGTGAATTATTATCAATTTTTAAATGGTTTTATGATGGACAAGTCATGCTGAACAAATGTACTTATTACAATGGAGTGAGAAGAAAGACAAAAGTTTATACTAGGTCTATAAGTCCTAGAAAATCTCTTTTACATAATGGAGAGTAGCTGTCAATGTTGCATCCTCTGCCGTGATGTTGCTTTCAATGTCTTGTGTTTATCTCACTGTAGGGACTTCCTTATGCACCTATACAGGACATTCTTGTCATGGAAGATGATTGGCACATGATAACAAAAACATTTCAACTCCACGAGAAACAGAAGAGTTCTGTGCCAGAAGCACAGCAAGATATATGTTACGATCAAGTACAGGGTACTGTTGTATTATTACAGAGAAAAGGGACATATTGAAGTATTTGATCAAAATGGAGTCCATGGAAGATGGTCTTTCTGTAATTTGGAACTTTCTGGATAATGGATCCTACACCTGTACATCAAGAAAAGCATCAGTTTTTATCACCGATACTCCTACTAGATGGGCACCAATGCTCTTCTTTGGAAGCTAAGATAAATTGAAGCATGAACATAAGTATCCATTAAAGCTGATCTGAGCACAATTTGGACACCCTTATGCTGGGCCAAATCAGACTGATGCTAATATTTGACCCACAGGCCAATGATTGGATTATAATGCAGGCTTTATAGGAGAGGACTGATACCAGTGCTTGTATTCGATTCATTCATTGTGTTGGACACTCTACAAAATACATAGCAACAATAATTATCATACAGTTGTTGCAGGAACTGAGTGGGGAAAAAAATAGCACCCAAAGACTGAGTTGCAGAGGGCGGAGGTGGGCTGGAGGTTGGACATCCCTGATGTATCTAAAGTAAATTTTTACTTACCGTAATTTACTTTTCCCTTAGTCCCTTAGGCAGCACCATGATATTATTTTGCTTTACCTTTCATGTAGGACAAGTGAGAAAAAAGAGTTAATTAACCCCACCCATAAATACCAGCTACTCAAAACCCTCTCTAGTGTTTTTTTTTTTTTTTTTTAAACACGACACACAGACAAATGCTTAAGTACTTTATTAGGGTGGGTAATTTATTGCTGCCTAAGGGACTAAGGGAAAAGTAAATTACGGTAAGTAAAAATTTACTTTTTCCCCTACGTCCCTTACGGCAGCACCATGAGAGTTAGCGAGTAACAAGGGAGGGCAAATTTTCATAACGCCTTCTGTAGTATTTTACTGCCATAGGAAGCTTCCCGTGAAGCCGAGATGTCTACCCTGTAATGCTGGATGAAAGTATTTGGATTACTCCAAGTTGCGGCTCTACATATCTGATCTAAAGACACGTTGGCTGCTTCTGCCCAAGACGCAGAAATTTTCCTGGTAGAGTGTGCTCTGACTACAAATGGCGGACTGAGATCATCCTTAATGTAGGCCATCTGAATTGTCGCTTTAATCCATCGAGCTAATGAAGGTTTCGAGCTCTTGAGCCCCTTGTTTTTCCCACAGAAACTGATAAATAAATTTTCAGATATTCTAAATTCTTCTGTAATCTTCAGGTAGGTTTTCAGAATTCTGCCTACATCCAAAAGGGTAAGCTGAGAGTTGTGTCCCTGGGCTTCCTGAATATTTGGTAGAACAATCTCTTGATTGACATTACATGTATTGACAACTTTGGGTTTAAAGCTTGGAAGGGTTCTCAAAACAACACGGTCTGGAAGGAAGGTCAGATAAGGCTCTTTTACTGATAAAGCCTGGATTTCACCAATTCTTCTAGCTGAAGTAATGGCTACTAAAAATAAAGTCTTGAAAGATAGACACTTAATTGATGTATTCTCCAAGGGTTCATAAGGTGATTCACATAATTTGTTTAACACACGAGGTAAGTCCCAAGAAGGAGAGGGTTGAATGATTCTAGGTCGGATCTTTGAAATGGCCTTTACAAATCTTTTAAAAAGCGGTAGAGTAGTAGAGATGGCGCGAACTGTTCGCCGGCGAACTTGTTCGCGCGAACATCGGGTGTTCGCGCTCGCCGGAAGTTCGCGAACGTCGCGCGACGTTCGCCATTTTGGGTTCGCCATTGTTGGCGCTTTTTTTTGCCCTCTCACCCCAGACCAGCAGGTACATGGCAGCCAATCAGGAAGCTCTCCCCTGGACCACTCCCCTTCCCTATAAAAACCGAAGCCCTGCAGCGTTTTTTCACTCTGCCTGTGTGTGCTGAAGAGATAGTGTAGGGAGAGAGCTGCTGCCTGTTAGTGATTTCAGGGACAGTTGAAAGTTTGCTGGCTAGTAATCGTGTTGATACTGCTCTGTTATTGGAGGGACAGAAGTCTGCAGGGGTTTGAGGGACATTTAAGCTTAGGTAGCTTTGCTGGCTAGTAATCTACCTTCTACTGCAGTGCTCTGTATGTAGCTGCAGTGGGCAGCTGTCCTGCTTCTGATCTCATCTGCTGACTGCTGCAATAACAGTAGTCCTTGTAAGGACTGCTTTTATTTATTTTTTTGTTCCAATACAGAGCAGTATCAAGCAGATTACTAGCCAGCAAACTTACTATCATCTGTCCCTGAAATCACTAACAGCTCTCCCCCTACACTATCTCTTCCAAGCACACACAGGCAGATTTTTCAGATACATTTTTGCCCTTGATCCCCCTCTGGCATGCCACTGTCCAGGTCGTTGCACCCTTTAAACAACTTTAAAATCATTTTTCTGGCCAGAAATGTCTTTTTTAGATGTTAAAGTTCGCCTTCCCATTGAAGTCTATGGGGTTTGCGAACCGTTCGCGAACCGCTCGCATTTTTGCGCAAGTTCGCGAATATGTTCGCGAACTTTTTTTCCGACGTTCGCTACATCCCTATAGAGTAGATAAAGATTTATTTTGGAGAGCAGACAAAGCTGAAATCTGAGTTTTGATAGTATTAACAGATAGTCCCTTATCAAAACCTTCTTGAAGAAACTTTAACAACACTGGCACAGAAGGTTGTACTTGTGAAATCTGTATCCTCTTGCACCAGTCTCTGAAATTTCTCCAAACTCTAGAATAAGTCTTGATAGTAGAAGCTTTCCTAGATTGAATAAGTATATCTACTACTTCTGTAGAAAGCCCCTCCAACTCTAAAATGGACCTGTCAGTTTCCAGGCTGTCATCTTCAACCTCGAAAGATGCTGAACTGTAAGAGGTCCCTGGGTCAATAGATTTGGAAATTGAGGAAGAATCCAATACTGTCCCCTGGACATTCTCATTAGCAGAGAAAACCAACTCCTCCGAGGCCAGAATGGAGTTAAGAGAATTGTCTGTACTCTCTCTAATCGGATCTTCTGCAATACCTTGGGAATCATTGGTATTGGGGGAAAAATGTAAACTAGTCGGAATTCCCACCTGATTGACATAGCGTCTATGTAATCCGGGCGATCTAGTTTAAAGAGCAAAACTTCTGTATCTTGCGATTCTTCCTGTTGGCCATAAGATTTATCTCTGGCATTCCCCATCGGTCTGTAATCTTCCAAAACAACTGCTGATCTAGGGACCATTCCCCCCCCCCCCCGGAAAAATCCTCTTCCTGCTGAGGTGGTCTGCTATAACATTTTCCTTTCCTATTATATGTACCGCCATCAGACGATGACTGTGTCTCTCTGTCCAATTCAAGATCTTGAAAACTTCTTGATTCAATAAGGGAACTCTGGTCCCCCCTTGTTTGTTCAAGTAAGCCACTGTAGTGGAGTTGTCTGAAAGAACCTTTATACTTTTGCCTTTCAACTGTTGTTGGAAACTCATAATGGCTTTGTAGACCGCCCTCAATTCTCTGAAATTCGAGGACATGGAACTTTCCATTGGATCCCAAATGCCCTGTGCTGTTAGATGGTTCAGATGAGCTCCCCAACCCCACTGAGAAGCATCCGTAGTTAGAACTATCCACTTCGGTTGTCGAAAAGATAGACCCTGAGCAAGGCGATTCTCCTGAAGCCACCATTCCAACCTGGATTGTGTCTCTGCACTGAGACATATCTTCATGTCTATGGAGGAAACTTTCCGATTCCAACTCATAAGTATCTCTATTTGCAGAGGTCTCATGTGTAATTTCGCCCAAGCGACAGCCTCTATCGATGCCGTCATGAGACCTAGAACTCTCATTAAGCTCTGAAGGTATCAGAGCTATGCCTTCTTCTCTTATACTGCTGCTATCGACACACCCAAGGTGCTGTTGTTATCCCGAAGGGAAGAACTCTGAACTGATAATGGTGTAGAACTCCTTCGATAAACACAGCAATTCGAAGAAATTTCTTGTGAGCCGGAAATATTGGAATATGAAGATACGCATCTTTGAGATCCAAAGAAGCCATATAGTCGCCTCTGTCCAAGATATTTATCACTGACTTGATAGTTTCCATACGGAAAGTCCTCTTGTGGATGAACTGATTGACATGCCTTAAGTCCACTATTGTCCTGAAAGTCCCATTGGGTTTGGGGACTAAAAAAACCTTTGAATAGGTTCCTCGATGAATTTCTTGTGGAGGCACCAGTTCGAGGACTCTGGCTGAAACAAATTCTGTAATGGCCTGCTCGAGAGCTAGCTGTTTCCTCTGAGAATTTACAGGAGTGAGAACAAACCTCTGAGGAGGTAGACTTTGAAATTCTATCCTGTAACCCTCTGCAATAAGCTACAGTATCCATGCATCTGAAATGGTTTCTTTCCACTCTGGAAAGAAAAAAGTCAATCTTCCTCCCACTGGAAGAGAACTTCTGGCGTCAGAAGGATGACTTCTTCTTTGGTGGGAAGGTTCTTCCAAATCCTCTCTCACCTCTGGAAGTACTGAATGATCTATTAGAACGAAAGGAATTTTTTTCATTCCTCTTTCTATCCCTCTGAATAAAGTCATCTCTTTTAGGTGATGCTCTTCTGGTTCGAAAAAGAGAGTTTTTGTTCCTCCTAGATAGATTCTCCTGAGGAAGACGCTTACTCTTAGAACCTGATAATGAGTCCAGAAGTTTATCCAACTCTGATCCAAAGAGACGACCTGGTTCAAACGCCATGGCACATAGGCTATTTTTGGATACTGTATCAGCTGACTAGGTTCTTAGCCATAAAGCTCTTCTAGCTGCTGTAGTTAAAGCCATAGACTTAGCAGCGAGTTTAATACTTTCAATAGATGAGTCACATAAGAACTCAACTGCATTATTGACCTTATCCAGGGATTCTAGTAGCTCCTCACGAGATATGTTGTTATTAATATCATCTGCAAATTGTTTAAGCCAATGCCTGGTTGAGCGAGCAACTGCCGAGGCTGCTAGGGCTGGCTTACAAATGGCTGTGCCTGTATTATAAGCTCTCTTGAGTAAGGACTCCATTTTGCGATCCATAGGATCTTTTAATCCTGACCCGTCTTCCACAGGAATTAGTGTCTTCTTAGATAGTCTGGCAATGGCTACATCAACTTTAGGAGGTGCCCCCCAGGACTGTAGCTCCTCTTCCTGAATGGGAAACAATAGTTTCTGTATTTTGGTTATGGATGGAGGTTTTTCAGGATTTTTCCACTCTCAGTCATTAAGTCTTTCATAACTGGGTGGAAGATTTCGATTTCTTAGCTACTTGTGAGGCAGCTGCTTGTGATTCCTCAGTCTCTAAGGATTCCATCGTTTGCCTTACTCTTTTAACCAATTTTGCAGTGCTTTCCACAGGAAACAAGGCTAAAGGCTCTTCCTCATCCGAGGATGAATCCTGAGTTGATCCATCTAATGAAATAGGATTAGTAAGAGTAGGAGAGTTAACAACGTCATTCGAAATTCTGACTGAACTATGTTGAAATTGGTTAAACATATCCTTCATAGTTGATTTAATAAATTCTTTAATCCATGAAGAAGAAGACTCAGGAATGGCTTCAACATCCTTATGAGCCAGATAAGACAGACAGTCCTTACAAAATCTTTTTCCATAGGAATCTGGAAGAGGCATCTCACATGCCTTACATTGTTGATGCTTTGACTTCCTGTGTTTTTTAGCAGGTGGTGGATCTAGGGTAGACATCTGTAAAACACCAGAAAATAATTAGACATAAATATATAAATTCCCGGTAAAAAGTTAGCCCACAGACTACCTTGTACCTCTGTGCTGAAACAAGGAGGCTGCAACCCAGGCAGCAACGTTAAACAGCAGGCTGATCACGACTTAAACTTTTCGCATCAAAAGGGGCGCCTGAATATAGCGTGATCTGCTTAAAAAGATTCTCTGGGGCGAACCTCCTCGCGCACTTGATCCGCATCATCAGTGTAACCAATCGCGTCAACTCTAAGTTGCGCGTCAGAGGTTAATGTCGCCATTTTGTTTATGGGCAACCCTCGGCTGCACAGTCCATTGCGGCGACGGAAAAAACCTAAGAGGTCACCCAACCTCCGACTGAAAAAACCCCTTGGGTAATGCAGTCTATGGTCTTCAAGTCCCCTAGGGATGAAGGTAGGACAAAAAAACATTAGAGAGGGTTTTGAGTAGCTGGTATTTATGGGTGGGGTTAATTAACTCTTTTTTCTCACTTGTCCTACATGAAAGGTAAACCAAAATAATTTCATGGTGCTGCCGTAAGGGACGTAGGGGAAACTACAATTATCTTGACAGTTGCCAGACTTTCGTTTGTGTTTTCCTTCCAAGGGGCACCTATGAAACCAGGCACACAGAGCAAATTACTTCTGATCTCTATCTTATAACTGGACACATTCTTTAATTCTGTACAGCAGCCACATAAATCTGCACTGAAAGTAGAAACATCAGGGCTGAGATAGTCTTGATCTGCTATATTTAGTGCTGCCTGCATACTGCCACATATTATACCGTGTGTTTTACCAGTGATGACCATTAAAACCTGCTTTACTTTGTTGTGATACAATCACACCACGTTTGCTGACAAAAAGCCAGTGACATTTTGAAGCATTTAACTGGACCCCTTCATTCTTTTTTTATACTTTCATGTGTATATAACACTTGAAATGTTGCTATGCAGTGAAGATTATATTGGTATCACATATGTATATAACTCACTTGAATAAGGAAGTCAAGGTGTAAGAGGAAGCAAGAAGGGAAATTCCACTGCAACCTGTTGCACATTTAGCAGATCTCTAGACAATACTGTCACCTGACTTGATAGAAAGAAAAGGGGGTCAGATGACAATTTGTGGGCATTTTAAATGTTCAGTCAGGGATTCTACCGCTAAGATGTTTAAGTTGGCTTGAATGCTGCGGCACAGAAAGACTAGACGATATCAGGGGAAAACCAAAATAGATACTCCCTCATAAATCTCAAACTGATTCGAAACATGGTTAAACCCATAAAATAACCTTCCCCTAAACTCTTATGCATTTCCCAGCATTGCAAAATGGGTGACCCAAACTAATTTGAAGTGGAATCAATGTAAAGAGTCCTTCCTATATGCGCATGCTCCGTCAGGCTTCATGTCGGCGAAGAGACCGGAAGAGAATGGGAATGAGCAAAAGATGGTGTGAACTCTGCTGCACTGCTCTACATTTTAGGGTCAGATTTTTTTTAAGGGGCACCTTTTTGAGGGGAGGGGGACGATGGCAGGCAGTTTAGGGGGGCTTTTGTTACTAGGAATGGACTAAATGAAGATATCCAGTGTTCCAATTTTGGCTGAAAAAATGGCTTAGGCTGGCTCCACCGTGTGTTCCTGTCGTCCCACACAAATCTTGTAGTAAATAACCAAAATAGGTGAAGGAAGCCTCAAAAGCAGAGCTTTGCTGCAATTACATTTATTGTTTTTTGTGCCACTACATGTTTCGGGCCACAAGACCTTCATCAACTGCTTTTGAGGCTTCCTTCACCTTTTTTGGTTATTTGTTACTAGAAATGGGTTAAGTTCTCTTTTAAGAGCTAATGCGCATGGGTCTCTGCTCTGCTCTGACAATGGCATACAGCCATTGAGCACTCATTTTGGCCAGAAAATGCACATTTGAGCATTTACAAGAATATAAATGGAAAGTTACATTATTTACGTATATGAAGTGCTTATACAAAAATGGGGCCTGTGTATGCAGTGATGCAATAGGGTTGACACCTGGTTGGTATTCCACCTCTCTGGCCAGTAAAATATCAGTCAAGGCAGGGTTTGGTATTACAAATTTAAAGCAATGTATTTGTTTGTCTATTTGGAATCCAGCAGGATTTCTGGCTTGGTTGTCTGTAGGCCACTTGGTCCTAGCGCCTGATTAAACACGCGTTCCTCCGTGCAAGAGCACGGGGGATTATGCGTACAGTACACATCCCCATTGCGTCTTAGATTTTGGCTGTATGGCGAGCTGCCCCTTAAATCTTGCCACCCTAGGCCCAGGCCTTTGTGGCCTCACCACAAATTCAGGCCTGAATCCCAAATTCTTCTGCCCCTAGCCCAACTATTTGTCCCAATGTCCTCTCTCAGCTCCCCCTCTATCACCGGAGCAGCTCTTCAACCCTATCCTACCACTAAATGCTCAACAGATTCTACCCTTTATATCAATATATATATATATATATATATTTTATATATAAATAAAAAGATTTCTCAACAGAAAGATAAAAATAATAGAGAGAGAGAGAGAGAGAGAGAGAGAGAGAGAGAGAGAGAAAGAGAGAGAGCAGTAGCTTTTGAGCTGCTGGGGCAGTGACCACCATTTGAAAGCTGGAAAGAGGCAGAAGATTTATTGGGCAATAATTTGAAAATGCTAAAAACAAGTAAAACTGAAAACCAAAAGTTATTAAAGGTGAACTACCCATTTACTGAAATGTGTCTTTTTTCCAGCCTCATTTATGACATAATTATCATCAACTGTGTAATTGAATATGCTTTTATTAAATCCATATGTCGTATTACCTTTCTAAAAATCCAGATAATTTAACATATAAATCATGTGATTTTCCTAACCTCGCACCTATTAATAAATTTAGGTCAGTATTCCCTTATGGTTTTATGTAACCACTATTTCACAATGTTTCTTCTTTTATTTTCCGTTCACGTTCTGTTAATAGGGCTGCTGCATGTGGTCTGAAAATAAATGTACAACCACAAACAGCTTAATAGAAACATATGCTCATGGAATCAACCTTACTCATCCACTTCTATTGCACAGATCAGAAAGGAAATCCCCCTGGCAGTAAGTCCAGTTTCTTACAGATGAAATAAATAAATGTTGGCCCAGTGTATTTGTGACCAAATCAGGCAAAGATCCACATGTTTGGCAATGTCTCATGTTTAGGTCAGATTATTTTGTTTAGGAGGCTGGGAGGGGTAACATTTTGTGTTACATAACTTTGACTCCCACCCACGGGCCTGCATTAAAGATCAGTGGGAAATTTGGGGGTGGTCACAGGTCCCCTGGCCCCCAGGTTCTAATGCCTCTGCTTTAGGTGAACAGCCACAAATCCAAAAGAACTTGTAAGTGAAACTAGTTTACCTTTACCTTTAATGTGGTGGATTGCCATTAGGTTAACTTTTAGTATGG
The DNA here is from genome assembly GCA_038501925.1 of Xenopus petersii. Classification (NCBI taxonomy): domain Eukaryota; kingdom Metazoa; phylum Chordata; class Amphibia; order Anura; family Pipidae; genus Xenopus; species Xenopus petersii. The sequence goes on from CM076676.1 coordinate 23,385,531, forward strand.
TATAGAATGGCTGATTGTAAGCAACTTTTCAATTGGCCGTTATTTTGTATTTATTATAGTTTTTCAATAATTTGCCTTCTTCTTGTAACTCTTTCCATCTTTCAAAGGGGGGGGGTCACCCAATCTAAAAAAAAAAATGTTGTGTAAGGCTACAATTATTGCTACTTTTTATTTGGGCCCTCTCCTATTCATATTCCAGTCGTTTATTCAAATCAGTGCATGGAGAGCTACTGAATAAAAAGTTACATAAATCAATTGCAAGTTGTCTCTGAATCTCACTTCCTACATCATATTAAACGTTATTTAAAGGTGAACAAACCCTTTAATTTGTGTTTCCTTATACAAGGTATATTTGAACAAACAATACTTTCTGCATGCAGCACTATATCAGTCTCAGCACTCACCAAGTTTTTCCTTTCCTTTGGGTGCATGTGCCCTTGCTTAAAACTTTCCCAACACTAAATTCTGGTCTGGGTGATATGCCCTAAGCCCATAACAATAAATACAGTATGGATGTGCACTTCACAGACCCTTTGATGGTCTTAAGATCAAGGATTCTTCATTTTATATATATATATATATATATATATATATATATATATATATATATATATATATATATATATATATATATATATTTATCCAGAGATTCTGTGAAAGGTATTACTGGTTCAGGCTGATGGTTTTGGCTTTTATTTTACTGTAGGCCATCGTACCACTACCAAAAGGGCTCTAGCCTTTTTATATAATCACATTACAAGAAGTCAGGAGAGAGTGTGGCCTGATCAGCAAGGGATCATGGCATTACTTCACTTGGATCGGGAATAGCCAAATGGCGCTCTGTTTGCTAAGAACAAATCGCTGGTTTTACTTGTGATGAGATACTGTATATCATATATTGATACTAAATTCTGCTGGAGAATTTGAGGGTATAATGGCTTTTAAAACATAGGCTGGTTCTTTTATTTCATAAAAAAGGGCCGTCGTAATGATCAGTGCCTTATGCCTTCGGCGCCCCGAAGCTGCTCTGCGCCGCAGGGAGCCCGCTAACGGTGTGCCGCTGAGTTCTAGTGACCATAAATGTCATGCGCAACCCCCTGTTCCTCCTCAGGTGCGTGTGTGCACATGCAGGTGGCTGGGCGGCATGCCGCCCCTACATTCTTGCCGCCCTAGGCCCGGGCCTATGTGGCCTCGCGACAAATCCGGGCCTGGTAATGATAATTGGGGAGCAACACAGGCATGAAAAAAAGTTCATAGGGTGCCTATGATTGGCTATTTGCCCTACAGGAGGCTCGGTTTGGCCATAACCCAATTTTTTTATGCAATCAAAACTTGCCTCCAATGCAGGAATTGAAAAATAAACACCTGCTTTGGGGGCACTTGGAGCAGTATCCAGGGGTTAGTGAGCGACATGTTGCTCACAAGCCACTGGTTGGGGATCACTGCTCTGTAGAGAGTTTAAAAACTAAATACAAAAATCTACACATACACACACAACACACACAAGCAGTAAATAGTAAGAGAACACAACAGAGATGTACTTTAAAACCTTTACTTCTCGTTGGTTACATACACATGTGTTTAGGATATCTGGGAAATTCTCTTCTCCCTCCCACCCGTGTCCCATTCTGTGAATTTCATTAGTATGCTCTCCTAGTCATGTTGAAGAGAACATTCTTCAGTTACTCGCCAGTTTCAGAATCTACTAGCTAACACAAAGACATTTGGTGCATGGGTGCCAGTGAACCCAAGACAGGCATTCGATGCAGAGGATTTCTTTGGTTTAGTCGTCACCACCACAAAGTGCCAGCAGGGCTTTTTGATAATCTCCAGAAGTTTCACTCTGTAGAACAGAACAAAAGTGTAAACAGTAGGCAAAATTGCTTTAGACACAATATCTCATTTATGAACCAGGACTGGATTAATGATGAAATAACAATCTGTTAGGGCTGACAAGCAACCTACATTATGCTCTATGTCCTACTGTTGTTTGACAAGGAATAGGAGACTATGTACACCAGGGGTAGGGTTGCCACCTGCCCGGTAATTTAAAAATTAAGCTTTAGCCCAATGTTATTAATAGGGAAAATGTATCAAAATGTCAATTTCAAAAAAAGGTGGCAAACCTAACCAAAGGTCCCTAACCTTTTTTACCTGTGAGCCACATTCAAATGTAAAAAGAGCTGGGGAGCAACACATGAAAAATGTTCCTAGGTGCTGCAAAATAAGTGCTGTGATGTGGTTATTTGGTAGCCCCTATGTGGATTGGCAGCCTACAGGAGGCTCTATTTGACAGTGCACATGATTTTTATACAACCAAAACTGCCTTCACACCATGAATTCAAAAATAAGCTGATTGGAGGTCACTGGGAGCAACATCCAAGGGATTGGAGAGCAACATGTTGTTCATGAGCCACTGATTGGGGGTTCACTGATGTACACTTTAGCAATTTTAGAGATACAACTTCCAGCATTCACCTCTTTTCTTGCTACAATTTAATGACTGCTTATGTTTGGAGGGCTAGGAAGTTGAAGATATCACATTAAATTATTTATTAAGGTTTCGAGTTGTGTTTTCCACGAAAATTTGAGTTTTCGTGGTAATTTTTTGTCAGAACTCACATTTTCATCTTAAAAAACTGGAATTTTTCAAGTTATTTTATTTATTTTTTTTTTTTTAAAACTAGGATTTTTCAAGATTTATTATACCCAGACTCTGGAATCTGAAAATACACCATCTAAAACCTGTCAAGGTCATGTAGGAGTCAATGGCAGAGGTCTCTTGAATCATTTGAAGATGTTAATAGCCTTAATGATGTTTTTCCGAGGGTTTTGCCCCGAAAACTTTTTATCAATGAAAACTCGATTAATTTGAGTTTTCAGGTTTACTCAAACTCGCTGAAACAAGTTTTTTTCGTTCAAGTTTTTTCTTAAATAGAGTTGTGAGTTCATCCGAGGTATAAAAAACTCTAACATTCACCTTTGATAAATAACCCCCTAATAGTCATGTATATTTGCCAAAAAGTTTTATCTCTGCTTTAGGCATCACCCATAGGTAATCCATACGATTTTTGCTGGTGAAAGAGTTGGGCACTGTATGTTAATTTTTGTGCCAGACGTGTTTCATTTATAAAGCAAACTGTAAAATTGAGTGCAATCTTTTTTTTTTTTTCCATAATGCACCTCCTCAGAAATCCAGCCATCACCTTTAAGTCAGCACAAAATGTTGTACCTGCCTCTTGTCGCTAGCAATGCAAAGGTTTATTTGTGTTATTGGGAATTAAATTACAAACAACTTCTTGGAACTAGCTGGAGAAGTCAGGGTCAGGCAATTGCCCTCTTTTACCCCTCTTCCGGGAACAAACATGCTTTCGGGGCTCATAAGAGCACCAGGAAAGAGTTTGCTGTATAAGGGGTATGTATTGGGCAGGTCAAGAGTGTGGACATTCTGTATGGCATGCTTGTGTGGACCATCTAAAGACAGCTGTAAGCAAAGGCATACAACCTGAAGTAAATTTTACACAACACAGAATAAATACAAAGGAGATTCTTTGTTTACTCGGGATTTCCAGAGATGATGAATGATCTATGCATCTGACACATTTCTGGAACATTTTCACATTTATTTCATAGCTAAGATATTTATAAACTGACTGTAATATATGATACATCACTAAACTATGTCTCCTTAGGAATGTGTTGTTCCCGCTCTGTCAAACATAGCTATTTGGCTCTTTTATCATTCTAATTCTGATTCACTTTAGTGTAAACAAGTTATTTACAATTACACATGAGACTTGGCAAGAAACATTGTTTTCTCTAAAGAGGATTTCTAAGTATTGGGTTTTTGCATGTTTCATATAGGCACGCCGCACAGAAAATTCCCTCTCTCTTGATAACATTCCAAGATTTGTTTCATTAAAAAAAACCATACATACATCGACTTATGCAATTATTGAACAGTCAACATATGCTTATGCTCCACATGAGCCTAATAGAAAGGGATTGTATTTAAAAGGGAACTAAGCCCAGTCATGAAGCAGTTCCACTATGTCAGCCACCTTGTCAGTAACGTAACTGGAGGGGCCCTGGTGCGGGACGTGCAGTCGGACCCCCGCCCCCCTCTGTCTCGAAATCGGGCGATGTGGCCGGAAATCGGCAGTGCGCGAGCTGCCGGGGGGCCCTGAGGGGGTACGGCCCTGGCCCAATTGCACCCCCTGCCACTGCATCTTGCTCTTATCTTACAGAGTTTATTATGCCATTTTTGTGAAGTTATGTTACACTGGAATCAACCGTGGGGAAGAATGACAGAAACCATTGGCTTTAAAAGCTGGGAAATAGTTTTACTGAGCAATATTGATTTAAAGGGGAACTCCGCAAAAAACATAACTTAAGCTTTTTGAAAAGTAAAATTTCAAGCAGCTTTGCAATATACACCAATTAAAATATGCAGATTTTTCATGATTTTTAATGGTTTGGAACAAAGCCCCCTGCTTTCCTGCTGATCTCTCTGACTACTTGCTGAGCTAGTTGACTACTGTTACATTGTATCAACAGCCTGCTGTCCCCAACCTGCATTCTCCAAACTCCACAATTCCCTGCTGGATTTCAGCATAGAAAATTTGCATTTATTCATACTTTTTAAAGGCACAGGTAACTGTGATGGATATATTAGGGGTTTCTGTGGGCCTCTTTATCAAATTTTGGTTTGGAAGCCAGAGTTCCCCTTTAAGTATACAACCATAATATTCCTGGACTACAGCTCTCATCATACCTTAACCTTGATAATATGTTAAAGTAAGATTGAATTTGTAGTCCAGCAACAACTTCGTAAAGTGAGTTTGAGCAGTGCAATGCAGCCATTTTTAATGACCCTTTTTAAATCTGTGTTGTCCATTGTTGGGTTGTTGCTCCAGCCTAAAAACAATATGTATAGTTTGCTCAATGAGAAATTTAATTGGAGAAAATTCGATAAGATATAACTTGGAAAGAGTTACAGCTGCTTTCCATGTTCTCCTGTATGACAAACCTACAGCTTAATGACTGGGTTACATAAATTAGGACAATGATACACAAGTCATTGTTGTCATCCTGGGAAATTGTGCTCCCCATGAGCAACAAAATGTCTAGAAATACCTTTGAATTAAAGGAACAGTAACATCAAAAATTGAAAGCATATTAAAGGAATTACAATATGATGTATTGCAGCCATGTACTGGTAAAACTGGTATGTTTGCTTCAGAAAAAAACTATAGTTTATATAAACAAGCTGCTGTGTATCCATGGAGGTAGCCATTCAAGCACAGGATACACAGTCGATAAAAGATACATTCTGATGAATCCCATTGTATACTACAGAGGTTATCTTTTATCAGCTGTGTATCCTGTGCCTTTTCTCCTTGTTCAGCTTTGAATGGCTGCCCCCATGGCTACACAGCAGCTTGTTTATATAAACTATAGAAGTGTTTCTGAAGCAAACACACCAGTGTTACCAGTGCAGCAAAACAGAACATTATATTTTCATTACTTTAAAAGACTTTCATTTTTTTTGGTGTTACTGTTCCTTTAAATGCATTGAAGTCATGCAATATGTTCAATTTCATTCCACAAAAGTGGTTAAGAGCAAGCAGCTTTAATGCATTTTAACGCATAGGTATTTTTGAGTGTTTTGTCACTTGGCAAGAGTGCAATACCTGTGGGCGACAAAGTGCCCAGTGTCCCGTTGCCCTAAATTGGAAGGGATTAAAAAACAAAAACATAATTACAGTATGCCATGCATTAGAGACTATCTCGTATAACTGTAATTGTCAATGTACACAATGCCTAGATCCTTTTCTCACCTCAATACAGTGGTGTAGTGATTTCTCATATAGAGTCTTAAACTCCTGCCGGATATTCAGTAGGTCAGTTTCACTCCTGGATACCAGAATCCTTGTGAGGGTTCTCTCATCTGTTCCTGCTCCCTAATAAGGAAACAGACTTATTACTGGTGCATTCATGCAAAAACAAAATATGGAGCAACATCATATGCATAAATAACATGCATTCATTTCAGGTGGGTTAAAAAAACCTCTGTCTGGAGTTATTCATAGTTTTGAAGTGTCAAAGATATATAGTTGAAGGGTAAGGTACGAGGCCTATGTGCCTTCTACCTCCTGCCCCTCATGAATGGAGTCTGCAAGTAGCTAAAAAGCTTAAAAAAAGAATGGCTCAGCCCTCAGCATGGCAATTCTGTTAGTTTGGCAATGATGAAACCATTATTTGCAAATCTGTCTTTCTCATTCTCTGAAGTAGGCTGCATGATAACTGACTTGCAGGCAGCCTGCACCTACATAACCAATCTGCAGGTTTAGTTTATGGCTGGCAATGCAGATGAAAATGTAGCACCTGCAGAGAGACACACTAGTGTTGAACTAAAAGAGAACTAAAACCTTAAAGTAAATATGGCCAAAAAAGTAATATTTTATACACTGAACTTGCTGCACCAGCCTAAAGTTTAAGTTTCTCAATAGCAGCAATGATCCAGGACTTCAAACTTGTCATTGGGGGTCACCATCTTGGAAAGTGTCTGTGACACTCACATGCTCAGTGGGCTCTGAGCAGCTGTTGAGAAGCTAAGCTTAGAAATTATCCAGCAGAAAATGAGGTTGGCCTGTAATATAAGCTGATGTTACAGGGCTGATTATTAAATTCTGATGCTAGTTGTACTGGTTTCTGTGCTGCCATGTAGTAATTATCTGTATTAAGTACTATTCAGCCTTATATTGTGACATTTCTATTATATATTGTGAGTCAGTCCCTAAGATCAGTAAGTGACAGCAGAACAGAGCATGTGCAGTGAATCAGCAGAAAAGAAGATAGGGAGCTACTGGGGCATTTTTGGAGACACAGATCTTTACTGTTAAAGGGCTGTGGTTGCCTTGGGCTGGTCCAGGAGCCCAAAACATAAATTACAATATTTCTAGCTACTTCTTTAGTTAGGCTTTAGTTCTCCTTTAATGGTCTGGGCCAGATTCTGCCATAGAGTGTGAAAATGTTGTCAGTTAAGTAATTTTACCTTCATTCCTTTGTAGAGTCTCTCTGCGAAGAAGGCCGGTTTGTTCTTCACACTGCGTACTATCAAATGAAACAAGAAAATTAATCAAACACCAATAGATTTCGAACTAGAGTTGCTGTAACTCATCTTGTGCTCTTGGTGGTTCCAGGCTGGCATTGGCTAGGCAAGATAGATGAATATACCATTCCGTCTATACGGGGCATTAGAAAAGCACGTCTATTAAATGCTCATTGTTTCTGTGATGTGGTGCTTGTTGCTTTTGTGGTATCCTACAGAGGGTAATGGGAATCAGATTCCCGGGTACAGTACTGAGCCTACACTTGGCTCTCACTAGATCACACGTGTCTTGAGTGTTGTAGCTGGGCCTTCTTTACTCTGTAGGATTATTGAGACATGGGGCATTTTGACCACTGCAGTGCTCTCAATGTAAATTGCAGTGGTTTACTGTAAATACCCTCTTCTAAACGCAGTCACTTCTCATTTGTATGAATGCATGCTTGTAAGGTTGCTTAATTGATTCGGACTGCTGCAGTTCTCCCTGAGAGCAACACTTAATGTATCATAGGCCTACAACTTTCCATTAATTTCCAGCTTCCAACTCCTCTCTCAAGACAAAGACATTCTAGCTTTTAGAATTCAATACAGCCCTGCTTATCTAAGTGTACTTTTACACTTAGTTGCAGACTGTTTTTGGTATTATTTCCTTACAATCTACAAAATAAATACTTCTCCACCACGAACACACCAGATTGTAGGCTCTTACAAGCAGAAAGCTCTCCATCACCAACACACAGTATTAACATGTAGGAATGACAAAGTCCCATGTCATGTATAGCAAGGCAACAATACAGCATTACTCACCAATGGCCACAAATGCATCCTTTACATTTCCAGACATTTCTTTCTTAATGATATGTTCCACATCATGATTTGTCTGCTTGATAAATTCCTGGAAAACTAGTGGGAAAGGATGGAAAGTACATGTAAGGGCTGAAGACACAGGTTTTCATTTATAAAACATTGTAAATCAGGGTTGTTCAACTGGAGGCCAGCAGACTGATTTCCATGGGCGACAACATTTTACTATAACCTAGCCCCAATCATGGGGTATAAGTGAATAACTGTCCCACTACAGCTGAAAAGCAGTGTTCTAGATGAAGGAAATCCTGTTAATAAGTGGGACAGCCAACTCACCCCTTCGCAAATGTGGGTAGCTCCGAGTGCACAGGATGGTCATGAACCTTGTCTCGAGTGAGCTAGAATCATCAGACCCAGAGTCTGAGATCTCCTGGATGGATGAATATACAGAGAGTAAAGTTACACTAGTGAGCTCTTTAGGTAATTAACAGTCTATGCATATGAACATAACATTTGTAGTAGTCATGCCATAAATGATTACTTACTAGAACTGAAGCAAGAACCTTTAATTTGAGAGAAAGAAGAAAACAGGATTAGATATTGAGATAAGCCAGCTCTCAGTATAAAAACCCATGCCAGACAGAAGTCTCCTGTCTTTTGCTGTGGAACAGAGCTTGAAAACTCATCTCTAAAGTTGCAATCACATATAGGACAGAAAACTTTATATAAATATATTAACTGACTGTGCTGAACCGCTTTGCTTAGGCAACAACATACAGAAGCTACTTGCAATACCCAGACACAGGCAACCTTTAATGTTAAGGTGGCCATGCATAGGCCAATAAATGTGTATGGAGCCTTTTGGCAGCCTGTCCAACTGATATCTGGCCAGATTTGAAAATCCCATCTGGCAAGCACTGCATAGGCGCATCAATATTAGCACAATCGAAAAAGATTATTTTTTGCAGTTCATTTAATTTATTTTCCAACTAGCACTTTCAACCTAATTTACTATGTTACCATGTTACTATGTATATTTTTCCTTTTTTTATCGGAAGCAAAAGACTGCTTGACAGAATCGACACAAAGTACACAATTGCTTTTGTTATGGTGAGTAAGAGAGTGTTTTGGGCTGTTCCAGCTCATTCTGCATATAATATACTAAAGCTGTTTCTTTTACCTTTGCATCCTCCACTGCTTTATCCAGGTCCTCACCAGCCTCATCCCGGCTACCCTGATAAAAAATATCAGCTGTAAGTGTCCTGGCTGACCATTCCAATGGCTCACTATACTAGGTGTGATGTAATCCACACAGATGCACATGTAATGAAGATTATTGATTTAACAAGAACACCAACCAGAGCCAAAGATGTCAGTATCCTCTTGAGATGTCCAGATGTGTCTGAGCTAATGGAGTCTTCCAAAGAATTGTTATAGGCTGGAAAAAAATAGCATTTTTCAGCAATCAGACTTTCATGAAAATTCAATGGATGTTACAATACATGACTCAATTTTTCTGGTGGAGAGGCTGGTAGAGTGAGTGAATATAAAACAGAACTAAATGCTAAATGCGAGACAACAATCGACAAGAATGATAGCAAATGAGCACCAAAGTGTTAATCTGACATTAAATCAGCAATCTATCTCTCACCCCTATACAATATGTCATACTGAGAATATTGGGTCAAAGTCTAACCGCCAGCAGTGCAGATGGACTTCTAAGCATTAAGGAGAACTTTGCTGGGGGTTGCTGCTCTATCTCTAACATAGCTAATGAAAATTCCAGTACTAAGAGTCACCTTAACTGAGAAACATCTAATTGGAGTGACCTTCTTCATAAGCTGCTAACTCTACAGCTACCTGTGGTCATTGCAATAGGAAACAAGGGCTTTTAAATCATATTTTCTTTTAAACCAGTGTCAAAAATGTTTAACACGTCCAAACAGTACCTGCACTCAAACTCCAATGTCTAGTTGCGGGTGCTGGGTCAAGTCAAATTGTATAATTTTTATAGATGGACCCGCACTCCAGATACTTGTGTCACAAAAGATTTTATTAAATCATTACTCGTACATCCAACATTTCGGACAACTTTGGGGCCTTTATCAAGGATAAATGCTAGCGATACCAAAAGGGTTTAAATACTCATTTCCTGTAACAGTGTGGGTCCATCTATAAAAATGCTATATTTATATATATATATATATTTATATATATATATATATGACTTTGACGTAGTTGGCCAGCTTAAATATATTGCAATATATGGACAAACTATTCCCGTTTTGTTTAAAGATTAAGGCTTTTTTTTAGTAGCAGTATGCACAAAATGTCTCTGTCTTAAATATATTGATAATGGGTTGAGTGCAGAGGACCTCTTGTATTTGTCTCTCTCTCTCTATATATATATATATATATATACACACCCCTAAAAATCTTACACAAGTGAATGCTGAGAATTCTGGTGAGCACTGTTTTAACCCTCTGATAAATACAGTGTTGGACTGGGATGCCAGTGGTCCACCAGAAAACCTCAGGCTGAGGTCCCACTTTCCAAACTACTATACCTCTTCTCCTCACTCAACCTCTTTATTCTCCTAGTCTTTTATTTCTACTTACTATATTCTTCCATTAATAAGCATTTTTCCCATAATTAAATAAGGAATGACCATGAAATAGGCTAAATGGTTAGAAGCAAGAGGCCCACTGACACCTGGGCCCAGCGGGAGTTTTCCTGGTATCCCGTGGGCCAGTCCGACACTGGATAAATAACTGACAGTGTGTGTATGAAAGAGAGGGATCTGATGTCAGGCTGTGGTGCCAGACAATGAATGAAAGATGGCTGATCAGTTAATATGGAGAGCCACCTTTAGTTTTCCTGGTGATCATTCATGTAATGTGATTTGTAACCCTTTGGGCAAAAAACAGGTAAACTGGTTTGTTTGCTGATTTACCTTCTTGATAAGCTGCATTGATGGCCTGGATCTCCTCGTTAGTTCTAGTGGCAAATATTTCAATTAAGACTTTTTCATCTGTGCCAGCCCCCTAGAAACAAGCAAAATACAGTTTATCCTTTGCCTATTTTTCATGTTGTTATGCAGAGGTATATACCCTCTAATATATTGCCTTTAGAACTATTATCAGTCATGTTACCTTTTCTGTACTGTATATGCACTAGAAATATTACAGCATAGCTTTCTGGGTTGTGTTGTACAAAAAATACTTGTCTGCCAAAACCTAATAATCTAATAAATTGATATAGGTAACTAGATCTGAAGCACACTTTGCACCTGTTTACTATGAAAAAAAGAACAAGACCTTAAAGGGGTTGTTCACCTTTGAGTTATCTTTAAATATAATGCAGAGAGTGATATTCTGAGACAATTTGGTTTTTATTTGTTATTATTTGTGGTTTTTGAGTTATTTATCTTTTTATTCAGCTTCTCTCCAGTTTGCAATTTCAGCAATCTGGTTGCTAGGGTCCAAATTACCCTAGCAAGCATGCATTGATTTAATTAAGAGGCTGGATTATGAATAGAAGAGGCCCTGTATAGTAAGATGAGTAATACCAAGTAGCAATAACAATACATTGTAGCCTTACTGAGCATTTGTTTTTAGATGGGGTCAGTGACCCCCATTTGAAAAAGTCTAAAGAAGAAAACTAGTTCAAAAGCGATGAAAAAAAATAAACAATGAAGACCAATTGAAAAGTTGCTTAGAATTGGCTATTCTGTAAAATACTAAAAGTTAACGTAAAGGTAAACTATTCCTTTACGGAGGTTGGTAATAGAGCTACAAATATTTAAATAATTAGTGTCCACTAATCACCAACAGATGGTGCTGTAAAACTGCATTTCTTTCTAGACACATCCAAATTCCATAACTAGCTTGGTTAATGAAGGTTTCTGTAAACTGTATGGTTTCTAAAAAGACAATTAATCCCAAACAAACCTTTCAGTCATCCTATCCAGTCTTTTTAACTGTATCTCTGATTAGACTTGGTAAGAGAAAGGGTCGTGAGGGTCTAGAAGCCTTCAACTGTTGTTTTAACTGTGCCCTGTGCCCTTATCATGAGCATGGTAAGTGCACACGGATTTCCTTGCACTGTGATTTCTCTTCCCTGCTAATTAAATGACAGTGGCCTGTGCCCCCAAACTTGATTAGAGCTAGAGCGCTTTGGCCATTCACCAGCTCTCAATAGTCTGAAACACTGCAACATAGTGATAGCATAGATACCGCTATAGCCTTGTTCAGCTGCTTGGCATCAAACTGGGCCGGTGTCATCATGAGACCAAGGATAACTTTGGCTAAGGTGCTAGACAGCTCCGACTTCAGGTCTGCCATTAGATCCTACAAGAAAATAGGTGATATTGTGCAGAAGCCAATGATTAAATCACTAATTCACTTTGCGAAAAAGAGACAATAAATAATTTCTAGCCGAATCTGCTAGAACAATTCCAAGATTCTCAAATAAGAATCAGCTGATCCATTGGTCCTGGAGATCCAGAGAAACAGCTGTAGTTACCCATGGTGTTGTTGGAGTACAGCAACCAGCATGCTATTAATCTTGTTGGAGCCTAGTGGGAGTTGTAATCCAGAAAAAATGGGTTAAGCAATGCTTGTAAAAGGGAAAGAGACTAACCCGGCCATAGTGGGATTTGAATGCCTTGATGATCTCTTGGCGCTGAGCATTACTGCGTTTAGTAATGATATCAATGATGGTATCCTCATCAGTACCTGTAGTGGATAATAAACTACATTATCATCTTGACGGTGGATATGATGCTGTAGTTCTTTATAAATAAATAAAAACATCCCCCTTTTACCTCCAAAGCAGCTGAGATCAAGAGGAGTAGATAAACATATAAATCAGTATTGGGTACTACAAGCACCATGTTAGATGCTTACCAAATCCTTTCATTGCCTTCCTCAGGGCTTTGCCATCATTGTCTGCATGGAAGTTCTCAGCAGGCTGCACTGTTCCTTTTAGCTACAGTGGGGATGAGAAGTGTTACTAATACTCTTCATGGCTGTCTTAGCACATTAATGTTTGTTGCCTTTCTGTCTGTCATTAGTCAACAGGGACAAGGGGCTGACTGACACACAAACTTCCCCAGTGCACTTTCCCATCAACCCATAAAAACTGACTAATGAATTAGCTTTATTATATCAGAGACTGAACTGTAAATTGTCTATAAGGAGTAACCATGCTGAATGCTACTATTATGGGAAGCCTTTGGTCCAATGAAATGTGACAGAAGTCCCTCAGTGCAACATGGCCATCAATCTGTGTAACCAGACAGTCCATAATCCACCCATTCTGCAACGTGTTCATCTTTACTATTGTAGTTTTTAATATACATAACACAGAACTGCACAGCACCCTTTAAAACATATTGAGAAATAGAAAAAAAAAGCAAGAGTCTAAAAGAGTAATACAGCCTCAAGTCCAGTTTTTTTATACCTCTGTAGAACAGGCTGGTACGTTCAGAGGCAGAAAAACACTTTAAAGCATGCTGAAGGTGCGATGTATAAATACCAGTGGATTTTGTATCTTCCTAACTCACCAATAAAGCTTTTAGGTCTACATAATTGTGCCTATAGTTAATCGTTTGGACCAGGATCAGACAATCTGGTCAGCAGTTTCTCCTGGTGGGCCCAGGCTCTGGTGGGTGCAGTTTGGAAAATTCTGATTGGCTCTTTTTTATTTAGGCCTATATAACCTCTAAACCAATTGGCGCTGTCTCCATCTAATTGTTTTGAGAGTCGGCCCTGGATGTCACGTTCTATGTTTGGCCCCAGGTTTAAACTAGGTTTGAATTCACAGGGTTTTAAAATCTAGCCATGGTACACAGATAACAACCCCTGTTGTTTAACACATTCTTGCTATTTCCATATTAAAATAATTGGAGCACGTGGTTTCTAGTCATGGAACATTTAAGTTATTAATGAGTTCAGTATGGTGGTACAAGGTTTCCCCTGCTGGTTTGCATAGGATGTTGCCATTAAAGAAATTCATGAGTACTGCCCCTGGCAAAAAATACAGCAGCTTCCAGGACCACCACACAGCAAAGTCTGACCCAGGCTGCTATTTTGTCACAGAATCCACTGGCATTTGTACATAACAAGAAGGTAATGGGACAGTGGGGAAGGCAAATGTATAACAGAATGTTATAAAGTAGAATTAAGGGGAAATATAGGCATTTTGCAAGTCGTGTTTATTTTCCTTGTATTTAGTATCTGCAACATGTGACTATATCATGCATAGAACATTCCTTCTCTGCAAATTTACATTGATTTTATGCATTTGTCCTGCACACCCGAGACTCCATTATGGATGTTTTATGAAATCTTGTCCAATATAAATAGCAAACAACAAAAATACTGTAACCCTATTACTTTTTCTCCTGGTTTGCCTCCAAATGGTACTACAACAAGTTGTTGTATTTTCCTGGTTACCACCAACAAATTAACTTATAGCCACCTACAACACTTCTATTGATATATATTCCAATACAAGAAGCCAGGCTTCATGACATTAATGGCATTGGTAGGATCAGCTCAACAGGACTGTAAATGGAACCCTCCATATTAAGGTAAATTTTTAGGTCTTATTATACAGTGTAACGAAAAATGCCTTGTAACTTTTCCACCCAAGCATTTTCCAATTTTTGCAGGAAAATTTTGAACATAAAGTGGCCCTTTAATAAAACAATATCTAAGACGGTACCATTCCGTTGCAACCTATTGATTATGCTAATGCAGAAAAGAAAGGATCTATGCAAATAAGTAGCATATGGTCTCTTGTAAAGAGGGTATATTTTCACTTTAACAAAAGTTTATTTTATCAAAAAGCACTGGAAACACAGCAAGAAAATTTGAACCCAATTAGTACAGTTACCAATGATTTCTCAATAAGCAGAGGGTAAGCATCCAGATCCAAACTAGTTAGAGATAGAGTAGGGGAAGCAGTTTAATTGTAATGCGATTAAACTGGATGGACCTTGGTTAATCTTATGCAAGCAAGCGAGCAGCAGGGTAGGAAGCTGGGGAACAATATGTATTAGTTGGGGGTTATAGTGACTGCCAGGCCAATATATTAACAAGTGCAATAGGGAGAGCAATAAGTCACATTCTATTCCAACCTCCAAACGTCTCGCAGTGGCAGCGCTAAGCTCCCAGTTCTGATAGGCCGCCTGAGCTGCTTCTGGAAAAAATTCCCCAGGGGCGCTAAAAAGGAAGGAACAGCTGATCTGTGAAAAGGGCCGGAGAGCATTAAAAACCAAGCTAATATTCTACAACACAGTACAAATGGGATTGATATTGTTATGCATAAGAGGTAGGTCACTTGGAAACCAATAATATCTACTGCCATAAACAATGAATGTACTGAGCCCGGAATATTTGATTAAATATTTATTTGGCAGAACGGAATCCAAACCAATGACTAAAGATGTGCTTTCATAAATTTAGAAAATGGGATTAATTTAGTGGATAAGTCATACCTTTTATGGAGGACTCAGTATTTATAACACTCTAAAAACTATGAATGTGGTGCACCGTTTTACTAAGCACAATTTTTCTTTATTTAGTCTTTTTCAGAAAGCATAAAGTACTATATATAAATCAGGCAGAATGGGCTACAGAATTTTGGGGTTGGTATGCGTCATTCACTTGAACTGCTAGTGGTGGTATGATGTCACACAGGGATACTGTAATCCAGGAGTAGTGACTGTGGGAGCAAACTACTACAGTGTGCTGAGAGCAAATCAAGCATTTCTTGTAGCGCGGTTCATCTTGTCTGTGCATTGTCAGCTAGTGCTGCAATGCAATAAGCAGGGTTTGACAATGCTGCAAAAAAATAAAACTTTGCCATTCTGCCCATTTAGCAGCCCTCCGTATAGATGGTGCAAACTCCAGGCTGCAACAGTAATGTAGCAGCTATTTTGTACATGCAGAAGCTGCAAACTCTAGTAAACTGGACAAAACTGTTTTCTGTTATGAGACATATAATTATGTATACCTGTATAACTGTAAGGGCAATGGCAATTTCACAACTATAACAGTGGCTCATAGCCAGCTATCCACTACAGATGGTATCCCATTATCTTGTGCCCAGCAGGGCACAACTAATAACCAAACAAATAAAATTGTGTTTTGTTCTCTCCTAAAAATACCATGTACAAAATGCTAATTTATTACATTCTTTTTTGTAAAGGCTAATGGTGCCCTCATAACTGGAAATCATCTGTTGTTTTCTCTAGACTTGGGTTTCTAAATTAGTGCCTGGTCTATGGAATGTGATACATACTCATCATCTCCTCCGCAGAGCTTCAGAAGGGCCTCCTTATATTCACCCGATGTATCATTCTGAAATAGGCACATGAATACAATTTTAACTTTTAATTTCATTTTAGAGCAGAGCTTTAACTACAGTATAAGAGTACATCCATAGTGTTAAAGCCACATTGCTTAGGAGTGTCAACAAGAAAAGAAGGATTGTATGCATTTAGTGTAAATAGAACTAGGAAAAAATGTATGCTTCAGAAGCGATACTACAGTGTATATAATCAAGTTACTGTGGCAGCCATTTACGTTAAATGGATAGATAACTGATCAAAACTGTAGAATACAACAGTTTTAGGGGTAAGTTTACTAAGCGGCAAAAATTTGCCTGCGACAGCTTCGCAGCTATCGCAAGACTTTGCCAGGTGAAAATTCACGCAGACAACGCTAATTTACTAGAATGCAAAGTTGCGTCCAGGGGACGCCGAGCACTGGCAAATTTTCGCTAGCATTACTTTGCCAATCAAAGCGAAGATGTGCTAGCATTCAATTATGCCTAGTGCAACTTTGTTAGACTAATTTGCATATGCCGGGAAATTTAGAATTGAGCAAATACATTACATTACACAAGTCCATGGAACCTTAATAAAGAAAATAGAGTTGTTATAATGCCCTACACATGAGCCCACTGTATAGTTTATGTTCCATATGTTAGAAAATGTATGGGGGAACCTGGTTACCCAAAAAAAATTTAAGGACTTTTGCATGCTATCACGATGAAAAATGGAAAAGACGCCAGCGTTTTTTGGGACTTACTAAAAATATGATCAAAAGATTGAGGAAGATCTATGCACTCCAATGCACTTCACCTGGTCTGAGCTGGTGAAAGCAAGTCTGGCGAAAGAGGTAACGCATCTTAGTGAATTTGCGGAGTAACGTCCATCCGACAGAGCGCTAATTCGCCTGGCGATAGAGTGTGAATGAGCACTAGTGTCTGTCTCTTTCGGTAGCGAAATTACGCCTGCACCTGTTAGTAAATCGCCCCCTTAGTTTATACTTAGGAAGATAAACTGGGGTCAAAGCCATTTTGACTTTTTACAGATCGGCTTAGACTAAAAGACTGCTATTTATTTATTGGTTTAAAAGCTGATCTTATAGGATGTATAAAGAAAGAATTGTTCAGTGTACCTTCCTAAAAAAGCAATACGTTTTCCGAACGAAAGAGGTGTGATTACCAAAATAATGTGTTATAGAAATGAAAAGAAGTAAAACCCCTCTCTAAAATAGAGAGGGGTTTTACTTCTTTTCATTTCTATAACATGATCTTATAGGATGGTCGGCTTACCTTGATCATGGAGTAAAGAGACTTCTGATACTTGGTCCGGAAAGACTCCCTAATGTCCAACATGTCAATCTCGCTCCGTGAAACCATGATCCGGATAAGAGTGTTGTCAGCAGTACCCATTCCCTATAGCGAGGTACCCAAGAATTGAATGAAAAGACTTTGAGATTTTGAGGGGAAAAACAAATGAATAACATAATAATAAACTCTTTGAAATTAAAAACATAAGAGAATGACAAACCCAGGGCTCCTACAAATAAATCTGCACATATTGATTTTAAATTAAATGTCACCAACCTCCATTGCTTTGAACAGTCTAGTCGCAAAATATAACCTGTTGCTTCGAATGCATTTGACTGTGGTGAAAAAGAAACAGACAAAATTTAGGTGCAGCCAGCCCAGAACAAAAAAAGTCTCAGTAATGCTCTGTGCCTGTGTGAAACATGTGGTTACTGCTGTTTGTAGTATTTGTCATGAATATATATCACAGGCTTTTATGCATTTGTAATGAAATCTAATTGCATGATGGGAGACTTGTGCATTTCTACAAAGAAAAAATAATTAAATATCAAGTGTCTGTATACAGAAACGTTAGATTTTTTTTATTTTGGCCAAGCCTGGCATGTCTGATTATGCCCCTGGCAACACCTTCAATGACATACCCGTTGATACCTGTCTCTAAGAATATTTGGGTGCATTTCAAAAGCAGATTGATTAATTAGGCTGCAATTTACAGGGAGCGAGGGAGCAGGTGAACAAGTGATGGAGGGCTCATATGGAAGAGTGTCGGAACTTACCCACAGCCAGCATAAGGTCTTGAAAATCTCCCGAAAGTTCCTCTTTTATGCTTTCCTCTATAGTTTTTCCTGATATCTCCTGGTACTTATCGAATACTGTATGCAAAAGAGAGAGAGTGTTAACATTCAGAGTTATTGTAACATTAGTTTTACATCTCAGCACATAATATAGAATGGCATCTTATTTCCCATGGCCTGTGGGGTGACTATTTATAAGTGGAATTGTACTGCACATGAACTGTGATCCCCCTGGTGTGGCTAGCTTTCCACCACAACATCCGACATATTCCCGTGTAACAGAAGGGCATATTAACTCTTCTTTGTGGTTAAAGGAGACGTAAATCTTCCACTAAGATACCCCATGCAAAACTTGCTGGTTTACTACTCCAAGCACACACCAACATCATGTAATCAGGGTTAAAACATGCTGGGAGATGCAGTCCAGAAAACTGGGGCTTGACTCATTAGCCAAAATTGGGCCAGATTCAATTCAGTGAGAAAAAGTTATCTCATGGTTTATCACATGAAAAGTTAGGAAGAGATTAGAGGAGAAAAAACTTTTCTCCAAATTCAGTTCCAGTTTTTTTCCCATAGACTTCAATTGAGTTTTCACAAGATAAACCGTGAGATAAGTTTTTCTGAATTGAATTGCATTTCAAATCTCATGAATCTCATCCATGACTTTTAATGTGATGAACCTTTTTCTCATTTAATTGAATCTGGCCCATTGACTACTAAACCTTTTCCCCAAGAAACAACTGCAAGTTTCCTGGATATAATGTTTACTGCTTAACCAGCACTATATGTGTCCTTCTGATATTTAAATTGAATGTAATAACAGCAAACCAAAACCAACAAAGCTCTGGTAGAGTATAAATATTTGGGTACCCCTTCTTAAATCCTGGGTTATATGACTTTAAACAGAGACCAGATTGTAGATTTTAAAATAATAAGATGTCAATACTGCAGTTGCCTGAGGTCATTAATAATGCAAACTAATGCAGTCAATTTAGTGCTGGGATCACAGAGACTGGCACCTACCTAGATGAAGATGTTGCTTGCTTCTGCTTCCCAAGATATAGATGAACTGAGCCTCATCTGTTCCCCATTTCTGTTCTCCAGCTTCAAATAACTCCTAAAAGTAGAAGAGGACAGGGAGATGATTTACATAACATATTCTATATGTCATATCACAGTTCTCTGTTTTTATTACTAGCAATAGTCCCCATATAAAAACATGGGTTTAATATATACAGCTGTTGCTTCTTAGCAACTTGTTGTGATGCACCAATGTCCAAATTCTCGGATGAATTTTGGGCAATTGTGTCTGTGTGTGAGGGAGCTCTGGATTTATGACCTACTGGAAATTATATGGTTTCATTACTGACTTGCTTCCATGACTGTAACAAACTTGCACCCACAAATCAGGTCCTAATATAGTTAGCAATACTGTCTGTTACAGGTGATGTTTTGCTCACAAATACAAAATGAAAAACACGTAAACCTGTTTAATGGTTTTTCAAACAGACTGTGGCACACTATGCACTTCAGGGGTGAACAGAGATTCAGGTGACTTGGCTGCTACTATGATGAGAGCAGGTTAAATCAGATTGACTCCTGAAAAATGTCAGGACCAAAAATGCATTTTTGACAGGACCAAAATTGAATTTTTATTGGGTAGTACCATTTTTATTGCAGTACCATATGTCACTGGATATTCTGCAAAATAATTAAACATGAAACATATTTAGACATTACCTGGGCGTCTTGCTCTACCAGGTCCTCGCTCACCACATCATCTTCTTCACGTGTGCCCTATAGTAAAGTGCAGATTGTTGAGTTTTTTTTTACAAGTGAAAATTATTACAGCCGCACAGAAGCAAATCTTATTATCCCTAATTATGAAATAGATTATTATATCTGAATTTGTTTCTATAATACTGACAGAGTTATTTATCGTTCACGGGGGCAGGGTACAAAATGCCAAATACCGGTACATACACAAGCCACAATGTTTTCCATTCTTTGCACCCTGCCCTGTAGGTAAGCACCCACTTAAGATGTCTCTGCCCTCTAGTTCTGTATTTGTGGGGTGTAGGCTGGCTGCAAGGAAGCCCTGTACTTACCACATTTCTTATAAGCAGCACAGTACTCAATACATTTTGTGGGTAATAAACATGGCATAAAATGGGTCCCTTCAACTGCTGCAAAACTACAAGCCCCAACATTAACCCCCTTCACACAAAACCATTTGCTAACTATTTGCTAAACTATTTTGCTAACTAGTGAAAAAAGAGAGAAAAAGAGCTGACCCATATAATTGCACCTTCCCATCCAAATACATAACTCCAGTGAAGCCAATTATTAAAACATAACCTTTAATAATTAATTAAAACAAGTCTAGAAAGCACAATTAAAAATAAGGTTAGGTATAGGGGGCTGATTGACACAGCACCAGTGGGTTCAGAGAGACATGTGCTAACAGCACTTAAGTCGATTACGATAACGGTTGGGAATCGTTGTGGTAAGATTTCAGCGTGTGAGCCAAGTACTATTTCTAATAGCCACAGCCAAGAAATAGCCCGCACCCCACCAACCCCTTCACCCACTTGAGGATCCCTCCCTTGTGGTATTGGGTTTTTGGGATTGTAAGCAAATTTTGCTAACTATTTGCTAAAAACAATTAACCTTTGGTATATCAGTTGCCAGCCAAATAAAATATTTAATACTGACAGAGAGAAGAATCCAGCCTACCAGCAGAGATGCTCAATGAATTGTACACTTGGGGCTATTGCAGATGACAAGGTTTCTGTCTAAAGTTTTCATGATCCCATGAGCATTTAAACATTGGAACAAAGGGATGAAATGGTGGCTAACTATTAACAGAACAATAGGGTTATGAGCAGTTTATAACTGGGTTTTTAATACCTGCAGCAGGACAACCAACATTTTATTAAAATGACCACTTGTCTCTTGGATGACATCTGTCTCCAGATCTCTGTCATATGCTGTAAGAAAGAAGAAACCAAACATAAGATTAGAGATAACAAGTTTGGGAGCTACAATGAAGAATTGAACTTGCTGGACACCTGAGTAGAAATCCCAAAAATACATTTGTACTATTTTGGATAATTAAGATGTCTTGTATCCACATGACTATACTGTAATTGAATCAATGGCACCAAGCATATCACGGCAGCCTATCTTTATGTAGTCACTTACCATCTTTGTAGGCCGCCACCAGGGCATGAATCTGTTGGTTGGTTCGAGATGCCAGGATCTCAATGAGGCATTTCTCATCAGTGCCAGCACCCTGTAATACAAATAGTAATTTGAAGGCAATAAATAGCTCTTTAATAAGACAGGGCCAGTGTTTAATATCGAGACCACAGTCCTGGTTTTCCTGACTTTCTTTGCTTTGTGGTGTCCCAGGGATAGTAATTTCAATAGGTAGAAAGTTTTGGGACAACTCCACCTTCCTTCATATCCTTTTCCTACTTTTATATCGGGTTGAGTTGCTGGGTAATCGATTTATCGCTAATAAATTTGGTTCAATAATTATTTTTCACAGTTTATTAAGTCCCTGGTTGGACTAATGCACTTGCACTTTAAGTATTTAAATTAATTTATTTTTTAACACCTATACACTTTAGGCAGTGGATTAATTGTAAAGGAATGAATTCATGGCAGAACTGATTTGATTTAGTCTGCCCTTCGTAGTAAGTTAATGAATTAGCACGGAAATAGCACTTTAACTTAACAATTATAATCTGGTAACTCATTAATTTTAATTAATTGAGATACTCACTATTTATATTTTTAGGATCACGCAGTCATATAATTAATTAAAAGTATCCAGCAAGTGGATGAATTTTGAATTATTAGTCAGAAGAGGGGTTTCCTACTTTTCTTTTTTCGTTATTTAGTAATTTGAAGGCATTAAAGCTTAAATATTTTATCAGCAGTCAACAAGCTGAAAGTTGTAGTCCTATAATATTGGGAATGTATTCCTAAATCAATATTACACAATAAAACTTTTGCCCAGATCAGCAAAGCCAAAGGCCCACTTTATGCAAAATGATAATCCAGTCGGAATCTTACCTACACTGCAGGCACATATTTACACATTCGTTGCTGTAATCGACAAACACCTTGTTTCACTATAGTGTAATATTGGCACGCTGATGTTTTGCATTAATCTCCCAATTTTATTTAACAGCAAGACTATTGATAAAATACTGCTAAAATTGATTCTTTCTAGAGAATGTTTTTGCACTTGTAATGAAATATAGGATGCCTGCCTTGGAGACCTTGGAGGCTCAAAAGTAAGTTATGGAGGGGTTATGTCCCCTTTAGACAAGTTAGCTCAAAGCAGAGCATTGAGCAGTTTCTACCACCTAACGTGATCAACTGTGTACGTTAAAGAAATGGCAGTATGGCTGATGGGTCAGTTGCTATTTATACGATATGGGGAGAAATTAATGTATACCAGTTGAATTATTATTAGCTAACAAAAATAAATATAGCAGATACTCACAGCCAGGGAATCCTTGATTTCTTTGGCATCAAAATAAGCAAGGGGGCGCATCAGTCCAACAATTAGCCTCTCAAACTTGCCTGTGAGTTCATATTTAAGGTCATCGATAAGATCCTGTAATAAATAAAAACACATATTCAGAGTTTAAACGGAACAACGGCTAATATAAGCTTCCATGGCTATTTCCGTGTTTATTATCATGTGTAATACGGAAGGGGGAACTGACACAGATTCACAACAGCAGCCTCTAGCTATGACCCTACTATGTTGCAATGGGCTTGGCCCAACAATGAGCCTATTGTAGCTATCAGACCATCATCATGAGCTATAAGGGAATAAACGAAGACACCAGAGGTGTCAACCTGGTGTGGTACAATGTCACTATGTATTACAATATAAACTGGATTAACTCACTGGTTGTGGTTCTCTTATTAATGACTGGATGAGAATATAAGCAAAATTGCAGCTATTAGGGCTCTGCCGGTATGGACAAGGTGCAAAGTACAAAAAAGATGCATGCAGTACCATGTTTTTTGAAACGATACACCTCACTCACCCATGCTCATTGGAGCATTTCTCATGTAGAGCCTTCACAGAAGTTAACTGCAGTGCTCCTCTGCTCCACTGAGTACTGCTCAGTGATATAAGGGCAGATTTTTTTATCGAGGGCAAGATGCATCTTTTCAGTGTTAGCACAGTGGATTATATGATCTGCAGCATTAAGGACATAAATATACTGTATTTCTATGTTACCTTTCCATACAAGGATTTGTATGCCTGAGTTATCTGGATGCGCTGGTGGTTGCTGCGGGATGTAATAAGATCCAAGATGGCTTCTTTATCACTACCTGTAAATAAAACACATAGAGAGAATTAGAATGTGTAAATTTTATTTAGACCTGTTAGTGTATATGTATATATATATATATATATATATATATATATATATATATATATATTAAACAAAATAAGAATTTTAGGAGAAGATATCAAAAAAAGAGAGAGAGGTAAAGGAGGAATGGAGGAAGCATTATCACTAGGATGCCAATGCGGTGGCCATTTTGGTGTATTTTTCAGTCTTGATAGTGGGTCACATTCAATTTCTCTCCATGTTTGCAATTGTATATTGAATAACTGATCTGACTATAATCAGCCGACAAGGTTGGAATCATCATAGCGATGGAGACTAAGGATTACTGCACAAATTTGTATAGCCAACTAGGAGATAGTACTATATATTATAAACTGAGTAGAATCCAACATTTAGTATCAATAGAGAAAAAAAAAAGATTTGTTTAAGAGATTGCTCACATTCCAACACTCTTTTCAGTTTAGTTGTTTTCAGTTCACCAGAAATAACATTCAACTTTCAGTTAACTTTTAGTATATTATAGGATGGCTAATTATAAGAAAACTTTCAATTGGCCTTCATTATTTACTTTTTATAGTTTTTGAATTAATTGCCTTCTTCTTCTGACTCTTATCAGCTTTCAAATGGGGGGTCACTGACCCCATCTAAAAAAACAAATGCTCTGTAAGGCTACACATGTATTATGAGTGCTACTTTTTATTACTCATCTTTCTATTCAGCCCCTCTCCTATTTATATTCCAGTCTCTTATTCAAATCAATGCATGGTTGCTAGGATAATTTGGACCCTAGCAACAATATGGCTGAAATTCCAAACAGGAGAGCTGCTCTATGCTCACACCATACTAAAAGTTAATTCAAAGGTAAACTTCTTTAAACTTCAGTTTTTGAAAAAAAAAAACAAAAAACATGGAAAACAACTGAAAAAAGTCTTTATTACTGGAGAACAATCTGAAAACAACTGAACTGAAAAAAATGTTTGGAAAGTGAACAACCCCTTTAAATAAAGATGTTGAGTTGCATGTTATTGATACAGATATTGCACACCTTTTGTACATGGAGCACCCAGTTATTCTAGTGTTTTACATTCTTCCAAAGATACATAAGGACCCTGTCAAACCCATGTGGTGACATATGATATCTGGGGTTGGATTTGGCATTATGTCCTATGGCAGAAATGCTAGACAGAGTTCTGGATCCTCTTGTTTAGGGTACCAAGTCCTATTTGAGGGATATATTGGGAAATTTTTAGAATGCCCCCTTAAAAAAGAATTTTATAGAATTAGACATACGTAGTGTAGTGTAGTACATTACCCCCATATGCTAATGCCCTTATGGACTGGTTTGAGAAAATCTTTTTCTACACATATTATATCAGTATTGTGAGATGTGGATGAGGTACATCAATGACGTATTCCTCTTATGCAG
Organism: Xenopus petersii; assembly: GCA_038501925.1. Classification (NCBI taxonomy): domain Eukaryota; kingdom Metazoa; phylum Chordata; class Amphibia; order Anura; family Pipidae; genus Xenopus; species Xenopus petersii. Next base: position 23,410,705 of record CM076676.1, read on the forward strand.
GGTGATACGTTATCCCTTCTCAGGTTTGTATCTGACATAAATAAGGTGCATCAACACCAATTTATATACAAAGGAACAGCCAATGTTCATGTTAAGTGATCATTACCACATAGACAATGAGATAAATTTCTAAAAAAGGGGTTTCCCCAATCCCTGAGACAATGGGAAATTAGACAGCTAAATCAAAAACAGATAGCTCAGGAGAGAGGGTGAAGACACAGAGCTGCTAGTTGCAACTCCAAAATTGACAATAGTGATAATTAGCTTTACTAAGACACTATAAGGAGGCAACTTTGGGCAATTTAGCGATACAGTAAGTTGGGCATACCTCCAGCAATTTCAATTATTGGCAATGGAGAGGCATTTTCATAAGATTTGTCGCCCACAGCCGTGGGCAACAAATCTTCCCATGTGCCGCTGCCCTAAAAGACAGTTGTTGTATCAACACAAGCTGCTAGACACATGACCTATATATCTTATTAACATATCATGTGACTCTAGTTCCATACACCATTTTGATTAGCACTTTGGGGTGGAAGGATTTGTGGTTCAGGGTAAAGATGCATTGTTAAGGGACTCTATACCCCAAATGGTTAAAAAAATTCCATTTTTGTAGCAATGGGGGCAGCCATTAAAGAAAAGATACGCCATGTAGTATCCCATTGTATACTACAGAGCTTATTTGTTATCAGCTGTGCCATTTCTCCTTGTTCATCATTGAATGGCTGCCCCTATGGCTACACAGCAGCTTGTTTATATAAACTATAGTAGTGTTTCTGAAGCAAACACATCAGTTGTACCAGCACAAAGCAAAAGTACATTATATTCTCATTACTTTAAAACACTTTCATTATTTATTGTTACTGTTCATTTAAAGTGATTATGAGTAGAACTGTAATTGTGACAAGTAATAGGACATATACATATACATAATTACATAAATATATTGTATATGTGTGTGTGTGTGTGTGTGTGTGTGTGTGTGTGTGTGTGTGTGTGTGTGTGTGTGTGTGTGTGTGTGTGTCTGTGTGTGTGTATATGTAATTATATAAAATATGACATATTCATAAAGAGTTAGTAATTTTCCAAATTGTTATTATTGTTATATTCTGTATTGTGCATTATAGTTATAGAGATTTCAGTTAGAAGTTAGACAAAGCAGCCAACACAGACACATTTTGTACTGTGATAAGTTGTGGTATGCAAGGTCACCAAGACTTGACACTGGTTATTTAAAATAAGGTCAAAAGGAGCTGCCAGTTTTATTTGCAGCTGGAAAGTTTACAATTTGCAGCTTGGGTTTTGTAATCACACTTCATCTGTTAAAACTCTATAGAAAGTTGACTTGAGATGAGAGTTAATCACAAATATTTTGCATGTAGCCAATATCTGTCAGTTTTAAGTGCTTAGGAAATATATATCCTATGAACTTCAAATAAGAATTCATTAATCTGCAATTTATACATGTCTAAACATGCACATATATAAACTAAATATCGTCAAACTGTGTGTTGGGCCATATCTGCTTCTTGTAATAATTTATTTTCATGTTACACGTCTTTTTATTTAATGTTATTTGTGGAAACTCAGACATTATTAATGTTCTTCTGCCTCGAAAACTAATAGTTTAAACTGGGAATTTGAAATGTCAATAACACTAAATTGTTGAGCAATGTATTAAATAATGCACTGAGAGGGAAACGTTAGCTCTTCAGAAAGTAAATATCTGAAGTTGTTCTCTAACAGTGGCTTTACATAAATCATGAAGAAGAAACGGAATAAGGCTTTCTTTGTTTTACAGGCAACAGAAGAGGTTAAAGGGGAACTCAACAAAAAACATAACTTAAGCTTTTTAAAAAGTAAACATAATTTCAAGCAACTTTGCAATATTCATCATTTAAAAAATTTGCAGACTTTTCATGATTTTTAATGGTTTCTGACAGTTCCCTTAGCCTAGCCCCCTGCTCTCCTGCTGATCTCTCTGACTACTTTGCTGAGCTGACTGACTACTGTTATTTTGTATCAACAGCCAGCTGTCCTGTATCCTGTATCCTCCAAACCCCACAATTCCCTGCACACATCATTTTTATATGGGAAGGAACATCACAGTGCAATGCATTTTGGGTTATGTAGTTCCTGCATGCTGTTGCTGTCTGTAAGCTGTGGAGTACCGTATATACTCGAGTATAAGCCAAGTTTTTCAGCATCCAAAATGTGCTGAAAAAGTCTACCTCGGCTTATACTCCGGTCAGCGGGCAGTAGCTGAGATTGCAGTCACTTTTAATCATTCCTATACCAACAGTTCACTTGGGGAGAGACTGCAATATCCCACAATGCCCTCTGTTGGTTATATGAAGAATAACAGTGCGCCCTCTGTTGGTTATATGAAAGAATAACAGTGACTGCAATATCACACAGCGCCATCTGTTGGTTATATGAAAGAATAACAGTGACTGCAATATCACACAGCACCCTCTGTTGGTTATATGAAAGAATAACAGTGTGCCCTCTGTTGGTTATATGAAAGAATAACAGTGACTGCAAAATCACACAGTGCCATCTGTTGGTTATATTAAAGAATAACAGTGACTGCAATATCACAAAGCGCCCTCTGTTGGTTATATTCCTATACCAGCAGTTCACTTGGGGAGAGACTGCAATATCCCACAATGATCTCTGTTGGTTATATGAAAGAATAACAGTGCGCCCTCTGTTGGTTATATGAAAGAATAACAGTGCGCCCTCTGTTGGTTATATGAAAGAATAACAGTGACTGCAATATCACACAGCACCCTCTGTTGGTTATATTAAAGAATAACAGTGACTGCAATATTACACAGCGCCCTCTGTTGGTTATATGAAAGATTAACAGTGATGCCAATATCACACAGCACACTCTGCACATGGTAGTGGGACAGTGGGACAATGCACACAGTAATCCGTTTGGCAATTCTCTGTCACCATCAACTTTGCAAAGAAGTCCGGTTGATCGCTGGGGGGTCGCTTTGGCAGAATGTGCGCTGCTGGGAGACAGGGCTGCAGTTGTGTCTAGGCTTATACTAGAGTCAATAAGTTTTCCCAGTTTTCGTAGGTAAAATTAGTTACCTCAGCTTATACTCGGTTGGCTTATACTCGAGTATATACGATAGTTATTAAAATTTGTAACATCAGTGTTTTAGTCCCTCCTTCCCTGCCAGGATTTCAAATGATGCAAAACGAGAAGAACTGTTAAACAGGTAGATTTCAGCATGAAAAATAGCATTTATTCATACTTTTTGAAAATAGGGTAACTATTATGGATATATTAGGGGTTTCTGTGTTATGTGGGTTTCTTTATGTCACCAGTGGTAATGGCTAATGAAGACTTAATAGTGGATGCGATAGGGGAATCAGCACCTGTTAAATCTGATAATGCAATTATAAGTTATTTATATTGTTGTTTAAACATTCAGAGTTTAATATTTATAACTCAAGTCTCTGTAACTTCTCTTTTTCGCATCTCTAAACAAACCCTCCATGGAAATCACATCAGGTTGTCTTATGGGACATCCAGTCTGTGTTTCCTTAGGTAGAGCTGGCCCAGGAAGTGGAGATTTGTATATGAATGTATAATACTGTTTACTTACCAAATCCTTTCATTGCCTTGTAGAGAGTTTCTGCATCCTGATTGGAATCAAAGTCTGGGAAATCTTTTATCGATCCTCGATAACGGCCACCCTATTTTAGCAGACAACGGTATGTTAGTAAACAACAATCCATAGCACTCACTTTAAATATTCATGGATATCAACTTTCACTATGTGCTGGGATACCATATAACGCTTAGTCCTGAGCCCCTTGTCTCATTTATATTCAACTTCCCTTGCAAGAAGAGACGTATATGGTTCTCCAAGTTCTTTCAACTTTTTCACCTTCCCATGTTACCCGAGAAGGAAACACAAGACATGGAAAGAACACAGATGAACCTGACCTCTACACAAAACATTCAACCAAACCTTTTGTAACCCTGGAGAGGTACGTGGGTTTGAGTCAGGCAAAGATGGGACAGCTCAGTATGGGAAGATTTATTTTAATCTAATAAATGCTTGTTGGTTTGATCAACAACTTCCTTCACCGATCTCTCTTCTTTCCCATGTTGATGTCCTACTAACTTAAAACACTGCAACGCTCATTTGTGCAATTTCTCTGTAATCCGTTCAAACTTCTTGACATAGCATAACAGCTTTACTATTATTTTTTCTTGTGCAAGAAAATCAACCAAATGGCCTTCTTTCATCATGTTTATGTATTTGCTTCAATTCGAGTCATTGTAGATTAGCCACAGGACTGTTTTCCATTCACATTACTGATCTATTAGGTCAGTGTGTGATAGCAAGAGCACTTTATGTCCAAGGTAAATAGAAAAACAGAGGACTAGTTGGTGGATTACAACCACTGGTTATAGTATAACCCTGCAACAGGAAAGTCATTGTATACCCATCAGTTTCAATTTTAATTCTAGAGATAAACTTCAGAAATGGTTAGCATTTAAAATTTACTACGGTATATATTTTTCAGGACCATGATATTGCTTCTTTATAAACAATCAGTACATATCTATTTCCAGAACATATTTACATGTACATGGCAGAAGTTCAAGGCATTAAGCCTTTTTTGACTTTCTTGCTTTATGTGTTGCGATTTTGGTGGTTTATTGAGTACACACACAGAATGCAAGAACAAAATTGTCAGACCTCATTTTAAATAGGGGCATTTACAAGCACAGACAATGCTGCCCTATGAATATGTAAATGTGTGAGCAGGAGGTCTCTTATGCTTGCCATGGGAAAGGTAAGTCTTATACTTCCCCAATGCCAACCAACATATATATAAAATGACACACAGATTGATTGATGGTGCAAGGCGGCAACTTGTTTATTGATTATTTAATAATGTACAGAAATTGAATTTCGGAAAAAACAACTCTATTTCAAAACAGATACCCAAACTCTGATTCATTAAATGGACCCTTTGCCTGCCATGCAACAGCCAGGGTTTTAACAAAATAATTTATACTCCCTCTATGCCTCAACACATTACAATTTTTTTTATGTTTAATATAAGATATAACTATAATATAATATAAATTCATCTGGGAGGGAGGGTGGGGATTCTTTGAAGGAGCCGTCGCTGAAGATCAAAGATGCAGGTAACTTACCTGGTTCACCTTTTATACCTCCCCCTTCAGGAACCCTCCACCAATCCTAATCTCCATTTAACCCTTCAGATGCTGTGCTGCCCCATCCCAACCAATAACCATGTAGCTCAATTACAGCTGAACCAAGCCATAGAAAAAACCCTGTAACTCCCATGAGTTTACTAGGGGTTTTCATCTGCTTTTCACTCCATTACACAACTGCCCTATATTCAATGTGGAGCTTACACTTGCACTGATACTGTATATATGTGCCAATCATGTATGCATGGAGAAAGCACAGGCAGAAATGACTTGCAATAGCATAACATTAGCATCACTGCACTTAAAACATATTAGTCACTGCAATCTAGCTTAATCGTGGGAAATTTTCCTGCGATTAAGACAGATTGCCGTGAGTAAAATGCTTTAATTGCAGCAATCCTAATGTTATGCTATGGCAAGTTATTTGACAAATCTTACCATTTGCCATTGTTCTAAGCCCTGGCATAATAGACTTCTGATAACGAAACAGGCACAACAAAAGATGAATGGAGGCGGTTGTATACTGGTAATCTAATTATTACCTAATAATGACCAATGAGGAGCGGCTTCAGTTACCCTGTTTAGCCTATTTAGCTGAAGAAATAATAAAATGTTTTTATTGTGATTAAAAGAATAGACAAATGGTATGTGTGGCACAAGCTCTATTCAGACATCCCATGTAGAACAAGAAGGTATACTGTCCATTTAACCAGCTGGTTAGCAACACTGTTTCAGGAGTAAGAGCCAATAATGCAAAGAAAAACATATTAACACATATGGAGCCTTTTTAAACTGCCTGTTCGCAGTTCATGTTGAAGAGAAATGACACCGCAATGTATACATAACGTATAATAAGAATTCTAGTTGTGATACCATACTATTTGCTCTGGAGAAGCAAAACCTTCATCCATAGGCTCTAATGAAATAGAACCCATGATGATGTCTCTTGCTTGGCATTACAGGGCTATAGTAACTGAACAAAGTCCTCAAAGTATTGTTCTAATGAGAAATATAAGTCACAACAAAGCATGTATCACTTTCAGAATGAATATTTATTTAGTATATTGTCCCTTTAATGAATTCCTGAATCTCCATGTAGAGCCATAGAAACAGACTATCTCTACACTGAGAATACATATAATTAAGACTTTGTTCTTGTGTTTCCAGGCTACTGTCTGATTCTGGGATCCTTTTCATATACTTGATTGTAAACACAAAAGACCCACAAGGTAGGCTTTCATTGTTAATAGGACAAAACTGCTGCATGAAGGGGCATTAGCGGACTTAGGGGCATGTTTACTAACATTGGAGATAAATATCTGGAGAGATTTCTGGAGATGTTGCCCATGGCAACCAATCAGCAATTAGATTTAAACAGCCACAGCCAAGTTAGAAAACAAAAGCAAAGATCTGATTGGTTGCTATGGGCAACATCTCCAGAAATCTCTCCAGATATTTATCTCCAATGTTAGTAAACATGCCCCTTAGTTTAAAGGAAGAATCTGTAATGAGCTTCATTGTTTTGGTGTATACATTCTAAGTCAAATTTGGACAGAATTTAGCTGTTCCATGTACTAACCTATTGACAAAAAAAAAGGCGATTTTGGGTAAACAGAAAATGGCAGCTATCTAACTGGCAGGATAAAGAAAATCCCTTTAACCGTTATTAAAGGGAATTATACTTGTTTATATAAATAGAACATAAATTCTACTATTTTCTATGCTATTTGAATGCCTATTCTAAAAAAATCATGTACACTGCTAAGAAATACAGTTTGCCAAGCTACACAGGTCACAAACTGGCTGAACCTAAACTGGATAAAATGAGTTCAGCCCTGCTAATTCCATGTGTCCAGGTTTTTCAGATAATCTGTTCAAGTTATCTTTAATTTGCCACTGTTCCAGTTTATAGCTCACATGTCACGTGTTTTGGAGAGTATAACTGAGTGTTTAATATTATTGAAAGTTCATGGCTTTCCCAGATATCGTTTGACAAAAAGGTGTTGACTATGGGCCAGGGTGCAAAAGTACGTCAAACATGGTGGCTTATGTATGTTTTTTGAAGTATGCCTGCTGCACTAACCATCAGTAAAGGAGTCCTTTTAACTTAAGATTGCCATACACGGGCAGAATAAAGCTGCCGATATCGGCAGCTTATCTGCCCATGTGTGGGGCTCCCGACAGGTCCTCCCAATCGATATCAGGCCAAAAATCGGGCAGATATCGATTGGTCAAGTTTGTTTTTTTTCTACGATCCAGGGCCACATCAGCTAGTTGATGCAGTCCTGCAACCCGTTGGCGCCCATTCTCAGCATTGTAATCTGATTGTAAACCCAGAGCCGAACGTTAGGATTCACCCGATATCGACCAGCTGTTAGTGGGCATAGCGAATTCCCTAAATGAGCGGATCTAATAGTGTATAGCCACCTTTAGGGTTACCATTTCACCCCTTTAAAGTAGGACACTTATTGAATACACATGCTGCAACTTGAATGCATGACTGTACACAAATCCTTGATCCATGCATCCGACTTGTGTGTTCAATACGAGTACTATTATAAAGTAGAGAGATGTAACATGACTAGTTGAATTGACTTCAATGCATTTTCCAAATCTTCACAGAATTTTCCTGTGGACGAAAATTCACAAAATTAGTGTTTTGCTTCACTAAAGCTGGTCATAGACACAAAGGTCTGATTGTACGAATCAAGGATTCATACGATTTTCGGACCGTGTGGGGAAAGTCCCAACATTTTTCATCCAGCGGATTTCTGTCGGCTGCCGATAATATCTCTGCATGTATTGCCGATCATACGATTTTCAGAGGGAGACTGTCACTAGCTTTGGTCGGACATAACTGTCGTACAATTGCTGTCAGGGGTAGAATATCGGCTGATCTGTTCTTTTGTAATTTATTTGATCGGAATGGTAAGACTTTGATCTGAATGTTTAGTAGCAGGTCGGGAGATGGGGAAGTGTGATCGTACTCTTTGCGTCTGTGGCCATCTTAAACCTGCCAAGCATTTGCTACACGCAAGTGTAGGGGAGCTATGTATACTTGTCTCTCCTCTGTGTTGTTCTATGTCAGAAGGGGGAGGAGTCCACACCCCTGTGAGCTGACAGGAAGGAAGTGCTGCTGTGAGGGAGAAGCAGCAGAGTGAAAGCAAGGTGCTGCAAGCTCCCACCTATTACTGTGTGTGAAAAGTCAGTAGAGTCCCCCAGTGGCAGAAAAGTGCACTCTATTTAGGGTGTAGAAGTAAAGGGGGTCCTTGTCAGGGCTGTAAAGAACAAAGCGTGCTCTTCTCAGGGCACAGAAAGCCAAAGGGAGTTCTTCTGAGCACTCTGAAGAAACTGCCACATAAGTGGGAATCCCCCCCCCCCCCAGCAGCTCAGAAATAAAAACCATTTGAAATATGTAAAATGGCACCTGGCTGACAGGCTGTATGCATCATGGTTATTAAAAAGCTACAATGTCTTGCAAATAAACCGATCAACCTTTCCTCTGTGAGTGTGATATCAGATCAGGGAAGTTCCCATGGAGGGGTATCACAACCCGGTCTATCGTGACGGGGCTGTGATATGATGCCAAATCATAGTGTACCTGTTCTCCATTGTAGAGGAGACACAGGACTCCTGTAGTGCCACAAGGAAGAAAATGAGTGCTAGATTTTCCAGCAGTAGCAGAATAGAACTACACAACTATAGCACATCACCTTAAGTTAGATATTAAGTTCTACATCAGTTTCAACTTTACCCTGTAACTGCTCTAAGAAATTCTGGATCATTAGCTTGTTTATTCCTTTTCCAGTGTGAAAAGACACAGTGCTTGAATTATTTTCTTCACTTGTGTGGGGAATTTAAGGATTATTGATGCCTTAACATAGCAAGTCACGGCAGCAAAAGTGGCTTAAACTAAGGCCATACAAGGTCGTCCAACATACAGTAACTTCAGAGGGTCATACATGCCCAAATTTTGTTAGATAGTTTGGCCAATTTTAACCCTGCTGCCCAATTATGACGAAGTGAAGACAAGCTGGAGTTTGGAGTAGAACAGAAGGTTCCCATAGCCATTCATATGGTATCAATATGGTCAATATAGTAGAGGCTCAGATAATGTATATCCATTATTTATAAGCCCTTACTAAGCTAGGGAACAAGACAAGGGAAATATATGCCTCGGACAGAGCTCCTGCAGGGACAGCAAAAAGTTGCCTGCATGGAAAGATAGATATATGGCCCCAACAAAAAAAAGGTTCCCATAGCCATTCATATGGTATCAATATGGTCAATATAGTAGAGGCTCAGATAATGTATATCCATTGTTTATAAGCCCTTACTAAGCTAGGGAACAGGACAAGGGAAATATATGCCTCGGACAGAGCTCCTGCAGGGATAGCAAAAAGTTGCCTGCATGGAAAGATAGATATATGGCCCCAACAAAAAAAAGGTTCCCATAGCCATTCATATGGTATCAATATGGTCAATATAGTAGAGGCTCAGATAATGTATATCCATTGTGTATAAGCCCTTACTAAGCTTGGGAACAAGACAAGGGAAATATCTGCCTCGGACAGAGCTCCTGCAGGGACAGAAAAAAGTTGCCTGCATGGAAAGATAGATATATGGCCCCAACAAAAACACCGGTTTCATAAATACAAGTTAAGTGGCCACAGTAAAACATTTTTAAAACCCCCTATAAACTGTGGGAAAAGATTTAGCAAAACAACAGGGGCAGAACAATGATCATTCAGAAAGTAAGGTGTGATCCAGCTTTTTGCTGTAATATTTTTTTCATCAGCATGGACTAAGCATCTTGTTAAAACTGGAAGAGAAACTGTTGCAAAAATCCAGAAGAATATTGAAAAATAACCTATTTCAGTCTACTAAAAACGTATAGGTCTCCAAATTTCATCATCAGGCCCGGATTTGTGGTAAGGCACATGCCAATCACCAGGGTTAGTGCTCCGGACCCAACGTGTGACAACGTATGCATGCACACACATGAAGAGGATGCAGAGGAGACGAGCTGTGCCTAGGGGTGCCAGATTTGTAAATCTGTACATGTTCCGCATTCAAATGGGTAATTATTTCAAAGTTAAACTAATACCGAAATGGTCTAAGAACAAATAGGTGCAGCCAAATCCTTCAATCCAGCTGAGAAATTGTAGGATTTTTCATTAAATAAAATCAGAGAACTTGCCAATAGTCTGAATACTTTGCCAAGGCATCAGAAAATTACAATTCTCCTTTAAAGGGGTGGTTCACCTTTAAGTCAACTTTTAGTATATTATAGAATGGCCAATTTTAGACATCTGTTTAATTGGTCTTTATTATTATTATTTTTTTAATTATTTGCCTTCTTTTTATGATTCTTTCCAGCTTTCAGATGGGTGTCACTGACCCTATCTAAAAAACAAATGCTCTGTAAGGCTACAAATGTATTGTTATTGCTACTTTTTATTACTGCCTTTTCTATTCAGGCCTCTCCTTTTCATAGTCCAGGCTCTTATTCAAATCAATGCATAGTTAATAGGGTAATTTGGACCCTAGCAACCAGATTGCTGAAAGCTGCTGAATAAAAATCTCTCTCATAATAACACTCTTTACAACATACTAAAAGTTCATTTAAAGATGAACAACCCCTTTAGTACAGTAATTTCATGTTATGTAGGTTATGTCTTCCTTTGGTGTTTCTCTTCCCTTCCCATGGAATTGTCATTAAAAAGTAGCTGATTTGAGCCTATTTGTTGTCATCATATTAATATTCCCACACTTTAGTCCACACTGTGTACAGTAGCCACATGAAGTTAAAGGAAACTCCCACCCAAAGATTGTTTTCTGCCTAATGCAAGGAATGTCTATCTAACCAACTTTTCAAAATGCATTCATTACAACCGATACAATTGTTTTAACGTTATTTTACTGCAGGTTCCGACTCCTAAAACAATGCATCAGAACAGAAGCCAGCTGGACCAGCATACTTTTGTTGCATTCTTTCAAGAGTTCAGCCCAGATGTAAGAAATAGCTAAACCAGGGGTAGGCAACCTCATGCGGCTCTTTATCCTGCTTGCTGCGGCTTTGCCTTGTGGCTTTGCCAATCAGGTCGGCTATACAGCCCTCGCACCTGGCTGCTTGAGTGTGTTACCGGGGTAAGTTAACGGTTAGCTTACCGCAGTCGCACACTCAGGAAGCCGCCAGCAGGTGTGAGAACTGTAAAGACGTCCCAGGAGTGACGGGCAAGACCGAGCAGCAGCAAGATGATTCATCATGGTCCTTACCGCGGTCACAAACTCAAGGCAATAGAGGGAAAATCAGTATTGAACCTCAGAAACAGACTTTACATTAAACAGATGAGAACACTAGCATTTAATACAGCTATTCAGTGTTTAATTTATTTCAAAGTAGGCCTACACATACACACTGCACTTCTGTTTGTTGTATTCTGTTGTTGTAACAGTTAAAATTTAAAAAAGGTTAAAACTTTTAAAAGTTTATAATCTGTGTTATGTTTTGCGGCTCCAGGCTATTTTTCTTTAGTGGAAGAGGGGGCAAAATGGCTCTTTTGTTAAAGTAAAGGTTGCTGACCCCTGAGCTAAACTAATCCTCTGCTCAGTTGAGATTACATTTACAAATAGCTAACACTAATTAATGTTTAGATATGTAGTGAAAAGTTGGAATGTGGAAATATTCTCAGTCTATATAAAGGTTATCCTTTGATGGCTTATGTATAAAGCCAGGGTAAACCTGCAATGAGAGAAATTAAAATTTCTCTGTGGCTTTTAACAGTCGGTCATGTAAGGGCCATGATGCAGGTCTATCTTTAAGCAGAATTTATCTATATTTACATCTATACACACTGGCTAATTTCAGTATAAATTAATTTCAAGAAAAACACTACAGGTATGGGATCTATTATCCAGAAACCCCATTATCCAGAAAACTCCAAATTAAGGAAAGGCCATCTCCCATAGACTCTATTTTAACAAATAATCCAGATTTTAAAAAATTCATTCAAATTAAATTTTTCTCTGTAATAATAAAACAGTACTTTGTACTTAAACCAACCTAAGATATAATTGATCCTCATTCGAAGCAAACCCAGACTATTGGGTTCATTAAGGGGCCCATTTACTTAGTTCGAGTGAAGCAATAGAATAAAAAAAACTTCGAATTTCAAATTTTTTTTTTGGCTACTTCGACCTTCGACTACTACTTCGACTTTAAATCGAACGATTCGAACTAAAAATCGTTTGACTATTTGACCATTCGATAGTCAAAGTACTGTCTCTTTAAAAAAAACTTTGACCCCCTACTTTGCCATGTTAGCCTATGGGGAAGGTCCCTATAAGCTTTCTATCAATTTTTAGGTCGAAGAAAAATCGTTCGATCGATGGGTTAAAATCCTTCGAATCGAACGATTTGCGCTAAATTCTTCGATTTCGATATTCAAAGACTCGAAGTCGAAGGATTTACATTCGGCAGTCGAATATCAAGGGTTAATTAACCCTCGATATTCGACCCCTATGTAAATCTGCCCCTTAATGTTTACATTATATGATCCAAATCATGGAAAGATCTGTTATTTGGAATCCCCAGATCCAGAGCATTCTGGATAATAGATCCCATACCTGTAGTAGAAATGGCCACAAAAATATAACTGAAGCTAAAAAGTCCAACAACATGGCCACTTTTTGGAGGGGTAATAATAAAAATTGTTTTTTTTCGTTCCTGCACTAGGCACATCAGGCCTTCTACGGTATTGACTAGTTACTCTTATCACTCAATATAATCAGTGATAATATCGCTGCTCTGTGACTGGTCCTAGTCTACTGAGGTGCCAATCTCTGCCCATGTACTGCACTGATATCACAAGCCAGCAAGAACTTTATGCAACCTCTACCCGGATATAAACTCACTACATACCCTCATTCAAAAAAATCTCTGAACTCAAAAATTAGTCATTAGTGACAATATCTACAATGAGCCACTTTCATAATGTCCTCCATCTATCTTACCATGATTTAAAGGATGGACCCTGCTAGGAAGTCATGTCAAGGTATATTATTCTAAATTCTGGAACATGTCTTGGGCAATATAAGAAGGCTTACTAAATGATATGGTGGTAAAGCTGGATATATAGTTTCCTTCTAGTCCCCTCTGAGTCATGCTTCCCCCGGCATTACTTAATGAGCTTATAAATATCTCAAAAGAGTAGGCGTTAGAGTCTCGGCATACCTTGGCCCACATCCCACTATCTATTGTGTGCTAGTAACTGATCTTTTTTTTATTTTCCTGCTTCTCACACTCATTACCGTCATGTGGATATGCAATCTGGGTGAATGAACATTACAGCCAAATTGTTAAAAGGGAACCCTGGCTTCCAAACCAAAATTTGATAAAGAGGCCCACATAACACAGAAACCCCTAATATACCCATCACAGTTACTTGTTTCTTTAAAAAGTATGAATAAATGCCATTTTCTATGCTGCAATCCAGCTGTTTAACAGTTCTTTTCTTTCTGCATCATTTGAAATCCTGGCAGGGAAGGAGGGACTAAACACTGATGTTACAAATTGTAACAACTTCTCCACAGCTTACAGACAGCATGCAGGAACTACATAACCCACGATGCATTGCACTGTGATGTTCCTTTCGTTATTGAAATCATGTGTGCAGAGAATTGTGGGGTTTGGATGATGCAGGCTGAGGACAGCTGGCTGTTGATATAAAGTAACAGTAGTCAGCCATCTCAGCAAAGTAGTCAGAGAGATCAGCAGAAGAGCAGGGGCTAGGCTTAGGGAACTGTCAGAAACCATTAAAAATCACAAAAAGTCTGCATATTTTTAAATTGCTGCATATTGCAAAGTTGCTTGAAATTATGTTTACTTTTCAAAAAGCTTAAGTTATGTTTTTGTGGAGTTCCCCTTTAAGTAGTAACACGATAATAGGTGTAAAGATTGTTCCAAAGCAAGGTAATTCCAACAACTTAAAAATGACAGCATTTTTCATTTTAGGGGGTTATTTACTAAAACTCGAATTAATCTCATACTGTATTTTATGAAACCAAGCTTGATTTTATCTTATTTATCAATAAAAGAACTCGAAAAAGTCTGGCCTGGTAAAAACTTGATAAAATCGAGCGAAAACTCGAATCGTACACCAATTTTTGGATTTGATACCAAAATCTCTTCAAATGTTTTCAGGTTATCGCCCGAAATCCCAGAATATTTCTGATTATTGGACGAAACCCAGTGCAGATCACAATATCAAATTGTAAAAGGGACATTGACTTATACATGACCTTGGCAGGTTTGAGATGGCAGATTTTCAGATTCTGAATTTTTGCAGCTTCGGAGTATAATAAATCTCGAAAAATTTGTGTATTTCTTATACCCCGAGCATGTAAAAAGTCAGTATTCGAAAATCCAGCATCTCAGACCTGCTGAGGTTGTATATAAAGTCAATAGAAGACATCTCTGTCCTATCTGGAAGTTTCTGTGGTCTGCACTGGAATTAGTCCAAAAATCCGACTATTTTAGACTTTTTGGGCAAAAATTTTAAAAATTCAGGCTTTACGGGAATAAGTCAGAAAAAAATTGTGTGATTTGTGAAAAAATGAATTAAAAAGATCAGAGAAAAACAGATTTTGATAAATTTTTGTGTGTTTGCACTGGACAGGGATTTTAGAAATATCTAGCATATCAGAATTATAACAAAGCTCATCTACCACCTGCTGATTTCAGCTAGGGTTTTATTAGAGGAAAAACTGCCTTCATATACAGTATTTATATATTTTTCTTCCACATTAATAACATTGGTGTCAGGCATAATTTTGACCAACCAGATGACAAACCTATTTTTCAGGCTGGGCCTGTTTGGATGAGTGTAGGTGGGCATTCCAAAGGCTTGGGAGCAAAAGGGGTTGTCAAGTATGCAGTAAAGTATTATAAAGTACCTTATTAATGCTCAGATCTATATTTCTGTCATAATGTAATTACATAAGATCGTTTGGCTTTTGATCACCATGAACACAACAATTAGGGTGAAATCAATCTAGCCCTTTCCTGTTCCTACTAAACATTGTTCTAGGTAAACATAATTTAACTCTTACCGTGGAGGACATGATGCTCCTTGATCAAAGTCTGGACTCTTAGTACGAGAAGGACCTGTTGAAAGATACCAGAGCAAAAATGAAATAGTCCTACATATAATCACAATAAAAAACGTTTTGATCAATTTCTTGTTGCACAATATTCACGGTTATGCAAGATCTCCCTGTAGTTTCCATATGGGCAATATTATATCCATCAATAAAGTTGTTTACCATTTGATTAACTTTTAATATGTGTAGAGCAACTGAGACAATTTGAAAATGGTCTTAGGTGTCCCCCACCCCGCACAAAGACATTTTATGGCACAAAGGCAGTTTATTACATTTTATTGTAAATGTCACAATATGGAAAAAAGACCAGCTTGCCCAAAAATTGCTGGCTAAAACTGATTGTTATTGAGGTTGTCAGAAGAAACGCAGGCATCATCTGGCCCCAGCCTTAAGCAAATCAACAGCCTTGTATAATGATTTGCTCCTTTTCTCAAAGCCTTACCAAGGTTGCAACTTAGGGTTTGATTCTACAAAGATAATTATCTCCCCATTAAGGGGACAAACACTGCTTTCAATAGCAATACATATTCAAATAACTTGAAACCATATACAAATGTAATGAACGTATATTGCAAAGTTCAAGAAACAAAAACAAAGGATGAACATCAAGAAAATGCAGGCATCACAAATTACTGTAACATCTGCAAGCTCAGCTACTGACTGAGGATACTGACTCAGCTACTTTGTGCTGTAGAAGTGATGCAGAAGGCCTAGTTTTAAACTGATTCTGACAGACAGCCATGTGTAAACCCCAAACACGTATGCTGTACTAATGTGTGCTCTTTATAATGTCTACATATTAACCAAACTGGAAAAAAAACTGCCTTGCTCTTGCACTAAAAGTTTTCCTTTGTTCTATTGCCATGCAATCTCCATGATTCCAATCGTATCCCATATAAGGAATTTTATCCCTTGATCACATATTGCTCGAGAATTCTTGTGGAGCAAGCCTCCTTGGTTCAGAGTCAAAGGGCTTCCCTGAGACCCGTGTGTGTAGTATTTTAAGCATAAAGGGGCTAGAAGTGACTCATGCCTTTTGGAATTGAGCCTGCATTCATAGCTGTTTAAGGACCTCTTTCACATGTGCCGAAATATGAAGAGCCCTGCACATTTGCTGTCTTTACTGTATGTACAGTCTCACTGTTTACCTTCTTTTGATGATGTGTAACTGCATGTAATGAGAAAAAAAATTTGATTGTGATGTGCTCCTTGGATTGTTACATTCATTAGAACGCTGCTGTGATCTGTACCAGTTTAATTGATAAAGTACACAATAAAATACCATAAAATGCTTGTAAATCACAGTTTCAGGAAGGGCCGTTACATTACCCACACCGCAGTTCGTGGTGATTATTTTTTCCATTGTAAATGTCCATGTTCAATCTTAACCCTTCTACTCTTCAGGTCCCCATGATATCAGTTAACAGGAATCTCCCATCTAGTGTGTCTAGATTCTGATCTATAACTAGGCACATCTGCTGATTATTTCCTCCCTATTAATAAAATAATATTTTTTACTGGCCATGCTGGTAAACAACCCTAGCTTCATTTAAGTCTAATTGTGTATGAATTAAATGTACTGCCCCTTAACATACACAGAAACAACTATTTACCTATTAAAAAAAGAATTCTGACATTTATAAGGGCACAATGCATCATAAACCCCATAAGTTAAATATTAGTATCAGTTGAAATCAGATGGGGGTTTTGCAACCTTCACCTGGGAGCCTGTGTGGTTCAACTTAAAGTGCCAGACAAAGACAACCATCCCATACACTGTGAATCTAAAGCAGCACTGGAGAAATATCATTGTGCTGTCACAATTGATTCTGTGCTTCATATGTACCCGTTTAGACTATGCTGCACCATATATTTATTGGCAAGAAGTTGCATGTAAACATGATTAAAATTTTAAACCTTAAGGATTTGAAAATTAGCTATACTCTGTTCCAATTGACACACACACACACATATATATATATATATATATATATATATATATATATATATATATATATACTGATTTTCTGGGCCAGAGAAATTATAATTGATGGGTGAACACACAAATATCACTACACCCTTGGTTTCAGCTTGATAAATGAAGACTGTTATATGATGCCCTAACATACCGTGTGCTGGCTAAGTGCCATGGTGCATGAGGAAAACTGCAGTGTATGGGAGTTCAGATCTGCAGACTCATGCACAGGACACGAAAAGGCAGTGAATACTATTACTAAACCCTTGGTGTGGGGAATTATCTTCAAGCATTTTATAATGTGTTTCTGTGTACGCACATTTTCAGGAAAAAGCAAAATATCACAGTCCTGGCTCCTTGTACACTGGCCTTAACGGAATCAGCCATCACAACATCATCCGGCGGGGAATGACATAATCCAGCAGGGCATTAATAACAATCAATAATAGTGATAATGCTGATAATCAGATCTGATCTCAAACCCTTTTCCAAGGAAAGCAATAATGTGCACACAGCTTCCATTTTGTGGCTTAAACCTAAGTGGGCACAGAATTAAGAAAATTCTCAGAGGATAAACCCTACTGGTCTGATGGTTCAACATGCCTCATCATTAATTAATTCTATTAAAGTCATTAATCAGACTATACTAGAAATAGAACAAATATATGTGGCTTCTTAACATATTAATTCAACTGGCTCTTGATAAAATGACCCTAGTGTATGTGTGACTGGGATATAGGGAATTAGCCACTAACTGATATGATTAAAAACTTTCCTTAAAGTGTTGTGCTATATGGAATAAATAAAATATAACACATTAATTAGAGGTTATGGGCAGGCCCGGATTTGTGGCAAGGCCACAAACGCCCAGGCCTAGGGCGGCGAAATTTTAGGAGCAGACACATCATTAGGATCACTGGGGACTCAAAGCTCCCCAGTGCTTCTGTGCCTGAGAGAGGCCGGCGCTAGAACCCTGCATCCAAGTGGGGCTGCGCAAGTGGAAGCAGTTGGCGCTGGGACCATGCGGCCTCTGGGCGCCGCTTCATCAAATCCGGCCCTGGTTGTGGGGTTTAATAAATAAATAAGTATACTTCACCAGTCACCCACTCTATTAAGGTTTCCCTGGGCTTGTGTAGTGTAATGTATTTGCTGCAATATATACGCAACTTGGTGCAACTTCTGATTTTAGTGAATTAGCATTGTCCTGGCGAATCTACGCCTGGTGTTGCGATGTGAGCGAAAATGTTGCTGTCGAATTTACTGAGGTTAGCGAATTTGTCCCATAGACTCCATTTTAATCAAAAAAAATTTTCTCTGTAATAACAAAACAGTGCCTTATACTTGATCCCAATATTTAAGCAGACTAAAAGTATGGTGATGAATATTACATTCAGACGCTTTACCAAGAAAACTCCAGGTGCTGAGCATTCTGGCAACAGATCCCATACCTGTAGTTATATTATTAATAGTATATCAGTAGTAGCAGTAGAAGTAGTCGTTGTATACTAACCAAAACACGAGATAAGAGTTTAAATTTAAAATGTAAATCTATTATTGTTATCCTTTATTTATATATATACATAATTCACATCATTGCTTTAGATTAAAATCCAATGAGTTTTGCTTTATGTTGGAACAGTTTATGTTCTTTCACAAGGAGGAAGTAAAAACCTTGTACAGCCTGTGCCATGGTCCTGTTCAGCTGATTTTTTTTTTATTATTTACCCCCCTCTACCATCGAAACTAAAAAAGATGGGAAGAGCAGGTGGCACAGGTTGCAATGCTTAACCAAGCCCTGTGGCTTATTTCTTCTTATACAGACAAAAAAAACAATTCAAATGTGCATGCCATATACATCAATAATTAAAATCATATCTTTTGCCCTTTATTAAGACTTCAGAGAGAAAATGGTGGCCTATTGTCAAGTATAAATATTTGTACAATGTATATGTTATGACAAGGGGCAGATGAAAGCAGGCAGGTCAGAGGATGTTTAAATTAGACCGGGTACTTATGCCTCGCTCTGCATTCCTTTGGGCCACACCCAAGGGTTCACTCATCAGCTTCACCATCACATCCCATCAAAGCAAAAAAAAAAAAAATATATATATATATATATATCGAGCACCAGTTATCTGTTCTTAAGCATCATTCTCAATTTGATATAAACTAAATGTTATCTCAGTGTGCTGTTTTCTTTCGGCAGACCTAATGCCACATCTTTTTCCTTTTCACATTACCCCAAGTGCCATTTTCTATTTCAGTGCTACCATCACCAGAAGATGCTGAGGGACCGATACATGTAAAAATTTGAAACTGCCTGCTACATAAAAGGAAGAGAGGACCATTTTGGAGTTGTGAGTTTGAAAGGAAATTGTGTGCTCTCAGCAGATCCTAAACGATCTTTGCCAATACGATGGAATGGTCTCTGTGCAATCTCTATACCAGAATCTCATGTCTGCATTGACCATATGTAGCCCACTGAGACACACCCTGCCGACATTCACAGTTGTTCAACATGTTTATTGAGACCACAGTAGAGGCCTAAACCTTACATATTCCCTCTAAAACATACTCAAAATATATAAATTCAACATTATCAAGACAATTACATTAAACTATTTTTAATTTACAAAGCACACACACACAAAATATACCTAGGGTAACTTTATATATGTCAACAGTTTTTATATTTGGTTTTAGGAATTGCCAGCTATATTATTAAGGTATGGCTGGGATCTGTTAATGCTCTGGGCTCTTCATATGATCTTGGATCTTCATACCTTAAGTCTACTAGAAAATCATGTAAACATTAAATAAAGCCAATAGGCCAGTTTTGCTTCCAATAAGGATTAATCATATCTTAGTTTGGATCAAGTACAAGCTACTGTTTTATTATTACAGAGAAAAAGGAAATCATTTTTAAACATTTGGATTGTTTGGATAAAATGGAGTGTATGGGAGAAGGCCTTTCCGTAATTCGGAGCTTTCTTTTTTAACGGATCCCATACCTGTTCTATCAAAGTTTGATTGTAAATTGTATTCTGATTACACTTCTGCGTTGTTTTGTCGAACTATGAAGGTAAGCATTGTCTGGTGCCGAGGAAAAGGTCACATTACCAGGCACATGGATCACATGCAAAGGATTAGAATTTGCATCAAATCTTCTAAGCCCTGGATTGCTTGCCAAGAAATAAGCACTAGTATATGAAGACATATGATCTAAAGACTTACTTTTTGTGAGGTGGCAGACAAGGCTGGTGCAGGGAGTGATCTGAAGAGCAGAGCTTGTTAGATTCCTTATACAGGCAGCCGGTCACAGCCCTGTGAGAAGGAGAGAAGGAGACTGCCCTCCTCCAACACAGCAGCTGCTGTTCCACCAGCCTCAGTGATGTCACTAGGCTGCAGCCCAGTCTGCAGAGATAAAATGAAGGGGGTGGGGGGCCAGGACATACCCCTGAACAGAACTTCAATTGTAGTGCCAAGGTAACGCCGCACACAAAGACATGAGTCTGAGAGAGGGAGAGAAGATAGGCTTTCTCTCATTTCACTTGTAAAACTGATTAAAGTATTAACCTAGACACCAGAATATGTTTTTTCTCACAAAGTGTATTTTTGGTGCACCAGAAAGGAGGAATCTTTGCCTTAGCAAAGAATATAATTTATATGGCATGACTTTACATGATAGGCCTGTGTGTTATAGAATCAGAATTTGTGCAACAACCCTAACAATTATCACGCCCTACAACAGAGTCCCAAATTTTGCAGCACGGTCCTGACTTTGAGAGCTCAGCCCACGGTCCCGGTTTCTTACTGAAATGTCCAGAGTTTCTGTTTGATCTCCTGCACTGACACCAGAAATATATACAATGTTTCTAAAACTTAATTAAACAAGAAGCTTTTGGCAGAGAGCTCAGAATATGTGGCGTCTGAACTTTGATTGTAACTATTTAAGATAAGCAAGTGTCTTAGGGAAACTGTGACTTGCAGCTTTAGTCACCTGGCAACTAATCGCCTCGACTTTGCGGCGACCAATCTCCCGAACGTCTTCCCTTACTCTGCTCTGGCTAAAATGAAAAATCGCCGGCGCTAATCACACACAGCGATTCGTTTTCTGAACTCCGGGCATCTTCGGAAAACAAATCGCCTCATGTGTTTAGCGCCAGCGATTTTTCATTTTAGCCAGCGCACAGTAAGGGAAGCCGTTTGGGGAGTTTGGTCGCCGCAAAGTCGAGGCGATTAGTCCCCAGGTAACAAAATCTCCCCAAATCGCCTAGTGTGCTGATCGTTTCTTGGAGATTTAAGGGGCCAATTAAATAAGTTGGGGCAGGGAGAAAATAAAAGTTTTGCATGTTGGGTGACACTGACCCTGGCCCTCACTACCACCCATAGTCATCTTTAACATGGCTGTGTTATATTTTATCTCCTATTCTTAGCAATTTTTTATTTGACCTTTACTTTGTATCATTTTTTAATAATTTGTTAAAAACATGAGAGGCACAGAGGATCTAAATTTCTAGTAGACTTATGGTGGCCATACACGGGCCGATAAAAGCTGCCGACAGACTAAGTTGGCAGTTTATTGGCCCATGTATAGTCCCCCTCTGCCCAAAGTTAATCGCAGCAAAAGGTGCCAACCCTATCATCACCAGCATGATGTTTTGCAAGCTGAACTCTCTGTTGTCATCAGAATGATGTCTTCCATTACAAGGGGACATTTTGTGTCTGTCTGGACTATGATTATGAAATCAATTTTTTTTTTGCTTCTAACAAATTCCTTCTTTCCAGGCCATTGTATCAGCTTTTCCATTGAGAAACCTTGGCTTTGTCCTGAAATATATCTACATTTGGCAAACTCTAGCTGTTTCCTCCAGCTGTCGTGGAATTAAACCTCGAGAAATAATCTGCCAGGTGTAGATTTTCTGGGGATGCTGGGATATCAGTTTCACCACAGCTGTATGTTCTTATATCTAACTTCCCCCAGCCAACCATAGAGACTAACCTATATTAAAATAAAATTTGCTTTTAAATATCACACCACAACAGTCACATATACACACAATTACATTTTGCAATTCCATCCATCTCGTGAAAAAAGCATTCAAAACATATAAACTGCATTTAACAGCCACTTATGATATTGAGACTGCAGTACAGAAGCCTTTATTGTGGTTAGCACACAGCAGGGCCTTTTTAAGGCTCAGAGCCGCCCTAAGTCAATGCCATTCCACCTCACCCCCTTACGTTGTTTTTTTTTTTTGCATCACAGTCGGTCGGGTAGAGCCCCATGTGTAGAGAAAGCTAATAAAGGTGAAT
This sequence comes from Xenopus petersii, assembly GCA_038501925.1. Taxonomy (NCBI): domain Eukaryota; kingdom Metazoa; phylum Chordata; class Amphibia; order Anura; family Pipidae; genus Xenopus; species Xenopus petersii. The sequence continues at coordinate 23,433,378 of CM076676.1, forward strand.
TCTGATTTAAAAATTGGAATGGCAGGGTTAATTTAGAGCAATAGGTTGAACTCAATGGACAAGTCTTTTTCCAACCTAAATGACTATAATATAGATAGAGGTGCCTTATATAACTTATAAGGTAATTCCTACACCAGGAATATCATGATACAGTTCATTCTTAATGTTTTATTAGACAAATGCAAAGAGGTTTTAAAAGGATGTTATCAGTGTGCCTTTAATTAGAAATAAGGTACCGTATTACACATGTGATAGGTTGAACTCAGCGGGCGTTTTTTTTCAACCTAAATGCTTTTAATATAGATAGAGGTAGTTGCTGTGCTGTTATAATATATAGGGTAAGTCCTACACCAGGAATACCATGATACTGTTTATTTTTAGTGTTTTTATTAAACAAATACAAAGAGGTCAGTGTGTCTTTAAATGAAAATATTATATCTGTGATTTGAATGTAAAAAAACAAAACAAAAGGGACTAACAAAGGACAAAGCAATATCTTTACTGGAAGGAAGTCCCTCTGCTGGTCTTAGTTAAAAATGGCTTCTAGTGACTTAATCTCAGCTGAAGGTCTTCGATTATTCTCAATGTAATTTTAAAGACAATAGAGGTAATTTACTATATGCACAATCTGAAAATTTTTTTTTTCGCTTTGCGCCTTCAGCCACTGGCCATTTCCTTAGTGATGTAAACTCAACAGGGTTCATTTACCACTGAGAAGGCAATGTGCTTTCCTCCCAACTGTCCCATTTTCTGACAGCTTAAATTTTGACAGCTCAGTCAGGGTTTCTTGCTGAAATGTCCTGACTTTTTCTTTGATCTCCTGCACTGACGGCAGAAACCCAGAACAGTCAGCAGCTACACTTAGGTTAAGCAAAGAAACAATTGTAACTATTTAAGATAAACAGGTCTCTTGGGAAAACTGAGACTAGCAGCTTAAAGGGCAATTCATTTTCATTAGCAAAAATGATATAACACAATAACTATACTACACTACACTATATGCACTAAAACTCCTGAAATATGTTCAAATATTCATAACTTTGTTATTGTGTAAAATGGACATGGTAATTAGGGGGTGTGGCCATAAAACTGCCGCTGTGAGCGGCACAAGTTTTTTGTCACTCTTTTCATTTTTCAAAGGTTGGGAGGTATGAATGTGCAAAGTGCAAAAACCGGCCTTAATCTGAAATTTTGCTGCACTTTGCAACCTGTCTTTCTGGATCAATCAGTTGACTCGGGTCTTTTTTGGGGCACCTGCACTCATGAATACAGCTCTACCTGCATTCTTTAATCATAAGGCGAAGGGGAGGCACTTCTACTGCACATGGCAGCAACGGACACGATCTGCAATGGGGCCCTATACTTGCTGCCTGCAGTAAGGTAGTAAAAACAGGGCTAGGACAGGCCTAGGGTGTATTGCTCGCACTGTGCTCTTTTTTTTATTGTAGAATGCAGCCAGACAGTGTAGGACTGGGACAACAGGGGCCCACCCTAAAAACTTAGACCAGGGGCCCACCAAAGGACCATAGACCAGGGGTCCACTTCCAGTACTATTATTCTTCACTTCAATCAACCTCTATTCTCCTAGTCTCTATTCTTTACATACTATAATCTATTATTCCATATATTTAACCTCTTTGTTCTCAAAGAAATAGGAAATGGCCATGAAATAAGCCAAATCTTTAGCAGCTCAAAGGCCCCCTGACACCTGGGCCTACCGGGAGTTTTCCTGGTATCCCGGTGGGCCTGTCCGACACTGCAGCCAGAACCAGGGCAAATATGTCCTTTTGCACATCTGCCCTAGGTCTACAAAAATGACTCATACTACTTTATTCTAAACTATTGTCCCTCCTATTTAGCCAAAGTGCTACTAGGACAAGTACTTCTTATTAGTACTCGTGTCTTGCTGTAGTAAATAACAAAAATAAATATCCATTATATCAAATGCACCATGAATCAATCTCTTTTTATTACAGAATTTATTACCATACAATTTATGTATGTAATACTTCTCAAGTGAATCGATGTGACGTATATATATATATATATATATATATATATATACAGTAAATATCCCAGTTTATTCCATTGAAACCGCAGTGAATCAATATGTCACAGAAGGCATTTCCTTATCATATCCATCTTCAAAGAAATGATTCTTTGTAGAATCAATAGGTAACTGGAAATATATATATACAATGTTTGTGACCTATGTTTTGTTATGTTTTGGTAGCCGAGGATGAGTAGAGTATAACAATGCTTTATTAGCAGGCTCATGCACAACAGTAAGCAACTCTAACACCATAAGCTGTATAGAAAGTATGCACAGTATAAATCTTGGGCCACTTGTATAAACACCACATATTTCATGTCTAAAAATTATATATCAGCATGAAAAATGTGTAGGGGAGACATGTATTCTTGTCTCTCCTCTGTGTTGCACTGTATGAGGAGGAGGAGTCACCCCTATGAGCTGACAGGAAGGAAGTGCAACACAGGAAGTGCAGCTGTGATGGAGAAGCAGCAGAGTAAAGCAAGGTGCTGCAAGCTTCCACATATTACTGTGAAAAGTCAGTAGGGAAGCCCAGTGGCAGAGAAGTGCACTCTATTTAGGGTGCGCAAGGAATGGGTGGCCTTGTCAGGGCTCTGAAGAGCAAAGCATTCTCTTCTCAGGGCACAGAAAGCCAAAGGGACTCCTTCTCAGGACATAAGTGGGAATCCCCCCAGCAGTTCAAAGATAAAACTATCTGAAATATTATGTAAAGTTGCTCCTGACTGGAAGGCTAGTTGTATCATGGATATTTAACATCCCTTCCAACTGTCCCTTTTTCGAGGGACAGTCTTGATTGTGACAGCTCAGCCCGCAGTTTCTTTCTGAGTTTCTCTTTGATCTCCTGCACTGATGCCAGAAAAAAGATACAGAGTTTCTAAAACGTAATTAATTAAGAGGCTTTTTTATTGCTGGGAAGCTGTACTTGGAGACATTTGTAACTATTTAAGATAAGCAGGTCTCTTGGGAGAACTGAGACTTACAGCTTAAAGGGAAATTCTGCTTCATTAGCAAAACTATAATAACACATAAAACAGGGCCCTTAAACCCCCAGGAATGTGGTAAAAGTTTTCATAAGCCAAATTTTGCAAAATAGACGCGGTATTTAAGGGGTGTGGTAAAAAAAAATGCTGATCTCCACACGTGCGTGTGATTGTGGATCAGGGAAGTTCCCATGGAGAGGTATCACAGCCCCGTCTGTGCTGACCCTGGGTGGAGACATGTCAAATCATAGTGTACCTGCTCTCCCCTGTAGCTGCACAGGACTCCTGTAGCGCCACAAGGAAGAAAACCAATGCTAGATTTGCTGCAGTAGCAGAATAGGGCTACAAATGTATCATGGTTAAAATCACACATCAGAAGTCCAGTTTGTAACAGATGGAGTGACTTGTGTCTGGGTTTATGGTTACCTCTGGTTACGTAGGCTAAGAACAATGCAGGACCTCGCACACCCTACAAAATCAAAGAGACGCCTGGTGCACAAGGGTAGAGACTCGGCCACCTCACAGCAAGATTGCACCATTCAGCTATTCTTGGTGTAGAAAAGTAACTCTGAGTTGGGGACACAACCTTACCAAAATCTTACCAAAATTTTTTTATTTCAAGCGATTTGAGTTTATATAGTGAATAAACTACTCCCTCTAGTAAAATATAAGGCTATTATAAGTTACCAAGGAGTTCCACGATGGAAGGCTGAGTGGTTTTTATACAGGTCATGATACTCTGAGCTGACTTCTAATATCTCATATTTTGCAACAGGTGGTACTTTATTTATTATACTATTTATTTATTATAATACACAAGTCGTGACAGAAATTACATCACTAAGCTCTGATTATAACTGATGACCCTGATCCGCTCCCTGGGCCACCCCCTGACTTCCCCTACTGGCCCGATCGAGTCTTGAAGAAAAAAGGGTACAAGCAGGGCAGATGGCTGGGAGAGGGGGTTGCAACTGGGCCAGGAGGTCGTTGGATGGAGGTTGTGGCTAGTGCAGGAGGCTAGGGTGCTTGTTGAGGCCCCTGATGCGACAACCCTGGGGTAGCCGGGCTCTCAATCCAACGCTGACTGCCCTTATGCATTGCCCCAGGCTTGGCTGTGTCTTTATGTGCAGTCATACATAAGAGGTTTATTAAGCAAAAATTGCATATCTGGTTTAAAATTTTCTATTTTATGAAAAAATTAAAACACAGAAAACCCATAAATTTGGTGCTAATCTGTATCACAGCAATCATATTGTTCCTGACTTTATGGCATTAATAGTTTGGATGAGAATCAGTTGGCAGAAGTAGGCTGAACTATAAGCACAGCACACAAAAGGAATCCTAAATATGATTAAGGTGTACAGTACTGTGCCTTGCTCCTTGTACCCCCATTCCCCTAAAGTGCACACCGAAATTTTGGATCCACAAGTATATGCAAAGGCTAGTAAAATCAAGTGGATTATGTTTATCTGGTGCAAATTTGTGATTACATTTTTGACTATTGCTGCACCTTGTGATGCTAAATGAGCCCTATAATTTACTTGGACCTTTTCCTAGAAAACAATAAGCTCTTGTTTAACTTAATGAATGCAAAGTGACTGGAAGTTCGCCAATGTGTTTGTGGAAATCATCTGCCGCTGAAAGGGTTACACTATGAGTCTGCTCACCTACTTTATTACTGCCTATAGACCTCTAGCCTAATCATTTTATTAGTCTAGATGAGTTAGAAATAAAACAACTGACAAAGCCTTAAAACATGGGACAGAGCAGACAGACAGGGGTATAGAAGGAATTAGAACAGATAACTGCAAAGCATGGATATGGCAGTTCACTAAGGAGGGGGTGAGAAAGGCTGAGAGGGAGAAACGAAACAAGGGCTGATTTAGAAAGGGAATAAGAAAGAGGTGCTGACAGTGTTTGCCAGTATGAGCCATTTCCAAATACTAATTGTGCCCTTCCCACCCTGTGTTCCCTGACAGCACATTCGTTCTCTGTTCCCTGAGTGAAGTTTGGACAAGGCTGTGGGAAAATAACTTGCTGTACAGAACTAACTGACTATGGGGTTTTGTAGGACAGTAGTAGGTGGAGAGTCAGAAAAGGCTGAGGAAGTAATGTATTCTGCATGTGGGGGCTCTCATATATTGGGTCTCTCACCCTCTGGGGTCCCAATAGCACTTTGGCTTCCTCTTCCCAAGGACACAAGCTTTCAAAGGACAGAGGCACAGTAAGTCAATTCAGCTTCTTGCCTGCACCACATAATTTGCCTTTGCTCTTCTCATTGCCCGTTTTTAGAATCTATTCATTCAGTATATTCTGATTTTATGTACCAATACCATCTAATCCAGCCTTATTTACATTGGGTAGTTGGGACCTTTAATCAAATATGGCACATCCAAAAATGATAATTACATATTTTTTTTATTTATTTACTGTAGTGTAATAAAAGTTTCAAAGCAGGTATAGTGACGAATCAGCAGGTGACTGATAACACTAGTTGCCATGGGTTACTAGACCTTTATTACATCACTTTTCATAACTTGCTGGGCAAAACTAACTGACCATGGGGTTTTGGAGATAAGTAGTAGGGCAGAAAAGGCTGAGGAAGTAATGTATTCTGCATGTGTTGGGGCTCTGATATATTGAGCCTCTCTCCCTTTAATTAAGAATTACAAGGTCACCTGTTTGAATCTGGTTGCCATGGGTTTTACTACATCTTTCCCTTTAACCTTTTATTAGTCTTCCTTGCTTTTTGGTCACTATGGATTAAAAGAACCAGAGAAGAATTTGCTCTTGTAAAGAAAACATTTTCACTATCCTGCCTCACTTCCTGGTTGTGCTGAGTTGCTGTTTGAAGAGGAGTAGATAGTAAAACAAATTACCATTCCACCAATAAGCTCTCTGTGTAATAAGCTGCCTCAGTCTCAATAGCTACGGGGCTTGTGTGGTTGCATCAATTACTCTGCTTTTCAGGGGTGGGCTAGAGTTTTTCAGGGAAAAACAAAGTAATTTTCCATTTGTGCATTATAACAAAAATGTTTTATATATATATTAAAGGAATAGGCAGAATACAGTTTGAACACAGTTGATGGGTATTCCTGTCGGTCAAAATATTCTGTATACAAAATTAACTAGACCTGGATACTTACTAAACTACTCAAAGATAAGAAATTGATTCCTTTACTAAGAAGCCTCATCTTGGAATTAATAAAAAAGATAGAATATGATTTAAGACATTTGTTGAAAGCAGATAATATCAGTACAGCCAAAAAGAGTGTAAAAAAACACAGTACATAGTAGAATAAATAAAATAAAACACTTTATTCCTTCAGTAGCAACAATGGGTAAAGTCTGCTGACCATAGCTGCTTTGTGCCAGCGGAGGCGAAACCTGCAGAAAATTTCCAATGAAAGGAGATTATGAGATTTGAGGGAAAAAAACTGTGGAGGTTATGAATATTTCAATAGAATGTGCAGGATTTTGCATTTAACCATTAAGTTTTAGAAGCAATTATGTGAAAGTGTCAGTTGGACTTTCTTTCACTATAGTCTCACTTTAAAATAGCAAAACCTCTGTTATTGAGCAAAGAAATCAGCAGTTTTAATGAATTTAAAGAGAGGAGAGTATTTGTGAGTGTAAATTGCTAAGTGTAAGGTTGGGATTTAAAAACGATTGAAGAAAATTTCATTAACACAACAGAGCTACACGTACTCACTCAAAAATATCAGCTTATTCAGACTGTTGGTTGGTGACTGCTGTGGTTTAGAGGTAAGTCGGACATATTATAATACCAATGTTTAGAAAGTTTGCTTGTTTAACAAATTAACCTGGTCTCATAGTGTTTTAAATATTGAACAGGTTTTGTTTTAGTTGGGTGAAATAGGGGACCTTGAGGAAACTGCATTTAATCCACCTCCAACCATCCAGCAGTTGAAGGTTCATTAAAGAGATTCTGTCATGATTTTTATGGTTTACAGTACTTTTTATTTCTAAATGACACTGTTTACTTTGCAAATAATTCATAGAGGTGTCAGGTAGCTGCTCATTGTTCTGTTGATAGGCTGCTAATGGTCTGCTGGGGTAGGAAGGTAGGGGGGTGATATCACCCCCCAGTGTAGCAGTAAAAAGTGACTGAAGTTTATGAGAGCACAAGTCACATGACTGGGGGCACCTGGGAAACTGACAATATGTCTAGACCATGCCACATTTCAAAATTAAATATAAAAAATGAATTTCATTGAAGAACTCTTTTGGAGAAGCACTATTAACTTGATGCATTTTGACATGTAAACAGAAAACAGCATATTATTGGTTCTGCTTTTATATGACTTACCCAGTTGGATTACTCATCAGGCACCTGTTAAAGGACCAGCAACAGCAACAATTTTCTAAAAAATATGTGTCAGTATGCTGCGGAAAAAAAAACAACAACACATATTAAACTTTATTAAAGTCGCTAAGTCTTTATGAAGAAATAACTTCCCGAAACTCCGCTTGTGCTCTTCGGAAAAGGCGATCAGTGATCCATTGTGCGGCACTCCATTTCTCCTCCCTGCCTTCCTTATAGGAGACAGCCAGGGAGCAGAAATTGAGCGCCCCATGATGGACCGTCGCCCTGCCATCGTTTCTGAAGAGGAGCGCAAACAGAGTTTCGGTAAGTTATTTCTTAATAACGACTTAACGATTTTAAAGTTTAATATGTGTTGGTGTCTTTTGTTTCATATCATACTAGCAAATTTTTTTTAGAAAATTTTTGCTGTTTCTGGTCCTTTAAATATGCTGCATATGTTTTAGCAGATGATTCAGTGATGAAAGCAAAAATGAGTCAATGGGGTAGTAGGGCAGCCCTCCTGGGAGGGCTTGGAACAAGACAGGCGGACCCAGTTAAGATGAGAATTGGGGTGGAATGGCCATTAGCTCTCCTTGGTCCACCTGAAAGCCTTGCAACAATGACTGATTCAACAATTACATTTGTACCCATTTAATGAGTTATGGTGAGTTCTAACCAAAAAAGAGTCTACACTCTCTCCAGCTGAAAACCAAGCATTCTCATTTAATTTGCCAGGTGCTTTAAATTGGGGGAAAGAAGTGCATTCAGCTAATCTAATGCATTGCTCACCAAGTTCAAAAACATGCCTGAAGTATCACCTTGTGCTTTAGCCCTTTGATGGGGATAAAGATACCAGTCAAGGTATTCGGCTTAAAAGTAACTAATTTCTGACCAGAATAAGCAGATCAGTTTGTGTGAATGCACCTTAGGTCCTTATTTTTTCTGACTGACCTTTCTCTCTTGGCTGTTGTCACTTACAGATGAAACCTTATGAAGGACTATACAGCTTCTACAAAATCCTAACTAGAACAAAGCATGTGACCTTAGAGGGAACCGGTAGTTCTGACCTTTGCCGTTGCCTCTCAACTCTTGACCTGGTGGCTCTAGGTGTTGGGAGCACATTGGGTGCTGGGGTGTATGTCTTGGCAGGAGAAGTGGCCAAAGTGGATTCTGGGCCCAGTATCATTATATCCTTCTTAATTGCAGCTCTAGCCTCAGTGCTTGCAGGACTGTGCTATGCGGAATTTGGTGCACGTGTACCACTCACAGGATCTGCGTATCTCTACAGCTACGTGACAGTTGGGGAACTCTGGGCCTTCATCACGGGATGGAATCTCATTTTATCCTATGTTATAGGCAAGACACCTTGTATTTTAGTCTGCTTGTAAAATGGACCTTGTTGGTGCTAAAAGGAGATGTTCACTTTAAAATTAACTTTTTGTTTGATGTAGATATTGGTATTTTTTATTTTATTGCAGCTCAGCCTTTTATAAATGACCGTTATTGTCAGAAAAGATTATAAATAGAAAAGAGCCTGAATACAAAGAAGTAATTAAACATTATTAAAATGTAGCTTCAGAATGAATCTGCTTGTGGCTGCCATTTATCACTCCTTTGCAACTAGAAATAGTTTAGCAAAATAGAAGGGCAGTAATCATACTAAAAAAAATAGTAACATGAACACAACAAGCATTTATTTTCATTGTACTTGGTAGTAGTGATGGGCGAATTTGTGGCGTTTCGCTGAAAAATTCGCGAATTTCGCACAAAATTCGCGAATTTCGCACAAAATTCGCGAAACGGCGAAAAATTCGCGAAACGGCGCCCGTTTTTGACGCCAGCGTCTGTTTTTCGAAAAAAAATTTTGACGCCGGCTAATTTTTTTCCGCGAATTTTCGCGGGCGTTTTGCGAATTTATTCGCTGGCGGCGAATCGCGCAAATTCGCCGCAAATTCGCGCCTGGCGAATAAATTCGCCCATCACTACTTGGTAGTCACTAGGCTGTAGAGGTATGAATCATTAACATCATAAAGAAGGAGTGGTAAATGCAGAGATCTTTATTTTTGTGTTGTGAATACTTGGTGGACTAAAGTTCAACAACTGGACACCCCTAATTTTTAGGCAGAACCGCTAGCCTTCCTGCATTGCCAGGGGCTTTTCTTTCCAAAAATCAAGCTCCATATTAGTTGGCGCTTTTAGATCAGTTGGAAGCACAGGACTTAAAGGATTTAAAAGGCAGCTTACAACAAGAGGAAAAAGAGTGTTTAACCAGTTTATTACAGTGCAGTTCTGCAGCATGTGAACAAGTAAGGTTCACTAATATGCTATTCTGTGACCTATTAAAAAAATCTATATTCTTATGTTGTACTCACTTAAAAGTGGAATTTATGGGGATTCACCTTCTTGTAATTGGGAGCTTTGTAGATATTGGGTTTTTGGATAAGGGATCCAGTCAGGTCTGGGATTCAAAACAGGTCCTGGCCCAGTACAAGGAGGCCCAAAAAGACCCCACAGGCCCACTATATAGTGACTGTCAGGGCCCATACTCCCTCTGGGTCCACTGGACACTCGCACTAATGCAAATCAGCCAAAAAAATGAGGCTGCACCTGGGCCCAATCGCATATAATTTCGTTATTGTTGACAGTGGCATCTAACAGTTCAGCATCTGCACTGAACCCCTTCCCTATTTCTTTTTTCAATTTACCTGCCTTTCTTTCATCCTCAAAGGATACAATTAAAATATCTAGCTGTTGGACGCAGGAAAGTAGTCATTTATGTCTTCATTGTTCTCATTGACACAGATTTTCAAATTAACTTATTTCACATTTCATTTTCTTGCAACACAGGTACCTCCAGTGTCGCCCGGGCATGGAGTGCCACTTTTGATGAACTGGTGGGCAAGAAAATTGGGAATTTCTTAGGCAATACTATGCACATGGATCTTCCAGGACTTGCTGAGTATCCTGATATATTTGCAGTGTGCCTTATAATCCTTCTGGCAGGTATATCCAGTAGATAGCATCTATGATGGAAAGCTCTGTTAGTTAACAATTATATTGTTATTATTTATTACTTATCTTCCTAATCAGGCCTCTCCCATTTATATTCTAGTTTACAATTTACACCACTGCCTGATTGCTAGACTAATTTGGACCCTAGCAACCAGATAGCTAATGAAATTTGAGATTGGAACAAAAAACGAAATAATTAAAAAAAAACACAAATTAAGTTTTATTGCAAATTGTCTCAGAATATCTCTCTCTCTCTCTCTAATGTAAGGGCAGAGACACACGCAACGATTCGGAGAGATTAGTCGCCCTGTGACAAATCTCCTCTTCTTCAGGGCGACTTATCTTCCCGAACTGCCTCCCCTGCCTTCCCACCGGCTTGGTGGTGGGATGGCACTCGGACCGCTTTGTTTTCCGAAGTTGCCTGATGTTGCTTCACGAGGAAACTTGGGGCAACTTCAGAAAATGAAAAGCTCTGAGTGCCATCCCAGTGGGGTTTTTCATTCTAGCCAGTGGGAAGGCAGGGCGACTAATCTCCCCGAATCGCAGCATGTGTCTCTGCCCTTAAAGGTGAACTATCCCTTAAACAGGTTGCTGGGGTTTTGCTTATCCTAGAAGTGGTTTAAATGGTGGATTTAGAAGGAAGGGCCTGAAAAAAATAAGTGATTTTTAGTTACAGCAGTATAGGCTAAAATGTACCCAATGTGTTTAAAAACACAAAATGTTTGGGAAAATAATTTATTTTTTTCCACCTTTTCACTTTAAAGAGAGCGGGTGTTACAGGACTCTTTTGTAATTTTGTTCACCCCAAGCTCAAAATTACAAAAGAGTCCTGTAACACCTGCTCTCCTTAAAGTAAATAGCTACTGGTGTACAGCCTCCTGCATACACACTGCAAATACACACCTCCTGCAGATCTATTAGGACCAGCCGAGTCTAAGGGAAACCAATTGGAAACCAATTTCTGCTGTGGTGTAGCCACAAACATACTTTTGGGCACAAATATTAACATTAGTGTTAACATGTGATAATTCTTGTCTCCTAGGCCTTCTCTCCTTTGGAGTAAAAGAGTCAACTGCAGTGAACAAAGTCTTCACGGCTATAAACATACTGGTCCTTCTGTTTGTTATTGCCAGTGGCTGTGTTACAGGCAACTTAAAATATTGGAAAATGAGCAAGGAAGACCTTTGGGCTACCAAGCAGAGTGTGAGGTACACATGAGATCAGTGGCGTAACTAGATATCACTGGCCCCACAGCAAATTATTTTTCAGGCCCCCAAAATGTTTAGAGGTTGACCTGTTTTACCATTATTTATTGAAACTGTATATGAATTTGGGCCTCATGGGGGCCCTATATCTTCTGGGCCCCCTGCATCTGCAGGGCCTGCTTCCTCTATAATATAGTTTAGCCCCTGCATGGGATGAAATATATTTCAACATATGAAATAAATGCTAGATACTTAGGTGTGATTTATTTATTTGGGGAGGCTAAGTAAAAATATAGTGTTAATTTCATACATTCCAGAATGCATGGCAGGATAACAATGCCAATTCCATATATAATGTCCCCAGAAGACATAATAGCATACATAAAGTGCCAGTTTCATCATATATAATAAGCCCAGACCACATGGTAGTATAAAGTACAAAAGTGCTGATTGTGTGCATAATACCCCATAACACATGGAAAGATAAATGGAGTTTCAACTTTATGTATAATACTTCCAATCTGTTTGTTGTGGGAAATTAATTGGTGGTCATTTGTGGAGGCTTATCCTCCCCATACCTTCATTAAAATGCACCCGTGGCTGGCCAAATGTATATGTAGCAGTGAATTCTGACTAAAAAGCTGAAAAATTATGGGCTCAATTAATGGGTAGCAGAAGAAGGTCTTGTCCATATAGCCTTAGTTTAAGTCAGTGAACCCCAACCACATGTTGCTCACCAACCTCTGGGATGTTGCTCCCAGAGTTTTGGTTTCATAAAAAACAGTTTTACTGCCAAGCAATTTGGACTACCAAATAGCCAATCACAGAACTCATTTAGCACCACCCAGGAACATTTTTCATGCTTGCATTACTCACCAACTCTTTTTACATATGAATGTTGCTTGTGGGTAAAAAAGGTTGTGGACCCCTGGTGCAAGTCCTCTTCTGAAAATACGTGGGTCCAAATCTATACAGAATTTGTATATGCTTACAAAATGTTCTGTTTGCTCCATAATTTGTTGTGTGCACTGGTGTCATAAGTTGTATACATATACATACAACATTTCCTTCTATGGCTTGTGCTTTTGTAGCCAACCAACACTCTTCCCATATATTGTTATGATATTGTACTGCTTTCTTTTCTTGCTATGAAGTGTAATTGCTCTATATGAATTCTCATAGGAACAAAGCTATTAATATCTTTCCTGAAAATTGCATTGACTACAGCCTAATAAGCCTCTTTGTTTCCATTAAGGCAATAAAGGACATAATTGATTATTGTATCCCTTATCCCAACAGTAACCACTCTATAGGAAATGAAACTGGACTGGACTTTGGGGTGGGTGGATTCATGCCATTCGGCTTTAGCGGAACACTGGCAGGAGCTGCCACTTGCTTTTATGCCTTTGTTGGTTTTGACTGCATTGCAACAACAGGTACATTTCAGAAATGAAAAATACACTTAAAAGAATAGAAAATAAGAAAGAACCTTGTTTGTGACTGTAATTTTAAACGAATATAAAAGTTCTCCGATTTCTTACACCCATTATGTTTAGTTCTCAATATCTCCACCTGATAACTTCCAGATTCATGATAATTGTTCTCCAATGGTTACTTATTCACTCATTAAATGAACTTCAACCTATTATGTTTGTATGATGATTTCTTAATTAATTCCACTTATATTGGTTAATAATTGGGTGCTATGTTCTCCTATTTCACTGTCTGTGCCACCGTTTGTACTATGTAAAAGATTTTTTAGTTTAAAAAAAAGTGCTAGGTGCTTATTTTCTACAACTGGGCAATTATTGGTTCACCAGTATTTGGTTTAATTAAAGTGGCAAGTGCTTATTTCCACACTGTGCAACCCCTTATCTCCACACGTGTTGCGGTATTGCCACTTAACAATCAACACTCTTACTGACGAGCGGTTGTACCTGTGCTCCCCTGCGTTCCGTTTTTCTGCGTTCAGCTGCAGAGGAGCGCAGGAATAGATGCATTACATTTTTTCCAATGGTACTGTACTCACACAGGCGCGTGTAGGCGCCGAACACAGGTTGAGACGCAACATGCTGCATTTTTCCTGCGTTCGGTGCCTACATGCACCTGTGTGAGTACAGCCCCATTGGAAAAAATGTAATGCGTCTATTCCTCCGCTCCCCTGCGGCTGAACGCATAAAAACGGAACGCAGGGGAGAGCAGCTACAAACGCTCGTTAGTAAGAGCCCTTAATCTAAACAATTTCACCAATTCAATCAATACTTTGATAAATATAAATTATTAGTTTCGCTCTGTGATGTTGGATCTAGATTAGCTACTTGTCATAATGTGCTGCCAAGATCCAACCAGATTCAATCAGTGCTTACGTGAATTAAAAGTTTTTTTAAAAAATCCTTCCAAACCCCTTAGTTCATTAAATATAAAGTGACCAGTGCATTAAAATGATTTCCAAAAAAAAATGAAAAATATAATGAATACATATTTTTGTTGCCAACGTGCTTTTAGGTTGAAGAGCAGCAAAATCATTAAAGGGAAACATTTGCATGGCCATATTTTAGTTCAACACACAGATAACGTTTTGGGTTTTTTTTTTGCTTTTTGGAAAGACTCAGTCTGCCATCTGCTGGTTAGACTAGCTTCAACCCCTTCCAGAAAAGAAAAACGACCTAATCCACCCACCAACTCCTAAAACCACATCCTCTCTCACCTGAGAAATTAATGCTTATATTTGAATATATATATATATATTACATTAAAGATATGCACATTTTCTTATATGGCATTAACTAGTTCTCCAAAGTAAGAAGCCTGAACTTTTACAGAGCTTTATTTTTCAGATGGGGTGAGTGATCTCCCCCCATTTGAAAGCTGGGAAGAGAAGAAGAGGAAGGCAAATCATTCAAAAACTATAAAAAATAAATAATGAAGACAAATTGAAAGTTTACTTAGAATTGATCATTCTATAACATACTAAAAGTTAATTTTAAGGTGAACCACCTCTTTAAGACGACTATCTTGATAATATAGTTTTACAGTATACTGAGAGCTGTAGTCCCAAAAAAATGAGCCAAATATTTTTAAGGTCCCTAAACCTTGGGGAATATTGTTTATTTTTATGCCTTTTAGACTTGTTAATCAGTCAGGATCTTTTTATACAGCAGATTAGCATGTGCTTGTTGACATTTGTATCTATATTATGGAAAATTTAAATTACAGGAGAGGAGGTGAAGAATCCACAAAAATCCATTCCACTTGGCATAGTGTTGTCATTGTCCATTTGCTTCTTTGCCTATTTTGGGGTCTCTGCTTCCCTTACCCTCATGATGCCATATCACCTCCTGGACTCGCAGAGCCCATTGCCAGCTGCTTTTGAATATGTTGGCTGGAATGTGGCTAAGTATATTGTGGCTGTTGGATCACTCTGTGCTCTAACTACAAGGTAAGATTTTCTGCGATTTCATTTGACTGCTGTTCTCCTGAATGCTAGAATACAAACCTTTTACATTACATATACCTGAAAGTTATAGGAAGCAGGATACTTCTACATCCATAGGGGAGAGGGGGACCCGATGATTGAGGGAGTCTACTGAATACAGCTCCCCAAAGCTTACAACTCACCCCACTGCCGCAAGTATGTGAGAGTATGCTCCGGGGTGCTGGGTTAGAGATGCTTTCTGTGGGGGCAGAGAAAATTTACGCTGCTGTATAGGACTGGCAAACAGGAGGAGAAACACAGACAATGGGCAGACTGAGCCAGAACATAAGAGACTTTATGGGGAGTGATATATATATATATATATACACACACAATACAACTTAACATCTACCGACAGTCTGAAAATAGAGCAATTCCGACCAGGATTTGGTGGATTCCCTTTGTGCAGTGGCCACAGGAATTCATACCTAGCCACTCGGCATTTCTCACAGTCAGACATAAGTTTCAACTCTCACCAGAACTAATGTAAATACATATTCTAACCCACTCTGACTCTCATGTAACTAGTATCAGACAGCAGCCTGGCAGATAGACCTGCAGTGTTATAAGGGCAGGGGCATAAAATCAGAACTTTCTGAGGTCTTAAACACAATTTTGGGGGTCTGGGGCACTTGTTTGAAAGACAAACTCCCCCTTGCCTAACCATCTGGATGCTGTCTGTAACCTATTAACCTGTATGTCTCTATTACGAGCAACTGCCCATGAATTCCTAGGACACTCCATGGTTTTGACTCAGGAACATCCCTTGTTGTCATAACATAAATACACAGAAATATTTTAATTATTATAAAAGCAGAACTAATTTCTTACCTGGTCTGATTTTATTATCTATAGTTATTGATAATGTTATCATCAGTAAAGTAAAGCATTTCTCATTGGGGAAACCAAGCCATTCTGAAGAACTATGGTCAACGTCATTAGTAAATATTGCCAAAGGAATTGCTATCGAACCCCAAGTTTCTCCCTTAAAATTACATTTTATGAACTTCCGTCACTGGTCAATTTTATTTAGTTTCTACTTTTTCCCTTGGTTTCAGGCATAAAATACAATCTTGATATTTAATTATATAGTCCATATCAAATTGATGGTGTGTTATAGCACTGATCTTTTATCTGCTTGGTTACATTCATAGTCTCCTTGGATCCATGTTCCCTATGCCACGGATACTCTTTGCTATGGCCAGAGATGGATTGTTATTTCAACCACTATCTAGGGTCAGTAGCCGTCAGAGCCCAGTGATCGCCACCATTGTATCAGGAGTTGTCGCAGGTAAATATTGATTATTAATTAGTTTTCTTTCTCCTACTAGATTGTAGTTAGACATATTTCAAAAAGCTAAAATTATGGATGTTTCAAATATGCAGCTTGTAGGCTACATCCAGAAATCCTAAATAATGGTTAATCAGTGGCCAGTCCTTATTGTCCTGACTTTATATGGAGTATTGATCTAAAAAGTTAAAATTTTTCTATAGGTGCTGGTGTATACTTCAAGCTGATGTATATGAATATGTTCTCACATGCATCTTCAGCCCACCACAAATGGGTTTATATTGTTGGAAACTTTTGATCAAATTTGGCTGGCAACTGTTTTAGGCAAACTAATTTTGCCATTATTCTGTAATTGCATGAATTTTAAATATTAAAGGGGTTGCTCACCTTCAAGTTGACTTTTAGTTTGATGTAGAGAGTGATATTCTGAGATAAATTGCATCTGGTTTTCATTTTCTATTATTTGTGGTTTTTGAGTTATCTTTTTATTCAGCAGCCAGTGTCAGACTGGAGAGTCCAGGGCCCACCGGGGCTAATGTCTCAGGGCCCTCCTGAGTCCCGACCCTTCTGCAAATCCCCCTCTTGCCCTGGCCGCAGCCACCTTCGGAATGCCAATCCCTCCTCCGTACATGCCCGCGCATGCTCATACCTGGATTTCATGCAACCGGAACCGGAGATAGAGATCTCGGCAGCAAGGGCAGGGAGCGGGTCTGGCCTGACGGGGCCCACCGGGTTTTTTCCCAGCACCCCGCAGGCCCAGTCTGACCCTGTCAGCAGCTCTCCAGTTTCAGCAATATGGCTGCTAGGGTCCAAATTCCCTAGCAACCATGCATTGATTTTAATAAGAGACTGGAATATAAATAGGAGTGGGTCTGAATAGAAAGATGGGTAATAAATAGCAATAACAATACATTAGTAGCCTTACAAAGCATTTGTTTTTAAATGGGGTCAGTGACCCCCCATTTGAAAGCAGAAAAGAATGAGAAGAAGGCAAATAATTTAAAAACTGAAGACCAGTTGAAAAGTTACTTAGAATCACCCATTCTTCAACATACTAAAAGTTAACTTAATGGTGAACCACCCCTTTAATTTTGTGAAATCTATTAATTTGCTTGCACCCTTCTTAATGAGATTATTATTTCTTGTCCATAGCTCTTATGGCATTTCTCTTCAACCTGAAGGCTCTCGTTGATATGATGTCTATTGGAACCCTGCTTGCCTACACTTTGGTGTCAACGTGTGTTTTATTACTGAGGTAAGAAAATCACTGCGTAAGCAGCATGTATGGGCAACATCACATCAAAAATATTTTGTGAAAAACAATGATTTGACAATTCATGAGCATCCTTGGCTAACTGCATTCTAGCTTCTTCTTAAGCTGGCCATAGATGTAAAGATTTTTAAAAGATCTTGAGACCACAATTATCTCAAAACGATTGCATAAACTAAATTGACCTTTTCAAACGATATTGCCAAGAAAACTGAGGGTAGCTGTCTGCTTGGCCCTGCAAACATAGATATATTGCACTGGGACCGATAAAATTGGCTGATCAATTTTCTGACGGATGTCGGACGAAAAATTGTAAGATGCACGATCGTTCGATTCCCACTAACCACGATAATTTGACGGATTGGTCGGATTGCACTGAAATCTTTGCATCTATGGGAAAATTTTGTCAAGACCCCTGAACAGACATCAATAAATGAAAGTTTAAGCTGCGTAAGTGCCGATGCCATAAAAGGCTTTAAGGAGAAGGAAAGGTACCATTGGAGGATGCCATAGTTACACCCCCCCCATTGATTGTAATCAATTATCCGAGATCCTGGGCTGGTGGCTCAAAGCAGAAAAAGGACCTTTTGTAGTTTACGATGTAGAGCCATTGTTGCTAACTGGGGCTGTGATCCAGGTAGTGCAGCTGCTAATTGTAACTAATACCCTGGCATCTTATATCTTTGACATATTAATTGTGTAACATGACTAACACATCAACTTCCAGTGACTTTGTGGACCTTTCCTCCAATACCATGTAAGGACCCTCCTAAAAGAGAGAGGTGGTGCTGGTCATAGGTGTGTGCCTCAACTATAATGCACATGGAGACACAACAGACCTGCACTTACCATGTGGTCCATACACTGTGGACGGTCACTATCATAGTCACTATTAAACTTTTATGTTCTTGTACAAAAGATAACACAATATACAATACGGGTTACAAATTACCAGCATCCTCTTGAAAGTGCAGTCTGTCTGGGGACAGTCAGTGATCTGTTTTCACAATGTCCCTGTAGGTATCAGCCACAAACAGATTTTGGGAAAAGCCCAGATGGAAATCTTCAGGAGCAGAATGTCAGCTCTATATCGCACCTGCCAGAAGCTCCTTCTGTGCACTCTTCAGCTCTTGTGACACGCTGTGTGATTGCCATAAGTACGTCTGTTTTACTCTTCATCAGGGTGATATGAATTTTGGTTCCCTAAATGTAACTTTTCCAGTTGTTTACAAATATCTCATTTATACAGTTGGTTTATCCATTAGGCAAAGAAGGGCAAACTATGTATTTCCTGTTAATAGGCACTATTATCCCCCAAATGCAATTAAAGGCACTAAGTTTGCCCAGGAGCAGTGACCTATAGCAACGGTGCAACCAATAAGATGGTTGCTTTTATCAGTTGACCAGTAAAGATATTTTGCCAATTAGAACATCCAAGGATGAGGAAAACCTTGTTTAGTCAGTCATTCATGCCATTGGACATTATGGCTCCCTCACCAGCAGTCAACGTTATAATTGAACATATCCATATTATGCAATGTGGGCTATTATGACCAAAAAGAAAGTTCAGATTTCTTTAGTATCGGTTTAGCTATGGGTCATTGTAAATTTCAAGTAAATCTTGACACTGATATTGTGCTTGCAGCTTTGCTGGTTTGTGTAGCAAGTGTGGTGTCTACAGTGGGATCACAGTGTCTGCTCTCAGGAAGAGCTTGGTGCCTTTCGCTGCTTGTCCTGAGCCTGCTTGGAATAATAATTGCATTAGTGATTATTTGGAGACAGCCACAGAACCAGAGTAAAGCCACGTTCATGGTAAGCTTTCTGTGCTGATATCAACACAAGCCTTAAATATTCTACCACTGCTGTCTAGTAACATTCACTTTCTGCTGCTTCAAGAGCTTCTATAATGTCATTCTTTCTGAAACAGAAATATTCACCATATTAATGAAATCTATAACAATAATAGGGCCAAGGATCCCAAATAATAACATGCAAACCCACCAGCAAGTCTATATCAAGTATAAGTCCATACTAAGTTTCATTGTGCATTGTTACCACTAATTTAATGTCCATTATTTAATTACTAATACATTCATAGTGCTCCAGGCAGCAATACTGACATTATTTAGGCAAGGTTTGAATTAACTTGATTGTGACTGCAAACCAGAAATGAGTGTTTTTGTGTTTCTCTGTGTTCACTGGATTGATGCCATTACACTAAACAAATCTGAGAGGCTGTCCCTGTCATTGTCTTTGAAGAGGTATAGTGTTTCCTGTTTGGGAAGCACTCTGCCTATAGCCCAGTGTTTAGTCCGCAAAATAACCATTCTATGGGGAACATAGTAACTGCTAATGGGGTTGACAGCAGCCTCCCAAAGAGGAGGAGGAACATTTTTCTCTGTTCTGAGGAAAGAGTGCTACGATTGGAAAGATAGATCAGTTTGATTCTGCTCTCTATTCCTCCTCTTTTGACTGCCCAGAAAGAGTCCAGCCCAACATCAATACTCCTTAAAGGGATCCTGTCATCAGAAAACATGTTTTTTTTCAAAACGCATCAGTTAATAGTGCTGCTCCAGCAGAATTCTGCACTGAAATCCATTTCTCAGAAGAGCAAACCGATTTTTTTATATTCAATTTTGAAATCTGACATGGGGCTAGATATTTTGTCAGTTTCCCAGCTGCCCCTGGTCATGTGACTTGTGCCTGCACTTTAGGAGAGAAATGCTTTCTGGCAGGCTGCTGGTTTTCCTTCTCAATGTAACTGAATGTGTCTCAGTGGGACATGGGTTTTTACTATTGAGTGTTGTTCTTAGATCTACCAGGCTGTTATCTTGTGTTAGGGAGCGGTTATCTGGTTACCTTCCCATTGTTCTTTTGTTTGCCTGCTGGGGGGGAAAGGGAGGGGGTGATATCAGTCCAACTTGCAGTACAGCAGTAAAGAGTGATTGAAGTTTATCAGAGCACAAGTCACATGACTTGGGGCAGCTGGGAAATTGACAATATGTCTAGCCCCATGTCAGATTTCAAAATTGAATTTATAAAAAGTATTTGCTATTTTGCAAAATGGATTTCAGAGCAGAATTCTGCTGGAGCAGCACTATTAACCGATTCATTTTAAAAAAAACTAATTTTCCCAGGACAGTATCCCTTTTAAGATATTAAAAAAAAAAAAAAAGATAGTAAAGATACCTCCTCTCCATTTGGAGTTAAACCAAAAGTATTTTACAGTTCCACTCTCAGTAAAGGTGCCCAAATAGTAACCCTGCACCAGTGCCAGACTAGTTAAAAAGCAGTCCTGGCAAAAATAAATCAAACAACCCACATTTATGTGCAAGATTGCCCCCCTCAATAAAATGAAAAAAATAAAAAGCCATCGGTGGTCAGGGTCACCCCAAATGAAAAAAAAAAAAATTTGGTGGTCAGGGGTCTTCCCTATAAAAGTTCAAAAAAATAAAATTGGTGGCCAGGATTCTATGACCTGCAAACATTTGTTCTGGGGATTGGATTGCCACTTTAACAGCGCCCACTTGTGTCTCACTCTTAAAATTACATCATGCAATCCCTTTCAGAATGCCTAGCAGTTGGGATTACTTCGTGGATTCTTCTTGTCCCTTTTGTCTTAAACCAAAATCCAAAGAGAACTAGAAAGGATACTACTATCCTGAATGTACACAATTCACTTTCCTTCAAAATGCTTTGGTTACATTTTATAGTGAATGTTACAGGTAGCTAAATGCTATGAATTACTTGTAGAGCAATTGATTGGAGTGGTACCAAATAACCCAAGTCACAACTATTAACTGGACATTCATACAAAATATTGCTACACCCTTTATGTTCGGCACACTGAAAATTAGCTGTTTTAAAAAAGTATAGGTACAGAGAATATTAAACATTGTATATTTCCAAATGTAGCTTTCAAAATAATCTGTTTCTTAGGTTCCCTTTGTGCCAGTTCTTCCTGTGGTTAGTATTCTGGTCAATATATACCTGATGGTGCAGCTGAGTACGGATACTTGGCTCCGTTATGCAGTATGGATGGCAGTTGGTGAGTGAAGTAGTCTTTGTACTAATTTAGCAGGGTGTTGTCATGGCCAGCACTACTAGCCTAAATTATATACAGAAGATTAGCCCTTGAGCAACAGTGGGAGAAGGTGTGCAGCTGCCTGGCACCCACTTGACCATAGCTTCACCACTATCCTCATTTGGGCATGGACTTACTAGCTTGGCTATCGCTTGTCAGTGAAACAAAGCACTTGCCAGTTCTACAAATGATACTTATGGAGTAGTAAAAATGCCTCTTCCACTGTACCTTTATCTTTTTGTCCTAAGCCTTTGGTCTTCCCCTAAAAACAACCTTCTATGATGGAAGAAAGCTCTAAACTAGGACAAAGCTACAGTAAAAGTCTAAACTACAATTAAAATATAATTCACCTCACTGGTGCAAATTCCCAAACTGCATCAACCCCTTGTGTTTATTCTGTTGTCAAGCAATATTTGAGCAGCTCATAGCTGAGCAACACTGACGCTAGAGGGAAACCCAAAAACACATTTTCTATGTATTTTGGCAGCTGCTTAATTTAAATCAGTTATCATACACATTCCTGCTTTACAACATCAGGTTGCTCAGTATTTAAGGGAAGGATAAGTGTACCCTGCCCCTCAAAGATTTATAAGGGGCCTAGTGGAACCCTGGCCACATTTGCAATTTGGAGAACTAAAGGCAAGAAATGCTGTACATTGTATGTTTTGGGCTTCTGTACCAACCCAAGGCAACCACCGCCCTTTAGCAGTAAAGATCTGTGTCTCCAAAGATGCCCCAGTAGCTCCCAGTCTTCTTTTCTGCTGATCCACTGCACATGCTCTGTGCTGCTGTCACTTACTGAGCTTAGGGACCCACTCAATGTAAAGTACAACTGTCACAATGTTACTACATGGCAGCACAGAAACCAGTGCAACCATCATGAGAATCTGATCAGTACAAACAAAACATTTTCTGCTTGATAATTTGTGAATACCCCTAAGCTTAGCTTCTTAACAGCTGTTCAGAGCCCACTTTCCAAGATGGTGACCCCTTGTGACAAGTTTTCAAGCCCTGGATCATTGCTGCTATTGACAAGCTGAAACTTTAGGCTGATGCAATAAGTTCAGTATATAAAATGACATTTTTAGTTTGCCTTTAAAAAAAAAATAATATGCTGCATAACTAGTTTTATGTCTATAAACATATACCATATGATTTTCTTTTAGGGTTTGTCATCTATTTTGGCTATGGAATTCGACATAGCATTGAGAGGCTGCATTTAAAGGAGACCTGCACACAGAAAGTGGCCATCAGCTCAACTGAAACTCTATGTAAAGCTCAGTGTCTTGAGCTACAGCTTGGGGAAGCCAAGCCCATGGACTAAACATAAAATACATATCTGAATTGTGGTTTGGCATTTACCTTATGGACCAGTTGCATTTACACCCTAAGACACGGAAGAATGGCAAATATTTTTAAGAGTGTAGCTAGTGTTCGCCTGCCCTAGTGAGAAGGAAAGTCTTCTTGCATGGATTACATAGTACATTATTTTATTATAGTTTAGTACACTTTAGGTACCAATAATCTATAATGTTTAAGAAATTCAAAGCCAGACAAGTATCACTGAGTGTGCAGAAGATCCAGACTATGAATGATGGTAGGGAAAGAGTCACCCAGGGGAGGGTCTTTCCCTCTCCATCATTTGTTTTGAGAGAATAAAGAGGTTTCTCCAGTCAACGAATCGAATTTGAGATCTGAAAATTGAAGTGTATGCTCCTTTTTAACAGGCTTGGGTTATGTCGTTTGCTTTATGGAATAGGAAAAAAAGAAAAAAAAAAACCCGACAGTGAATAGGGATGGGGGGGCGAGTTATACTCTGCATTACTGAAACCGGAGTCCAGACATCTCTTGAAAGATTGTTTTATTCAAGCATTTACATCATGAGTCTTTGGGCTCCTATTCCTATAGTGTATCCAGAGACCAATAAAAGTTACAGTAACAGTCAAGACACCTCCTATGGCTGCTGCTCCTCTTGCCCATTGCAATACTGGATAACCAAAGCTGACAACGCCTTAAGCAGAAGAGAAAAGCCAAATTCAGTTCAGTTATGTAAAGTATATGGGAAGAAGATTGAATAATATTACCTTCTGTTTCTCTTCGCTTTTCTTCTCCATCAATGAAGTCAACGGGTCCATCAGAGGTCACAGTGGTCTCCAGAGGATATACTGCAGGGCTCTCTTCAGCCATTCTTCCTAAGAATGACAGTGCACTAGTCAGGCATCACAACACAAATTAAGACCTTCTGGAGTGTCATGGTAAAGGCTGAGCCCTTTAAGAGGTTGGTTAGCTTAGGTTCAATGTGTTGTTGGTTACTCACCTAGTGCTTAGGCCATGCATTTAGCCAGGGCAGAGGTAGTGGCATAAAGTGAACCCCACTGACAAGGAGGTTTGTGGGTGCTCTAAAGTGCACAACTCCCCCATTAGAACCAACTTTTGCACAAGCAAGTTTGATACAGCTTTGTATGTGAAGCCATCATTTTATTGTTGTAGGAAGCTTAGGATCTTGACACTTGCCAGGCTTTGTTTGATGTAATATATATCTAGATATGTAGTCTCTGTAGTAGTGTAACAAGCTTATCTACGGAATTATTTTGTTCAGCCTCAGAGCAGCATACATTTACCCATAGTACATCACTAGCTCTTTTAATGAAAGTCTGCTCCTACCCAGTCCCGTCATCTTACTTTTTCTGGTGTTGCACACAATCCTGCACGTGTCAGCAGCAGATGGGATGCACACAGAAGCACTACAGTGAAAGTAAACCTGTAGGAAAAAAATTAATTCTATTTATAAGTGGTAGGTAAAGCACCCAATATATTTTAGCCAAGGGATGTCCAAAGTGCGGCCCGGGGACCAATTGTGGCCCTTTTTCAAATTTAAACCGGCCCTCAGCCTCCATCATGAAATAATAATAAGGCCCCCCAGCACAGTGCAATCAGGAATCCCATAGCAGTAATATTTGGGCACATTATTGAAATGATCTGGCACTTGGTCTATACTGCTCCTGTGTGCTGAAGGTGTTGGCAATAGACACGTACTGGCACATAGTGACGCACCGGTTTCCCATATTTCTTTAGGGCTGAAGGTTTCAATAGACGTACTGATGTGCCAGTACAGTAAACTTAGAGAAGGAAAGGCTAAAATTAAGTAAGCTTTATCAGAAAGGTCTATATAAATACACCAGTAAACCCTCAAAGTAATGCTGCTCTGAGTCCTCTGTCAAAAGAAACCACATTTCTTTGCTTTTATTGTGTACTCATGGGCTTCTGTATTAGACTTCCTGTTTTCAGCTTAAACCTCCAGGGCACGGCCTTGAGCATGCTCAGTTTGCTCCTCTCCCCCTCCCTCCTCCCATCCCTACTGTAATCTGAGCTCAGAGCTATTAGTAAGCAGGGAGAGACTCAGGCAGGAAGTGATGTCACACCAAGCATATATGGCAGCTTCTATCCTAAACAAACAGAGACAGTGTCTACAGCTGTTTACTCAGGTATGGTAAAGCATTCTGCAGAATAAATATAGCGTTCTAGCTTGCACTATTGTGGCTATTCTATTGGCAATAAACTGTCTTGGAGCTTTCCGTCTCCTTTAAGTATGGCGTCACTACGTTCCAGTACATGTCTATTGCAAACACCTTCAGCACACAAGGCAGCAGTATAGCCCAAGTGGCAGATCATTTTGTGTGCCCAAATATTACTGCTACGATTACTCGATTCCTGTAATTTAATGTTCAAAGAATGTCGGGCTAAATGGTCAGCCCCCACACATTTTCACCAAATCTGGCCCTCGTTGCAAAAAGTTTGGGCACCCCTGTTCTAGCCCAAGACAAAAAAAAATTAATTTATATTTAGACATTTATAGCGAAATGAAGCAAGATTAAATTTAAATTGTTACCATGCCACCAAGAGGAAGCTGTGTAGTTCCATCCACAAATATAAAAGTGCTAATTGAGAAGCGTTGATAATGAGATGGGAAAGGTACAGCTTGGGTAGCAGCACCAACAGGAATCATCTGCGTGATGTAGTTGTCTCCAGGGAAGGGGCATCTAGAACCAGATAGATGTTTAAATGCATCACAAAGCTGCAGTGTAGCGAGAGACATCGGCAAAATAGTGATTTAGCTTAAGGGCTCTTTACACACAAAGTTTGTACCTGCAGTCCCCAGAGAAGAAAAATATAAAAGTAAACTGCTGCATTCCAGAAAACCCACATGACTGCAGGTATGCCCATGTTTATAGCCCTTAGGCTTCCAAGTCAATCAAAAACCTATAGCTGTATGATACACAAGACTATGTGGTCTTCCGATATCACAGGAGGCTCAATGCCTCACTGACTTATACGACTACTTACCTACTTGTCAAAACAGGCCATTGTGGCTGTGCAGTAGAGTCAGTGGAGGGTGTAGCCCAGCAATTGTTTAACACAAGCACCAGGTTTGGGTCCAGCCGCCGTAGTACTCTAACCTCCAAATAAACAGGATCTCTGAGTATCTTTATCACTGGGTAGTCTCCATCAGCATAATAAGTAGTATACTGCATGTCTGTAACCGCAAAAATGATAAGTAAGCCTACACAGTTCAGAGTCAACTTTCTTGCTGACAAAGAGTTAACCCAGGTCCTGAATTGGCCTAGGAATCTGTTTTGTGCTGGAAACTGCCTATAATCCCTACCAGTTAAAGACCAGAAGGTGTTACTGGTATTTCAGGTACTCTGCCTATGAGGCAAGGAAAGCGTTCAGCGGTCCCCCAACCAGTGGTGTGAGCAATATGTTGCTCTCAGTGACCTCAAAACAGGTGTTTCTTTTTGAATTCTTGGCTTAAAGGCAAGCTTTAGTTGCATAATAAAAAAAATATAAAGTGTACTGCCAAACAGTCTCCTGTCGGCTGCATCAGCCACTGGTCAGTCACAGCCCATAATTGGTGTGGTTGAGGACCTCTGTAGTGCCTACTGCTGGTATTAAGACAGCCAAGGAGTACAGGTATGCACAGTATGTGTGGCTTATTTCATTTGTAGTACTTTTGCAAGCAATGTTTGACATCTACCTATATTTTGGAACTTTGTATACTTCAGATTTTAAAGTGTGGGCAGTTTAGCTGAACAATTCAAAATAGCAATATAATTTTACCACGAGCAATTCTCATCTCCAGCATAAGAGGCCCAGGGGTAGAGATAGGAGGCGGTGGCGGAAGAGTGTATACCTCAACCTTTAACAAAGGAGCAATTCCAGTTCTACCATAGATGCACCGGACAGTTAACCTTTTAATAAAAAAAAAAAAGTCAAACACCCCTATTAGTGCATATGTAATACATAATATTGTTAGCACTTGCATATAAATATCCATAGAAGTTTACTTCATTGTGCTGTCCCGAGTGATTGAAGAGCCCCTCCAGGTTCTTATGTCTCTAGTTGAAACAAATGTGCTTTCATATGTGATTACATTGCCATCCATCTGATGGAAATAAATGGTTGTTAGTATCAGTCTTACGGTTTGCTCTGTTTAATAATAAACTAGTACATACTTGCAGTATGGCCATTAAAGGTTAGGTTAATATGACATGCCAGGGATGATATTTACCAGCTTTGTGGCTCCACAAGACAAAGGAAACTGGAACATAATGAAGGCATTAGTCTTTGAGACACTCAGTGACTGGCATGAGGTTTGAGTCACACCAACCACACTGATGGAATTCAGGGACAATGAAGGTTTGGTCAGATCTTTTGAAATGGCAACCATCATATTGTTGTCGGTCGAGCACTGGGCAGTCACTAGGAGGTTAAGAGAATGAACCCATACTGGTCAGTGAAGGTCCTTGAGAATGAAATTCCCAAAAGTATATAGCAGTTTAGATAGAGGTGAGCCAACATTATCTAGTTACAATAATCATGTCACAGGGAAGATAGTTAATACTTTTCCATGTTAAAAGTTATCTGTACATAGTGTTTTAAATTAATTAAAAAAAGAAATTAAGACTTCAGGTACAACAGTTAGTAGGGCTTTATACTACTCAGGTTCAGATTTGTGGAAAGACCACCAAGGCGGTCAAGATTTTAGTGGGGGGCATGCCGCCCAGCCACATCGGTTCGAAAGCTCTGGGGCTGCTCATGAGAATAGTTTTTTAAATTTCCCACGTACCAAATCCCCAGTGCTCCTGACCAGATGAAAATTTGTGCTTAAGGGAGGAGACAGGTGTGATGAGCACAGGCCTGAACGTCAAAATAAGTTCTGGTATTCCAAGTACACATGGGACCAAATAGTCCACTAAATATGGATTGTCTATTGGGAACTTACAGCAGCCCCACTTGCATTTGCCAGACCCCACAAATTGCCAGTCCGGGCCTGGATGATCGGCAGCAGGCATAGGGGCACCCACCATGTAAATCTAGCCCCGAATACTCAGGGCCGGATTTACATAGTGTGCGCCCCTAGGCCCACTGCCGTTAGTCGCCCCTGTCCCCTCCCCTTTATTCATGCAAATTTTCATCGACTGGAGTGATGGGGATTGGCGCACAGGGAATTTAAAAAGAGATTGTATCTCCAGCACACCCCTAGTGTTTTTGAACCAATGTGGGTGTGATTGGGCAACATGCCACCCCCCTAGGTGGCCTTTCCACAAATCCAGGATTTATGGGGCCAGTTGTATTATTTACCACCCCCCCCCATCTGCTTCTAACAATGGTTAAAGGTGACGTTAGTATAAATGTAGAACAGCTCAATCATTCTCACTTACATTTATTCCCATAGTAACAAGGCATTGTAGGATCACTGGATGTGTAACAGCAACCCAACCCTTGACAGAGGTCTTGTGATACAGGAGCCTTGGCACATGAAAGCCTGTCTTCTCGCTTGATGGCAGAACATGTATCTGGGCTGGGAACATCCATAGCTATAGAAGGAAGTGGTAGAGTTATGTCTAGCTTGAGCAGAGTACTCACAAGTTTGAAAAGACCATAGCCTTATCCTTATAATAATATTTGCTATGGCTCCTTTAAAAGTTGGTCTACCATACTTTTTTCTAAATATTTTATCAACTGGTTGCTAGGATCCCTCATGTATGGTCACAGTGTGGAATTAAGAACAGAAGAGGGTCAACATAGAAAGCTACATAGATTATAGAGAACAGAAATATGTTGCAGGAGTGTAGAAATCCACGGCTGTGATATATTGGGAGCTACAGTTGTGTAGAAGCAATCAAGACTCCATGTAAGCCTCCCATTAATTTTTTTTTTATATTTAGTTTTGAAATCTGAGGCTAGTCATACGGTCAGTTTCCCAGGTGCCCCAGTCATGTGACTTGTGCTCTGATAAGCTTCAGTCACTCTTTACTGCAAGTTGGAGTGATATCACCCTCCTCCCCCATCAATCAGCAGAATAGGAAGGTAGCCAGATTACAACTGCCTGGTTCATACAAGAACAGCACTGAATAGTAAAAACCCCATGTCCCACTGCGACCCCATTCAGTTGCATTGCGTAGGAGAAACAGCCTGCCAGAAAGCAGTTCCATCCTAAAGTGCTGGCTGTTTCTGAAAGCACATTACCAGGCAAAGTGACGTGTGATGGCTGCCTACACGCCAATCTTAAGAAGAAAAAAAAAAAAAAAGTTTACCTTCCATGACTGGGCACTTGAGTTCTTGTTTATGGTAGTCAACATGTCCATTTATTACCTCTTCAAGACTAACCGTCATCACATGGTCACCATTCTAAGAGCCACAAACAAGACATGGTTGCAGCACAGTAGGTCAGATACTTACAGTAGCAGAATTACTTTCTACAGCTAAACTCACCTCCTCACGAACAAAGCACCCATCGTAGGCAGCATCAACCACCAGCGAACCATCTGATTTCTGTCCTACCCAGGTACCACAAGCAGTGTTATTGGCAAGGTAGTGAGATTTTCCAGTGTGATCTATAAAGAATACACAGTTATAACAGACCAGGGCTGCATAACTTAATACAGAAAGATAAAGGGGACAGCATGCCCCAGACAACTCAATTAAACAAGCTTCTATTATTTTAGGTTAGTTTTAATGTTCACTAAGCTAGGCATCTCAGATATTTATATATACACAGTTATATTGCTGAAGACTTTCTAGGATGGTCCAGCAAGACTTGTACAGTACTAAGTGTAAGATATATTCAAGTAGAAATACATTAGCCACGTGCCCACCAAGGGCAGCCCTAATACAGGCCATTATTTCTTGCTTTATTCTAGGAGTGTACATTACCACACCTGATGGTAAGAGGTTTAGACTTTGATTTAAGCTTCCTATTTGTAGGCCTCTATTGCAACCCCTTCCCCATGCTTTAAAAAAAATAAATGAAAACCCACACACTAAATTGCCATCTACAGCAGTGATGACGTACAGGAACCAGGGGAGTATATATAAACTATGTTATGGTGACATTCAGGTTATATACCAGTTTAATCCAGGATCGATACAGAAACAGTGAAGGCAAGTGTTATCAAGACAGAACATTGGTCCAATGCAGGATTTAGTCGAAACACCTTATATAGACTCAAATGCATTAGCATTTTCTTGGTGACAGTGGGAGAATTATTGCTTCGAACTTTGAAACAGAGGGGCACCCTGATTTGGCCCTTTACCCATGACAAGTTTATCAAGGGACATAAATCACACTGTACATATATTTTACATTTAAAAGACAAGTAAAGGCAAATTCACTGGAGGGAAACAATATGTTCAGAACCACCACAATCATCAAGTTTTACCTCCCTAGCTCAGATTTAAACTGATTAAAATCCAAAGGTTTCCCAAAGGATGCCTAGAAAGGTAAGCAAGATGGCAGCACAACAGTATTCTTACCCCCTCCCCCACTTTTTCTAAAAGGAAAAAAATTGGATGCCCAATAATGCACCTCAGTTTAAAATTTACTTCTCCTACCTGGTCCTTAAGAAAACCAGTGGATTGTTTGTGTAATCAAAAGTCCATAGCCATCAACTATATGCATCAAAATTAGGATTTGGTGCCTTCTTGTAGCTTGGCGTACTCTACCAAACACCAAAAAACTGATTAGTTGGCTTCTGATAAATGGACTAGTGTGTGTAAAGTGTGAAGCTGAACATTAAACCCCAAACATTATTTTAACATTAATTGTAAGAGAAACAATTCTAAGTAACTCTGCAGTACACATTACAAGTTTGTAGCTATTGAAAGTAGGGTCTGTCTGACCTTTTCTGAAAGTCCAGACTGGCAATCTAATGTAAGTCACTGTGAACAATGTAAAACCCCTTAATGTGCTGCTAAACATCAGCACTACATAATACAGATAAAGCAAGTTTGGGAGGCACATTTCATATCATGGTTGTATTTCTCATTAAAAGTAAAGAGCCTCTACTTATACAACCACCAATATTAGTTCCATGGAAACCCAGACACTAAAAATAGGCTCACCCCCAGATTGTAAATTATCTTGAGATTAACCCCTCAATGTTACACTAGATCAAGACCCCTTTTGGATACGCCAGTTACACCCTTTGGAACCCAGTTTTTCATAGAAGGGCAGTTTAATGCAAACATACTCACCCACAGCTGACAGCACAAAAGCAACATCTTGTATAAGTGAAGGGACTGAAAACTGCATGTTTGTGGGCCCACAGCGTAACCCATCCCAAAATCCCTGAACACAAGAAAGCAAAGAACAGAGCCCCAATGCAACCACTAAACCCCAAGAGCCTGCATGTCCCCTCATCTTGACAGTAGCTCCCAGTATACCCTCCAACAGAAGAGCAGGCTTTTATACTATTAGATCAAGGGACACCCCTTTCCAGCAAAATCGTAATCAACAACAGGAGCTCTGCATCTGTTAATTATCAGTTGCCCCATCCTTAAACTAATTAACCAGTTACGGATTGTAGTAGGATTACACAAACGTTGTAGTGTCCCAGATCATGGTCCAGTGGACCACGCTATAAGATTAGTGTGAGATTTACACTTACGTGTACCTGTACAATTCATATTATGAAAGAGGGGGATATAGTTATAATCTTACCCCAGACTGCCATAAAGTTATTTGGCAGTTAATTCTGATGCCTTAGGGCTCTTACACGCAGCCTTTTTTTCTGCGCTCCCCTGCATCGCGCTTTCTTCCATTCAGCCGCAGGTGAGCGCAGGAGTAGACGCACTCAATTATTGTGAAGTGGGTTGTATTTAAACAGACGCATGTATGCGACGAACGCAAGTGAAATGCAATATGCTGCGTTCCACCTGCGTTTGGCACTTACATGCGTCTGTGTGAGTACAGCCCCCTTCACAATAATTGAGTGTGTCTACTCCTGCGCTCCCCTGCGGCTGAACGGAAGAAAGCCCAACGCAGGGGAGAGCAGAAAAAAAACGTCCATGTGTAAGAGCCCTAATACATGGCTACAGAGAAGGCAATATAGCCTGAAGCTGCGTTCAGTGCTTACATGTGTCTTTGTAAGTACAGCCACATAGAAAACAATTCAGTGCGTCTAGTCCTGCGCTCCACTACGGCTGAACGCATGAAACCGGAACACAGTGGACCTCAGCTA
This sequence comes from Xenopus petersii, assembly GCA_038501925.1. Taxonomy (NCBI): domain Eukaryota; kingdom Metazoa; phylum Chordata; class Amphibia; order Anura; family Pipidae; genus Xenopus; species Xenopus petersii. The sequence goes on from CM076676.1 coordinate 23,465,598, forward strand.
AAAACGCTTGCCTGTAAGAGCCCTAAAACAATTAATTAATTGCCATGCCAAATATGGTTTAGCAAATTCAAATTATGGCCCCACAATATTGGTTAATTTTTTAAGACAATATATTAATTTATTTGGGCCCTCTACACTCCAGGGCCCCATGTAACTGCAGGGTCTTTATCTGTAGCTACACCCCTGACAGAGAGTTAATGTATATATGTATGCATATTTTTATTTTTATAGCATTACTCATGTATGCAGCACTGTACAGCATACCAATTCCTTAACAGAACAAACAGCGGTCAATACAATAATAAATACAAATAATACAAAGTACAGTTTCATTAAAGCTTAAGTACTTAGTGTTAAGAAGATAAAGGTCCCTGCCCTGTAGACCTTCTGATCATTCGTGCAGACTGTAATAATTTCTGAGCAGCTATGCCCCTAATTAATAATTACATGCTCAAGCAGATTTCATACTGTTTTAAGGGGGTAGTTCACTTTAAGTATGGTAAAGATGTTAATATTCATGGATGATTTGCAGTCTGCATTATTATTTTTTATTTTTTGCGATTTTTTTAAATTTCTCCATTTTTGTTACGGGCCTCTTAGGGTAAGGGCACACCTGGCGATTCAGGGAGATTTAGTCGCCTGGCAACTAAACGCCTTACCTCTGTCTTGCGCCGGCTATAATGAAAAGTCGCCTGTGGCATGGCACACGCGGCACTCACAAGGAAACTTTGGGCGACTTCGGAATACGAATCGGAATTTCCGCTGCTTTCTTGTTGCTAGAGCAGTTTCCCTAATAACCAGGCTGCAGGAGAATATGGAAGATCAACAGGGAAGGACTTGTAAAGATAAATAATCATAAGAATAACAAAAGTGAACCCTTACCGACAATTTGTTTTTAGGTTGCTGGGGTCAGTGACCCTGACAACCAGATAGCATTTTTAGTTGCAGGCTGCATATGGGCAGCATAGGGATAATACTAATTATATAACCATACTAAATAAAAAAGAAGACCAATTGAAAATCTTTTGGAATAACTAATTCTGGAACATAATAATGATATAAAAGTGGAGATAGAAAGCTGACAGAGACGACAATGAATTATAATATTGGCAAAAAAACAGTAAGGGCACTGGCACATGGAAAGATTTGTCGCCTGTGGTAAATCTGTGCTACCCAGGGGGGTGGGTTAAACTCTTGCAAATGCCTCCCCCTTATCTAACCTTCAGATTGCCACAAGTAAAACGCATCATTTATTGTAATCCATTTTAAGCTCTAGAAAATGCAAGTAACAGTAAACCGCAGAGTGAAGGTATGCTCCTTCATATTGTAACAGGGATTTTTGTTTGCTATGTTATGTATGTTTACATAACATACTGTGGCTTAAAATGACTTTATATAGTAACATAGTAAGTAAGGTTGAAAAAAGACACATGTCCATCGAGTTCAACCTTTTTTTTTTGTTTTTTATTAACTACCTATCTGCCAGTTGATCCAGAGGAAGGCAAAAAAAACCCATCTGAAGCCTCTCCAATTTGCCTTAGAGGGGGAAAAATTTATTCCTGACTCCAAAATGGCAATCGGACTAGTCCCTGGATCAACTTGGACTATGAGCTATTTCCCATAACCCTGTATTCCCTTACTTGCTAAAAAGCTATCCAACCCCTTCTTAAAGCTATCTAATGTATCAGCCTGTACAACTGATTCAGGGAGAGAATTCCACATCTTCACAGCTCTCACTGTAAAAAAACCCTTCCGAATATTTAGGCGGAACCTCTTTTCTTCTAATCGGAATGGGTGACCTTGTGTCAGATGGAAGGACTCACTGGTAAATAAAGCATTAGAGAGATTATTATATGATCCCCTTATATATTTATACATAGTCATCATATCACCCCTTAAGCGCCTCTTCTCCAGCGTGAACATCCCCAATTTGGCCAGTCTTTCCTCATAGCTAAGATTTTCAATACCTTTTACCAGCTTAGTTGCCCTTCTCTGTACCCTCTCTAATACAATAATGTCCTGTTTGAGTGATGGAGACCAAAACTGTACGGCATATTCTAGATGGGGCCTTACAAGTGCTCTATACAGTGGAAGAATGACCCCCTCCTCCCTTGACTCTATGCCCCTTTTAATACAGCTCAAGACCTTATTTGCCCTTGATGCTGCTGACTGGCATTGCTTGCTACAGCCAAGTTTATCATCTACAAGGACTCCAAGGTCCTTTTCCATAATGGATTTGCCTAGTGCAGTCCCATTAAGGGTATAAGTGGCTTGGATATTTTTACATCCCAGGTGCATGACTTTACATTTATCAACATTGAATCTCATTTGCCACTTAGCTGCCCAGATTGCCAGTTTGTCAAGATCATGTTGCAAGGATTCCACATCCTGGATGGAATTAATTGAGCTGGATAATTTTGTGTCATCTGCAAACACTGATACATTACTTACAACACCCTCCCCTAAGTCATTAATGAACAAGTTAAATAAAAGTGGACCCAATACTGAGCCCTGGGGGCCCCACTAATGACCTTACTCCAAGTAGAGAATGTCCTATTAACAACCACCCTCTGTACCTGATCCTGTAGCCAGTTTCCTATCCACTTGCAAACGCCTTCATTAAGCCCAATGGACCTTAGTTTAGAAAGCAGTCGTTTGTGGGGCACAGTATTAAACGCTTTGGCAAAATCCCAATAGATCACATCTACTGCCCCCCCACTGTCCAGAATCTTACTTACCACATCATAAAATGCAATCAAATTTGTCTGACATGACCTATCCTTCATAAAGCCATGCTGATTGTTGCTCATAATGCCATTCATTAGGACAAAATTTTGAATGTGATCCCTTAACAAGCCTTCAAATAATTTGCCCACCACAGATGTCAAGCTTACTGGCCTATAATTGCCAGGCTGAGATCGTAATCCCTTTTTAAATATTGGTTATTAAAATATAAGTGCAAGGGGAAGTACAAATTACTTCATATAAAGTGTCATTTGTATGACATTTGTCTAGGCATTTTTGTTGAAACTAAATGAATATAGTTACGTAACAACTCAAATCCCCAAGTGGCTTTAGTAATGCATGCTAACTGTGCTCTACATGCTATTGCTATGACTGATGGTCGAAATAAATGTTATACAGGAGAAGTCACAATGACTAAACATTTGTCTTTTCCCCCACGCTGTATCTACGGCTCATGTGGCATAGTCCTGAGCCCTGGGCCTCATTAGCAACTTGTAGTTAATAAAATTAGGTTCTATTGTTTTCTATTGGGCAGACTACACAGAATAGGCATCATAGTGCCGATTGTCCCCATACCAAAGGATTGGATGTTTTACTTGCTACAGTAGCCAGCGGCAAGTTGCTTGTGCAGTATAGCCCATGAAGGGACACTTTATGGCACGGTAAAACAAGATTTACTTCTGTAGATATTGGTGTAGATAGTTTATAATCTAAAGTTAACACCATATACTTATAGCAAGCTAAAATATTAGATTTTGTTGCTTCCTATGAGGGTGAGCTGTGCTACAAACTGTAGCCTTTGTGGTGCATCCCATGGAACAATGAAATCCATTTTTAGTCGCTACAAAGAATGAGCTACAAGTCAGGGGACAACATTTTGTGTCTGTGACCCCCAACTCTGCTTCTGAATATAGTTCATATAGACTGTTTAGGGTAGCACTTGTGTGTATTGCAATGATGGTCAAACTTGGACCACAGCATAACTACCAGACAGCTGGGGGGCCCTCGGAGAAGGGGGGCTGATCGGTTGTGGGGTCTGCCATATGATTTCTGCTCCTCCAGTCGCTTGCCATACACTGAGAGCAGGCAGTTGTATGAAGGGGTTGGTGCGGCTGTGGACACGTGGGGGAGTTACAGGTAAGGTCAGTGGGGGCCTGGACTTTTTGTTTTCTTAGGAATAATGAAAGGAAGGTTTGTTGCCATGGATTACCAGACTGCTGTAAACTTTGCCAGCACTAGTGAGTAACCCCAATGCAGCATGCAAAATTCATTTATATAGGTATCTTTATTAAATATAGCTAATATGGGGCATCAAGCAATACAGCTCAGTGACACAAGGAATATTTAAAGTCAATCTTTTTGTTAACACCTATATACTGGCATACACATTTTTTGTATTAGGTATGTCTCTATGCATTTGTTTAAAAGGGTTGTTCACCTTTGAGTTAACATTTATTATGTTCTTTCTTAAGTGAATGCCGTATTGGCATGCACCAAATATGCCGGAATTTGCTGAAAGCAAGAGGACCTGAAGAATACAGAGAGCCAGAAGATGGTGCACATGAGCTTCGCTGCACTTACTCTGCACCGACATGGGAGTATTGTGTTAGGGGCATTTTCAGGGGTAATCAACTATGGGGGAGGGGGACTATCTAGGGTAGTAGGTAGGGACTTTTCTTATTGGGGGGTTTAGTTCTCCTTTAAAGGAAAACTATACCCCCCAAACAATGTAGGTCTCTATAAAAAGATATCACATAAAACAGCTCATATGTAAAACCCTGCTTCATGTAAATAAACCATTTTCATAATAATATACTTTTTTAGTAGCATGTGCCAATGGGTAATCATAAATACAAAATTGCCATTTTAAGAAATAAGGACCGCCCCCTGGGATGGTACAATTCACTGTGCACACAAACATACCAAACAAACAATACTTGTTAGGTCACATGAGCCGATTAACAGACAGAGTTGTGTCTTTTGCTTCCACACTTCTTCCTGTTACAGTTAGAGCTGTAGTATTTCTGGTCAGGTGATCTCTGAGGCAGCACACAGACCATCACAAAATGGGGGTTTAAGGCAAGAAATGTAAAAGGGCAATATTTACTTAATATTCCATTTTGGTAAGATTTTTTAATATGCAGCTTAATGTGATATAAACTGTTGCTTAAGTGTTCATTTTGGGGCTATAGTTTTGCTTTAAGTGCCCCTCCACAGGACGTCCATACTTCCTAGGCGTAACTGCGGTAGGGGGACTCTTTCCAACAGTTTTAGATCTCCTAGCCCTAGAAGGGGGTTGACACCTGGAAGCGAAAGGTTGTGTTTTTCTATGGATTCTGCTGCATATTGTTGGTCTGGGGAGTTTTTTTGTACTGTGCCAATAAACGTCCAAGTCTTACCTGGTACGTTAACTTTAACTAATGTTTCAGAATTGTGAATTCTAAGCAACTTTTCAATTGGTAGTAATTTTTTTTTTTTTTTAGTTTGTGTAATTATTCACTGCCTTCTGACTCTTTCCAGCTTTCAACTGTGGGTCACCGACCCCATCTAAAAACAAATGTTCTATAAAGCTACAAATGAATTGTCATTGCTACATTTTATTGCTCATATGAGTCCCATCCAGGCCCTCTCCTATTCATATTCCAGTCTCTTATTCAAATCAATGCATTAGTACAGGGGTGCCCAAAAGGTAGATCGGGATCTACCAGTAGACCTTTAGCTGGTGATCAGTAGATCTCAAGACACTGTCAACCAACAGCTTGATTAAATCACCCTCCTATTTCATGCTTTTAATTCAGATACAGTATGTTTTATGTTAAAGGAGAAGGAAATTCCCTGGGCACCCAGGGGGTTTCCGTCTCCTTTAAGGTTACCTAAGAGATATTGTTCAATATAGCAATATACATTTCCCATAAATCAGTATTTAAGTAATATTTTCCATGGAACAGAATGCTTTTATGGATGTAGACCATAATGGGACAAAATCACTTAAAGTAGACCTCGCATTAGTAAAGTGTGGGCACTCCTGCATTAGTAATTTGGACCCTAGCAACCAGATTGCTGAAATTCCAAATCAAAAACTCGCAATAGTAAAAAAATTAAAACCAATTGCAAGCTGTTTCCGAATATCACTCTCTACATCATACTAAAAGTTAACTCAAAGGTGAACAACCCCTTTAAATTAAAAGCGAACAACCCCTTTAAGCCCTGCCCTCTCTATGTCTTGTCTTTTTCTACCACCCTCACTTTTACCCCCTCCTTATGAATAGAATAATCAATCTCTACCTCATAAACAACACCTTTAAGGTTTAACTGTTTTCATAGTTTCTCTGTTATTTAAGGGTTTATATACTGTGCAAAATAGTCACAGGCACAGTCAGGGGTCAGAGAAATGCAACAAGTCCTAATTCCATACTAAATAAATTATCAGGATGAACATAAGGTTATTAGGGCTAGAAAAAAGTGCTTAATGCAGCCAGCTCCACCTGAAGGAAAAAGAACAGAGGTCCGATGAAACACAGAATTGACTTTTAAATGTATTGAATAAAAGTTTTATTGAGCAATGTTATTTTGAGTACAGGAACAGCACACTCTGAAAAGAGTGATTTTATGTTCATTACCAGGATAAAGACTATAACACAGGCACATTTAAAAGTGGTGCTAAAGGTAACTCTTATTTTACTTTACATACTCAGTAATATTTGTCAGGTAACAGTATCCTTTGCTTGACTGACTCTGGCAGGAGAAACTCATAGAAATTATACCTTAAAATAAATGAATGCTCTAGAGCAGGAACAAAAACTTTTATTTAACTTCCAACAGAAACAAAGAATTTGTCTCCCTTGTTTCTGCAAGTCACAACACTTCACAAGTGTGTGAAGTCAGATTACATTAATAAACATATGATAATACAAGGAATAGAAATAGAACAACAGAATAATTAAACTCAAAGTATTGCTTAGGAGTTAGGAATGTGGCGGATAGACTGCATGGCATCCAGAGCAGACCCAATATCGTATTGTTTTGCCTCCAAGAGCCGAGTGAGCCACCCTCCTTCATCTGAGAAGCCCATGGACAGCATCTGTGAAAGGGTTTCTATGAGGCGAGGATCTGCTTCTGTATAAGAAAGTACAAAGCAACAATGAGTCACGTTATAATATTATTACAATGCTTTATCAGCACCTGCAAACACAAGTTAGACAAAGTAATTAATCCATATAAACCCTGTCTTCCATTCTGCCGTTAGATCCTAGGGCCCGTGTGGCCCTAACAACTAGAGAACATTTTACAGAGGAAAATAGACACTAGCAGCACAAAACATAAAATATAGAAAACAAAAAATGACCAGTGAATATGGATTTGAAATGTCTAATGCCTACTAAAAAAATAATCTGATCATTCCCGTTTGCCTGTTTCTACAGCAATTCTAACGTAATGGGGCCTGCACTGAAAATGTTTAGATGTCTGCTTTATCCCAAAATCTGCTGTACTTTTTACTAGTTGTAGGGATCTCTGCATAAGCTGGTCACAATAGTGGAGTGTTGTCTTTGGCAGAGAAAATAGAAAATGAAGTTATAAAATATGAGTATGTGAAATCTGTACTTCAATTATGGCAAAAAAAGAGAACTGCCACATTAAAAAGGGGCAATTATTTTACAACGTATCCCTTTAAAGTTTTGTATGTGGCCTCCATGTTTGAAATTCAGTGATTTCCCCTCTATTGTGTAATGAGCAGCACCTCCATTGTTTCTTTTAGAGAATATTAAACTAAAAAACTACGGATACTGGCTTTTGTCTTATACATTATACAAAAAATGTATTACTGGTAAAAGAGATTACCTGGTGGGAGGTGTGGATAAAGGGCAGCTTCTCTCAGTCCTGTAGGTGCGTGTGTGGGCACAGCAGAGGATCTATTTGGATCTAAGGAACATGGCTGGCCTGTCTCAATGAGCTGAAGGGACTGGAGTTCACCAGTGGAGGGATCAACTTCTTTGGATGAGACATGAGTCCAGTCGTCATCACCCACTGAAGTGCCGTTGCTGTTTTCCCCTTGTTCCTGATGAAAATATAGCAGGCAAAACATTTAATGTAGCTCTGTGTATATATATATATATATATATATATATATATATATATATATATATATATATATATATATCTGTTTATGTATGTGGCATCACACAGCAGAAATTAAACTACTATCCAGGACAGGACTATTAGCTTAGAATTTAGTTTGTATAGATTTGATCTGTAGTAGGAAGTATGACTGAGATCTACATTTAATCCCTTACATGGAAAAAATGTAAAGGACGGCACAGAACAACTCACATTGTCTTGTGGAAGAGAAGAATTCAGTGCAATATCTTTCATTCTTTTTGCGATTTGCTCAGTTTCCATGAGATTAGGTGAAGAGTCAGATCGGCTGCCAATTTCTTGGCTTTCCATAAAAAAGTTGGAGCTGTTTGGCTGTGAGTTTCCGTCCACAGAACAGGGATGTGAAGTCGAAACTTTGGTCCTTTTCCCACCATGCTCAACATCAATGTCCACATCAATGCCTGCGAAAAGTACAAAAAAGGCTCACATATACAGCACTACCTTTTCTTTTTCAAACAATTGGTCATTTAAAAAAAAGCGAGTCTTGGTTCGTGGGGTGGTATTATTCATGCAGGAGATCAAAGAGGACAATCATTTTGTTACATTAGTGGGCAAGATTTACAGGATCAATCTTTTTGTTAATATAAGTAGCCATACAAAACATTTATTGTTTTCATAATGTAGAATTGGTCAGTATAATGTTGATTTAATAATGGTACTTACCCAGGGGGCTCAGCATTGCAGCCACACTCTCTCCCACATTCTTAAGGAAGTCAACATTGGGATTTTGAGAAGACTGTGGGTCACTGGAGGCTGCAGCTTTGGAAAGGGAATGGCTTTTATTATTATGCTATCGATCATCACACGTCTTGACATGAACTTTTATGGATAGATAGATAGATAGAGAGAGATTTTCATTTGCACAAGTTTACCTTCCTCTGCAGGGGGTTCATTCTGAGGAGGGGTACTTTCTTGGGCCTGCTGATATTTATGGCAGGGGTATCCTCTGGGTGGAACAGTCCAGCCCTGCATCCAAGGGAAATTGGGAACTCCATGGTGCATTTTACGGAACCAACGGCCACGTGGATAGACCTGAAAAACAGACAAATTTCAGTATTTCAAGGTAAAACATTCCAAAGCATATAATTCAGATAACTAATGAAAGTGGGCTATATGCATGCTTATGGGAGAAATCATGTTACACCCAGCAGTATTATATAACCGTTTAGTAAGCCTAGGGCCAGACAATGTTTCGCATAGCAGATTCTCTGCAGACGGTGAATCCGCTGCCCTGCTGCTCCCTAAGCAGTGGATTCTCCGTCTGCAGAGACAGAGCGGGTTTCATAGAAATGCAAAATGTCGCCTTTCAGCTCCAAAATCTGCAGCGTGTGCCTACACTAGAGCAGAAACAATGCTTTTGGGTGCGGAACAGAAGTGCAGTGGGTTAGCGAGGGAAACGCAGGAGGAGATCCGCCATTATCTGGCCCTGGCCTAAGGGATAGAGAGATCTTAGCATTGTATTACAGGCAAGATAAACATGATATTATTTGACACAAGGACCCGGAATTGTGAATTCTGTGATTCTTCACAATGAAGCTGTAGAGCTTACCAGTGGGGTAGGGAACATGATCATGTTGTGTTCCTTGTGGATTCCTTTCTTCTCACAAGTGCTGCATAGATCATAATCTGGGCAGATGAGGCACTTAAACCTGTTTCCCACTACAGGACCATCACAGCCATCACAGGTCACGTTTGGGTGAACAACGTTTTGTTGGGTTTCCTGCCCGCAGTGTCCACGATGATCACGTTTGCACTCTTTCTTCTCTGAAAGTGCAACATTATCAGGTTAGTGTGCAGTTTTAATATTTTATAGAATGGCCAATTCTAATCTTTTCAATTGGTCTATAATTTTTCTTTTTCTTCTTCTGACTCTTTCCCAACTTTAAAATGGGGGTCACTGACCCCATCCAAAAACAAATGCTGTGTAAGACTACAAATGTATTGTTATTGCTATTTTTTTACTACTCAGATTTCTATTCAGGCCTCTCCTATTCATATTCAAGTCTCTTATTCATAGCAATGCATGGTTGCTAGGGTAAGTTGGACCCTAGCTACCAGATTGCTCAAATTCCAAACTGGAGAGCTACTGAATAAAAAGCAATTAAAACCAATTGCAAATTGTCTCAAAATATCACTCTCTACATCATATTAACGGACTATTATATCTGGTTAAACTGCAATCATATCTAGTTCACTTATATACAATGCTATGTGATCCAGTCCTAGATTTTCTTAAACCTATACCATATCTACTTTGTAACATAAAAGGCCTCAAAAAATACCCAGAATACTGCCATCGTGACAAAATTCCTGAGTGAAAACAACTAGCACAGGCTATATGTGAATCATGGGGTTACAGCTAGTTGTTAAATTGCATAAGGGCAGTTGCCCAAAGCAACCAGTCAGCTCTTTGCTTTAGTTTTCTAACTGGGAGTAGTGTGTTCACAACTAAGTGCAGAATGAATTATACTGGCAATGCACTGGAATAATTTATCACTTACTAAATCTTTGTAAATTAGCCCTAAAAATGTCCATAGAAGTATTTTGTCACTTTAACAATCAGATACCTTTAATGTAAATACGAAACACATCTTCATTCAGCATAGAAAGGCCCATATGAAGTTCCTCATCGGTAGAAAATGCAACCAGGTCCCCTTCTTCATCTGCAAAAACAAACATTGGGTTAATACAATCCTATATAATAAAGTTCAGGTGTCTCTGCGTCCAGTCCCTGTGTCTGTGGGATTGCGCTACTGCGCATGTGCCCCACGGACCGTCTAGCGCCCGTTAATTTAACGGGCTTAATGTCTAGTATATTATATTTTATGTATATATAATATAACAGTTACAATAGAAGGCTAATTAATCATTCATTTAGCCTCACATTTATTACATAGAATTACAGAAACCAATAATTTAAAATAAGACAAAATAATAAGAAAATATCACAGAGCACACTGAGCATGTGCAGAGTCACAGACACTCAAAAGATGGCCGGTACAGCGAGTGCAGTATATAAATATTTCATTTCTAGAGATATTCATTTTAGGCTTAGTGTTTACATTTAAAGTCACACACAGCCTGACAGAACTCTCTTTAAACTGAACAACTATCTCCGATCTTCTGAAAATGTATATATATTGTAGCTGTGGGAAGCAACAACCTTGGCACTCTATTCCCTGTATAATAGAATACATCAATACAATGGTTTTTTTCAAGCCAGTATAGGTGCCCTAAAGTCAGGTCTGGACTGGGAGTCAAAATAGGCCCTGGCATTCCAAGTGCAAAGTCCCCACAAGCTAAATAAATATTGACTTTCTATGGCATCTTACAGCAAACCCTCTGGCATTTGCCACAAACCACAAATTGCTAGTCTGGGCCTGCCTAAAGCCCACTAAGTACTGAAGTGTTTCAGAAGACCCATCTCACTGGATAAATACTGCTGGGCAGTTATTATAGTATCTGCTAGGGTTGTAAATTAGTGGCCCCTTTCAGGGTAAGTTTCTGCTTAAAGGGGTTGTTCACCATTGAGTTAACTTTTAGTATAATGTAGAGAGTGATATTCTGAGTCAATTTGCAGCTGGGTTTAATATTTTATTATTAGTGCTTTTTGAGTTATTTAGCTTTTTATTCAGCAGCTCTCCAGTTTGCAATTTGAGCAACCTGGATGCTAGGGTTCAAATTACCCTAGCAACCATGCACTGATTTGAATAAAGACAGAAATATGAATAGGCCTGAATAGAGGAGGAATAAAAAGTAGCAATAACAATAGCCTTAAGGAGTATTTTCGTTTTTAGCTACCCCCATTTGAAAGCTGGAAAGAGTCAGAAGAAGAAGGCAAAGAATTAAAAAACTATGAAAAAAAATAAATAAAATAATGAAGACCAATTGAAAAGTTGTGTAGAATTGGCCATTCTATAACATACTAAAAGGTGAACAATCCCTTTCATAACTCCTTAGTGCATAACTTGCATCCCCCAATTTCAGTCTGTAGCTATTACTAATCAGGTCTTAACGTACCCACATCCAATAAGCGTGGAAATTTCCACATTTCTGAAAGCCAAAAAGCATTTTCATGAGCACGGATCTTATGGACTTGTTAACAGCAGACCTTTGTCCTACAATCTTTGCCACTCCCCTCGCAGAGAACACCAACAAAACAAACACAAGGTGGCCTGTCCCTTCACGAAGCGACTGTGACAAAGCACAACAGCCATGTTTTATTTTTAGTATGTAAAGTACAAAGATATCTGTAAGTGGTGCACATAACCCATGAGAGTTCTGCTCATCCAAATCCTGGGCACACAGATATGTGACTCTTCACTAGACAAAACTATTGGCTCCATAAATGTTTAGAAAATGGTAACGGTCTGTTATATTTCTGTTATTCTGTTCTGTTACATAGTACAGGTATGGGATCCGTTATCTGGAAACCCGTTATCCAAAAAGCTCCAAATTACGAAAAGGCCGTCTCACACTTGATCTTACTTTAAATAATGCATAGCCCTATCATATTTGTAGGATTACAGATTTGTTATGCAAAGGTGCCACTATAGTAACGCTTGTATTGCAGCCTTGTTGGGTCTTCATTATTTGTTTGCCTTTTTCTTTTGACTCTTTCCAGCTTTCAAATGCTCTGTTTGGCTTCAAATGTATTGTTATTACCACGTAGGCCTCTCCTATTCATCTTCAAGTCTCTTATTCAAATCAATGCATCGTTGCTAGGGTCATTAGGAGCTTAGTAACCTGACTGCTGAATTTGCAAACTGGAGAGCTGCTGAATAAAAAGCTAAAGAACTCAAAAAGCACAAATAATAAAAAATTTAAAAAACCAATTGCAAATTGTCTCCGAATATCACTCTCTACATCATACTAAAAAAGTTGATTGAAAGGTGAACAACCTCTTTAAACAGCCCTAGCACATTCACTGAATGTTCCCTGCTCTCTGGCCTTGGGGCTGTTTATTGCTCCTTAGGAAATATCAACATTATACTGTGATTCACTCAGATGACCACACCTAGTTAAGCACAGGTTATAATTGCAGTACAAGTTTGTGCTGCTACCACTAGCTGTACCCAAAAATACTTCTGATTCTGTGTGAGCAAAGTAACACAACAAGCACAATAGGCAGCTTTCCTAAAATGTATCCCAGGCACTGGCTACCTGTTGCACATCCCATGTTGCAATTCACTACATTTGTCCAGCCTATAAGCTAGCAGAGAGGTGCAGTTCTGTAACAGCAACTAACTAGCTCATACTATTAAAGGGATCGTTCACCTATGAATAGGAATATGAATAGGAGAGGCCACAATAGAAAGATGAGTTATAGAAAGTAGCAATAACAATAAATGTGTAGCCTTACAGATCATTTTAAATGGAAAGCTGAAAGTAGCAGAAAAAGCTATATAAGCTGGGGTCAATGACCCCCATTTGAAAGCTGGGAGTCAGAAGAAGACAAGTAATTCAAAACCTATAAAAAGAAAAAAATAACAATAAGGGGCACATTTACTAAGGGTCGAATTTCAAAGTGGTAAAACTTCTAAATTCAACCATCGAATTGTAGAAATATGATAGTCGAAGTGAATTTAGCCGCTTTCGATCGAATTCAAATCGAACGAACGATTTTAAAAAAAACTTTGACTTCTAAAAACGTAGCCAAATACTGGCTATGGGTTCTAGGAGGTCCCCATAGGCTAACATAGCAATTCGGCAGGTTTAAGGTGGCGAAGTGTCGAAGTCTTTTAAAGAGACAGTACTTTTTCGAAGTGTTAAAAATTAGAAATTCAAGTCAAAGTTTTTTTTTGGAGTGAATTTAGTCGTTTTCAATCGAATTCAAATCGATCGAATGATTTAAAAAAAAAACTTCAACTTCTAAAAATGTAGCCAAATACTGGCTATAGCTTCTAGGAGGTCCCCATAGGCTAACATAGCAATTCGGAAGGTTTACGGTGGCAAAGTTTTTTTAAAGAGATAGTACTTCGATTTTCTTTCAAGAAGTTCTTTCAATTCGAATCAAATTTTGGCATATTCGATGGTCGAAGTACCCAAAAATTACTTCGAAATTCAACGTTTTTGAATTCGAAAATTTACTTCAACCCTTAGTAAATGGGCCCCCAAGAGACTGGAATATGAATAGGATAGGTCTGAATAGAAAGAGCAATAACAATACATTTGCAGCATTACAGAGCATTTGTTTTTAGATGGGGTCAGTGACCCCCCATCTGAAAGCTGAAATTATCAGAAAAAGCTTTTTATTTAGCAGCTCTCCAATTTGCAATTTCAGCAATCTGGTGGCTAGGGTTCAAATTAGCCTAGCAACCATGCATTGAGTTGAATAAAAGAGACTGGAATAGGAATAGGAGAGGGCCTGAATAGAAAGACTTGGAATAAAAAGTAGCAATAACAGTAACAATACATCTGTAGCCTTACGGAGTATTTGCTTTTAGCTGGGGGGTCAGTGACCCCCATTTGAAAGCTGGAGTCAGAAGAAGACAAGTAATTCAAAAGCCATAAAAAGAAAAAAATAACAATAAGAGATTGGAATATGAATAGGAGAGGCCTGAATAGAAAGAGGGGTAATAAAAAGCAGCAATAACAATACATTTGCAGCCTTACAAGGCATTTGTTTTTAGATGGGGTCAGTGACCCCCATTTGAAAGCATTTTGGTAGCTAGGGTTCAAATTCCCCTAGCAACCATGCATTGAGTTGAATTAAGGAGACTGGAATATGAATAGGAAAGAGTCTGAATAGAAAGAGGAGTAATAAAAAGTAACAATAACAATACATTTGTAGCCTTACAGAGCATTTGAAGGCTGGAGAGAGTTCCAACCAAAAAGGCAAATAATTAAGAAACTATAAAAAAAATGACCAATTGAAAAGTTGCTTAGAATTGGGCCATTCCATAACATTTAAAAGTTAAAGTAAAGGTGAACCACCCCCCTTTAATAAACATCATAAACAAGTGGCCATTTGGCACTCCCTGCTTGACATGACACTTGGCATCTTCCAAGAAGGGGGGGGGGGTTCATTCCTATGCCAAGTCATTATGAATCCATCTAGTCTAGTGGGACACATTTCTGTCGAAGAATAAAGGTCAAGTTTGGGTATATGGGCACCAAAGAGCTAAACGATTACATTTCATGGACAGAGCGTCTCACCTTTGTAGAACATCTGGAAGGCTCCCCCTTTCAGGCCCTGGAAGACATCTGTCACCTTGTTAGCGAGGAGCTCGCAGCTGGACCCGGAAGAGGCCGCCTTCCCTTTGCCAGCGACTGGCAGCTCGAGCTGGAAGCGGCGGATCTCCTTGTGACTCTCATCCTTGCCCAGCAGATAGGCTTTCACGGTGACCGTCATGTTGAGGATTGGGGACCAATGCACCTGACAGGCGGTGATGTCGCACTTAGAAATAGAAGGAGAACGGGCGGAAGTGCTCTACAGAAGCGCGTTGTTCTGTGACTGTCGGCTGAGAAGAGTGTCAGCTGTATTTATACTCCCAGCCTGGAAATCCCCACTCCTTTATTCCTCCCTCTGCATTCAATGCTTTCTTATAGGCATGAGACCTTTGGAACTGCCAGAGACTTCCACTCAGATAACCACGCCCACCAAACGTGTGATGTCATCGTGAGCTAGCAAAACAAAGGGGGGACACCACATCGTGAGGGGTTATAAACTGCCAACCTGCAGGGCTGTCCTACATTCAGTGACAGATTCAAACACAATAAATCGTAATTAAACGCTAACGTGTACAAATGCCTAATTTTGACGGTCTTTTAATTCCATTTCAATCTCTTGCTCCATTTTCTCTAATCCATTTTTGTCAATTCCGCTCCTTTTGGCTGTTTTATAGGCCAAACTTTAGAAATGTACAGGTCCAGACTGAGAATTTCAAGTACAAGGAGGCCCAATCAGCCCACTAAATAGTGACTTTCTATGGGACCTTATAGCAGCAGAACCCACAGATTGCCAGTCCGAGCTTGGAAATGTAGTACATTGTCAATCACAGATGATATTGAATCATCCTTCCAAGTCCTACCCGAAGGCATGGGCTCCGATGCCCAAGTGTCCCTGAAGGAAAAGCTTGAGCGGGTGGGTCCACCTTCGCCGAAGCTAGGGTGAGCCCCACCATCCCCGCCCCCCGAAGGGGTTTAGGGCCGTTTGGACTCCCCTTCGTGAAGTTAGGGGGAGTCCCGTCTACCCTGCGTTCTTCCAAAGCTTACCCCAGGGCGCAAATCTTGGGCTGGGGTCCAAAGGGACTATGACACCCATCTAGGGTGCTCAAACCAAACACAAAAAAGGTTCTGGAGTGAACGGTGCAATGCCATTGATTGCCTTGGTAAGGCTCCAGCTGGCGGTTGGAAAAAAGAAAAATGACTCCCCCCTGCCGAGCAGCATGGTGAGGGAAGAATCTAAATTTAAGCAAGAAGTGCATGTGCATTGTGCAAGACCCAAAAAAGTGAATCAAGCTCCTCATCCCGGGAGCACAGCGCCTTTGCTTTCATCAAGCTTCCGCCTTCCCGGCCAAGACCAGAGGACCAAGTGTGTCTCCATTTTCATATAAGAGTTTGAAAACGGATACCTAGCCAAAAGGCCCAGTGTGACAAAGCCTGGACTTAGCCGGCCAGAGGACCAAGTGTTTTTCCTTCTTCACAGAAGTTGTACCTAGCCAAGAGGCCCATTACTACACTTGATCTTAGTCAAAAGGCAGAGAAGCGATCATCACAGTTGCGTTGCTTGCCAGTTCAAGTTATAGTGCCACTGATTGCCCAAATAACAGCTAGGGCCTATCCCTATTTGGTGAACATAATACAGTTGTGGTTTATGTTCAAATTCAAATGAAGGCACCTTTGCCTTTGGAGCAAAATGTCTGACTATAAATTTCAACAGGGCAACAAGTTGTGCTGATTTTGAAAACTTCCATCATTTGTATTCAAATAAAACCCAGCGGGCTCTATGTCGTTTTGTCCCCCAAGCATGCTGGGTCTGCTGTCTCTTTTGCTCCTACTATAAAGTGTTCTTCTTTTGGACGGAAAGTGCTATGTCAAATCATTAAACCTTTTAAACACAGTATACTGATAGTATTTGCACTAATAAAATAGTTAGTCGAAGAGTCCAGAGGGGATTTCTGGGAGTTTTAACTCAAGCCTGGTCAGACTGGGCCAGCGGGACACCAGGAAAAAAACCCGGTGGGCCCCGGCTTGCATTTCCCCTATTAGGCTGAATTTTTACAAGGCAGGCCAGTAAAATACCGGTCAGGTGGCAACCATACCTGCTCCTGATCTCCCTCTTCTTTCCGGTTGAGCTGCAGTGATGAAAAAACATATGTACACGCGCACGCTTGTGTGTGTGGGGGGGGGAGAATCGGCTGCACAGAGGAGTCCGTCACTGCTGGTGGGTATCATTGCTAATCACCCTACAAAGCGTTTCTATGTTCTTCTGGAATATGGGAGGGTTTCTCCTACAATTTACAAACACACAGATTGGTTCATTGGTTTGGATGCATTTTAGGAACCTTAGACTGGTGCAAGGACTAATATAAATTATAAACCTCTGTACTGAGGAATATATAATGGATATTAACAGTAAGTTGCTTTTAAATTTACAGGATTTTACACAATTTTCCTCTGGTCCACTGAAAAACATAAAATGGGGGCCCTACTGTAATACTAACAGCTATTTCTCTGCCTTATTGGACCTCTAATTAGTGCAATGAAAGCATTCCTTATAGGATGACAATGCATGTTCTTGAATTAAACTTTAACACACAACAGGCTGCATTTCATAAGTCTGCCATACACAGCCACTACCAACTTGGACCCTACAGACCCAGTCAGCATACATAGGCATGTGTGTATGGGGGGCTTAGGACCGCCTGCCAACCAGGTCTGGACTGGGAGTCAAAATAGGCCCTGGCATTTCAAGCACAGAGTGGCCCAATCAGCTCCTCACCAGCCCACTAAATAGTGATTTTCTATAGCATCTTATGGCAACCCTCTGGCATTTTCTAGAACCCACAGATTGCCAGTCCGGGCCTGCTGCCAACTAATATAATCTGTGGCCTCTCCAAAGGATCTGATCTCAAGACAGCTCACTCAGCATTATGTAACATTTTAGAGTGCTGATGACGCATAGGCATATCACAGGGACCGTACTCACGAAGCCCTTGGAAGAGCCTTTCAGTGATGGTATAAGTCACCTGACTGTCTTGTGATTGTCGGGTTGGGTTTTAGCTTCCCTTGTGAGGGATATGGTTAATAAAGTTATTTTTCACTGGCCTGGATTTGTTGTGTTTGGACTGAGTGTATATACACAGTGCTGAGTCACAGGCTGTACATAGCAATATGCCCGATCTGTGGGGAGAAAGGTTTACATGGCGGATGAGTGATACCATCTGAAAACTAGGACTACAGCTGCCTCTGAGTCACTGAAAATAACTGACCTCTCAGTTCCCCACAGAATTGCAAATTCAAGGGCCAGAAATTTAGAAATGCAAATTAAATACAAGTTCCAAAAACATACAGATTTATTCAATGTGATAAATCAGGCTGCAGGTTTGAGCATGCTACGTTCCACCTGCGTTCAGCGCTTGCCTGTGACCTTGTGAGAATAATCATGCAGCATTGAATTTGCACCAAAAAGGTGTTTATTTGTGCTAAAGTATAAGCAATGTTTCATTGAGTTTGATATTGACCTCATCACTAACAATTTTGTACACTATCTGGCTTTAAGGGTGGTGACACACACTATAAGATCCCTGGGGGGGTTTGTCGCCCATCGACAAATCTCTTCTTCGGACAACTAATCTCGGGGAGTATAGTTGCCTGAAAAAGAGGAGATTTGTCGCTGGACGACTAATCTCCCTGGAATCGTAGCGTGTGACACCACCCTAATATTGTAAGATTACTCACATTTCACAATAGTCCAAATCATCCTAGCAAGTTATTGGGCTCCTGAAGATTATTTACGGTAGTATTTTCATCTAAAGGTATTGACTGTAATTAAAACCCTGATTGTACGTTCATGTCTATAAGTGGAATTGTGTGGCTCAGTGAGTTGCACCTACATTACTAATTTTAGTAAATAATAGTAGTAATAAATTCCCAAGGACCTCATTCAAATTGAACCTGGGTCCCCATATAACATAAGGATGATGTCTTTCTTGCTAAATTATATTAGTCAGTAGATAGCTTCTATCACAGAATTTTTTTTATGAATTTCCTTTAATAAATGGTGGCAAAAAAGTCTCAGAAACTAATTTTAAAAAAAATCTGCCCCTAATTCATTGTCCCCCAATGGCTGACCCTGGGGGCCGCCAATACACAAGACATTCCCCCAGTGAATTAAATTAAACATTTTGAATTGCTTTCCAGTTTGCAGTCTCAGACATGTAGATGCTCGGGTCCAAATTACCCTAGTATTGAATTGATTTAAATAAGAGACTGGAGTATGAATAGGAAAGAGCCTGGATAGAAAAG